>JBBDGP010000180.1:2582500-3325626 GCA_037952835.1 Lithobates septentrionalis
GGCATCACTTTCAACCCTTCCCTCCACCCTTCCCTCCACCCTTCCCTCCACCCTTCCCTCCACCCCAGCAGAGGCTGATGAGGAGCAAGCTGGGTCTTCCATCCTGGATGAACCGGATATGACCATCTGGAGTCAGGTAAATTAGTTTAAACAATATTTACTGTACTAATATTAATGAGGTTAACTGGATGTTAGAATTTTCTCACAGATTTTTGCACTCAAAATTGTGTAGACATATCAATTGACAGGAGTAGCTAAATATGTTTGGCACCTGCTAGAAAAAATTAGGGTGTCTGATTAGACTCTTTTATTAAAGAGATGTATTCACATTAAATTTGCTAGTCATGAGAAATAAATTGTGTGTCATTGATGAACCCCAAAAAATATACTACAACTATGTCCTTTTTTTATACACAGGATGAGTCCATCCAGGAGGAATGTGTGGAAAGTGGCAGGCAGGAGGAGACCGGGCCCATGGACAGCCTGGAGGAGGCCGGATTCCCCATCATCCTGGAGGAGGCTGGGCCCAGTGTCAGGCAGGAGGTGGCTGGTCCCAGTGAGGTGGCTGGGCCAAGTGAGGTGGCTGGTCCCAGTGAGGTGGCTGGGCCCAGTAGGAGCATGACCCAATCACAAGTGCCTCCCCTCCACCTTCCCAAAAAAAGGGCCAGGAAGGGGGCCGTCACACAGGAGGCATCCCTGCGCCTCATGCAAGAGGCCACACGTTTCTTGAGGAGCCCCCCCGAAGCAGAAGAGGCCTATGGGTGCTACTTAGCCAGCAGGCTTCTTCAAATGGACTGGGAGCAGCGTCTCATTTGCGAGCGCCTATTTGGGGAAACTATCCAGAAGGGGCTGCAGGGCACGCTAACCCGAAACACACAACTACATGAGGCAGCCCCCCCTCCTCCTCCTCCTCCTCCTCCTCCTCCTCCTCCTCCTCCTGCCACAACTGAAACACCACAGCCACAGCCTCCAAAGAAGGCTACAGGGAAGGCTGCAGGGAAGGGTGCAGGGCAGCGTGGAGGGAAGGCTGCAGGGAAGAGAAGAAAGTGATGACCTGGGTTCAGTCTGGTCTGACAGAAGATGCAGGCTGTTGTAGTACCACAGTCTGGGGACATCTATATCATCTGCTGGTGCTGTTGATCTCTGGGATTCTTGGACCAGATTGTGCTCCCTCTTATATGGACTCCTCAAGATCCCAATTTTCTGGTACACAGACTTTTTCCAGCGTTGACTTCCTCTTTTTTTTATTTTGACCATGAATAAATGGATCTTTTTTTGAGTTTAGCAAAAGACTTTATGTGTTTTCTTTTAAATCATTGATTTTACACACAATGTTAAATTATCAAGGGACAACAATCTCATTGAGTTTGCAAAAACACACCAAAAATACATTACTAATGTTAATAATGTTCGAGTGGTAAGTCTGGGAAAGAACAAAAATATACATAACCAAAAACGGTGCTTTGGGTTAACTTTATCTTAAAAATAAAAAATAATCACTAGGAAAAAAAAAACATTATAATGGGTTCTTTGTGGTAACTTTACAAACCTAAAAAATATAAAAAAAAAATTAAAAAAAAAAAACAAAAAAAAAAAATACAAATGGGTTATTTGTGGTAACTTTACAAACCTAAAAAATATAAAAAAAAAAAAATAAAAAAAAAAAAACAAAAAAAAAAAAATACAAATGGGTTATTTGTGGTAACTTTACAAACACCAAAAAATGAAAATTAAAAATATAGAGATAAACATATAAAAAAGTTCAACACCAATCATAAAATAAATATCTGGATAAAAATTACAAGAAAATATGATTCCACACAAAAAAAACCAAAAAAAAAAAAAGGTAAAAAGTATTATATTAGTATGGAAACATTGTTTTTAAAAAGCATACTATATCATTCATGAGATCAAAGAGAAAAAGAATCCAGAAATCAGTTTGGGAGAACTCTGAATATGAACAGCAAAACACCTTCGTTCTTTATAGAGCATTCGTAATGAAGAAATAAAATGCGCTGCATTCAACGATCACAGATTTTGCAGCGTGATGAATGTGCTACCTACAATACGAACACTAGTTTTACTAGACCGAGTGCTTCCGTTTAGTTTTTGCTTATGAGCATGCGTCGTTTTTTTGTCCGTCGGACTAGCATACAGACGAGCGGACTTCGGGGTCCGTCGTAGTTACGAAGTAAAGATTTGAAGCATGTTTCAAATCTAAAGTACGTCGGATTTGAGGCTAAAAAAGTACGTTGAAAGTCCGGAGAAGCCCACACACGATCGGATTACCAGCCAGCTTTAGTCCGTCTGCGTCCGTTGGACTTTTGTAGACGAAAAGTACGACCGTGTGTACGCGGCATAATACCCAGCATTTTTTGACATTTACATTTCTTCAGTTGTGTCCTGGTTTCTGGCTTTGTTTGAATTGATGTTATACAACCAATGAGCTTTTATTGGCATTTTTTTTTACTTCATCTGGAGGAAGGGAGGTGGGGTTTACTCAGATAAGCACACCCTCCTGTATGCCTGAGCCAAGGGCAGATAAATTCCAAGAAGTAAATGCTACATGAATCATACGCTGTTAATTAAGATGACAGGGGGGGGCTTCAAAGTGATTTGTCAACAAAATAAAGCATGGAGTATATATACAGTGGCTTGCGAAAGTATTCGGCCCCCTTGAACTTTTCAACCTTTTGCCACATTTCAGGCTTTAAACATAAAGATATCAAATTTTTATTTTTTGTGAAGAATCACCAACAAGTGGGACACAATTGTGAAGTGGAATGAAATCTTTTGGATTTTTGAAACTTTTTTAACTAATAAAAAAATGAAAAGTGGGGCGTGCAAAATTATTCGGCCCCCTTGCGTTAATACTTTGTAGAGCCACCTTTTGCTGCGATTACAGCTGCAAGTCGCTTGGGGTATGTCTCTATCAGTTTTGCACATCGAGAGACTGAAATTCTTGCCCATTCTTCCTTGCAAAACAGCTCGAGCTCAGTGAGGTTGGATGGAGAGCGTTTGTGAACAGCAGTTTTCAGCTCTTTCCACAGATTCTCGATTGGATTCAGGTCTGGACTTTGACTTGGCCATTCTAACACCTGGATACGTTTATTTGTGAACCATTCCTTTGTAGATTTTGCTGTATGTTTGGGATCATTGTCTTGTTGGAAGATAAATCTCCGTCCCAGTCTCAGGTCTTTTGCAGACTTCAACAGGTTTTCATCCAGAATGGTCCTGTATTTGGCTGCATCCATCTTCCCCTCAATTTTAACCATCTTCCCTGTCCCTGCTGAAGAAAAGCAGGCCCAAACCATGATTCTGCCACCACCATGTTTGACAGTGGGGATGGTGTGTTGAGTGTGATGAGCTGTGTTGCTTTTACGCCAAACGTATCGTTTTGAATTGTGGCCAAAAAGTTCGATTTTGGTTTCATCGGACCAGAGCACCTTCTTCCACATGTTTGGTGTGTCTTCCAGGTGGCTTGTGGCAAACTTTAGACGAGACTTTTTATGGATATCTTTGAGAAATGACTTTCTTCTTGCCACTCTTCCATAAAGGCCAGATTTGTGCAGTGTACGACTGATTCTTGTCCTATGGACAGACTCTCCCACCTCAGCTGTAGTTCTCTGCAGTTCATCCAGAGTGATTATGGGCCTCTTGGCTGCATCTCTGATCAGTCTTCTCCTTGTCTGAGCTGAAAGTTTAGAGGGACAGCCAGGTCTTGGTAGATTTGCAGTGGTCTGATACTCCTTCCATTTCAAAATGATCGCTTGCAAAGTGCTCCTTGGGATGTTTAAAGCTTGAGAAATCTTTTTGTATCCAAATCCGGCTTTAAACTTCTCCACAACAGTATTACGGACCTGCCTGGTGTGTTCCTTGGTCTTCATGATGCTCTCTGCGCTTTCAACAGAACCCTGAGACTATCAGAGAGCAGGTGCATTTATACAGAGACTTGATTACACACAGGTGGATTCTATTTATCACCATCAGTCATTTAGGACAACATTGGATCATTCAGAGATCCTCGCTGAACTTCTGGAGTGAGTTTGCTGCACTGAAAGTAAAGGGGCCGAATAATTTTGCACGCACCACTTTTCAGTTTTTTAATTGCTAAAAAAGTTTAAAATATCCAATAGATTTCGTTCCACTTCACAATTGTGTCCCACTTGTTGGTGATTCTTCACAAAAAATTAAAATTTTATATCTTTATGCTTGAAGCCTGAAATGTGGCAAAAGGTTGAAAAGTTCAAGGGGGCTGAATACTTTCGCAAGCCACTGTACAAGGCTGAGGAGAGATATAGGAAGGGGGGAGTATAGGACCTGGCATGGCCCATGATTCTGTTCATCCCTTGTGATAGCAAAAAAAAAGAAAAGAAAATGAAATGAAAGAGTGTATAAAAAATGAAATTAAATAAATAATTAAAAAAAAAATGTAAGTGCCCCCCGCGCACGCATATGTGAACAGTGATTGCACCACACATGTGAGGTACTGTTGCAAACACCATAGTAAGAGCAATAATACTAGCACTTTACTGTGTAAGCTAGTAACCTGTAAAGGCTTTTAAAGTGTCACCTATGGAGAACTTTAAGTACCGTAATTTGTTCCCATTCCCATGGGCGGATGCAATTTTAAAGCGAGACTTGTTAGGTATCTAGTTACTCAGCGTAACATTATATTTTATATTTTACCAAACAATTAGGTATTATATTGTGTTGTTTTGCATTAAAATTCATTAGTGTATTTTTTTTTTTTTTTAATGGCATTTGAAAAACCACCACACACATATTGTGTGGCATAAAAAAAGTGCAATACCCAGCATTTTATTCTCCAGGGCCTCTGCTATATGTTTGTTATGGGGGTTCTAAGTAATTTTCTAGCGAAAAAAAAAAAAAGAAGATTTTTACATTTGTGTGAAAAGTGCCAAAATAGGCTTGGGAAGCAAGTGGTTAGTTAATCACAGCATACTTGTACATTATGGCACATTCACCTAACTGTTAGCCAGCCTCCAGCCTGACAGATCAGTGCTGTCCCTCATCCCTCCACCCATCACTGTGCCATCCTCTTTGTCCATTAGGCCACTAGAGATGATGTCATTCCTATACATGTGTACAGACGTTACATCATCTCAGCATCCAGCGCCATCATTGGCTTCTTACAGAATACAGAAATGGACCAGAATTATAAACTGCTCTGCACATGTGCTGTAGGCAGTATGCACCATTAACAAATGCTAGGACAAAGGAGAAAAGGTTTTTTACTGAAGAGATAACACAGAATGCAGTTTTCCAAGTCTCCGGGAGCCCAGCACAGTCTGCTGCTTATTGCTCCCATCAATAGCACTAGTATTTCTCTGAAATATTATATTATACTATTGTGTATAAGCAGTAGATGTAATAATAAAAATAAGACCAGAATAATGCATAACAGCAATACAGAATCAAACGTAGAATTAAAAGCTATATAACAATCATACACAGCTTTTAGTACTATTAATCTGCATAATATAATGGACACAGAAATATGCAAGAATTCAGACTGTAATAATGGTATCTCGCAGGAAGCATGCTTTATCACAATGGAGCTCCAGGATGCAGGTTTCATAAATGTTCTATTAACAGAAAACAAAAAGAGCTAACTGTAGCAAGTCATTTCCTTGAAAAGGGGCACTCTGTAGTACAACTAAGACACATGTTTATAGGCTGTGTACTAAAATGTAAGAGAGAAGGTAATCATGATAAACGTTCAAACAAACAGCGGTGAAATAGTTCATTAAACTGAACACTGTTCAAGGTTTACATAAATTATTATTATTTATATCTGTTTTTGATAATTTTCCATTGTTCCATTGATTTGCTTTTAGAACTAATGCTTCTTTGCATCCTCCATATATGAGAAGACCAGTTGCATTGCATAGTTACATTGTTGGCAAGGTTGAATAAAGACACCAGTCCATCCAGTTCAACCTGTGGTGTGTGTGTATGTCAATATTAAATCACATATCCCTGTATGTTGTGATCATACAGATGCCCATCTAATAGTTTTTTGAAACTATCGATGCTCCCTGCTGATACCACTGCTTGTGGAAGAGAATTCCACATCCATACCACTCTGACAGTAAAGAACCCTCTATGCAGTTTACAGTTAAACCGCTTCTCCAATTTCAATGAATGGCCATGTGTCTTTTTAAACTCCCTCCCACTAAAAAGTTTTTTTCCCTATGCTAGGGTCACCAAAACGGTATTTGAATATCTCTCCTCAAGCGTCTTTCTCCAGAGAGAATATGTTTAATGCTTGACGTCTTTCCCCATAACTGAGGTCCTACAGTCCCTTTATTAGCTTTGTTGCCCTTCTTTGAACTCTTTCCAGTTCCAGCACATCCTTCTTGAGGACTGGTGCCCAGAACTGGACTGCATACTCAAGATGCGGTCAGACCAGAGTCTTGTAGAGTGGGATAATTATCATTTTAACTCTGGAGAAAATCCCCTTTTTGATGCACGCTAATATTCTGTTGGCTTTGCTTGCCACAGCTTGGCATTGCATGCTGTTGTTGAGCCTGTCATCTACTGGGTCCCCCAGATCCTTTTCCATTTTGGATTCTCCCAGAGGTTCTTCCACTAGCGAGTAACTTGCATTCATATTTTTAGCACTCAAGTATGTTATTTTACATTTTTCAACATTAAAGGGGTTGTAAACCCTCAAAGTTTTTTACTTTAATGCATTCTATGCATTAAGGTGAAAAACCTTCTGCAACCCATAGCCCCCCTTTACTTACCTGAACCCAATCATTCCAGTGACGAGAACGAGCCCAGCAGCTCCAGCCACTGTCTCGGGTCCTCACTGCGCAGATTGATAGCAGCAGGAGCCATTTGCTCCCACTGCTGTCAATCAAATCCAGTGACACGGGAGCTGGGGGGTGGGGCCGAGTCCTGTTGTTTGTGTCAATGAACACAGCAGCAGAACTCAGCAGCACGCCCGCATGAGTGCCCCTTTGGAAAGCGTCTCTCTGTGGGTGCACTCGATGCAGGGAGGAGCCAGGAGCGCTGCCGGGAGGAGGATTGGGGCCATTCAGTGCAAAACCCTTGCACAGAGGAGGTAAGTATACCATGTTTGTTATTTTAAAAAAAACCTAACCTTTACAACCCCTTTAAACTTCATTTGTCATGTAGTTTCCCATTCCATTATTTTATTTAGGTCTTCTTGCATGGTTTCCACATATTGCTGTGAGGCTATTGCCCTGCTTAGCTTTGTATCATCAGCAAATATTGGGATTGAGCGGTTTATCCCATTCTCTATATCATTTTCAAATACATTAATAAGAATTGGTCCCAGGACAGATTGTTGGGGGACCCCACTTACCACTCTGGACCATTCTGAGTACTTGCTTTTTATCACCATCATTTGGACCCACCCCTGTAGCCAGTTCTCTATGCAGGTACATACCCTATGGTCCATGCCTACAGACCTCAGTTCTTCAAAGTAAACATTTGTGCGGAATTGTATCAAATACCTTTGCAAAATCCAGATATACTACATCCACAGGCCTTTCTTTAGCTAGATGGCAGCCCACTTCCTCATAGAATGATAATAGATTAGTCTGGCAAGAATGGTTTTTCATGAATCCACAGTGGTTAATACTAATGATGTTGTTTTTGTCAGCAAATTCTTGGATATAATCCCTTTTCATCCCCTCTAATAGCTTACAAACTATTGATGTTAGACTAACTGGTCTGTAGTTTCCAGGGATATATCTCTGCCCTTTTTTAAATATTGGTACCACGTTGGTTTTCCTCCAATCAGCTGGTACCATTTCAGTCTGTAACTGTCTATAAAAATTAGGAACAATAGTCTAGCTATCACCTGATGGAGTTCCTTAAGGACCCTCGGGTGTACACTATCCAGTCCTGAGGATTTACTTGGGTCAAGTTTTTCAAGTCTTTTTCTGGCACTGGCTTCTGTTAGCCACAAGGGCTGTGACGTGTTATAAACATTACTGTATTGGTTACTATATCCCCCCCCCCCCATTTTCTTTAGTGAAAACTGAGGAGAAGAATGCATTTAAAACTGCTGCCTTCTCTTTGTTTTTTGTAACCAAATTACCTTCAACGTGTACAAGTGATCAATCAGAGCAATCCAATAAAATAAATACAAATACAAACTGTACTAAATGAATTCCTAGCCCACACCTATAAGTCATTCAAAGCACAATTAAATGATATTATGAAAGAAGGAGAGCTATGCACAATTCAGGAATTAAGACATAAAAGTGAATTATTGGTGACTGATGAGTTAAGATATTTTCAGCATAGGCATTTTATAAAAACATTGCCACCCCCAATAAGGTCAGGGGGAAATCTATTGCCGGTCGAGAACCTGCTCAGTCTACAGGAGACACCGAAGCATGGTAAATCTCAGATATACAAGATCCTTACTTTAATGGCGGAACCAATGGCAATGCCTTTTCTAGAAAAAGGGGAAGCAGAACTCGGTGCACACTGGAGCGAGCAAGAGAAAGAGAAAATGCTGAAATTAGCGGACGGAACAGCAATAGGTGTAAATACGATAGAAATGAATTATAAGTGTCTATCAAGATGGTACATAACACCTAGTAGAGTACATAAATACCAATCTGAGAAATCACCGCTCTATTGGAGAGTTAGTGGGATGAAAGGAACAACTGTGCACATGTGGTGGGAATGTTTAAAATTACTGAAATTTTGGCAAGAGGTGATACAGGAGAGGTGATTCAGGAGATAACAGGAGTGAGTATGCCTAAAAATCCAGAAACATAATTATTTCATAGCACCTGACAATAAAACGGTATAAGAAAACGGTGATACCTCATTTAATAAACACAGCAAAATACTTGATACCAAAACATTGGCAAGCATTGGAAAGCCCAACAATAAAAGAATGTATTGGAAGGGTAGATTGTATATATCATTTGGAAGAATTATATCATTGGGAAGAAGATAGAAAAGGGAAGTTTGTAAAGGCATGGAAAATTAGGATGGAATTTAAGAGTGCAAGGAAATATTCCGGTATAGTGAAGGCGTGAGAATGAGGGGAGGAAAAGATGAAGGAAGAGAATTGAAGTAGAAAGGCAGGATATAAGTATGGTAGAGCGGGGAAGAGAGGGGGGAAGGGGAAGGGGGGGACTGGAATTGGTATGAATTAAATTATGAGTAAAGTATGAATATTTTGTATAATGTTAAACTTAATAAAATTTAAATAATAAAAAAAGTGAGAAAAAAAATCAATATGCATACAAAAAACTTGTGAATTTTGTTCTCTATATATCATACACAATGCCTCCAAAGGTACCATCAGGTCCATAAATATTGGGACATTGACACAATTTTAATCTTTTTGGCTCTATACATAACCACAATGGATTTGAAATGAAACAAACAAGATTTGCTTTAACTGCAGACTTTCAGCTTTAATTTGAGGGTATTTACATCCAAATCAGGTGAACGGTGTAGGAATTACAACAGTTTGTATATGTGCCTCCCACTTTTTAAGGGACCAAAAGTAATGGGATAGATTAACAATCATCCATCAAACTCTCACTTACTTAATACTTGGTTGCAAATCCTTTGCAGTCAATTACAGCCTGAAGTCTGGAACGCATAGACATCACCAGATGCTGGGTTTCATCCCTGATGATGCTCTGCCAGGCCTCTACTGCAACTGTCTTCAGTTCCTGCTTGTTCTTGGGGCATTTTCCCTTCAGTTTTGTCTTCAGCAAGTGAAATGCATGCTCAATTGGATTCAGGTCAGGTTATTGACTTGGCCAGTGCATAACATTCCACTTCCTTCCCTTAAAAAACTCTTTGGTTGCTTTCGCAGTATGCTTCGGTTCATTGTTCATCTGCACTGTTAAGTGCCGTCCAATGAGTTCTGAAGCATTTTGCTGAATATGAGCAGATAATATTGCCCGAAACACTTCAGAATTCATCCTGCTGCTTTTGTCTGCAGTCACATCATCAATAAATACAAGAGAACCAGTTCCATTGGCAGCTATACATGCCCACGCTATGACACTACCACCACCATGCTTCACTGATGAGGTGGTATGCTTTGGATAATGAGCAGTTCCTTTCTTTCTCCATACTCTTCTCTTCCCATCACTCTGGTACAAGTTGATCTTGGTCTCATCTGTCCATAGGATGTTGTTCCAGAACTGTGATGGCTTTTTTAGATGTTGTTTGGCAAACTCTAATCTGGCCTTCCTGTTTTTGAGGCTCACCAATGGTTTACATCTTGTGGTGAACCCTCCGTATTCACTCTGGTGAAGTCTTCTCTTGAATGTTGACTTTGACACACATACACCTACCTCCTGGAGAGTGTTCTTTATCTGGCCAACTGTTGTGAAGGGTGTTTTCTTCATGAGGGAAAGAACTCTTCGGTCATCCACCACAGTTGTTTTCCGTGGTCTTCCAGGTCTTTTGGTGTTGCTGAGCTCACCGATGCATTCTTTCTTTTTAAGGATGTTCCAAACAGTTGATTTGGCCACACCTAAAGTTTTTGCTATCTCTCTGATGGGTTTGTTTTGTTTTTTCAGCCTAATGATGGCTTGCTTCACTGATAGTGACAGCTCTTTGGATCCCATATTGAGAGTTGACAGCAACAGATTCCAAATGCAAATAGTACACTTGAAATGAACTCTGCACCTTTTATCTTCTCCTTGTAAATGGGATAATGAGGGAGTAACACACACCTGGGCATGGAACAGCTGAGCAGCCAATTGTCCCATTACTTTTGGTCCCTTAAAAAGTGAGCGGCACATAGACAAACTATTGTAATTCCTACACCGTTCACCTGATTTGGATGTAAATACCCTCAAATTAAAGCTGAAAATCTGCAGTTAAAGCACACCTTGTTCGTTTCATTTCAAATCCATTGTGGTGGTGTATAGAGCCCAAAAGATTAGAATTGTGTCGATGTCCCAATATTTATGGACCTGACTGTATATATAATATAGTCCAACAAATGTCAAAATGTGCAACCAAATATTTAAAAAACGTTAAGTATTATACAGCTTTAATCAACTGAAATCACCACTGTGACATGCACTAAGTACAGTAGAGTGAATCCACCACCCATACGGAATGGTCTCACACCTCACTGATAAGACCCCTGCTTTACCAGTAGGTCACACCACGCAGTTTTCCCTCTCTGGGGATGAAGCAAAACAGCTACTCCTTCCATATCTTCACTGCTTTCTACAGTGGATGAATGGCTGGATGGATCTCCGATCAAAGAAATATGTATGCAGGGAGAAAAAGCATACAACCCTAGTGTTCTATGTTTAAAACTCTCATTTTAATAAAAGGATAAATTCTATCAACGTGTTTCACCCCTCCCACGGGGCGTTATCAAAGCCGTTATCAAAGATTAGTATGCAACTTCTGTCTACAACAGTTTTCTGTCGTCCTCTCTGGGGATACTTGTTTCCCTCACTACATACGTAAAACTAAATCTCTTCAAAACTTCACCCTGTATAAATCTGCCCTCCTAAAATATAATTCCTCCCTCCATGCTGCCATGCAGACCTATTTCAACATTCTCATAACCACCTTATCATCCAATCCTCATCATCTTATTTCTGTCTTTAACTCTCTACTTTGCCCTAAACTGCTTCCACTGGCCTACTCATTCATTACTCAAGACATCAGCAATAATTTCCAAATCAACATCTCCCCCTTTTAACATATCAGGCCTACTACCACATTCAAATAATTTGACCCTGTTACTGTAGACGAGATTGCTAAGGTTTTCTTTGACATCTAAACACTTACCCAAAGAACCCCATCTCCTCACAACTGCTCCAGTTATCCTATTGCCCTGTTCTGTCTTCTCAAACCCACATATTCAATCTCTCCCTTTCCATTGGCATCTTCTTCTCTCCATTAAAACACAAATTGGCCATCCCCATACTTAAAAAGCTCTTGCTAGAGTCCACCAATCTAAACTGCTTCAGATCCATCTTTTTGCTCCCACTTGCCCCTAAATTCTAGGAAGCCTTGGCCTACAACAAGCTGAACTTCTAGCTTACAGAAAATAACCTAACCTTTACAGTCTGGCTTCCACCTGGAAGATTTCACTAAAGCTGTCCTACTCAAACTGACTAAATGACTAATGACTTACTAACAACTAAAACCAATAGCCATTACTCTGTACTCATATTCCTAGATCTTTCCACTGCCTTTGCTACAGTTGGTCACCTGCTCTTCCGGGAAAAAAAACTTTACTCCCTTTGCCTCTGTGACTCTACCCATCTCAGCACACCTTCAATGGTCACCTACAACTCCATATCCTCCTCTCCTCTTCCTCTTTTTGTGACGAAAAGGCTCTGTGCTCAAACCCCTTCTATCTACACCACCTCAGTCTCATTTAATTTACTAAGTGACATGCCAATATAAATATCACACCATTCTCTAAAATCTCTCCAAAACTTGGCTCATAATACCCCACCCATATCCCCTCCCCTGACTTTTTGATTAGGATCAACAGCACGTCTATTAGTATCTCCCCTCATGCCAGGTTACTAGATGTAATACTGGACACTGACTCTTCCTTCAGGTCCCACATCCAATCACTGTCCAAATCTTTCCATCTTCAGCTCTATAACATATCCAAAATATGCTCCTTCATAACACTGAGATACTTATTTAGTCCCATGTTATCTCTTGGATAAACAAAAGAAAAAAATTGCGCATAGAAAAACTGGAGGGGCCCACGACATGCTTGGTAAGAAGGTTCCCCTTCTAGTCCTAGGCCTTATCCTCATGACAATAGATCATTCGGACAACTGAATAATTATGTCAGACTACCGCCTAGATCTCCCACTAGGCCTTATTACCCCCATCAAGATAGAGATAGACCCCCTCAGGGCCCTAAGCGAGGATCTGATAGACAACCCGAACAATCCTATTATCAAGAACACTATCCCGTGCCCATTCACAATCGTTTATCACCTCTGAGAGAGGTGAATCATTACTCAGGCTCGTATTAATACAGCAAAAGAGATCAAGATCGTTATGATCACTCGCCTTACAATTACAATATAGTCAACCCTAATTCAATGAATCACTGGGGTTTTTACAGGGAGCGGCCAAATCAGACCCAAAAAAGATGTCCCGAACAAGGCGAGGCACCAAAGGTGAGTGGAGTTTTAAAAGGAAAAAGAAAAAGAACCTAGCAGGTTCAGGAGTTTTCAACCTCAGTAAGGTTGTACTTACCAAGGAAGAAACCACTGTTTTAGCTAAAGTTCCCCCCAAGAAACTTGACAAATTCCAAATTTTTATTGATATCCACAAATATGTACGCAAGTTGAATGTTCAGAGATATTTACTTGCCAACCCAGTAGCCAACCATAATAGTTTGACTAGTTCGGGGCCTATCCATTCAGGGTTGAGTAATCCTTCTCTATTTAACCCCCCCTGCTCCAGTTTCCCAGTCTATCAACGTCTTCAAGGACTTGGTCCTTGGTGACTTAGACGCACTGGTGATCGAAAGACCTCATAATAACCCATCGGTTAAAGCTGGGTTGAAATAACTATGTGAGAGAAAGGATCTGGTGGTACGTCCAGCAGATAAGGGTGGTGCTATTGTTACCCTGGACAAATGAAAATGAGATGTTAAACATCCTAAGCAATTGTGAAACATATAGTCCATTATCCTGTGATCCCACTAATCGCTTCAAAAAGGATTTGGGTATTATTGTTAAGCGACTCTATTCTAAATAAAAAAGAGCATGAATTTTTAGTCCCATTAGCTCCGCGTATACCTACCATTTACTATCTCCCAAAGATACACAAGCACGCTACTAAACCCCCTGGACATCCCATCATCAGTGGGATAGATACAGTCACCTCAAGAATAGGTAGATATATAGATTTTTATTTATTTACAGTCTTTAGTTAAACAAGTACCTTCTTATTTGAAGGACACTAAAGATACCATTCGGCTGTTGTCCAGTATTGAATTCCCTGCGGATTGCTTACTGGTCACAGCAGACGTAGTGTTCCTATACCCTTTCATCTCACATCAACTTGGATTTGAAGCAGTTCAATACTATCTATTCCAAGATTCATCTTTACCTCAGAACCAGAAGCAGTTCATTATGGAATTGTTATCCTTTTCCACAGGCCATAACCACTTCTGGTTCAATGACCAATTTTATTTCCAAAAAAAACTGGTGGCCATGGGGGCTAAATTTGCCCCCAGTTTGGCCAATTTATTTATGGCCAAGTGGGAGGAGGATGCCGTCTATGCCCATAAGAAATCAGAGATTATTCTCTGGGCATGCTATATAGACAACATCCTCCTCTCATGGAATAGCAGTTTGGATTCGCTTGAATCATGGAAGGCCACTCTTAACAATAATAGTAGAGGCATTGTGTTATCATTTGAAGTCAGTCCCACAGAAATCCTTTTTCTGGATTTGGTTATCAAAGTAATGGGCAAACAATTACAAGCAACTACTTCAAACCAACTGATAGGAACTCGTACATTTCCATCAACAGCTGCCACCATCAGAGCTGGCTGCATTCTGTCCCATGTAGCCAGTTCATAAGGCTTCGATGCAACTGCATGAAGACTTTGAGATGCAGGCATCTATGGTTAGAGACAAATTTCTAGAAAAGGGTTATCTTCAATCTGACCTTGACAAAGAAATACATAGAGCACGAGAATCGGATAGAAGGGAACTCTTTCAGAATAATCCCCAGTCTAGAACCAATAAACAATCAAAGGATTTCAAATGGTCACTCTTCACGTCCTTCTCCATACAACATTGAGAAATTAAACATATCTTCAGTAAACAGTGGGTGGTTATCATCTTGTGTACCCGCTTTCATCTTGCGGCAACGTATGGGTGAGGTGGGGCGGGCTGGATTAGCAAGGTGGAACACATCTGTAGCATTTTCCACCTCTTATCCAGTGACAGGAGAATGTGAGAGCGAGGCGTGGAGTGCTTTTCATCATTTCCACTTCCTGATGTGGTGGCCGTGGAGTGCATGTTGTCATTTCCACCCTTCTCTCCAATTACAGCAGATCTTGTATGCAAGGTGTGGAACGCACGCCGTTGCCATCTTGATCTACAGCGGAAGCAGTCCCAGGTGTCCCCTGTGAATAATTTTAGGGTTATTCCTTTATTGGTGAGTCCCCTTATATATACTACAGGGATTGCACAAGACACTCACACCCCAGATGATGTCCGTTAGCTGTGGAGTTCGTTTGTTTGAAGTACGATCTTCCATCATCCACCCTTGGGGTCAGCTTTCCATCCACTGCTTCACTTACAGACCACCACATTGAGGCCGAGTCCTCACCATGCCTGTTTGACCCATGTGCTGTATGGTACATGTGTCCACCCCATCTGGTAAGCGTTCCAACCTTACTCTTTTTGACTGCACTTCATGATCAAGCACTTTCTTCAAGATTTGTCACCTTAGATTTTACACTTATGTTGATGTTTATTCATACCGTCATGGTATATTCAATCAAGATGGACTGATATGTTATTTTCTTTACACCATTTGTCTTAGTGGTGTATTTCAAAAATTGTTAAATTTTTCATGTTTTCATAATTTTGTGAGCTCTACACTTTTATTGTTATAATCATGTTATCTCTTGCCTTTACTATTGTAAATCCCTTCTTATTGGATTACCTTTACACAGGCTTTCCCCCTTCAGTCTATCATGAATGCTGTTGCCAGACTTATCCACCTTACCAGCTTCTCAGTGTCTGCTGCTTCTTTCTGCCAATCACTTGACTGGCTTCTTCTCATCCAAAAAATAAGATATAAAAAAAATATAACAACTGCATACAAAGCCATTCACAACTCTGCCCTGAGCTACATCACCAACTTTGTTTAAAAATATTACAAAAACGATCCTCTTTGCTCCTCCCCAGAGGTCCTGCTCTCTATCTTCCTTTTCACTTCCTCCCATGTTTGCCTGCAGGATTTCTCCAGAGTCTCTACCATCCTCTGCTGGAATTTCCTACTTCAATTTGTCCAGCTACCCCCCCCCCCCAACGCACACACACAGTTACTACCTGGTGTATCACTGTCCCATCTACACTGATCACCCATAAGATTATGAACACACCTTAACCCTTCAAGGCAGTGGCTCTGCATTATTACTCCAGTTAAGGTTTTCAAACATGCCCCAGGTCTTTTACAACCATAGCAACACCCCAGAAACTCTTTGACCCAGCGCACTTAAGCCTTGCACACACAATAAGAATATCGGATTAATAATAATCCGTTTTTTCTTTTTTGCATGCTCATATCTTGTCTCATATCGAAAATAAAAAGGTTACTCAACTTACAAAAATTCTTGTATGACAGAATACAACTTTGGAAGTCATGTAATGTATTGTATTATATAGTAATGTATTCTTTCATTTCTGAGCATGTGCAGTCTTGTTCTTCTTATTTTTTTTTTTTTTCAAACGAAAACTGTACTGATTAAACAAAAGTCGTATGATCTGGTATGGTACGAGAAAAAGTTTTGTGTTTGTTCCTTTGAATAATTTCGGATGAACTGTCGTGATCGAAAGGTGTGTACTAAAGATCAGATTATCGTACAAGCAAGCAATGGGGCCCATCTTATGATCTTGCACACAGGCACACTGATTTCATAAAATGCTCCTGAACACAGTCTCTGTTCCTACCAAATATGCTATAATTACTGTGCCACAAGAAAAAGAGAAAGACTATATATTTTCTTTTCTGAACACAGAATATTGATAGAGAGCTAACAATTCAACCTTACTTTAAAGGATCAGTTCACCTTTTTAAAAAAAAATAAATTCACATTTTTGTGCAGGTAAAAAATGTAATAACATTTTTTTTTCTTTTTGAGCCTGTAAAGCATTGCACCAGCGATCAGGTGATTGCTGGTGCCATGCAGGTCTCCCTCAGATCTATCAGTATATCTGTGTGCTGTGCATCCCATATGGGCAGGCAGATACACTGACAGGAAGAAATCAATGAACTACCACAGAGCTCCACAGTGCCATGGTAGTTCATTGAGAACTACAAGCCAATAACCACAAAGGATGCCAGGGCTAGCTTATTCACACACAGAGCTTTTAAAAAGTGACGACTTGTGCAGGAAACTTCTTCCCGTACTGCTGCCACAGGAAGAGAGGTCAGTGGGCAGCGGCTGCTGCATTGGAAACATGTTACATGTTCCACCCTAAAAACAAGTGTTCAATGGCCTTACCTACCTCCAGGTACAGGGGGTAGCGATGGGGACTTCTTGTGCCCCATCGTACGCCAACCTGTACCTGGGGGGATGGGAACGCACCCTTTTCTCCAGTGAGGGGGCCTCGATGTATCTCCGCCACATCCTCCTTTGGCTGAGATACATCGATGATGTCCTCCTGATTTGGACAGGCTCTACAGACTTATTATCAGATTTTATGGAGTTTATTTCCCAGAACAACTTCAATTTAAAGTTTACGATCCAATCAGACGCTACCTCCAACCCTTTTTTGGATCTACGTCTGGTCCTTAGAGAGGATGGCTCTGTCTTCAGCACACTATATAGGAAGGAAACTGCCGGGAATACCATACTGCATTTCTCTATCTCTCACCCCCATACGCTTGTATACAGTATACTGTACAGCCAATATCTTCGGCTGCGACGGAATTGTGCGAGAAATGAAGATTTTAAAAAAGAAGCAAAGGCCCTATATGAGAGGCTGCTGGACAGAGGCTATAGTAAGAAAACCCTCAAAAGGGCCTACCAACGGGCAAAATTAAACACACGCGACACTCTCATATTCAAACAGAAAACAGATGACCCGCATCCTACCACAAAACTTATTACCACCTTTACGACCCATCAACAGTCCATTCGGAATCTCATCAATGCCAACTGGCATTTCCTTTCGGAGGACCCGATAATCTCTAAATATGTAGCTAATGTACCACAGATCACGTATAGAAAGTCACGATCCATCAGGGATACCTTAGTACATAGTCATCTACAGCCTAAAATACCCTTATTGGGGGCGGAGGGCGGCAACGGCACCTTTAGATGTGGACACTGCGATTTTTGCCCATGGATCAGAGAAGGCCCAGGGCTTCCACAGGTTAAGGGGCTACGCAGATTGCTCCACGACAGGCATTGTATATCTTGCCACGTGCCGTTGCGGCGCCTTCTATATTGGTAAAACCAAACGTCCCTTTGCTAGAAGAATCCAGGACCATCTATACTATTTAGATGCAGGACTGCTATACACTCCTATTTGTAAACACATTGGTCTCCACCATAGCTTCGGTCCTAGTTTTATTTCCTTCTTTGCCCTAGAAGTCATATCTGACTTCGAGAGGGGAGGAAATGTTGATAAATTAATACTCCAGCGAGAGGCCAGATGGATCTTTGGCCAGCAGGCCACCCAGCCACCTGGCCTTAACACAGCACTCTCATACGAACCGTTTTTGTGAGTCCTACTCCCCTCCTTTTTACTTGTCTTATGTCCTCGTTGTTTACAGTACACAGGCTCTATTAATAACTATTTCAAATGATTCCATAAAACCCCTTTATTTTTTGCTCTCCACTTTCTGTGTTTTTTAGGGGGGATCAAAATATATGGATGAAGAGCTGTGGGACCCTGACTTGTCAGTCTCCTCATCTCTTCTTCCCTATAAACTCCATCTTGTCAATGAGAATGGTTGTTGCAACTTAGATATATTTATTTTTGTACACCCATGCATGCCTGTTTGGCTTTTAAGGGAAAGATCCCTGTATGGGTTATTATTGTGCATAATTATATAAGGCTTTTTACCTGTTTACCATATTTGTTATACAGTTTGTATAGTCTGTCGCGGGACTATTCTATGGAGGCCTCCCCCCATGCCAGGATTATCATGTACATTGCTGTTGCTTTTGCCATAGACAGGGGGACTCGGACGTCCCTGCGTAAGGGGGCGAAGTGTTCTATATCCGCCCTATATGCCCTCACTCCGCTAGCGTAGTGTGGGCAGTGCGCGCATCTGCTGTAGTCTTTGCGCGTGCGCGCTCGGTGGGATGCGCGCGCATCATATGCAGGGACGTCCGGACCGGAAGTGATGCCGGAGGTCATTCGTGACCTTTTCACTTCCGGTAGGACCACACAAAAGATGGAGGCGCCGGTGTGTAGTCTGACAGACACAATCGGCGCTGATCCGTCTTTACTGTTAGGAGGAGACTCCTTGAAGTGAGGAACCACGACTCTCTGGCCTCTGCAGGTAATTACTTGTTGGACCTCCATGGCTATCTGGGAGGGCACCTGGTTGCTTCTGGGATTTTATGCACTGTATGTTTCCCCGTTTGGAGGAGGGAATACCTGCTTGTTATGGAGTAAGATATAGTGGCCGTTTATCTGTTCATCTCTTGGTGCTTGGCAGCCACGTTACAATATAGGACCTGGGGGCCCTCATCAGTCATATACAGCGCTACATAAGCGTTGTATGGCCCTATTAGTCTTGTTAGCCCTATTCAGTGCTTAATTTAATACCAATACTCCCCACACAGTTGCTTGCAGTCCGTAAGGCACTATGTGACTAAAAATACCTATAGATAGCCAGAAGCGGTCCAATCTAAACCTCTTCTATACACCAAATATAATCTTATATATGGATATAGCTATCTGCCTCCCACATTGAGAGGTGTATTTTTGATTTCCTAGTATATATGACCATGACCACATCTCACTCATTTATTTAATGCTTTGGCATAGTTTGAGTGATAAGGTCTGCTAACTGTCATATTGTACAGATTAATTACAATTTTCCTTGGAATTAGGAACTTATTGGCTCTATTTTTCTTTTTCTTTTATACTCTATTAGACTCTTGCCCTGCTATTGTGTGGTCCAGTTCCTCTGTTGGTATTATCCGGTTGGGATCTGGCACCCTTGGATTTTTTGCACCAGTTGGTACAGTGGATGACGCCTGGCAATGGTGGTGTGTGCTTTGATTTTAGACCTATACCAGTAGGTGAGATTACTAGATTGAAAGTTTTGATTAAGTATTCTTGTACTTTATGTGGTTATATAAGTATGTATGACCATCATATAACCGTAGTCCATTTATCTGTTGTTTATATAGTTCAAATGAACCAGTGATGTCGATTTATGCCCTGATGAAGCAATTAGTTCTTTGCGAAACATGTTGGCTGACAGACACAAATGAATTTTGAACACAATACTGGATGGTCGTACCTTTGTATATTTATATATTTGTTTGGTATATTTTTATTACAATTTAAATAAAAAATTATCTTTTAACTATTTCACTCATTTATGCCTACTGGAATATAGACGTATTATCTCCCTATAAAAATCCAATTTTCTTTGAAAGAATCACAACTTTCGTTCTATGTGGAATGCCAGTGAAAAAAAAAAAACTCCCCTTTATTTATTTGAACAATATGATGAACTTTTATATTAACCACTTTTTGGATTGCTGAATGCCTGATTGGAAACAAGTTTCCATTTCAGACATTCAGCAATCATCCTCTCTTCCACTGACGCTGTCTGCAGACTGGCACTTCCTCATTCCGTTGTCATTGTTTGTACTCCACCCAATACTGTTTGTGAGGTCACATAATTTCTTATCAGTGAGGACACAACAAGCTTCTTTTTTTATGAGAGAGCTCTAACAGGGGAAAGAGATGGCCTTCTTAGAAAGGCTGATCACTGAAATAGAGTCAAACATTTAGAGCCCCCCAACTGAAAAGAAACCGAGATCAGATGGTTATAATATTACCTATTATCGTAAATTTATGTCCCACACTTGTGTAAAAACTATAATGCAGCATACACACAATCAGATTTTCCGACAACAAAACCGTGGATTTTTTCCGAAGGATGTTGGCTCAAACTTGTCTTGCATACACACAGTCACACAAATGTTGTCGGAAATTCTGAATGTCAAGAACACTGTGACGTACAACAAGTATGACGGGACTATAAAAAGGAAGTTAAATAGCCAGTGCGCCACCCTTTGGGCTCCATCTGCTAATCTTGTGTTTATCTCGTGTTAGTAGAAGTTTGGTGAGAGATGCTTTGTGCTTTTCAGCCTCGTGCTTTTCAGTTCGTTTCTGCTTTTCGGTTTGTGCTTGTGGGTTTGTATCTGTTCTTCAGTGCGTGTTGTCAGTTTGTTAATGTCTTTCAGTGAAATCTATTTAATAATTTGCTTCTGTTTTTCAGCGCGTTCTTGTCTGCTCGTTTCTGATTTTCAGCTCGTTCTTCTCAGGTTCTTTCTGATTTTCAGTGTGTTCTGTTAGTTCGTTCTGACCAGCCGAACGTTTTCAAGCCATGTTGTGGGTGCGTAATCAACATAGAGTTCGTGCTGTGCTTGAGCTTGGTGTTGGAGTTCTTGCTTTGACCCAAGTCCAGTCCATTAACAGGGCGAGGAGGAGTTCATGGACGAAGAATTGGTTGCTCCAGCGTGACCAATTCTCGCACATGCCTTTGTTGCGGGAGATCCAGGAGAATAATCTTGATGATTTTAGGAATCATCTCTGGATGACAGACCCCATTTTTCACCGTCTGTTGGCTTTGCTGTCCCCTTATATTACTAAGCAGGACACCTGTATGCGGCAAGCCATCACTCCTGAGCAGAGGCTCGTCGCCACCTTACGGTACTTGGCGATGGGGAGAAGTCTACAACTGGAATAGCCCCCAAGGCTCTGGGAATCATTATGCCAGAGATCCGTTCTGCCATCATACAGGTCCTGCAGAAGGACAATATTAAGGTAAGTTTTATCCTTTAACATCACATTCTATGTGTTTAATGTTTGCTAATGTATTGTATTTATTTCATCATTCTCCAATTACCATGATTGTAATATGCTGTGAATGTCCTCTTTGTCCTCATGCATGCTGGAAGCTTTTAATGCTCATTTTTTTTCCTTCATGCATATTTGCCTTCACTAACCTCCCCAGCATGCTATCCTGGGCCCATACACACCTAGCCTAGTCACTTAACAATGCATTTTGTCAGCTCCATTGTAGTGCTTACCCTAAACACCCCCTAAAATGTGTCCATATGTTTTATTGTTGTCCTTAAATTCAGGCAGCGGGAAAGAGCCTTTTTTTGGGGGGCCCAAACTCATTTGGAACCCTCCCCCCAACCACTAAGTCAGCTGATACCAATCCTCTATCTGCTGACTTTGTCAAACCCATACACACTATACCTACCTCTTTTGTGTTCATATTTATAAAGGAATTCACCAAAGCATGTAGTGCAAGGGCCTGCCTGAATACTTTCAAATGGTACTGTTTTTAAAGTTTTGTTCTCCTATTATCTTGATAGATAATTGCAGAATGTAAAAATGTGCTTCAATTTGTACAGTGTGTATTCATATTTTTGGATTATGACACTTCTTACCTGTCCAGTGGGCTGCCAATATTGTAAGTAAGGAGGGGCTGGCCAAAGTAACACACATTATTTATGCATTCAGCTCTCAATGAAGTGGAGACGGTTACATTTCCAAAACATCTCCCCCCCTTAAAATGTTTACAATGGGCCATCAGAGGGGGTGAGGAATCAAATATAATAGTTTTGACTTTAAATACTCATTTCAAGAAATGTTCTACTTATGTTGGCCAAGAATGTTTGTGTCTAATCTGCTTGCAATGTTATGTACAAAAGTACAAATGTTTTTGTACAGTTTCCTTCAAACCCAAAGGAATGGCAGACTGTGGCCTCCCAGTTTGCTCAGCAGTGGGACTTCCCCAACTGCGGTGGGGCAATAGATGGGAAGCACGTCTGCATCGTCCCCCTCCCCCAAATTGGGGTCATACTATTATAATTATAAGGGGTATAATAGTATTGTGTTGTTGGCGGTGGTGTCGGTGACTTACGAGTTCCTGTATATGGACGTGGGGAAAAATGGCCTGATGTCGGATGGTGGAGTCATCTACCAAATGGAGTTCTTCAGACGGCTTCAGAATGGCAGCTTATAGTTGCCACCACCTGAAGATAATGTGGCGGGACTCCCATATGTCTTCATTGCGGATGAAGCTTTTGTGCTGGGGAGCCATCTTCTGCGGCCATTCCCGATGAGGACCCTCACCCCAGACCAGAGGGTTTTTAATTACCGGATGGCCAGAGCCAGAAGAGTGGTGGAAAATGCCTTTGAAATAATGACCAGCCGGTTCCGCCTATTTCTCACAGCTATCAACATGGAGGAATATAAAATCAATCACATTGTTCTTGCATGCTGCATATTACATAACTTTTTGCGAAAAAATGTATCAAACTATGTGGCCTCAGTTGGGACTGAGGCTGGCTTATTACCGAATCAGAGAACTCTGACGGCACTTGAACCTGGCTTGCCCCCCCAAAGCGCCCGCGAAGTTTGCCAAAAGTATCTAGAGTACTTTGCAAGTAGGAGGGCCATTGATATGCTAATGTATAAATATGTTTAAAATAAAAAAAAAAATTAGAAACTGAACTCATATTTCATTTTGATTCACTGCTTGTGTTTCTTATCTGTCTCCTAGATTCTCCAATGGCCTTTTATTTTTGTCCGTTTTCTTCAATAGTGCAAAGGTAACTTATTAGATACATGAGGTGACAATCTCTTCTCCAGCTAACTATTTTTTGTGGGTCTGCTACACACACACCTTGTTTTTGTTATTAATGTATGTAATGCATTAATGATAAAAATAATCATCCTTTTCAACTCCATGAATTAATTGCTTGTAGTCCCTAAAATGGCCTGATTGGGGCAAATTTTAGAGCACTGTGGGAGTTATTTACTAAAGGCAAATTCACTTTGCACTACAAGTGCACTGCACTTGTAGTGCAAAGTGGATTTGTCTTTAGTAAATAACCCTCATTGTCATTATAACTACACCAACTTACTCCAAAAACTGGTATTGAGCATTGAAATAAGGAGCCACACATTGTTGAGTATAAAACATTTTACTCCAAGCACATTTACATGTGCGTTATAAAAGGGTTTTTTAACAAACCAACATTGGTTTTGTAATATTTATGTTTGACAGTAGATATAGCCTTTTTTGGCTAAACAGGCATGTTTAAAACCATAACATACACAACTCAGGAACTTTAGTATGTCAAAACTGTGTTGATTTTGCCTTCATCAGATGGGGTGATGTCAACCCTGTAAAAGCCAAATTTTGAAGATGCACACAAATTGGGAGTCAAAATGTGGATTTCCCTCCTGATCCCATGCCTAATGTCAACATGTGCTAGCTCCCATCATGGGGGATCAATGGACGTGTTTCGGGGGTGCAACCCCTTCCTCTCATCTACTTTAGTTGCAAGAAAGGAGTTGCACCCACAAAACACGTACATTGATATCCCGTGATGGCAGATAGCACATGTTGACACACTGTGTGCATCTTCAAAATTTGGCTTTTAAATTACTTAATTTTTTTTTCAGAAATATAAAATACAACGACCAACTTTACAATTTTTGTTGTTTTTAGATTCTGCCTAAAACATCAATGATGTTGGTAATTTTTTTTTGGACATCAATGATGTTTTTCTTGACCTTCTCTAAATCATGATTGCACACCATGATCTCAGCGATGAGGATCTGTGCACTTGCACTGTTGAAATGAGTTCCTTCTTCGACAACATCCACATCACCTAAAAATAAAAAAACACACCTTGTATTATAAATATGCAGGCCTACATCTATTACCTGAAGCTGTGGTCTCAGACACTGACCTGTTGTGGTCACTATTTCGCTCACTTCATGTACCTCTCCCTCCACATCTTCTTCATGGCGTGTGGGGATTTCCCTTTCCTCATGAGTAGTGGGGTTTGTGGTGTCCACAGATGTCCCGATTCTTTTCTCCCCTATGTGAATAAAAAAAAGGTATACTTAGCACACAGATATTTGATGCAAGAAATAGGAATATGAAACATTGCTTGGAAGTGTCGTACAATTGAATGCTTTTGCAGAGTTCCAAGCATGTTTTTTTCTCTTTCTAAAGCTGGAATAATTACCTTTTTTGTTATTAAAGTTCCACACATGGAGAGACCCCTAGTATCCACTGGAGCACCTGTGTGGGACACCCTAAAAAGAGTGTTCTGGTGTCCCACACTAGTGCTCCTGCTCCTGTGTAAACAGTTGCTGAGTGTCCTCTCCTTACACTGAATCTAGTTTGCATTTCATTCTAGTTACAAACCCATCTAGACAACAATGTACTAAACTTATTTTAATACAAATAGGCATGAACAAATGTAGTTAACCTGTATCTGACAAAAACATTGTATTAGTGGGCGAACAAACAATGTTTACTACGAACGATTACTGTGCCCACGAACAGTAAAGAAAAGCACATAAAGCAGCACTAAAGTAATAATAATAATAGGAACACACGACAAATACTTACTTTTTTGTAGCACTTTCTTGATCCTTCTGTACTGATCTTGCTCCCTCAATTTCAGGTCTGACCAGCATTTCCTCAATTGCTCCTTGGATCGTTGTCCCCCAAAATTCCTGTGCAGACTTCTCTACAACTTTAGTCATGATCTTGGCCTTTCTCACATTTGGGTTGCTGTACGGTCCATACTTTCCATCATGGTCGGTACTCTTCAAGATGTCCACCATCTCCACCATCTCTACCAAGGACATATTTGAGGCTTTATATCTCCTCCTGGATTGGGAAATGCCTTGCTTCGGGCTTTCGTCATCCTCCGGGTTGCTGCTATTATCACGCACCTGCTGTCTCTCCGCCATGTGCTCTCCCACTGTGCCGAAAGAGAAGTGGCAGGGAATACACTAGAAAGAAAGTCAGGGGCGGAGTTCCACGCATGCACAGTGTATATAAAGCATAACACGCATGCGTCATACGTACGATCTGTGAGCGGAGGACGGAGTAGCATAAGCGCCGATCGTACAAACGAAGGTACAATTTTAACTTGGGGCATTATTGGTTAGTGCTATCAATATATCAATACTGCTTATAGATTGAGACCTATATTGGGACAAGATTAGGAGAGTTTAGCCTGACATTAGGGTTTGTCTTGTGTTGTGTCTTGCAGAGAAAATGGATAAATTTACTGCCATGTCTCTGGCAAGTCAAACACTGAGAATACTCCAACAAGCTAAAGAGGAAGGCAGCGCTGGAGAAACTGTTAGAATTGGCGAAGCCAGTGACTCCAATGGCAGACATCACCTATTTGAAGGCCAAAATTGGTGGCCTGAGGAGCACATATAAAAGGAAGCGCAAAAAGGTCCAGGATTCTATGAGATCAGGAGCAGCAGCAGATGACGTTTATGTCCTCAGGCAATGGTACTACAACAGACTGCGGATTTTGTCAGATCAGAGTGAACCCAGGCCATCACTATCTACACTTCATTCCACACTTCCTTCCACATGAGATGAGGCATCAGAAGTCCAACCTGGGCCTTCCACCCTGGAAGAAGATGTGGAGGTCTAGCATTGTTCAACATATTTATTTTCAAAAATGTCTCAGCCAGGTGGACGCCATGGAAAGTGGCAGCCAGGAGGTGGCCATGGAAAGTGGCAGCCAGGAGGTGGCCGTGCCCAGCAGCCTGCCCGAATCCCAGGTTCCTCCCCTCCGCCTTCCAACAAAAAGGACCAGGAAGGCAAAGAACCTGGAGAAGTCAGCGACTGTTTTAAATTGGCAGGCTACTGCGGTCCTCACAACAACCCCTGGTGGCCCCAAGTCGTATGGCTGTCTGACAACCAGTAAACTGGAACAAATGGAGGAGGGCCAACGTTTCATCTGTGAGGAGGTAATACTTCAGGCCCTAAACAAGGGGATGAGAAGCCAACTCACAACTAAAAGCCACGTGTGTGAGTTGGATCATATTACTCCTCCACCACCTCCAGCAACACCTCCAACAACACAGCCACCCAACCTATGACAGAAGCCTGGAAGGAAGTGTGGAAGGAAGTGTTGAGAGTGATGGCCTGGGTTTGGTGTGGTCTGGCAAAAGGCAAAAGGTGCAGGCTGTTGCAAGACCACAGCCTCGGGACATATATGTCATCTGCTGCTGCTCCTAATCTCTCAGAGTGCTGGACCGGATTGTTCTCCCTAGTAGGGATGAGCCGAACACCCCCCTGTTCTGTTCGCACCAGAACTTGCGAACAGGCAAAAAATTTGTTTGAACACGCGAACACCGTTAAAGTCTATGGGACACGAACATGAACAATCAAAAGTGCTAATTTTAAAGGCTTATATGCAAGTTATTGTCATAAAAAGTGTTTGGGGACCTGGGTCCTGCCCCAGGGGACATGGATCAATGCAAAAATAAGTTTTAAAAACGGCCGTTTTTTTCGGGAGCAGTGATTTTAATAATGCCTAAAGTGAAACAATAAAAGTGTAATATCCCTTTAAATTTAATACCTGTGGAGTATGCCTGTAAAGGGGCGCATGTTTCCCGTTTTTAGAACAGTCTGACAGCAAAATGACATTTCAAAGGAAAAAAAGTTGTTTAAAACTACTCGCGACTATTAATGAATTGCCGGTCTGACAATACACATAAAAGTTCATTGATAAAAATGGCATGGGAATTCCCCACAGGGGAACCACAGGGTCTGGTATAGATTTTGAGGGGGACCCCACGCAATTTTTTTTTTACATTTTGGCCGGGGTTCCCCTTAATATCCATACCAGACCTGAAGGGCCTGGTATGGAATTTAGGGGGACCCCCCACGTCATTTTTTTTTTAAATTTTGGTTCGGGGTTCCCCTGTGGGGAATTCCCATGCCGTTTTTATCAATGAACTTTTATGTGTATTGTCGGACCGGCAATTCATTAATAGCCGCGAGTAGTTTTAAATGACTTTTTTTCCTTTGAAATGTCATTTTGCTGTCAGACTGTTCTAAACACGGGAAACATGCGCCCCTTTAAAGGCATACTATAGACACCCCCCAGGTACAAAATTTAAAGGGATATTACACTTTTATTGTTTCACTTTAAGCATTATTAAAATCACTGCTCCCGAAAAAACTGACTTTTTTAAAACTTTTTTTTGCATTGATCCATGTTCCGCGGCATTCGAATTTGCCGCGAACACCCCAAATTGTTCGCTGTTCGGCGAACTGGCGAAAAGCCGATGTTCGAGTCGAACATGAGTTCCTAGTAAACCCTAGTAAATGGACTCCTCAGGTTACCAATTTGGCCTGTCAAATAATTGATGTCTGCCCTGGGGTACAAAGGCTTCAACAATTCCAACTGTTTCTCCAGCATTGCCTTCCTCTTTATTTTGTTAGGACCCCTAATAATTCAAATTTTTTTGTTTTGACAAATACTTGGCTATGTGTTTTCTCTTCAAACAAGACAGTTTGTTTGTGAGTAGGCAGGTACATTTCAAAAATACAATGTCAAATTAACAAGGGACACCAACACAAACCAACCTATTTAAAGTAAAAAAATACAAGATAATAATGGTGTTGCGATTAACTTAACACACAAAATGACAAAGAAATATTATGGAGATCACTAGAAAAATGAAAAAAAGAAAAAATTATTCTGGAGATCTGGAGAATTTTTTTTCTAATAAAAAAGGAGATAAAAAATAAATATATAAAATAAAAGAAGATTATTCTGGAGATTTTGATTAAAAAAAAACAAAAACAAAGATTATTCATGAGATCACGAGAAATACTAAAAAATCAGTTTGACAGAACTCTGTGTGAATATCCACAGCAAAGCAACCTCATTATTCTAGCATTATAAAGAAGAAGAGAATGCGCTGCATTGAAAGATTTAAAAATTTGCTGCGTGATGAATGTGCTATCTCCATTATGAACGCTAGTTTTACAAGACTGAGCGCTTCCGTCTCGTACTTGATTCTGAGCATGCGTGGACTTTTCTTTTTTTCAATTATTTTATTTATTCCAAGAACATGGTCGGGTACAAGTATCTGGATATATACAGTCAGTTGCATAGTATAAACATCTGGATATATAAAGTCAGTTGCATAATACAGCATTGCAAGTATATACTATGTTTGAAGACAATTTACGGCCTCTGAAGGACAAACTGATAGTCTGCCATCTGTGGTGTCTCCAGTGTTCCTAAAACACGAGAGCTGGCTATCTATTCATGCTACTCCAGTTATGGTTCTGGGCCAGTACTAAACGATTTTATAATTTTTTATATTAGAATATCTGGAGCCCCGGGAGTCCGGGTTCCAGTAAAACAAAGAGAAAAAGAGAAAAGAAAAAAGAGGGGAAAGAAAAGAGAAGAGAAAGAAAGACTAGAAGAGAAAGATATCTGAGAGGGGGGGGAAGGAGAGGGAAAAAGAAGGAAGGTGGGGAATGGGTGTGTGGGGATGTACCTAGTGTGAGCTCGCCGAACGCAGGGGAGTGTCACGGTGGGCACCGTAAGTGCACCGTAGCCAGATGACCCATTGATTAAAGGGGTAGATGACGTCATTCAAGTCGCCGTCCAGTCGCCGTCAAGGAGGGTTTGCCCCTCCTCCGAGAAAAAGAATACGTTCCATAGCGACCATGTGTCGGAGTACCGTTCCTGCTGGTGTTTTGCGGAAAGAACCAAGTCTTCCATTTTGCTAATTTCTCTTACTATCCACATCCCTTTTGTCGGGGGTGGGGAGACTTTCACTTAAGAGGGATGCATGCCTTAGCGGCGTCAAGGAGGTGGCGAATAATAGATTTTTTGTATATCTTCCCTGGTATGTTAGCAGCATGTAGGAGGTAGAAGGTCGGGTCGTCTGGTATTACTCTTTCCGTGAATTTTTGAAGGATGCGCTGGACCTCCTTCCAAAAATGTTCTAGTTTGGGGCATGACCAGAACATGTGTAGTATGGTGCCTTTTTCTTCCTGGCATCTCCAACACTGATCCGAGCCGTCAGGGAGATTTTTTTTCAATCTCGCTGGTGTTCTGTACCACCTAGTAAGGATCTTGAAGTTGGTTTCCTGCGTTTTTGTACAAATCGAGGATTTGTATGTAAACCTGAGTATGTGTTGTCTCTGTGGTGTATTGAAAGTTTTATCCAGGTCTCGTTCCCATTCCGTAATGCAGTTTAAGAGTGATTAGTAACTCGTAACAGGCGGATAGCGTGTGGTGCATCGCTCCTGTGTCTGAACAAATTCTTCAAAAGTAGTAAGGGGCCTGTCAAACAACCCCGGAGCCGGGAGAGCTCTAAAAAAGTGAGCAATCTTGAGGGCACTCCAAAATCTCAATCGGAAAACGCCCGACTGGTCCATCAACTCTGAGATTGTCGGCCACATCCCTGTTGTTACGTAATTGGAGGCTTGCATGCAGCCTGCTCTCAGCAGGCTCCGGAATTCCACAGTGCCCAATCCTGGAGGGAAGAGCGGGTTTCCCAGTATCAGATAGAGGGGAGAAGTCTGTGAGGAGAGGGAGGCAGATGAGAGCAGGACTGAGCAGAGTTTGGCTGTGTTGCCTATTAAAGAGTGGTAGGGAGGAGAAGCACCAGGGGGCCCTACCAAGAGGAACAGCCAATTGGCCTTGTTCAATATGAACCCATATCCTAAAGTCAGTATGTCTGTTCCAATCAATCAGCCTACTCAAATGTATAGCTTGGAAATATTTATGCATGTCTGGAACTGCCAATCCCCTGTATTGCTTAGGGAGCATTAGCTGTTCACGTTTTACCCGTGGGCGTTTCTGTGCCCAAATGAAGTCAAAGAAAGTCTTTTGGACCTGCTTAAAATATGTGGGTGGTATGTGGATTGATAACGCCTGGAGGAGGTAGGGGAACTTGGGGGGGATGCTCATTTTTATAATGTTGCAGCAACCGAACCAAGAATGGAGGCCTGTTTTCCATTAATCTAAAAGTATTTTAACTCTTTGTAACAGTAGGGGGAAGTTTAGCTCGAAAATTTTGGCTATGTTGGGTGGAATCAATGTGCCTAAATAGGTCAGTGCTTTGTACGTCCATTTAAATCTAAAAGTTTCCTGAAGCCGAACGATCAATAATTGTGGGAAGTTGATCCCCATTGCTTCCGAATTGGTGAAGTTAATTCAGAGATTGGAGAGAGCCCCATACCTCTCAAACTAAATAAGATAGTATAGTGCAGCGCTAATGCAATGAAAAAAACAGTGAAGATATCCCAATGGGAAATTGGGGTATATATAAGTGCAAATACAATAAAATTATTAAACCACAATATTGTTGAAGTGTATATCAACAGGTATAGTGTATATAAAGTGCATATAGTCCATGTATGACATCAAAATGGTGACTATAAATGAGTGTGAACTGGTTGTCTGTAGATAATCCACCACCGTAAGGAAAGAGGCTTACCAGACAGGTTGAACCCAACACTACTTACTACTTTAGGGATGATGGTACATAGATAAAAAAATGTTTAGAAATACTGATCTCTACCCACTTAGCTTGAACCCAACAAGCATTACTGGATCTACTGATTACCAACAATACAGACCTGATCACAGATGCGGAAATACGGGGCAATTTAGGAAACTGCGATCACAGGTCACTTGGCTTCAGTATAAATCACACAAATAGGAAACATAAGGGGAATACAAAGACACTGAATTTCAAAACAGCCAACTTCCCTAAACTATGAACTTTGTTAGAAGGCATGAATTGGGATAAAACCTTAGGAACAAAGAACATGGAGGAGAGATGGGTTTGCTTTAAGAGCATATTAAATAAGGGCATTAGCCAATGCATCCCATTGGGTAATAAATTTAAAAGAGTGAACATAAGTCCCAGATGGCTTAACTCCAATGTAAAAATGCATATAAAAGCAAAGGAGAAGGCCTTCAAAAAATACAAGGTTGAGGGATGATCATCAGCATTCACAATTTATAAAGAATGCAATAAGAATGTAAGGGTGCAATTAGGGCGGCTAAGATAGAACACGAAAGACACATAGTAGAGGAGAGCGAAAAAAATCCCAAGAAATTCTTTAGGTATGTAAACAGTAAAAAAGGGAGGACAGACCATGTTGGCCCCATAAAGAATGAGGAAGGACATCTGGCTACAAAGGATGGGGAGATGGCGAAGGTATTGAATTTTTTCTTCTCCTCCCTTCATGAGGGAATCGGGGGGTTCAGTAATCAAAACTTCAGTGTTTATTCTTATGACACATCACAGGAAGCATCTCCATGGTTAACAGAGGACAGAATTAAAATTAGACTTAACACTAATGTCCCGTACACACGGTTGGATTTTCCGATGGAAAATGTCGGATCGGAGCGTGTGGGCGGAAATTCCGATCGTGTGTGGGCTCCATCGGACATTTTCCATCGGATTTTCCGACACACAAAGTTTGAGAGCAGGATATAAAATTTTCCGACAACAAAATCCGTTGTCGGAAATTCCGAACGTGTGTACACAAATCCGATGGACAAAGTGCCACGCATGCTCAGAATAAATAAAGAGATGAAAGCTATTGGCCACTGCCCCGTTTATAGTCCCGACGTACGTGTTTTACGTCACCGCGTTTAGAACGATCGGATTTTCCGACAACTTTGTGTGACCATGTGTATGCAAGACAAGTTTGAGCCAACATCCGTCGGAAAAAATCCTAGGATTTTGTTGTCGGAATGTCCGAACAAGGTCCGACCGTGTGTACGCCCTATAATACATCACCGGAACCAGATGGCTTGCTTCCGAGTAATTGCCAGACCATTATTCCTAATTTTTACTGACAGTCTACTGACTGGAATGGTACCAGGTGATTGGAGAAAAGCCAATGTAGCACCAATATTTAAAAAGGGCCCAAAACACATCCCTGGGAATTACAGACCAGTTAGCCTAACATCAATAGTATGCAAGCTCCTGGAGGGGATGATAAGGGACTATATACAAGATTTTAGTAAAGAGAACGGTATCATGAGCAGTAATCAGCATGGATTCATGAAGAATCGTTCTTGCCAAACCAATCTATTAACTTTCTATGAGGAGGTGAGTTGCCATCTAGATAAAGGGAGGCCCGTAGACGTGGTGTATCTGGATTTTGCAAAAGCATTTGACAAAGTTCCCCATAAACGTTTACTGTACAAAATAAGGTCCGTTGGCATATACCATAAGGTGAGTACATGGATTGAAAACTGGCTACAAGGGCGAGTTCAGAGGGTGGTGATAAATGAGGAGTACTCGGAATGGTCAGAGGTGGGTAGTGGGATCCCACGGGTTCTGTGCTGGGATCAATCCTATTCATTTTGTTCATAAATGACCTGGAGGACGGGGTAAATAGTTCAATCCCTGTATTTGCAGACGATACTAACGTAATCAGGGCAATGACTTCTCCACAGGATGTGGAAACCTTGCAAAAAGATCTGAACAAATTAATAGGGTGGGCAACTACATGGCAAATGAGGTTTAATGTAGAAAAATGTAAAATAATGCATTTGGGTGGCAAAAATATGAATGCCATCTATACACTGGGGGGAGAGCCTCTGGGGGAATCTAGGATGTAAAAGGACCTGGGGGTCCTAGTAGATGATAGGCTCAGCAATGGAACGCAATGCCAAGCTGATGCTAACAAAGCAAACAGAATATTGGCATGCATTAAAAAGCGAATCAACGCCATAGATCAAATGATAATTCTCCAGCTCTACAAGACTCTGGTCCGGCCGCACCTGGAGTATGGATGTTGGAGTGGAGTGGATGGGAAAGGTTTGGGGTGCAGAGGTTAGCAGAGGTTTTAGGATGCAAAGGTGTACTGACATGGTGGATAAAGATGTAAGTAGCGTGTAGGGCAGCCCATTCATTTAAGTGGGCTGCTCTATGTGCTAGAAATGCGGAAGAAAGTCCCTAACCCTTTTTCTAAATCACACAATGCCACAGCGCCTGTTGTAATGGATGTGATTATGAGTGTTATGGTGAAATGCCTATTTCAAATATAACCATATAGATATAAGTGCTTATCTCTCTCTCTCTCAGCTATCAGCCTTAACCATATTCAATTAGATGTCTGCCAGCTTACCCCCCCTCCCTTCATGTGGAACAGAATTGCAAGAGTTAAGAACAAGTTAAAAGAAGATTGCGCCTGTTTTCATGAACTGGAAACAAGACACCCTATTTAGCTATGATAGTCTGCTATTCCCTTATATAGATATAACCCAGCTAAGAGCTTATACTTTGTCACAATAATGAATATGTATATCTTGTGGTCTGCATACGCTTGTCTTATTTGATATTTGATTTGATAACAAAATAGCCGGGATCCAGGAAGTAATAAAAGCAGAAGTATCAATCTACTGAACTTGTGTATGTGTCAGTAATTTGCTTCAAGTGTGCACACTTTTACATTGAAGGTTAATTTGGCCAGGGGGACAGAAACAAAAGAACCGAAAGGTTCTGGTTTGGTCCAAAACAATGTCAGCAGATGCATGAGGGTGTCTTTAACAATTGATGGCACTGCTTATTTGCTAAAGGGCAGCACGTTTCTGTGGTGTCAGGAAAGCTATTTTACATGCGTTCCCAGTACGCAGGCTAAATGTTTCATTTACATTGGTGGTCAGTGTAAATCTTCTCATTACATTGGGGCTTGGTGAACAATCCTTTTATTCACACTAGAGCCAGTGTGAAGGTCCCCCTTACATTAGTGGTCAGTGTAAATCCCTCCTTACATTGGTGGTTGGTTACTGTGAATGCTTCTATTACATTAGTGGTCAGTTTTGAAACTCCTCTTTATATTGGTAGTCAGTAAAAAAATTTCCATTGATCACACATTCCCCTCCCCACAGAACTGCCACTGATCCCAGGAATTCTAGGATCCCTAGGAGTTTTCTGTCTATTGATGGGTCCGCTCACTTCCCCAGTCCATGGTGTGCGGGCAGTGAGGAGATGATGTGCTGTACCTCTAGCAACCAATCAGTGAGCAGTATTACTGTACAGTAATCTCTAGCAACCAAGCAACAAGCAGAAATCAGGTGCTGTAACCTCTTGCTAGAGGTTACAGCACATCAGTTACAGACTAATTAGTGAGCCGTAATGTGTGCTGTAACCTCTAGCAACCAGTCAGTAAGTGGTAATGATATGCTGTAACCTCTGGCAACCAATCGCAATCGCTGCCTGATCTGATACAGTAAACTGATTTTGAGTCTAACTGCTATTTATTGTATGTCTCAGAGCAGGTGGAGAGCGAAATTGCATGGGGGGCCCAAGAAAATTTTTGCCCAGGGTCCAATCAATATTAAAGACGGCCCTGCATATAGCCTACTCCTGTCAGCAGATTCTGAAAAGCATTTAACAGGATAGAAGAGACTCTAAATGCTCTGGGCTTAGGATCCAACTCATTAAAATGGATATTGGCCTTGTAAAGAGTGCCCTCTGCCAGGCTTAAGATGAATGGTATTCTTTCACAGCCCATTGGTATTAAGAACAAGGTACAAGACAGGGCTGTCCCCTGTCATCTTTACTATGTGTATTAATTATAGAGGTGTTGCTTCGTAAAATTAGAGGGAACCTGTTCATGGCTTTAGGGTAGGTGATGTGAAACATAAATTGTCTGCTTATGCAGATAATATATTGTTCTATATTTCAGAGCCATTTATAACTCTACCTAATTTGATGGTAGACCTAAAGGAATTTGGGGCCTTGTCAAATTTAAAATAATGTTTTCTAAATCTGAAATTATGCCACTACCTTTAGAGATGGTCAACACTCTTAAACAATCATTCTGGAATATGAAGGCTAGTAAATATTTGGACATATATTTAACAGCGGATTTAACAAAATTCTATTCCAAATATTATGTTCTCTTACTTAAAAAATAAAGAAAGATGTGGAAGGTTGGGATTACAGCAGGTTTTTGCAACTTTTGTGTGGAGGAAAGCAAAACCTGGATTAGCATATCAAATCCTTATGAAGAATAAATCAGAGGTTATATTAGGACTTCCAAACCTGAAAATTTTTTATAGAGCAGTGGTGCTGACTAGAATACTTAGTTGGAAACATCATGCAAATCAAAAAATATGGGTCAGACTTGAAGAGAGTATGGCAGGTCGTAAGATAGTCGATGCCCCAAGAACATATCGAGGCCTGTCGAATACTACCTCACCCCTCACTATGCAAACCATGAATTTATGGGATGTTATAAACAAACATGGAACAGTATCTCCACCTTTATCACCTCTTTCACCCTTGGGGAGCTTTTTATGGTTTCCTCTGGGTGAATCTCTCACATTTTTCAAGATGTGGGCAGTGGATGGGGACACTAGCTGTCTTAAATTGATGTGTGCAGGAAAATTACGCCCCTTAGAGGAACTCAGAGAAGTTTATGGACAATTCCCCTTAGATGCTTGGCGATATCAACGGTTAAAATATTTTACTGCCTCGCATCTGAAGTGACTTAGGAGGGCAGAAACCTCATGGCTCAAGCTCCCAGCTTTTAGGGGACTACTATCCATCGCTTACAAATTTTTGAACTATTATGGACCAAATACAAGTCTTTGTTTTTTAGGGAATGGAAGGTGGAGTTAGGGTGTAGTTTTCCTGAGGTGCAAAGACGTGCAATCTTGACCCACTCCTCCTTTGTCTGTGCAAAGACACAAGAGAGGAATTATAAAGCCTTAACAGGGTGGTACAGAGTCCCAAAGTTGGTGGCTCTGATGTACCCATGTGTTTCTGACAGGTACTGGAGGGGATGTGGTCAGCAGGGTTTGTACAGCCATATGTGGTGGGATTGTGCTAAGCTTAAATCATTCTATATAAAAATCAGGGAACTGATTTTAAATATTACAGTACAAATAGAAGACTGCATGCTGTGCCTAACCTGATTAAGACATATAGGAAGAGTATAATGCCGAAACGAAAAACATGGGCACTCACATGAGTGTAGACGGGTAGGCCGCACACCCCATAAAGTGCAAAAAATTATACTAGAACCCCCTAACGGGGCTTTAAAGCAGCCAATGAAATACAGTATTGATAGTTGAAAAAATTCAATTTTATTAGTACAAAAAATATATAGGTAGCGTATTAGAAAATCACAAAAGATAGATACTGACTATTCGAGTCAAGACATGATCTAAATGTGACCTACCATTACATAAAACAAAGCATACAATTAAGCCAAGTACTAGGCAAAATGCATTGAATGGCGACCAAGATTATCTTAAATGTTATATACTTGAAAGGGTAGCAACAAACATTGCCTGTAATACGATAGATGTATGTGGAACAACAGAAGTTGTATACGTGAATCCTGACGCGTTTCGACCCCTCCCGGGTCCTCTTCAGAGGATGGTTGTCCACTAATACAGGAGTTATAGCGTTTCCGCATGCAGTTTAGACATTGTAGGTTATTGTATTTTAGGTGGTGCAGTTTCTCTTTAGCTCCCCCGTCTCCCCCGTGTTGGACAAGCCCCCAGGAGAGCGGGCAGTGGGCCAAGTGTGTCTTGCGAGGGATCACATCTATCAGCCCCCCATATATGGGAGGGGGAAGAAGAGGACGGGAGGGCAACGAACAACCCGAAATGCACCTGAGTGGGTATACGTTAATGCTAATTCAGCTGAACTGAGTAGAAGAATTGAAATATTCAGTGTGAGCTGTCAGTCTGTGTGGCCTGTCTCCAGTTGGAAAAGGATCCAATACAATAACCTACAATGTCTAAACTGCATGCGGAAACGCTATAACTCCTGTATTAGTGGACAACCATCCTCTGAAGAGGACCCGGGAAGGGTCGAAACGCGTCAGGATTCACGTATACAACTTCTGTTGTTCCACATACATGTATCGTATTACAGGCAATGTCTGTTGCTACCCTTTCAAGTATATAACATTTAAGATAATCTTGGTCGCCATTCAATGCATTTTGCCTAGTACTTGGCTTAATTGTATGCTTTGTTTTATGTAATGGTAGGTCACATTTAGATCATGTCTTGACTCGAATAGTCAGTATCTATCTTTTGTGATTTTTTAATACGCTACCTATATATTTTTTGTACTAATAAAATTGAATTTTTTCAACTATCAATAATGTATTTCATTGGCTGCTTTAAAGCCCCGTTAGGGGGTTCTAGGAAGAGTATAATGCCTGTTTTTTTAAATGCTGCTAAAGGCCTAATCCCTGTCTATTGGAAAAAAACTCAAGTACCCTTTATTTAGGACTGGATTAAACAGATACATTTTGTTATGGAAGCGGGCTGAAGTCCACTGTGTGCTGACGTCACAGAGCCAGTCCAGGCGCAGACAAGATCCTGACACTGGAGTCGTGACCGGCCCACATGTCTGGACCGGCTCCCGGCTCAGCCTCTCAGCGAGCTGCTGAGAAGCTGAGCCGGCCGCTCCCACCCCTTCCGCAGCCCAGTACTCCAGTGAGTGAGGAGGGGGCAGAACAGAGAGAGGTGACTAATAGTCACCAGCTCTCTGCTCGGGAAGCTGTGAGAACTGAGCGATCTGCGGTGTAAGATCGCTCGGTTCTCAGTGTTAGAGCTGATGGGGGACAGATGCTGCATCCACCTAGATAAGTATAAATCTGCAAAAACCCCAAACCCCTTACTTCTCTTTTTAACAGTTACACAGATATCTGTTTCCATGTTTTCACCTGTACTAGAAATGGGAATGTCATGTGAAATCAGGATATGCTTGCTATAAACAGACACTCTTGCTTTGTTTCATCTAGTATTCATAAATTCACTCATGTTGAGTAATTTTCTATGCAAAAGTGATTTAATAGCTTTTCATTATTTAGCAAGAAGTAAATAATAACATGTATTTCTTGCTTACCTCCTGTCCAGTTACTAGCAGAATACTGTTCTCTTTGCTATGCTGCATTTGTCGGTAGATGTGGTCAAACACCAGAAGCTCACTCCAGCAATTCTGCAGTAAAATCATCTGGTCACTCACCTAAAAAAAAGGGACATATATAAATTGTGCAATATAAAATCATATATATATATATATATACAGTGGGGACTGAAAGTATTCAGAACCCCTTAAATTTTTACTCTTTGTAATATTGCAGCCATTTGCTAAAATCATTTAAGTTCATTTTTTTCCTTATTAATGTACACACAGCACCCCATATTGACAGAAAAACACAGAATTGTTGACATTTTTGTAGATTTATTAAAAATGAAAAAACTGAAATATCACATGGTCCTAAGTATTCAGACCCTTTGCTCAGTATTTATTAGAAGTACCCTTTTGATCTAATACAACCATGAGTCCTTTTGGGAAAGATGCAACAAGTTTTTCACACCTGGATTTGGAGATTCTCTGCCATTCCTCCCTGCAGATCCTCTCCAGCTCTGTCAGGTTGGATGGTAGACGTTGGTGGACAGCCATTTTTAGGTCTCTCCAGAGATGCTCAATTGGGTTTAAGTCAGGACTCTGGCTGGGCCATTCAAGAACAGTCACGGAGTTGTTGTGAAGCCACTCCTTTGTTATTTTAGCCATGTGCTTAGGGTCATTGTCTTGTTAGAAGGTAAACCTTCGGCCCAGTCTGAGGTTCTGAGCACTCTGGAGAAGATTTTGTCCATGATATCCCTGTACTTGGCTGCATTCATCTTTCCCTCGATTGCAACCAGTCGTCCTGTCCCTGCAGCTGAAAAACAGCCCCACAGCATGATGTTGCCACCACCATGCTTCACTTTTGAGACTGTATTGGACAGGTGATGAGTAGTGCCTGGTTTTCTCCACACATACCGCTTAGAATTAAGGTCAAAAAGTTCTATCTTGGTCTCATCAGACCAGAGAATCTTATTTCTCATCATCTTGGAGTCCTTCAGGTGTTTTTTTAGCAAACTCCATGCAGGCTTTCATGTGTCTTGCACTGAGGAGAGGCTTCCGTCGGCCCACTCTGCCATAAAGCCCCGACTGGTGGAGGGCTGCAGTGATGGTTGACTTTCTACAACTTTCTCCCATCTCCCGACTGCATCTCTGGAGCTCAGCCACAGTGATCTTTGGGTTCTTCTTTAACTCTCTCACCAAGGCTCTTCTATCCCGATAGCTCAGTTTGGCCAGACGGCCAGCTCTAGGAAGGGTTCTGGCCGTCCCAAACGTCTTCCATTTAAGGATTCTGGAGGCCACTGTGCTCTTAGGAACCTTAAGTGCAGCAGAATTTTTTTGTAACCTTGGCCAGATCTGTGCCTTGGAACAATTCTTTCTCTGAGCTCTTCAGGCAGTTCCTTTGACCTCATGATTCTCATTTGCTCTGACATGCACTGTGAGCTGTAAGGTCTTATATAGACAGGTGTGTGGCTTTCCTAATCAAGTCCAACCAGTATAATCAAACACAGCTGGACTCAAATGAAGGTGTAGAACCATCTCAAAGATGATCGGAAGAAATGGACAGCACCTGAGTTAAATATATGAGTGTCACAGCAAAGGGTCTGAATACTTAGGACCATGTGATATTTTAGTTTTTCTTTTTTAATAAATCTGCAAAAATGTCAACAATTCTGTCTTTTTCTGTCAATATGGGGTGCTGTGTGTACATTAATGAGGAAAAAAATTAACTTAAATGATTTTAGCAAATGGTTGCAATACAACAAAGAGTGAAAAATTTAAGGGGGTCTGAATACTTTCCGTCCCCACTATATATAATTACTATTATTATTATAATAAAGGATTTATATAGCGCCAACAGTTTGCGCAGGGCTTTACAACAAAAGGGCAGACAGTACACTTACAATACAAATCAATACAGGAGGGATCAGAGGGCTCTGCTCGTTAGAGCTTACAATCTAGAAGGGAGGGTCAAGTGGAAACAAAAGGTAATAACTGTGGGGGATGAGCTGATGGAGAAAATGAAAATACAGTTGTTAGGTGTGGGTAGGGTAGGCTTCGCTGAAGAGAAGGGTTTTCAGGGATCGTCTAAAAGCTAATAAAGTAGGAGATAAGCGGACAGATTGGGGTAGGGCATTCCATAGGATTGGAGAGCCTTTGGAAAAGTCCTGGAGGTGAGCATGGGAGGAGGTGACGAGGGAGCTAGAGAGCAGGAGGTCTTGAAGGTACGAAGAGATCGAGTAGGTTGGTATTTAGAGACTAGGCTAGTGATGTAGCTGGAGGCGAAATTGTGGATGGCTTTGTACGTAGTTGTTAGTATTTTGAATTTAATTCTTTGGCCGAGCGGACGCCAGTGGAGGGATTGACAGAGATTAGTAGCTGACACAGAGCGATTGGTAAGGTGGATGAGTCTGGCAGCAGCATTCATGATGGATTGAAGAGGTGATAGACTATGTAGAGGGAAGCCAATGAGAAGGGAGTTGCAGTAGTCAAGGCGAGAGATGACCAGCGAGTGAATTAAGAGCTTTGTTGTGTCATTGGTTAGAAAGGGGCGTATTTTGGAGATGTTGCGGAGGGTGAGACGGCAGGATTTGGACAGTGATTGGACGTGTTGCTTAAAGGAGAGTTCAGAGCCAAGGGACTACACTTAGAACCTTGGCATGTGGGGATGGGCTTATAGTTGTGCAATCGATTTTAACAGAGAGATCAGGGGAAGGGGCATATGGAGGAGGAAAAATTATAAGTTTGGTTTTTGGATGGATTGAGTTTGAGGAAGTGGTGTGACATCCAGACTGATATATCTGATAGTAAATTAGTGATACGTGAGGAGACAGAGGGAGTGAGTTGAGGGGTAGAGAAATAGATTTGGGTGTCGTCAGCATAGAGGTGGTTTTGGAAGCCATGAGAGGCTATCAGTTGACTCAGGGAGGAGGTGTAGATTGAAAATAGGAGAGGTCCAAGAACAGAACCTTGGGGGACCCCAACTGAGAAAGGAAGAGGAGAGGAGGAAGTAGAGTTGTAAGGAATGCTAAAGGTGCAGTTGGGTTGGATAAGTAGGAAGAGAACCAGCGAAGAGTACAGTCACGGAGACCAAAGGCATGGAGTTTTTTTTTGAGGAGGGGGTGGTCAACAGTATCAATGACATCAGAGAGGTCCAGGAGTAGGATTATAGAATAGTGTTGATTGGTTTTGGTCATTACTAGATCATTTGTTAGTTTTAGGAGAGCAGTTTCTGTGGAGTGTTGAGGTCGAAATCCAGACTGAAGGGGATCAAGAAGGCTATTATCAGCAAGGTGGACGCTCAGTCGGTTGAAGACCAGACGTTCGAGGAGTTTGGATAAGAAGGGGAGCAAGGAGATGGGGCGTAGGTTGTTAAAATTGGATGGGTCCAGTGAGGGCTTTTTAAGTATGGGTCGGACAAGTGCATGTTTTAGAGAGTTAGGGAAGATGCCAGAAGAGAGGGAGAGATTGAAGATGTGGGTTAGAGAGTGTAGCATAGAGTCAGAAGGTGAACGTATCATTTGGGAGGGAACAGGATCCAGAGGGCAGGTGGTAAGGTGGACATTACCAAGTAGTTTAGCAACCTTGTCTATAGTGGTGGGGTTGAAAGAGGGAAGTAATGATTGTGCCTGCAGGCATGAAGTGTAAAGCGTGGAGGGTATCGGAACAGTAGAGATCTCCTCGCGAACTGTATCAGTCTTCTGTTTGAAGTGATTGGCGATCTCCTGGGCAGTGAGTGAGTTGGCAGGTGGAGGCAGTGGAGGACGAAGTAGAGAGTTGAAGGTAGAGAAGAGTTGACGGGGACGGGATGATAAGTTGCTAATTAGAGTGATAAAATAGGTCTGCTTGGCAGAGAGGAGGCTGGAATTTTATTTTTGGAGAGCAGATTTATATTGGTTGAAATCTCTCTGATGCTGCGTACACACGAGCGGACTTTACGGCGGACTTTGCCCGGCGGACTGGATTTCGTCGGACAATTCGATGTGTGTGGGCTCCAGCGGACTTTGTTTTCTCAAAAGTTGGACGGACTTAGATTTGAAACTTGTTTAAAATTTATCCGTTGAAATCGAGTCCGGTCGAAAAGTCCGCCGTCTGTATGCTAGTTCGACGGACTAAAAAGCCACGCTAGGGCAGCTATTAGCTACTGGCTATGAACTTCCTTGTTTTAGTCCGGTCGTACGTCATCACGTACGAATTCGACGGACTTTGGTGGATTGTGTGTAGGCAAGTCCGTTCATTCAGAAAGTCCGACGTAAAGTACGTCGAAAAATCCGCCGGGCAAAGTCCGCCGTAAAGTCCGCTCGTGTGTACGCGGCATAAGACTTAGTCTTACGCCACAGGCGCTCATGAGCACAACTACTTTTTTTCAGACTTCTAGTATCATCTGTTTGCCAAGGTTAAAGGGGTTGGGCCTGATTCTGTGTGTAGTGGGGGGGGGGCAGCGAGTCCAGTGAGGCTAGAAGTGAAGCGTTGTAGACAGAAGTGGCTAGGTTGGTGCCGGATAGGGGTGAGATTTTATCGTAGAGGTTGTCAATAGCAGAGTAGAGAAGAGAAGGGTTGAGATTACGTAGGTTTCTGCGGGTAACTTTTAGGCGGTTCGAGGGAGAGGAGGTGGAGGAGAGGGAGAGAGTGAGACTAATAAGGTGGTGATCAGAGCGAGGGAATGGATATTTAAAGAGGTTGCATGGAATGCAAAGGTGAGAGAAAACAAGGTCAAGGGTATTGCCTTCGGCGTGAGTAGGAGCATGTATCCACTGCTTTAGGTCAAAGGAGGAGGTTAGGCTGAGAAGTTTGGAAGTGACAGGAGTGTTAGTATTAATAGGGATGTTGAAGTCCCTGAGAATGATTGTGGGGATTTCAGAGGAAAGAAAGTAGGGTAGCCAGGCAGAGAAGTCATCAAGAAAGGTTGATACTGGTCCAGGGGGCCTGTAGATCACAGCTATCCTTAGAGAAACTGGAGTGAAAAGACGAATGCAGTGTGCTTCGAAAGAGGAGAGTGACAGAGAGGGAGGTGGCTGAAGTACCTGGTAGGTGCTATGTGGGGCTAGAAGGATTCCGACACCTTCTACCTTACGTCCACTGGATCTGGGGGAGTGAGTCCAGATAAGACCACCATATATGTTTTATATATATATATATATATATATATAGATATATAGATATATATATATCTATATATATCTATATATCTATATAGATATATATAGATATATATAGATATAAACAGGAGTGCTTACAACATTCACCTATTATTGATGTGGTTTAAACCTTTCTTTTGTTTTGTTTTTTAAGTAATGAAACTGTTGCTACAACTGCCTAGAAAGTATTATCTAGAATTCATCTAAAGCTATTCTGTACACTGATTGACACAGTGATTTTACTGCAACAGTAATAGCATTGCAAACCTGTCAAAGTGTAACTAAACTCTCTAATATACTCACCTCCCCCTTCCAGTGAAGTGGCATTTATGTCCCTCACCAGCCATCTTTTCATCAGGTGCTGGGTTTTTGGCCTCTTGATTGGCCGACGAGGGATGACGCAATCCCACGTACATGTGCACAGGAGTCAGTCATTCTGATACAGCCTGCGTGTGCTGGTAATGCATGCTGAGCTGCACATGCACAACTCAATGTATGTTCTACTAAATGTACAGTACATTTAGTAGAAAACTGTGAGCATGCAGGTAAGTGTGTATTATTGAAGAAGAGATATAGCATGTCTCTTTTGCAATAAAGAACTGCTTGTTTTCTAAAACTTAGGTTCAGTTCCTCTTTAAAGAATGGATCTATTGGCAGGATCAACACATACTAAACTATGTTAAGGGGTGCTGTGTTATTGCTACTGTCAGGATGTATGATATATGTCATTTTATTTTATTTTGTCCATAGTTCTACTTTTTCTATTTTAGCTTGCAAACACTAGTCTGAAGAGTGTCAGATACTATTCTTTAAATATATATACTAATCACTAAACATGCAGATTTCCAGAAACAAACTATGTGGATGTACATCTCTGAAATGAAGAAATGAACAGAGCATATCCCTCTATAGTGTAAACTAGCCTCAATCCAAAATGCTAAGCGTGGTTTCTGTCTCTTTTCTCTTCCCTCTGCTATCTGCATTAGTCACTTCTGACAGGTTATCCCAAAACCACAAAATCTTGGTAGATGATTCAGCACCCTCCACACACAAGGTGATTGACAGATTGTGCAGAGGAGGTTGTGTTCTTTCCCTCCACTCAGGTCTGTTCTTTCCCTCCACTCAGCTCCTTGCTCCATGCTATGCAGTGTGTGATGTCAGATCCCCAACTCCTGCCTGCTGGATCTGAGAAATATCCAGTGATGTGTGTTTTAGGAGACCACAGGGTGGAGGTTGCTACAGATAAACAGGAACAACGTATGTAGGAGGATTTGTTTCATCTATGTATCATCTGAGGTTAGTCACCTCAGTTGGTAAATTATATTACCAAAAGTATTGGGACACCTGTCTTTACATGCACATGCAGTAAACTTTAATGGCATCCCAGTCTTAGTCCGTAGGGTTCAATATTGTCCCACCCTTTGCTGCTATAACAGCTTCAACTCTTTTGGGAAGACTGTGCACAAGGTTTAGGAGTGTGTCTATGGGAATCTTTGACCATTCTTCCAGAAGTGCATTTGTGAGATCAGGCACTGATGTGGACGAAAAGGCCTGCTCACAGTCTCCGCTCTAATTAATCCCAAAGGTATTCTATCAGGTTGAGGTCAGGACTCTGTGTAGGCCCATCAAGTTCCTCCACCCCAAACTCACCAATCCATGTCTTTATGGACCTTGGTTTGTGCACTGGTCCAAATTATTTGGTGGAGGAGGGATTATGGTGCGGGTTTGTTTTTCAGGGGTTGGGTTTGACCCCTTAGTTCTAGTAAAGGGAACTCTTAAGGTATCAGCCAACACATTTTGGACAATTTCATTCATTTTGGTAATATAGTGTATATGTAAGGTTTTAACAACCAACATATGCTTTAAAGTCCAATTTTATTTTTACAGTTTGATGTTTGTATAACTTTTTTGTTGTTGTTGTTTTTTTGTTTTTTTTACACAGGTGCAATAATGCAGCTATAACTTTAGACTGCATTTGCTTTTTGTGTGCATCAAGCCACAATCACCACAGGTAATCACCGGCTGTGCGAACAGCCACCAAAAATAGCTGTGGCTGCTGACAGCCTGTCATTGCAGTGTACAGGCTCGGCAGTCACATCCAGACACAGCTGTCAAGTCCAGCAGCAGGAATCAGTAGATTCCTACCACTGGGTTTCACGCAGTGGCTACACACCCATGTGAAAGCAGCCTAAATGAGCATTTTGGACATGTTGCACAGACATTCAGGTCAAGTCAGGCGACACTCCTCAAATGTTCTGGTAGATTTTTTTTTTTAGGCGCGTTTACAGTGCATAAACGATACACTTGTGGTGCTTTTTAATCAGTGGCGGCCCATCCATTAGGGCGCCGGATGCATGGATTCCAATCAGGGTTCTTTTTCTTTTTGAAGCACATGATTAGAGCCAGAGGCTCTAATAGGCTTTAAAAAAGGGTGGGCTCGGGGTGCAGAAGCCCAGCCAGTTGTGTGACAATAGCAAATGAATATTCACTATTGTAACACTGATTCCTCTCCCTGCCAATCAAGAAACGCTCATGAGACCCTTTTCCTGATTGGCCTCCAGGAGGAGGAGGGAACCAAGAAAGCAGCCGACCGCAGCCCGGAGAGAAGCTGCGGCCGCTCGTCGCCCGGAGTGCTGCCTGCGAGATGGGGTAACGACTGACTGACCAACTGGGGTTGGGGGTGCCGCCGGTAAACCCCATGACCTGGCAGGCCGACCGACCAGGGGGAGGAGTTGCTGCCATACGTGACCCGACTACTGACCAGGGGGGGATTGTTTGCCCCCCATAAGAAAAACACCAGCCATCACTGGTTTTAATAGAGGTAAATGGTGGCGGTTGCAAAGCTTCAATGCCTGCTTAAATTTAATAATGTGCTAGGAGCATGTTTTTCAAGATCAAAAACACTAGTGTAGTTTAGTTTGAAGTTTTGAGCACTATTACTAAAAAAAATACTGTTTTTTATGCAGCCATTCAAAACAATAGAATGTACAATTGGGTTAAAAAAAACAAAGCCTGTCACAAGAGATACATGGAGGGTGCTATTACTAAACTCTCCTTGAGCAAATGCTAGTTGCCTGAATCTCATTTTGACCCCTCTTGTGTCAATACATTGCATCACTAATCCAAAATAGTATGTGATAAGGACTTCTGACTGACTCCATATTTGTTCTTGGTGAGTCAGGTTAACAGCAATAGTATTTCCATTATTATGTAATTTAATAAACACCAAACGCAGAAAGCTAATGACTGAATTCTCAGTATCATCTGTGTCTCTCTTTGTCATAATACACTATCTCTACAATCCAGCTATTTAACTAAGTTTCCTTTACAGCGGTATCTATGTTTCTTTGAAATTTCCAAGTTGTTAACCTTGTGAGTCAAGAATAGAAATAACAAACAAAATGACAATTTGACTGCACATAAAAGGGGGAACAATAAACATTGTCTCTATGTGAGTAGAATCCGTCCTTTGCCACAAGGTTTCCAATAAACTTATACTTAAAATGGTTGTTAACCCATTGTACTAAAATAGAGTTATCCCCTCTGTATCATAATAACATTTGCCCCTGTGTCTGTGTAATGTAAAAAAACTGCCGATCTGTACAGGCCCGGATTTACTCCCTTTGCTGCCCCAAGGTCCTTCAATGCCGCCTCCCCCTCCACACACACACACACCACCATTCTCGTCCTTTATCGATGACTGCTACAATAGATCAATAAAATCAATTAAAAACATATCTCCACACATGAGAACACTGAAAATATCTGACTTTAATTGTACAGACTGAAAATACACTGTAATGCAGAAAATGCCTTTTAAAGATTATAGAAGTAAGAAACTCCCTACAGTTTTTTAGTTCTAACTTTTCTTTTGGCAAACTCATCGATAATATCTTCGTAGGACAAAGTATTTAAAAGTTCTGATTTAATGGCAAGTAAAGGCTTCGGACGTACCACAGGAGGTGGACGGAGGCTGCGAGCATACCACAGGAGGTGGACAGAGGCTGTGGACATACTACAAGAGGTGGACAGAGGCTCACCCCCTCACAGTAGCTTCTTTGTTCACCATCATATTACTTCTTCACATCATCAGTGTGCTGTGTCCTCCTTCTGTGCCCCTTTCACCTCTCCACAGGTCAGGCAGCACAGTGCGCGCGAGGGGTAAGCGATTTTTCGCGGGCAATTTTTCAGGGCAATGGCTGGTGTTAGTGCTTCAATCATCCCCGGCACCATGGTTGGTATGGTGTCAGGATGATTGAAACGCATTATTTCTATCATTGCACTGTAATATAAAATGAAATAGTTCAACTCACCATAATGCAGAATCATTGGGAGCCCTGAGCGTGTCACTTGCCACCGTCGCTTGTTACTTGCCACTATGCCTGCCACCAGATGAGGATGTCACTTGCCATGCTGCCTGCCACCAGATGGGGATGTCACTTGCCACTATGCCTGCCACCAGATGGGGATGTCACTTGTCACGCTGCCTGCCACCAGATGGAGATGTCACTTGCCACGCTGCCTGCCACCAGATGGAGATGTCACTTGCCGCGCTGCCTGCTAGCATTATGGGGATTGCCACAGTTACCTGGCTGCCACCCAAAAAATAGCAGTTTGGCATGAATTCATTTACATGTAAAATCAATCTCCCCCCAGCATTGCAGAGTACTTGCAGCCAGGTACAACGCTGTCAGCCTCTCCTCAGTGTGGGTACATTAGCTGCAGGTGAAACACAGGCACGTGCGAGTGAGATGACAGTGAGGGCGGGCGGTGAGAGATGACGTCACTTTCTCGCTTCTGGGTCGCGGCTGCACCTCTGTGTAGAGCAGCCTTCACGGCCCTGTAAGTAACGGCAGAACAGCGGTGCGGGAAATGAGAGATGTCATCTCTCTCCCCCACCGCCGCACCACTGACATTACTTGTCTCCTCCGCGGCCCGGCAGCAGAGGCGCCGCGGCCCACAGGTTGGAGACCTACTCTCGATCTTTTCAAAAATGGCGCCTGGCGGCGCAATCATGCTGCTGCACATGCACCGCCCGGCCAAGCGCATACGAGCTTTCCCAAGCCCGGCCGCCTTTGAAACGGCGCATGCATAGTTGCATGGTCGGCTCGCGGACATATTTTTTATGTGCACCGGTGCCCATAACGGACTTTAACGGGCAGCCTGAAAGGGGGGGTGGCCGCGAAAGCCAGGAAGTCGCCGCAGGAATGGCGCCGCCCCTGCACCGCTACCACCCCGAGGCTTGGCCTCAGTGGCCTTGTGGGAAATCTGGCCCTGGATCTGTACCTGTATAAGCTGCACTCTCTGTCTCTCTCTATCTCTCTCTCTCTCTCTCTCTCTCTCTCTCTCTCTCTCTCTCTTTCTTTCTATCTCATTTTGTTCCTTTTTTATTACCAGTATACACTTTATCCCAGTCTGTGCTGTGTAGTGAAATGAAAAAAAAAATGAAAAGCCGAAGTTATCACTTTTACTAACAGTAAGTAAGAGTAGATCCCATTGTTATGCATTCTAAGAATAATGCCAGGCCAAAATCATTTTAACATTAAAAAAAAAAAAAAAACTAGAGAGTTATAGATGCGAGCTACCAATGAAGAGTGGCCAAAGAATGTTTTAAACGTAAGAGAATAAATCTACAGCCGCTAAGCATATTCACACTCCCATAATCTGTGTATAAAATATAAAAAATAAACAAATTCAGCACTATGTGATATATCACTCACTCAGGTGAAAAAATATATATAAATTGCCGTGGGCAATGCGCGAGTGAATGTTGGAGCAACTTTTCCCAAACAAAGAATATAAATGGTGAAAAAATATACAAATTAAATACTTGTTGTCAAGCAAATGCACAGTGAAAGAAATATACAAATCATTGAAGTAGACATCAAAATATCAAAAATTCTTAATTTTAGCAAGTCCACAGTGAGAAAAAAATATGAGGAAGACGTGTGATGGCCCTGTCGTCACGTGTAAGGGAGGGGGCAGGACGGTGGAGGAGACAGTCACTTGCTCTCTGAGCTAGCTGCTGATTCACACAAGCCTGCAAACTATTTGGAGAGGATTTTAACATTGTATGTTTTCTATAGCCTGGTGCGCTGCAAGCACCCATAAAGTGTGAGTACCCTGATGTTTACCTACAATAAACTTCTATATTTAAAAGATAATGCATCTGGCCTCTTTTGTATTTTAACCACTTCAGCCCCGGAAGATTTGGCTGCTCAATGACCAGGCCATATTTTGCAATACGGCACTGCGTCGCTTTAGGCCTCATGTACACTGCTGCTGGTAAATGGACGATTAGGAGCAGTTGGGCATTTTTCCAACTGCTCCTGAACTCTCTTCTATGTCATCTTATCAGTACATGTACACAGGTTTGTTGATAGTCGTTTCTAAGCAGTTGCGTTTAGAGGCTTTTTTTGGAACCCAAAAAAATGCGTTCAGAAGGTGTGTTTAGAGGCATTTCAAATGCCAAATGCGGCTAAACACGGTAACTGTTTAGCCGCGTTTCGTTTACAGGCGTTTTTCATTTTTGGCTACTGATTTTCAAATGCTTCTAAACGCAAACGCGGCTTAACGCGGCATGTAAACGTGGCAAAACAGACGTTTTAAACATGAGCTATATCTGTCAAGTTACATTCAGGAGAGGTTGTAAAAATGTTCCATGTACATTAAGCCTTGTGCGGTCGTGCAACGTTGTACCCAAACAAAATTGATGTCCTTTTTTTCCCACAAATAGAGCTTTCTTTTGGTGGTACTTGATCACTATTATTTTTTGAACCAAAAACAAAAGAAGAGCGACAATTTTGAAAAAACACAATATCTTTTACTTTTTGCTATAATAAATATCCCACATTTTTTTAAAAAAAAACTATTTCTTTCCTCAGTTTAGGCTGATATGTATTCTACATATTTTTGGTAAATAAAAAAACACAATAAGCATATATTGATTGATTTGCGCAAAAGTTATAGCGTCTACAAAATAGGGGATAGATTTATGGCATTTTTATTATTATTTATTTTTTTACTAGTAATGGCAGCGATCTGCGATTTTTATCGGGACTGCAACATTTTTGGGACCATTGACAATTATACAGCGATCAGTGCTATAAAAATGCACTGATTACTGTAAAAATGTCACTGGCAGGGAAGGGGTTAACACTAGGAGGCGATCAAGGGGTTAACTGTGTTCCCTTACTGTGTTCTAACTATAGAGGGGATGGGACTTACTAGGGGAGATGACAGATCGCTGTTCATACTTTGTATGAACACACGATCAGTCTCTTCTCCCCTGAAAGAACCGGGATCTATGTGTTTACACACACAGATCCCAGGTCTCGCTCTGTCACGAGCGATCGCGGGTGCCCAGCGGTCATTGCACTTGCTGGGCACTCGCATCGGCTCCGGTATGCGCCCCTAGTAGCCACAATGGGAATAGACGTAAGCTAACGCCGATTTGCCCAGCCGAGCCAACCTGCCGCAGTAAAACTGCAGCAGGTGGTCGGCAAGTGGTAAATTGAGGATACCATCTTTGGATTACACCTGGGGGAGCCTGTAAATCCTGCTACTTAGAGCCCGGAGGTGGTTCAGCTGCTATTTTTTCACTGTGGACTTGATGAAAATAATGATCAGTAAGGTTGAGTAAGGTTGTCTCCACATAATGATGAGTAAGGTTGTCTCCACAATTAACAGAATCTTCCAAGCTTGGAATCCTTGAAGAGGTGATTGGCAATTTCCAGGGCCCTATTTCAGGCTAGGAAGGTCATTCTGTTAAGTTGGAAATCTATAATCCCCCCATTGGCTAAAACGTGGGTGACTCATATGGGAAACACGCTCCTCTTGGAAAGATACATATATCAACACAGGGGCCAACTGAATAAATATTAGAAATTCTGGTTGCCATAGCTCAATGTCCCTGGGTTGTTCCCAAGGGAACTCGTTCTGATGCGGGTACTGCAATTCCCCACAGGCTGAGTATAATTTGGAATGCACCCAAGGAACGTAGGTGGGGTATGGATGAGCTGTCTGGCCCCCTGTGGGTCCCACAAACCCATCACTCAAATTCCATCTATCTGGAGTATTGGATAGGGGAGGTTCAGTGGGAGCTGAAACTTTACAGGACAGAGAGGCTGTTTAATAATGTACCCAATTTGCAAGGAATGTGAGTTGTATTTAACTGTTTATTGGTATAGTGGAATGGAAACAGCTTTTCTACTTGCATACTCTTATGTTATTATTTGTACTTGGTATTGTCTCATTTAATAAAAATCTTAAAGACGACACTGAAAGTAAAAAAAAACAGACAGTAGTCTTCCCTTTTCTGATGAAATAAACGTTAATAAATTACAGTGTACCTGTTTGGAATATTTCCCTCACTTATTGTCCAGAACAGAAAGTGGAGGGCAGTTTTCCAAATGTGGCTGCAGATAGCAATAAAAACCTGACAGAGATGTCAAACTTACTTTTTCGTAAGACATAAAAAGGAACCTATTTTAGAGCCAACTCTAGATGCTCCCCTTCCCTGCTCCCCTCCCCATTTTCTTCCAAACACTCTTGGAGTACCTTTAAACAAAATAGTTGCATCTGTCAAGCATAGGGCAGTCCTTTGACTTGGCTGCCCTATGCATGTCATGTGACTAAAATGTACATGCGAGTGTGAATACAGCCTTAAAGCCCCTCTCTTTACTGAGCAGTATTTGTTTGCATTGGTACATGTTCCACATAACAGTGGCTAGTAGACATGTGCAGAACGAAAACATTTGTTTCATTTTGATTCGTTATTTACATAAATTTGTTTCATTTGTTTAATTCGTTTTCAGGATTTGTTTTGTTTATTCGTTTTCAAATCGATTCAAAAAGTTTTCGAATTAATTTCGAATAGTTTTCAAATCAATTTTGAATAGTTTTCGAGTTCGAAAAGTTTTCGAATCAATTTCGAATTTGAATAGTTTTCAAATTCAAATAGTTTTCCAATTTCCAAAAAGAATAAAATCAAATAGAAAATAAAGGAATAGACTAGAAAAAAATAAACATTTTCTATTCTATTCTTTTATTTTCTATTCTATTTTATTCTCTTTGGAAATTTGAAAACTATTTGAATTCAAAAAGTTTTTGAATTCGAATTAGAAAACTATTTGAATTCAAACAGTATTCGAGAACGATTCAAATTCAAATTTCGTTATTTCGGATTCGTTTAAATTCAGGACTATTCTAATTCGGAAATTCGGATACATGCGAATAACGAAAATTTGTTCGAATTTAAATTTGGAACTAAATGAGCCGCACATGTCTAGTGGCTAGCACTTTTTTTTTAACAATAACTTGCAAATTCAATTTCAGCTTTACATAATTAAATACAAAGTTACATAGTAGGCAAGATTGAAAAAAGACACAAGTCCATCAAGATATTCTATGTGTGTGATTTTATGTCTGTATTACATTGTATATCCTTGTATGTTGCGGTCGTTCAGGTGCTTATCTAATCGTTTTTTGAAATTATCGATGATCCCTGCTGAAACCACTGCCTGTGGAAGAGAATTCCACATCCTAACCACTCTTACAGTAAAGAACCCTCTACACAGTTTTGGATTAAACTGCTTTTCTTCTAATTTTAGTGAATGGACACATATCTTATTAAATTCCGTTTCGCAGAAACGTTTTATCCCTATGGTGGGGTCACCAGTACAGTATTTGTACATTGAAATCATATCCCCTCTCAAGCGTCTCCTCTCCAGAGAGAACAAGTTCAGTGCTCGTAACTTTTCCTCATAACAAAGGTCATCCATCTCCCTTTATTAGTTTAGTTGCCCTTTTCTGGACTCTCTCCAGTTCCAGCACATCCTTCCTGAGAAATGGTGCCCAAAACTGGACAGCATATTCCAGGTGCGGCCGGACCAGAGTCTTGAAGAGTGGGAGAATTATTGTTTTATCTCTAGAGTAAATCCCCTTTTTATTGCATGCCAATATTCTGTTTGCTTTTTTTGCAGCAGCTTAGCATTGCTGAGCCTGTCATCTACTAGGACCCCCAGGTCCTTTTCCATCCTAGATACCCCCAGAGGTTCCCCCTAGTGAGTAAATTACATTCATATTTGTGCCACCCAAATGCATTATTTTACATTTTTAAACAAACCTCATTTGCCATGTAGTTGCCCATTCCAATCAATTTGTTCAGATCTTCTTTCAAGGTTTCCACATCCTGTGGAGAAGTTAATTGCCCTGCTTAGCTTAATATTGTCCGCAAATACAGAGATTGAGCAGTTTTCCCATCCTCCAGGTCGTTTATGAATAAATTAAATAGGATTGGTTCCAGGACAGAACCCTGGGGGACCCCACTTTTCACCAGGACCATTCCGAGTACTCCCCATTTATCACTACCCTCTGAACTTGCCCTTGTAGTCAGTTTTCTATCCATGTACTCACCCTATGGTCCATGCCAACGAACCTTACTTTGTACAGTAAACGTTTATGGGGAACTGTATCAAATGCTTTTGCAAAATCCAGATACACCACGTCTACGGGGTTCGTGGACTTCCTGCTAGGTTTGTGGAACTGAACTCATATATGTTCACTTATTCCTGTTCACCAGGACAGTCTAAATAATTAAACTAAATTAAAATAACACATGCCTTAGGATACGTTGTCTGTCTCTTTTATCAGCATGATAATAAACCAGACACCCTGTTTACCAAGAAACCAAGAAGGAATATTAAAACTCAAAACAATATTTTTTTATATGTTTATCACATATGGGATATCTTATTTATTTACTTGAGGATATTTTATAAAATAATTCCAATTATTCTACAACCTTTATGCAGTGGGCAAAGATGTTTATCCAGGATTACCCTTTATCCATAAAACATTACCAAGCCAAACAAAATTCCTGGCCATGGATAGTTTTCAAATACTTAGTAAAGGGTCTGAATACTTACTGTCAATGTGATATTTCAGTTTTTCCTTTTTAAAAAATGAACAAACATTTCAAAAATTCTGATTTCACATTGTCATTATGGGGTACTGAGTGTACTGAGTGTAAATTAACGAGTAGAAAAATTAATTAAAAAAACTGCAGTATTAGGCTGCAACATAACAAATGGGCCCCCAGATCCCGACCCCCCCCATGTGAATGGTTATGGGATACTTGTGACATAATTGACCAGGGGCATGCAGGTTCGATCATGTCGCAAGGGGTCGGGGGTCACCCGGTGACATCATTGGGTGGCCCCACCCCTTATTATTTAGGAACTGTCCGACAGCAGAGCTCTCAGAAGGCAGGAGCCTTCGTCTGGAGCAGAGATCTTTTTTTTCTGGTCAACTGCTTTGGGGCAATCCCCCCTACCCCAAAGCACCCCCCATGTTGAGGGCATGTGGCCTGGTATGGTTCAGGAGGGGTGTGAATTTTGGGGTGAACCCCACGCCATTTTATTTTTTTATTTTGGCATGAGGTTCCCCTAAAATCCATACTAGATCTGAAGGGCAACTGTTTTAATATAACGACTGCTGCTGCAACATAACGCAAACATGACTGGTCACCTCAGGGTGAAGTCGCACCAGTTGTGAATCAGGGATAAAATCTGTTTTCAAGCACCTGAAATAAGTTAATCAATAACCAATGATAGTTTAAAAACACATATAAAACATATAAAAATAGACTATATATTTACAGTGATAATATAACATCCAAAGACTATAATGTACCACTCTCAGTCATGAAACATTATTAAAATGCATTTTTTTTACCAGTTTTGATCTGTCCACTAATGACCTCCTGCTGCTATCAATCTGCCCTGTGAGGAGGGAGAAAGCGAAGAGAGCCACTGCTCTTGGGCACAATGCTGGATCACGATCAGGCTCAGGGGGGCTCAGAAGTTAACCACTTGCAGATCACTGCACGCTGATATACGCCAGCACAATGGCAGCGGTGGGCAAATGGGCGAGCCTGTATGTCCCCTTTATTTTGTGGGGCTAGCAGGCGCGCACGCATGCCGGCCGCGTACAGGGTGACCGTGCCTGTGTTGCTTTTTTTTCAAAATTGTTGATCTTTTTTTGTTTATAGCGCAAAAAATAAAAACCGCAGAGGTGATCAAATACCACCAAAGTAAAGCTCAATTTGTGGGAAAAAAAGGACGTCAATTTTGTTTGGGTGCAATGTTGCACGACCGCGTAATTGTCAGTTAAAGCGATGCAGTGCCGAATCGCAAAAAGTGCTCTGGTCAGGAAGGGGGTAAAATCTTCTGGGGCTGAAGCGGTTAAAGAGAGGCTGAAGGAGGAGCTGCACACAAAAGGTTTTTTTTTACCTTAATGCATCAAATGTATTAGGGTATAAAAAAAAACTTTGACTTTTACAACCACATTCATGTAGCAGACCAGGGTCACCATAGACATTATTTTCACATGTGACTAAAGCATAAACTGTACTTATAATGTGGTGTAGCTACCTACTTCTTCCTGACATACCTGACCTGACTAACTGTAGCTAGAGTTTATGGAGCTTGAGTAACAAGCTATGAAAAGAGAGTTCAGCACAAGATGTATAAATAAATGATTTCAGTGTCATTCATGTAACCTTCTATGTCAGAACATTGCTCTTACACTATACTGTATGTATTAAAAAAGGAAAATACAGCATAAAGCCCTTTTTTACTTAACACAAAATAACCCCTTTTTATGAGAAGTTGTTATAATTCTACCTAACTTCTCCTCTGTGTAGTTTCCTGGACTTAGAAAACTGAAAATTCTCTATCCAATACTTACCATAATTTTCTTTTCCTGATGGACTCCATGGCAGCATACGTGTAGGTTTAGCCCTGCCTCCACTCCTACCCTATAGGACCCTACTCCCATAAATCTTTGCTCCGAGCCAGCTGCCGTGTTCCGTAACTAGCCTACTCCAGATACTGGGCGAGAACCCCTGCTGCCATGGAGTCCATCAGGAAAGGAAAATTATGGTAAGTATTTGGTAGGGAATTTTCTGTTTTCCTGACAGACTCCATGGCAGCAAATGTGTAGGAAATAACTCTCTGTACACACCCGGGTGGGCAGATTGCTGAACAAATAAAGATTTAATTAACACAGTCAACCAATAGTACTTGTAAACCAAAATTAACAGAAGATAATGCAGCTGGTTCAACACAGTAGTGGTACATAAATGTGTTGATTAAAGACCAAGAGGCAGATTTGCAGACCACTTCGGGGGCAACGTGTCCCGAGGCCACCCATGATGTTGAGACACTTCTGGTTGAATTCACTGTCACCGCCTCTGGAGGCGCCAAGCCCTTCGCTTTGTAGGCCCATTGGATATACTGGATGATCCAAGCAGCGATGGATCTGATCAAGGAATGCAGCCCCTTGTTCTTCGCGTGGTAGAGGACAAAGAGATACTCAGACTATTGAAAGGGAGCCGTGGTATCCAGGTATTGTCTCAAGGTGTCCCCCACATCGAGAGGATGCACCTCCGAGCTTTCAGCTGATCTAAAGGTGGGAAGCACGATTTCCTGATTCTCATGGAGGATTGAGGTAACTTTGGGGTTAGCCCCCAGCATTGGAATTAGCACCACTCTGTCCAGGAAAAAGGATAGGAAAGGCTCTTTTGAACCCAAGGCTATTGGGAAATTCTCTTAGCTGATGTGATGGCTCAAAAAAGGTAGTTTTGAGAACAAGTACTTGATTGAAAGTGGCTTGTCAAGCTGTGAGAATAAATCGAGGACAAATGGGAGATCCCACTTGGGGAATCTCGGCTTCCTCTGGGTCCTAAATCTGACTGCCCCTTAGAAGAATTGACGAACAAGGGCGTGTCTGGCCCATGACATTCCAGTGAAAGCAGAAATAGCCGATACCTGTACCTGGAGGGAGCCGACCGACAGGGCCATGTCTAGACAGGACTGCAAAAAACCTAGAACACCCTGGAACACTGGGACACTGCACGGGTTTGCTCTGGAAGACAAATGGTTCATAAATTTTGCCCATATCGCTCAAAGACCTGGTTAGTGTTTCTTCTTCTCGCGCTCAGGAGTGTAGGAATGACTTCTTCCAGACATCCTAACATCGCCAGCCTTCCCCTCTCAAGAACCAGGCCTTCAGGTGCAGGTGAGCCAAGCAGGGGTGTAGAGCCGTGCCCTGAGACAACAGGTCTGGTCTGAAGGGCAGGGGAACTGGATCCCAATAGCTGAGAAGTGTCAAGAAGGGAACCAAGGCCTATTGGACAAGTAAGGGATTATTGCAACCACTTCCACTCCCTCCGTCCTGAGTCTCCGTAGGTAGTGGAGGATAATTGGGACTGGAGGAAAGGCATAGGCCCTGCGGAGCCTCCATTGATCCATGAGGGCATCCATCCCGTAGGCCTGAGGGTCTCAGAATCTGGAATAATATTTTGTTAGTTTGTTGTTGCATGGGGAAGCAAAGTGGTCGACTTCTGGAGAGATCCCCAGGGTTAAGACCCACTCGAACACTGCCTTGTGGAGAGCCCACTTGTTGTTGTCCAGCTTGACTCGTGAGAGAAAATCCGCCTGAGCATTCTGGACCCCGGGTGCATACGCTGCTGATATGTTGACCAAGTTCTTCTGCGCCCAGGTCATAATCAGTTCTACCTCCTGCAGCAGGGACAGGCTGCGAGTTCCCCACTGTCTTCTTATGTAGGCCACTGCTGTTGTGTTGTCCTATCTGACCATCACAGAGGAATCTGCTGTTAAATGGCGGAACTTCCAGAAGGCCTGAACGGCTGCCCAGAGCTCTAGAATGTTTGACACTAGCCCTCAAGAGGGGAAATCCCAGGAGCCCTGCGCCACCTCCATTAGACAATGAGCACCCCACCCCTTGTTGCTGGCGTCCATCATTATTGTGACTCACGTAATGAGGGCAATGGACTGACAGTTGCATAGATTCTTCCGCTTGAGCCACCAGAGGAGGGAAGCCCTCATGGCCGGTGTCAGGTAGATGCGCTGATCCTTGCTGTCTGATCACCATTGTTGGAGGAATGCTTTTTGGAATGGTCGCATCCTCCACTGTGCCCACTTCACCATGGGTATCGTGGCCACCATGGTGCCGATAACTTTCAGACCCTGGAGGGCACGAAGATGGGATGATGAAAGTGCCAGGCGAATCTTGTCTCTGACCACCTAGACCTTCTCCTCGGGTAGGGAGATGTTGCCCTTCACCATTTCAAAATGAACTCTGAGGAACACGAGGGACTGTGACAGTTCTAGGTGTCTTTTCTCTATATTCAAGAGCCACCTGAAATCCTGGAAAGTGGAGATAACCTGACCCCTGTGCTCCAGAAGTTGACATCTGTCTTGTGCCAGCAGGAGGAGATCGTCTAAGTAATGGTGCAGACGGATCCCTTTGGTTCTCAGGAGGGCTACGATGGCCAATAAGACTTTTGAAAAAATGGTGCTGCGCTGTTCTTAAAAAAAAAAAAAAAATTATGCTGCTAGAGGTAGTAGTACAAAGTAGGGTTGTCCCGATACCACTTTTTTAGGACCGAGTACAAGTACCGATACTTTTTTTCAAGTACTCACCGATACCGATTACCGATACTTTTTTTTAATGTCACGTGACAGTTTTTTTTTTTTTACTATTTTTTTTTTTTTGGGGGGGGGGTGAACGTTGTATGTGTGTGTGTTTTTTTTTTGTTTTTTTTTTACAATTTTTATTTTTTCCAATAATATTTTTTTATTCTTTATTGGTTTTTTTTTTTTTTAATCAGCCCTTTTGGGGGGCTTTGGTGAGATATCAGGGGTCTTAACAGACCTCTGATATCTCCCCCTTGAGACAGAGAAAGAGACAGAGGATAGAGATTCCCCAGTCCCTTTCTCTGCAGCGTCAGCTGCACTGAGAATGAATGGAGAGAACACAGCAGCTTCTCTCCATCCATAAACTGACACATCGTAATCACAGGAGATTACAATGTTTCAGTTATGTGAATGGACAGAGTCAGCTGACTCTCTCCATACACAAAGGAAGGAGGAGGGGGACGGAGGAACGAAGGGGAAGAACGGAGGGGAAAGATAAGGAGAGCAGAACGGAGGGGACAGATAAGAGAGGAACGAAGGGGACTGCGGAGAGGCACAGAGGAAAGGAGGGGGCACGGAGGAGGATGCAGTGACAGTCAGCTGTGACCGATCACCGCTGTATGTCACTAAAGCTTGTGAAAGCCGCTGGGGGAGAATCTTGTAACTCCCCCACGTGCCGATCACAGCTGTCTTCTAGGTATCGGGGGAAGCATCGGGAGCATTTGCCCGAGTACAAGTACTTGGGCAAATGCTCGGTATCGGTGCCGATACCGATACTAGTATCGGTATCGGGACAACCCTAGTACAAAGGTAAAAAAAAACAAGAAACTATGCTGCGAGAGGTCGTAGTACAAAGGTAAATAAAATGATATAAAAAAACAACAGAAACAATATAAGAATATATACAATCAATATAGAGCACTTCTATACCCAATAGGTGCAGTGTGATGTTCCACAATAATCGGTGGTAATAGCAAAGTGCAAAGTGCAAGAAAATCATTCAATAAAGACTTAAGGCCAGATGTGATAAGTATCTAACTGGAAACACTAAAATCAATATACAATCATTAAAAACCTCAATGGATCGTGCAAATAGGCAAAAAACATTGTGCAAAAAACAGCAATTAATAAATTATATGTGCAACGTGCAATCAATATGTGCAAGAATTGCAAATGCAGTGTATAATAAACATATAACCAAAATAGGTCCACTGTAGAACTTGTGGAAATTCAAACAAAGGCAAACGTGTGCAAAATATATGATGGTACTGGGAATGTAGTCCAATGCGATTAAATCCTCTTTTTGTGGCTAATCAGAAAATATGCAAAAAAGTGCAATAAGGTGCTGAGAGCATAGGGGTGATCTCCTCTTCGTCCACAGGACACACAGTGGTGTGACGTGGCCTCTTACCTTGCGGTAAAGAGATAACCGCATAAAGTTGCTGGTAATGGCTTCTTCTCCCTTGTACTCCTAACTGCCTCTCACTTAGATTTCTGGGCTGGATAGAGCTGTTAGTGGGTCTTTGTCTCTCAGTGGAGCCGGAGGGGGATTACAGGAAAGAAGGGGCCAAATAGTGTAGTATTTCAATCAGAGGTTGGTTTTTATAAAAAAATGGTGAGGGTACTCACTTCACTTCAAGTCCCCTGATGAAGTCACGTGACCGGGACGGGATAGACATCCAAGACTGATATATGCAGACGAGCTTGTCGCTCGTAGGAGATAAGTTTTCTGTGTGTTTTTTTCTTGTAAGTGAAGTGAGTACCCTCACCATTGTTTTAATAAAAAACAACCTCTGATTGAAATACTACACTATTTGGCCCCTTCTTTCCTTTAATCCCCCTCCTGCTCCACTGAGAGACAAAGACCCACTAACAGCTCCATCCAGCCCAGGAATCTAAGTGAGAGGCAGTTAGGAGTACAAGGGAGAAGCAGCCAGTACCAGCAACTTTATGTGGTTATCTCTTTATCGCAAGGTAAGAGGCCACTTCACACCACTGTGTGTCCTGTGCACGAAGAGATCACCCCTATGCTCTCAGCACCTTATTGCACTTTTTTGCACATTTTCTGATTAGCCACAAAAAGAGGATTTAATCGCATTGGACTACATTCCCAGTCCCATTATATATTTTGCACACGTTTGCCTTTGTTTGAATTTCCACAAGTTCTACAGTGGACCTATTTTGGTTATATGTTTATTATACACTGCATTTGCAATTCTTGCACATATTGATTGCACGTTGCACATTTAATTTATTAATTGCTGTTTTTTGCACAACGTTTTTTGCCTATTTGCACAATCCATTGAGGTTTTTAGTGATTGTATATTGATTTTAATGTTTCCAGTTAGATACTTATCACATCTGGCCTTAAGTCTTTATTGAATGATTTTCTTGCACTTTGCACTTTGCTATTACCACCGATTATTGTGAAACATCACACTGCACCTAATGGGTATAGAAGTGCTCTATATTGATTGTACATATTCTTATATTGTTTCTGTTTTTTTTTATATCATTTTACGTGTTTATTTACCTTTGTACTATTACCTCTAGCAGCATAGGTTTTTTTTTACCTTTGTACTACTACCTCTAGCAGCATAGTTTCTTTATTTTTCAAAAAAACAGCGCAGCACCAGTTTTTACATACCTTATTTCTATTGCTGTATGGGCTGAGTTTGACCTATATTCGTTGCTTGCAGCAGGTCAACGTTCATTGCCCTTCGTTTACATGGTAGCGCAGGAATTACTACACATTTCAGTAAGACTTTTGAAAAGACGCAAGGAGATGTTGTAAGCCCGAAGGGGAGACAGGTGAACTGCAGGGGAAGCTGACCAAAGGCAAAGCGGAGAAACTGTTAAAAATCCGCTGCCACCGGGATGTGGAAGTAAGCGTCTTTTAGATTGATAGATACTAGCCAGTCTCCTGGTTGGACCGACTGCTGGATCATGGCCAGTGTCTTCATTTTAAACCTCTCTTTTTTGATGAAGCGGTTCAGGTTGGTCAATTCTATGATGGGCCTCCATGCACCATTCTTCTTTTGAACCAAGAAGAAAAGAGAATAAATCCCCTGGCCTCGTTCTTTGCCTGAAACAGGAGTAGCAGCCCCTTTTTCTATCAGGGAATCTACGTAGGCCAACAGGATCTGCCTTTTCTCTTCTGAAGGTGGAAGAGACGTGCGGACAAACCGGAGCCTGGGAGCGCTGCTGAAGGACCAGGCGTGGCCTAAGGATACCAGTTCAGAAATCCTGGATTGAGGCCGCCCAGACATGCCGATAGCAAAGAAGAAGAGCCCCCACCTGGCATGTCTGAGTGGGCCCAATCTTATTGGTGGAGCCAACCACCAGTAAAGCCGCCTTTTGCGAGTTTCTTGAAAGAAGACTGCCTTGCCTTTCAGGGTCTAGAAAATTAATGTCCAGGCTTATAGCTATGGGCCTCTCTAGCACGATCCGTATTCTGCCTTCTTGGGAAGGCTCATCTCTGATTTTGATGAAGGACGGTCCTGCGGGAGGAACCCCCAACTTACCTCCTGTGGCCCGTGCTATAGCAATGTCAGAGAACTCACACAGCAAGCACCTGTCTCCGTGCAGCAGCTGCCAATCCTCGTTCCGCTAATGCCAATGTGCATGCACGGAACCGTAGCCAGAGACAAATGAGATCCAGGGTGGCCATGCACAATGGCACCTCCATGCGAACGTGCGCTAATGTGCACCTGCGAGTGCCAAAGCGATAATGTGCTAACGCGTATGTATGCGCCAATGCGCTATGGTGCTAATGCGCATGCGCGCACGCACGTACGCAAATCCTGGCACACAGCACCCTATATAAACAGAGAGTCTGCCTAGCATCAGTGCTGGATTGTCTTCAGCTTGTTCCTGTGTTCCTGTTGTTACTCTGCCTGATTAACCTTGTTCCTGAAAACTCGGCTATCTTCTGACCATTCTCTTTGATCTCCCCTGCCTGCTGAATCTGCCTCTACCTGCAATACTGACCTTGGATTGGACTTATGATTATGGCTCTGCCTTCTAATTCTGTACCCCGCTGCCCTTCTGTTGCCAACCTCTGCCTATTTCTGACTACGGTTTTACCTTCTGATTCGGTACTCCGCTGCCAGCCTGTTGCCGACTCCTGCCTGTTCCTGATTCTGCAGTTGATCCTGATCTGGCTCCCGCTGAACAAGTCTGGTGATCAGTTTCCACATCTCCTCAGCAGAGGTTCCTGTATCTCCAAGTTTCAGCCTCCTGCCTGCAGGCACCTGCACCCTTTCATTGCCCTCGCACTCCCTGTACCCACCACCAGGGGTGCTTGGACTGGAACCGTGCAAGAGGCCACCCTCATAATTTCGGGCTCCGCTGTAAGGTACGTGACAGGCACTATCTAATTTGTTGCCGAAGAGGGAGGAGCCTTCAAAAGGAATTTGCCACCATACCTGTTTAGACGCTGGGTCAGCCGACCACGGACGTAGCCATGGAGCACGCTTGGCCATGACAGCTGAAAGCATAACCCGGGCCACCAGGCATATGACGTTGATGGAAGCCTCCCACAGGAAAGTAGACGCCAGTCTCAGCTCCTGAATGGGCAAACTTCTGTCCAATTCGTCCGAGACACTTCTGAGCGTCTCATCTACATTGTCTGTCCAGGTCTCCATGGCTTTGGACATTGCGGTTAGAGCTAGGGCTGGCTTGCAAGCCATAACTGCCATTAGGTAGATTTGCTTAAGGACGGAGTCCATCCGCCTATCCAAGGCACCTTTAAAAGAGACCGTCTTCCAGAGAAAGGGTCACATGTTTGACCAGCCTCATCACGGTTGCATCCACCGGGGGGTGATTCCAGATGCTTAACCTCTTCTTCCCTGAAGGGATAAAGCTTTAAAACTTTGGGAAGCATAGAGTTCTTCTGCACTTTGTTCCACTCATCTGTAATTACAGGGAAAGTCCCTACTTAGCTGTTTAAAGAACTTCCTCCATTTAGGAGGGGAGACCACATGTTCTTCCCAATTTAAGGCTTCTCTTACTGCCCTCACCAGAGGAGAAAGCAGGGCAAAATGGAAACTCACAGGGATCTTCCACCTCTGAGTCACTGTCCAAAAGGACGGCAGATGGGTGACATGTCTGCGAGGATTCCCATGTTTCCTGGGCTTGTGTCTCCCTTGCTGGTGAACGTAAATGTTCTGCAGGAGATTCACGAGCCTGGCAAGACCCCATCTCTTTCAGGGAATCCTTAACGACCCGCTTGACAAGGGACTCAAAGTGTTGGTCCTTACCTCCTCTCTCGCCTGCTGCCCTGGCGTAGCAGGGGGCACAGAGGGATCTGGCCACCGGTACTTGGGATATATACCCCCAACAGGCATTTTCAGCAGAATGGCTGGAGTGAGTTGTGGGAGTGTGAGCCGGGTCTTTACTACACTGCCTTGACCCAGAGGGTGAACTGTGGTGGCTAGATCTGGAAGTGGAGTGCCGACGATGAGATTTAAAAAAATTGCTTCCCTTGCATGTGCGCTGAGAATCAGACCTAGAAGGGCTATAGGATGGGGAATGGAGAGAAAGAGAGAGAGACAGACAAGACATTTTAGGAGAGACAAGATACCACTGACCCCCATCTCCCCCTACCCCCCCAGGCCATACCCAGGGGAGACCCTCCTACCTAAGTACCTGCTGCGAGAGGGTTAGCCACAGGCCAGTGGTGACACGTCCGTGGTCCCGGAGGTCTCCATCAGGGACTGCAAAGACATCAGGTCAGCACCACACACAGACTGCGTGCAGGGTAGAGGAAACATTACCCTACCTTATAGCAGAAGGCTGAGGCCTTGGAATAGTTGCTGCACAAGCCCGCAAGCATTTCCAAGGCTTGCAGGCTCTTTCCCCTATTTAAAACTGGCGCCTCTGTGGCGTCACTGCAGCTCATGTGCATGCGCGACCGCTGCCATTTTGATGGCAATGCACATGCACAAACCAAGCCTCACTTACACGCTGTGACCACTCATGCGCAGAGCGGACGTGGAAGTGAACCCGGAAGAGAAAGGCGGCTGGAATGCAGAGGGAACCAGCCGCCGTCTCAGGGACAAAAAAGAAACACAGAAAAAAGCACAAACTGCTGCCAAAAATAAGAAGTAAATAATACATCTCACTGCTCCTGTCACAATCACACCAGGCCAAGGTAGGATACTCATGCCGGACTTTTGGGGGCAAACAGGGCCACCTGCTAGTAGCTAGGCTATCTGGCCAATACGCCGCTTGCCTGCCAATGGCCAGGCTTCAGTTCTTCCAGCGCCTCTTGCACTTGCACTCGATACCCTGAGAGAACCATCTCGGTCCTTCAGAGGAAGACAAAAAAGGAACACGGCCGCTGGCTTGGAACAAAGATTTATGGGAGTAGGGTCCTTTAGGGTAGCAGTGGAGGCGAGGCTAAACCCACACGTGTGCTGCCATGGAGTCTGTCAGGAAAAAGTTTTATCTCATTTCACCTATTGAAATCAGTTTGTACATCCAATGGATGAACCTTTTTGCTGCAATATCTCACAGTTCATTACATTTAACTATATTCTTTGCTGGTCAAAGTTTAACCTCTTGCTGCCCAACATACAAACATAAACATCCTAAGCAGCAAGCGGTTATCAATACAAGGTCATATGTGTGAAAAAATAAAATTAATTCATATTAAACCTTGAAAAACAATGTGCATCACATAAATAGTGAAATAACAATCACATAATAGATTTGTGTATAACAAAAGAGGTAAACTTCAAAGAACAATATACAGTCGGGTCCATAAATATTGGGACATCGACACAATTCTAATCTTTTTGGCTCTATACACCACCACAATGGATTTGAAATGAAACAAACAAGATGTGCTTTAACTGCAGACTTTCAGCTTTAATTTGAGGGTATTTACAGATGGTAATGGTAGAAGGAAAAGCGCTTGTACAAAGTCCCGACGCGTTTCGTCTCCAAGGACATCGTCTGGGGTGACACCCCAGACGATGTCCTTGGAGATGAAACGCGTCAGAATGTTCTCCACTGCTGCTTTTTGACTTTGTACAAGCGTTTTTCCTTCTACCATCATGTGAGTGTTTTTAACTTTAATAAATTTTTATTTTATATACGGAATTACACTATTTGGTCCCTTTTTCGCTTCTCCCTTTGCCACTTTTCATCTGTGAATGTCGCAGTACCGTTACGTATGAGAGGCTACTTTTCCATGTGTCCTCACTTGAATGTGAACAGGGAATCTCCAGCCCAGAGAAATCAACATCTCCTGAATCTACCCACCACATTACAAGCTTGTTTGACATGCAGAACATATGTTCTGGCGTGTTCAAACATTCCAGTAAGCCTCCTCTTCTCACGGTGGTGGTTTTATCACAGTCACAGATTTTTACCTTTGGACACACATGTTTTTCCACACTGGAACTTTTTGTTGCAGAGTCTCACAACTCTAAATATATGGACTGACATTATACATTTATTGAAATTTCAGTCGTAATATTACAAGTGTTGTCACTTATATGGTCACCCAGTTTTATTATATTGACATTTTTATTACAATGTCATTTTCTATGGCACAATTTATTTTTCTTATTTATTGTTTGTAATTTTCAAATGTCATTTGGGCCCCCAGCCCATCATTTTATAGCACTACACTTTTTTGTTGTTGTTTTCTTCTCTGCCATTTATCTAATTTGGTGTGTTAGCTGCTTGAAATTGGGGGTAGCGCAAAATGATTTGCTACACTTTTTGGTTTCCTTAAAGATGCTAGACAGCAACGTCCAGCTTAACAGTGAGGATCCAATACTTTAGGCCAGAAAGAGGCTCATTCCTGCAAGTGCGGCAGAGAGAGGAGACCTTTGAATCACAGGTTGTTCCATGTTGCCTGCGACTGTGAAACCCCATTTACCAACCAGACGTTACTTATATGAGTGTTCCCACTGCCTCCCCCCCCCCCCCCCCCCAAACGGCTGAGAGCCCAGTTGGCTCCACAACTGTCAATATTGTTGCTCTATGTTTTTATTCTGTATTTTTTTCTTTTTTTCTTTTTCCTTTTTTTCCTCAGAATACCCTGGGACTATGATTGCTTGCCCAACCCTTCAGTTGTGCATCTGCGTCTCACGCTAAAGTGGACATTAATAGTCTGGGCAGAGGTGACTCAGGTATTGTTAACCCCAGGTCTATTTTACTTTAATGTCAGATAGATCTCACATGCAATATTTTTCCACACTGGGGCCCAGTGTGACAGTGCTCCTAACATTAACACGCACGAATGACAGCGACCATTAAAATCCTGACTTGGAATGTTAGGGGTCTCAGTAATCCTGTGAAAAAAATTGGCAATCCTTAGACACCTTAAGTTTGTGGGGGCGTATGTTTACAGGAGACCCACTTTCCACCAGATGCTATTCCTAGCCTTGGCCCCCGAATATACAGTACCCAATTCCATTCCACATATTCTGCCTATGCCAGGGGAGTGAGTGTTTTGATTCGTCGGCGGGACACTCAGTTCCACTGCTCTCAGCAGATTATAGATTCGGGGGGAGATTTATTTTTTGTTATGTACAATATCTCACCTGGTATGCATTATAGCTGGTATATATATACCGCCCCCCTATTCAGCCGAGATCCTTAGATCCTTAGAGATCCTTAGAAGCCTGGCTAAGCTCATGGCACAATACCCAAATATACCTCTGGTGGCGATGGGTGACTTCAATAATTATCTGAACCATAATTGGGACAAGCTGCCTGTACCCACCACCGTCACTGTCCCTAATGGGGGAACAACCCCCTTTGCTGGCTTACTGAAGGAGCTGGGGCCGACTGATATGTGGCGCAGAAATCACGCTCAAACTAGGCAATACTCGTGCCCATGGGAGTTTATTTAGGATTGATTTAGGACTGGGCAATGCTGCTTTACTTCCATTGGTTGTTGACTCTGAATATGGGGACAGACACATATCGGATCATTCCTACTTCTGGGTTGAGATTGCGTTACCTGTTGACACCAAGCCCAGGAGTTGGAAACTCAATCCTTTTTGGCTGTCACTATTCCCAACTCCTGATCCAATTAGGGAGCGCCTCAAACTTACATGGTTAGTAAGGTTGAATAAAGACACCAGTCCATCCAGTTCAACCTGAGTGAGTGTGTGTGTGTGTCTACAATTGTCCCTATCCCCGTACACTGTGTCCATTAAGATGCTTATCTATTATTATTATTTACTTAAGGTACCCATATAGCACCGTCAATTTACACAGCACTCCACACATACATCACACACTCACATCGGTCCCTACCCTCAAGGAGCCCACAATCTAAGGTCCCCAACTCACATCCATATACCAAGGCCAATTTTGGACAGAAGCCAATTAACCTACTTGCATGTCTTTGGAGTGTGGGAGGAAACCGGAGTACCTAGAGGAAACCCACGCAGGCACAGGGAGAACATGCAAACTCCAGGCAGGTAGCGTCGTGGTTGGGAACTCTTCTTGCAGGATAATTTAAACTCAGCCCAGTTAAGTGTGGTTTGGGAATCTACAAAGGCGTTTTTACGAGGTCAATTTATAAGCACAATTAATAGAATAAAGACGAATACTAAGGCCTGGGAACTGGAGGTTTGTAGAATGGTGCTCAGGGAACCCGAGGATGCCTAAATATCAAATTCCTCAGAGGATACCAAAAAAGCGTGGCTGGGAGCACAATCCATGTCTACCGAGTTAGCACTTCAACTGGCTGAGAACAAAGGATTTTTCTTGCAACAGATCCACTTTGAAGAGGGGGAATACACTGGGCACATGCTGGCCTTACTGGCACGGGCGCAGGGATCCACCTCTCCGGTTTCAACCCTATGTGATATGCAAGGGGTTGTCCACACGAGCAACTCTGCAGTATTACAAATCTTCCGGTCATTTTATGCTGACCTATATACATCCAAGGTACATCCCAGGGAAAGAGACATAGTAAGTTTCCTAGAAGAGTGTGAGCTGCCTCGATTGTCAACCTCGGACGCGGCCCTATTAGATGCCCCTATAACGGAGGATGAATTGGCTTTAGCCTTGGAACAAACCAATAATAATAAGCCTCCAGGAGCTGACGGTCTTTCGTCCGAGGTATACAAGAGATATGCTGACACATTACTGCCTGTGCTTTTGAAGATCTATAACGATGCATTAGAGAAAGGCACACTACCAGATTCCATGAATGAAGCGATTATAATAGTACTACTGAAACCTGGTAAGGAAGCTCTCCCGATTCGTATAGGCCTATCTCCTTACTCACAACCGATGTTATTAGCTAGGGTGTTAGCGACGAGATTGTCCCGAGTGATCCAAAAGTTGGTCCACAGAGACCAATCTGGATTCATACCAACCAGATCCACAGCCCAAAATATTAGACGCCTTTTTTTAAATATTCAACTCCCGGTGGACAACCCCGGTAATCAGGCAATTTTTTCACTGGATGCAGCTAAGGCCTTCGACAGTGTCGAATGGCCTTATCTGTGGAAAGTCTTGAATTGTATGGGCCTAGGTAGCAAATTTATTAGGTGGGTCAAATTGCTATATGCTCAACCATCAGCCCGAATCAGGGTCAACGGGGAACGCTCAAAACCGTTTCCACTGTTTAAAGGCACTAGGCAGGGGTGTCCACTGTCGCCTCTGCTGTTTGCCCTAGCTCTGGAATCACTCGCGGCAAGACTAAGAGGTGATATTGAGATTGTAGGATTCCGACGTGCCACGGGGATGGACGTGGTATCATTATATGCTGCTGATGATACCCTGTTGCATTTGGGTGACACTCACGGTTCTCTGGTTGCAGCAATAATTCCTATTAAAGTCTTTGGTGCATTGTCTGGCTTTTCTATTAATTGGAATAAGTCAGTATTAATGCCCCTAGACCCGCTGATCGTCCCCTTACCTGACTGTGCATCAATGGTACAGATAGTATCTTCATTTCGTTATTTGGGCGTACAGGTGTCCCCAGATGTCTCTCAATATATAACACTTAATCTTACCCCTCTACTCATTAAATTCAGAGAGAAATGCAACGCCTGGTGTAAATTGCCATTATCGGTAGTTGGGAGGGTGAACCTCATAAAATTGGTGTGGGCACCGCAACTTTTGTATATATGCCATAATTCCCCGGTGTGGATCCCTCGGCGATGGTTTGACAATATAGACTCCCAGTTCAGTGAATTAATTTGGTGCAAAAAACAGCTAGAATTAGCCTGTCCACCCTATAGTATAATAAAGAGAAGGGGGGTAGCATTTCCGCATGCCAGGGCCTATTTCCTCGCCTCCCAGCTACAGCAACTGGGGGGCTGGGGACTGGTGGATACGTTAGATCCCATACGCAGACTTCTTTGTACTCCATCGGACGATGTTACTGCGTTGTCCGCATTGGAGGCAGGATATGCACATTTAGACGGAAGACTCCCATCCATAACTTTATCAAAAACGCTATGGTCATACATTGAATGGCTACTGGGTGTGAGAGGTTTCCTTGCAATTACCCCAATATGGAGGTAGGTAGGGAGATACTTAAGCTTTGAGGATTCAAAGCATGGGAGGCAGTGGGGCTTCAATTCCTGTCACAACTGTACAGTGGTCATGTTCTCAAGTCCTTTCTGGAAATCCAAGCAGAATTTGGAATTCCACAAACTAGCTTCTTTAAATATTTACAACTGAGGCATGCATTACAAATGCAGTCCAGATTTACATTGCTCCAGCTGACTGATCATGCCATTGTACAGGGGATTCTAATGGAGCAGGAAAAAAAGGGTTTAATCTCTAGAGGACATGGCATTATCCTTAATGCACTGCAAGATCCCACCAATCTTCCATGTAGGTGTAAATGGGAAGAGGATATGGAACCAAGGGATGGGGAAACGTGGAGTCTTTGACTTACCCGCGGTTTCAGTATCGGCTTCGCAAAAACTATCACACCTTTATCTGTTGCACAGGGCCTATAAAACACCTGTCAAATTACACAGTTGGGGACTTTGTGATACACCACTATGTCCAAAATGTATGAGAGACCACGGAGACCTCCTGCACATGTTTTGGAAATGCTCAAAACTTTTTCGGTATTGGTCATAAATTTTAGAAATAATCTCTCAGGTGTTTACATTTAGCGTTCCAAAAACTAATATAGTGTGCCTGTTGGGTGCCCTGGATGAAGAATCGTTGACACCTTCTACTCATACAGCGATCATTCGGTTGCTCTATGTAGCGCGCAGGGGCGGACTGACAACTCATGGGGCCCCCGGGCAATAGGAGATTATGGGGCCCCCGGGCAATAGGAGATTATGGGGCCCCCAGGCAATAGGAGATTATGGGGCCCCCAGGCAATCAGAGATTATGGGGCCACATAGTATACACACACAGTATACACATACATGTACACACAGTATACACAGACATGTTTCTATTGGCTGTCTCTGGTCCATACTGTCTATTGGCTGTCTCTGGTCCATACTGTCCCTGGTTTTACTGAGGCTGGCAACCCTGATGGGGCCCCCTAGTGGCCCAGGGCCCTCGGGCAGTGCCCGAGTGGCTCAATGGTCAGTCCGCCCCTACTAGCGCGTAAACTGATAGCTCGATTCTGGATTACTACCAGGGTCCCCACCAGGCAACAATGGATTGATCAAGTGAACAAAATGTTAATACATGAAAAACTGACATACCATCATAGAAATGCACCCTGTAAATTTTACACAATGTGGCAGAATTGGTTAGATGTTCCGGGTCTAGCACCCCATCAGCTGGTTATATACAGATTGTTACAAGGATAGGTGCCAAATTAAAGTGAATAAGTTCGAGCTAACTGATAGTTATATGACTCTTACAGAGAGACTGCTGGTGTTGATGGGCTGGGCAGCTTAAATGGTCGAGAAATGTTCCCAGGGCTTAGGAAATAGTTTCAATCTTATCTTATGTTAAGCATCATGCGTAATGCTTTAGATGTTTTTGTGTCTTCTCTCTTTTTTATTTTGTTTGTTTTCCTTTCTGTTCCACACTGCCACTCAATATATGTAACGATTGTTTTACTCTCTAGATATAGCTATCCTTTGACAGGTTTAAAGAAAATGATATACTGTATACTGATGCTTATCGCTATGTCATTGTTTTGTATAACATGTATATGGCTGTGTGGAAAACCAAATAAAACTGTTTCTGATTAAAAAAAAACACAGCTGGACTCAAACGAAGGTGTAGAACCATCTCAAGGATGATCAGAAGAAATGGACAGCACCTGAGTTAAATATATGAGTGTCACAGCAAAGGGTCTGAATACTTAGGACCATGTGATATTTCAGTTTTTCTTTTTTAATAAATCTGCAAAAATGTCAACAATTCTGTGCTTTTCTGTCAATATGGGGTGCTGTGTGTACATTAATGAGGAAAAAAAATTAACTTAAATGATTTTAGAAATTGGCTGCAATATAACAAAGAGTGAAAAATTTAAGGGGGTCTGAATACTTTCCGTCCCCACTGTACATCCAAATCAGGTGAAAGGTAGAGGAATTACAACAGTTTGTATATGTGCCTCCCACTTTTTAAGGGACCAAAAGTAATGGGACAATTGGCTGCTCAGCTGTTCCATGGCCAGGTGTGTGTTATTCCCTCATTATCCCATTTACAAGGAGCAGATAAAAGGTCCAGAGCTCATTTCAAGTGTGCTATTTGCATTTGGAATCTGTTGCTGTCAACTCTCAATATGAGATCCAAAGAGCTGTCACTATCAGTGAAGCAAGCCATCATTAGGCTGAAAAAACAAAACAAACCCATCAGAGAGATAGCAAAACATTAGGTGTGGCAAAATCAACAGTTTAGAACATCCTTAAAAAGAAAGAACGCACCAATGAGCTCAGCAACACCAAAAGACCCGGAAGACCATGGAAAACAACTGTGGTGGATGACCGAAGAATTCTTTCCCTTGTGAAGAAAACACCCTTCACAACAGTTGGCCAGATCAAGAACACTCTCCAGGAAGTAGGTGTATGTGTGTCAAAGTCAACAATCAAGAGAAGACTTCACCGGAGTGAATACAGAGGGTTCACCACAAGATGTAAACCATTGGTGAGCCTCAAAAACAGGAGGGTCAGATTCGAGTTTGCCAAACAACATCTAAAAAAGCCTTCACAGTTCTGGAACAACATCCTACGGACAGATGAGACCAAGATCAACTTGTACCAGAGTCATGGGAAGAGAAGAGTATGGAGAAGGAAAGGAACTGCTCATCATCCAAAGCATACCACATCATCAGTAAAGCATGGTGGTGGTAGTGTCATGGCGTGGGCATGTATGGCTTCCAATGGAACTGGTTCTCTTGTATTTATTGATGATGTGACTGCTGACAAAAGCAGCAGGATGAATTCTGAAGTGCATATGGACAGTGACCCGAAGCATACTGCGAAAGCAACCAAAGAGTTTTTTAAGGGAAAGAAGTGGAATGTTAGGCAATGGCCAAGTCAATCACCTGACCTGAATCCGATTGAGCATGCATTTCACTTGCTGAAGACAAAACTGAAGGGAAAATGCCCCAAGAACATGCAGGAACTGAAGACAGTTGCAGTAGAGGCCTGGCAGAGCATCACCAGTGATAAAACCCACTGTCTGGTGTCTATGCGTTCCAGACTTCAGGCTGTAATTGACTGCAAAGGATTTGCAACCAAGTATTAAAAAGTGAAAGTTTGATGTATGATTGTTAATTACTTTTTACTCTTTTTACCCATTACTTTTGGTCCCTTAAAAAGTGGGAGGCACATATACAAACTGTTGTAATTCCTACACTGTTCACCTGATTTGGATGTAAATACCCTCAAATTAAAGCTGAAAGTCTGCAGTTAAAGCACATCTTGTTTGTTTTATTTTAAATCCATTGTGGTGGTGTATAGAGCCAAAAAGATTAGAATTGTGTTGATGTCCCAATATTTATGGACCTGACTGTATAAAAATCCAAATGTGAAATCTTGAAAATGATGAGAGTCCTCGTGTAAGAATCCCAACGAACCTCAGAGACAAATGTTCCAGTATCTTACCAAATGGTAATATTCTCCAAGTGATTTTAGTTTTAAAATACCAACCTAATTGTTCTCTTCATTCCTCACAAGACTTCCTACTCACTAGCTCCCTCGTCTCCTCCTCCCATGCTCGTCTCAAGGACTTTTCCAGAGCCTCTCCCACCCTATGGAACTCCCTACTCCAATCTGTCTGATTATCTCCTACTCTGTTTGCTTTTAGACAATTCCTGAAAACCCTCCTCTTCAGAGTAGCCTATCCTGCCCACACCTAACAACTGTACTTTGATTTTCTCCATCATCTCATCCCCCACAATTATTATCTTTTGTTTCACTTGATCCTCCCTCCTAGATTGTAAGCTCTAACGACCAGGACTCTTGAATCCATCTGTATTGAATTGTATTTCAACTGTAATCTCTGCCCTCATGTTGTAAAGCGCTGAGCAAACTGTTGGTGCTATATAATTCCTGTTTAATAATAATAAATATTAAATAATAAAAGATCAACAGTGCAGAAATCCTGCAAATGGGGGGTCACCTCCCAGGGAACCACAGACTTCAGAGACCTAATTTTATTTTATTTTTTTATACATATAACTTTGTACTTATCACTACAGAGATATTGGTTTGAGCACCTTTTAGATTAATTATTTTTTTATTTTTTGTGTCCGGAATATAGGTTGCTGCATTACTTCTTCAGCACACAATTTTTTCTGTGTTCATAGCAAGCAGTTATACCAGAATGACAGTTGCAGATCCTGGTATCATTTGGTATCCAAATCCTCTGTAAAGCCACCGATCACTTTTACAGTGGTATGGAAGCATGCCCCCACCCCCTGTTGTCGGCACTGGGCTCTCATGTTTCCCATCCATTCCTCCATCTCCTCTGTGACTAATGAACCTGGAAGTGAAGTGAGGAGGGTTTTCAAAGTTTCAAATTTGTTTTTTGTTGGCCCTTACAGTCAGAGAAGCAGCTGATCAAACACAATCTGTGTTGATCAGCTGCCTTGGAGGGCAGGGGAAACATCAGGGGTCTAATAGACCCCTTATTTTTCTATAAAGAATAGATGTCCTTATCCAAAGCTATCTCAAGCAGGCTTGTTCACCCTTGTGATAGCAATAATTTTTAGTGATTCAATTTTTTTTTTTTTTTACATTTTTTACCTTTTTTTACTATTTTGTTTATTACAGCCTGTCACCAGAGTTGTGTCGTGTCACCATAGTCACCACACCAGTCATATTGTCTCTGATCACCACCACACTAGTAATACTGTCCCTAATTACAGCCAGATCAGTTACAGTGTCATTGATCCCTGGCACACCAGAGATCCCCAAAGCAGCAGCGTCCACGCTGAGAGACAAACAGACAAACACTATCATTCTTTACTAAGGACTGATATCCTCATAATTCCAGTTACATACTGTTTTGCACAAACCCGCTGCTGGGACCTACCTTTTGGGGATCTGTCACGGAACGTCCCACACTCCGCTTGAGTGTTTCCGTCAGTATACCGCTTCCTAAGTTCTGGAACACGAGTCCAATGGATCTGGCTATAGGAACCCCAAGAACTAGACAACACCAGTCTTGGAGTACATCAGAACTACCCTTTATTTGAGATCTCCCACACATTTATACACCAGGATGACTCAAAGCTAACCTAATTAACATGAGCTCCAATAGGAGTCGTCCCGTCTCCTACATTGTATAGAGCACAATGTGATCAACTCATTCAATTTACACACATTACCATAAACATCAACACAGGGTTAATTAGAACAAACAACAATGAGTTGAATCTCTCGAGCCTTGAGGATTAATCCTTCTTTTGGTGACTTTCTTTCATTCTGGTGGATATGTGTCCCCATTCTTGCTCAGCACCACCCTCTTTTTAACTAATATTTGACTCCATGAATGTAGTATTGAGCATCTCTAACTATCATCTCCTTCATGCCCTGAAGAAGGGATTTATCTTGAATCTCACGAAACGCATTGGGCCATAGTGTTCTTTTCTTATATACTATATATGGATAATATGTATCACTTTATGTATGGTTGTTATCTTTGACCGCTATACTGCTTTTATGTAATAATACATTTTTCTATTTTTTGAAAATATTGTGTCTTCAAAAGTTAGCCCTTAAAAACCCTTTTGTACCGGGGGGTACTTATTCTTTATATATAATCACCAACACACCAGTCATATTGTCCCTGATCACTGCCACACCACTTACAGTGTCTCTGATCACTGCCACATCAGTTACAGTGTCTCTGAACACCACCACAGCTGTTATAGTATCACTGATCACCACCACAACAGTTACAATGTCCTTGATCACCACGACACCAGTTACAGTGTTCCTGATCACAGCCACACCAGTGTAGTGCTGCCTCTGCCTGCTGCCTATACTAACCCTAGCCTGTTTATTAACCACGTTTCTGTCTGCTTTCTGGACCGATCCTTTGTTTTGACTTAAACTGCTTCTCTTCTAATTTTGTGTCTTTTTAAGTTCCCTTGCCCGGAAAAGTTTTATCCCTATTGTGGGGTCACCAGTACCATATTTGTACATTGAAATCATATCCCCTCTTAAGCGTCTCTTCTCCAGATAGAATAAATTCAGTGCTTGCAGACTTTCCCCATAGCTAAGATCCTCTAGTCCCTTAATTAGCTTTGTTGCCCTTCTCTGGACCCTCTCCAGCTCCACCACATCCCCCCTGAGGACTGGTGCCCAGAACTAGACTCCAGGTGTGGCCGGACCAGAGCCTTGTAGAGTGGGAGAATTATCATTTTATCTCTGGAGTTAACCCCTTTTTAATGCATGCCAAAATTCTGTTGGCTTTGCTTGCAGCAGCTTAGCATTGCATGCCATTGCTGAGCCTGTCGTCTACTAAGATCCCAAAGTTCTTTTCCATCCTAGATGCCCCCAGAGGTTCTTCCCCTAGCGTGTAGATTGCATTCATATTTTTGCCACCCAAATGCCAATTTTTGGAAATGACAATGGCCCCAAAAATGTGTCAAAATTGTCCGATGTGTCCGCCATAATGTCGCAGGCCCAATAAAAATCGCAGATCGCCGCCATTACTATAAAAAAAAAATAATAAAAATGCTTTACAGCGATACAACGCTAAAAATAGCGCCTGCTTAGTGCCTGTAAAGAGCCGCTCCTGTCTCTCAAGTGTGAAAGCCGGAGAGCATTAAAAAAACTCCTGCAAGCCGCATCTTTGGAGCGGTGAAGGAGCGGTGTATACACCGCTTCGAAACCACTCCTGCCCATTGATCTGAATGGCCACCAATGCAGAACCGCTGGCAAAGCACCGCTAAAACTATGGTAAAGCGGCGCTAAAAATAGCGCTGTTTTACCGCCAGCGCCCGCAGCGCCCCAGTGTGAAAGGGCTCTTATATATACACAAAACACAATGATTTTTGTAATCCTTGTTAAACATTGTTAAAAGCAATACATGATTGCATTGCAAGCATGCATGTTCTCATAGAATAGTGTAGATGTGTAATAGTGTAGTGTAGAGTAGTACAAACCTGGAAGTTTGGCTGGGGGCCCCCCTCAGGCACTCAGTCGGGTGGCTCGGGTGACAGTCGTGGCCCCCGTGGGCAGGAGGAGGCTCAGGAGAGAAGTCAGCCTGCTGGCAAATGGTGGCAATGCGCTGCAGGCAGAAGGGAATCAGCCCCGGGACTGGCACTGGGCACAGGCTGCCGTGGATCCTGGCTTACCAGCAGTGCCACTGCCAGCACTGCAGAATGCTGCTGGACTGGCGTGAGGAGGAGGAGACTGTAACAGTCTCTGGCCTGAGCTCTGAGTCTGGCTGCTCTCTCTGCTGCTGTGGTGCGGCCGGAGGCTGAGAAGGAGAGGAGGTAGGTGGACCCAGAGCATTGCGCAGGGCAGCTCTGAGTAAGGCGGCCTCGCTCAGCTGACGTCACTGGTTGCTAGACGCGAGGTGGCACAGCCCTAGCAACTAGTTTAGCACCTCGGCAATATTATCTCAGGGTGGCTGACAGCTGGCTGTGTCTCATTTCCTGCCCTGCTTAGCTTAGTATTGTCCGCAAATACAGAGATTGAGCTGTTTATCCCATCCTCCAGTTCGTTTATGAATAAATTCAATAGGATTGGTCCCAGGACAGAACCCTGGGAGACCCCACTTTCCACCCTGACCATTCTGAGTACTCCCTATTTATCACCACCCTCTGGACTCGCCCCTGTAGCCAGTTTTCAATTCATGTACTCACCTTTTGGTCCATACCGATGGACCTTAGTTTGTACAGTAAACATTTATGGGAAACTGTGTCTAGTGCATTTGCAAAATCCAGATACACCATGTCTACAGGCCTTCCTTTATCTAGATGGCAGCTCACCTTCTCATAGAAGGGTAATAGGTTGGTTTGGCAAGAACGATTCTTGATAAATCCATGCTTATTACTGCTAAGAATATAGTTTTTATTACTAAAATCTTGTATATAGTCCCTTATCATCCCCTCCAAGAGCTTGCAAACTATTGATGTTAGGCTAACTGGCCTGTAGTTCCCAGGGATATATCTTGGCCCTTTTTTAAACATTGGTGCTACATTGGCTTTTTTCCAATCAGCTGGTACCATTCCAGTCAGTAGACTGTTCGTAAATATTAGGAATAATGGTCTGGCAATCACTTGACTGAGCTCCTTAAGAACTCTCAGGTGTAAGTCATCTGGTCCCGGTGACTTATTAATGTTAAGTTTTTCAAGTCTATTTCTAATTATGTCCTCTGTTACCCATGAGGGTGTTTCTGTCACGTACCTGGTGGAGATCAAGCTGTAGAGGGGACTTCTCTTGCACCTCCTATCCAACACCCCTGGTAGTGATGACAGGGGGTGGAGGACACAGAGTGGCACAAGGGCCGATGTAGCAGATGGCTCAGGCTGGGTCTTGGCAGGAACCATGTGGCTGAGCGCTGGGCCGGAACTGAGAACAGGAGCTCCATGTCTCTGAATCAGCAGCTGGAAGCATAGCCGGGACATAAGCCAGGGGGTCATCAACAGCCGGACAAAGCAGGTACCGAAACGTGGGGCAGAGGCATAGACAGGACACAGGCCAGGTTCGGTACACAGTCGGGCAATGAAGTACAGGAACATCAGGAGGAAACGGAGTCAAGCACAAGTAGGCAGGCAGAGGTCAAAGGGAAGGTTCAGGCAAGCCGGGTCGGGATACAGGAAACTGGTACAGATCAGGTAAACAGGCACTAGCTGAAAATACCACTCAGCAAAGTGTGTATGTCACTGGCAAGTTTAAATAGGCGGACTGGCATCAATGCGCGCACGTGTGCGTGTGGGCGCACCAGCTCGCGCTCACGCAATGCGCCAGTACATGTCCTTTCTTGTGCACTTCTTGGAATGTCCATTCCTGCGCACCACTGTGCACTTGTTACCCGGGTTTCTCTTACAGTTTGCTGTGATGTGTCATGAGGATAAACATTGCAGTCTTGGTTACTGAATCCCCCCGTTTTCCTCGTGAAGACTGAGGAGAAGAATAAATTCAAAACCTTCGCCATCTCTCCATCTTTTGTAACCAGATTGGCTTCATTATTCTTTATGAGGCCAATATGTTCTTACCTCTCTTTTTTACTATTTATGTATTTAAAGAATTTCTTGTTTTTGTTTTTTTTTTACTCTCCTCCACTATGTGCCTTTCGTGTTCTATCTTAGCCGCCCTGATTGCACCCTTACATTTCTTATTGCATTCTTTGTAAAGTTGGAATGCTGATAATGACGCCTCAGCCTTCTTTTATTTGAAGGCCTTCTCCTTTGCTTTTACATGTATTTTTACGTTGGAGTTAAGCCCCCAGGACTTTTGTTAGCTTGTTTAACTTTATTTCCAATTGGGATGCACTGGCCAATACCTTTATTTAATATGCTCTTAAAGCACTCCCATTTTTCCCATTTTTTTTTTTGTTATTTGTTCTAGGACTTTATATAATTTAATATCTTCTAGCAAGAAGCGTGGTTTAGGGAAGTTGGCTCTTTTGAAATTCAGTGTCTTTATATTACCCTTGTGTTTCCTATTTGTGTGATTTATGCTGAAACTAATTGACCGCTGTTTCCTAAATTGCCCTGTATTTCCACATCCGCGATCAGGTCTGTATTGTTAGTAATCAGCAGGTCTAGTAACGCATTGCTTCTTGTTGGTGCATTTACCATCTGACCCATGAAATTGCCCTGCAAGACATTTAGGAAATGGCAAGCCTTAGACAAATGCGCGGTTCCTTCTGCCCAGTCTATGTCTAGATAATTAAAATCCCCCATTATAATGACACTTCCCATCCTTGCCGCCATTCCAAATTGTGATAGTAGGTCCACCTCCCCTTCCTGCCTCTGATTAGGGGGCCTATAGCATACTCCCAGTATTACTTTCCCCTTGATTTCCTCCCTTTGAAACTTTACCCATAATGATTACACCTCCTCCCTTGCTCCATTAGTGATGCTGTCCCTCACATTCACTTGTACATCATTCTTGATACACAGGCATACCCCTCCCCTCCCTATCTCTGCGATATAGGGAATACCCTTGAATGGTTGCCAGCCAATCATGAGTGCTGTTGAACCAAGTCTCTGAAATTCCCACAAAATCTAAATAGCAGCTCTAGCTCTCCCATCTTATCAGCCAGACTAACTAACAACTAGTTCCTGACACTAATACTCAACAATACAAGGGTACTCACAGCACTTGGGTACTCACAGTACTCAGATACTCACATCACAGGGGTACTCACAGTATACCGGTACTCACAGCACTCGGGTATTCATAGCACTCGGGTACTCACAGCACACGGTACTTGCACACGGGTACTCACAGCACTTGGGACTATACACAGGTACTTACAATACACAAGTACTCATAATACACAGGTACTCACAATACACAGGTAACTCACAGGCCCACAGGTACTCACGGGCTCACAGGTACTCACGGGCAACCTCGACCCGGCATGTGAGAATATGGATCAGGATGGCAATGTCACAGATGGTAAAAAACCTCCTTTCACCACAGAACCGTTTGGTAGGTTTATGGTTTACAGCATCCAAACAAAACAACAGGAAGCCTCCACATAGTGAAAAAGCCTATGGATACAGGTTTATTTGGAATAGAAAGGCTTTATATAGATTCCAAGATGTATTGCATCAAGTAAAAAATCTCCTTGATCACAAAAGCATAAAATCTAGAAAAAGGCGCAATGGCATGGAAAGGACTCATCAAAACGACGTGTTTCGCCTACAAAGACTTCAACTGGGGTTGAATAATAAACAGCTTGTTTAATTGTTTAATTATTATTGATTATTGATTATTGAGTGTATATTATTGTGCAGTGCATGGATGTGGACTCATACCCCAGTTGAAATCTTTGTAGACAAAACGCATCTGACACTTCCTGCACTTCAGCACTTCAAAAAAAAACCTCTGCAACAGCACCACCTACTGGACTCTCAGGAAGTCAAGACTCTCAGCGTCTCAGGGAGTCAGGACTTCTTCAATTTTAGTCACAGTGTCCCTAATCACTGCCAAGCACTCAGGGTGTCCCTAATCACTGTCGTATCAGTCATATCGCCCCTTATCACTGCCACGTCAGTTACTGTGTCCCTTTCACCACCACACCAGTCATATTGTTCCTGATCACCACCACACCAATTATTCTGTCTCTCATCATATTGTCTCTGATCACTGCCACACCAGTCATATTGTCCCTAATCACAGCCACACCAGTTACCATGTACCTGATCACCACCAAACTAGTTACAGTACCCTGATCACTGCCACACCAGTCATATTGTCCCTAATCACAGCCACACCAGTTACAGTGTCCCTGATCACCACCACACCAGTCATATTGTCCCTAATCACAGCCACACCAGTTACAGTGTCCCTGATCACCACCACACCAGTCATATTGTTCTTGATCACCACCACACCAATTATTCTGTCTCTCATCATATTTTCTCTGATCACTGCCACACCAGTCATATTGTCCCTAATCACAGCCACACCAGTTACAGTGTACCTGATCACCACCACAGTCATATTGTTCTTGATCACCACCACACCAATTATTCTGTCTCTCATCATATTTTCTCTGATCACTGCCACACCAGTCATATTGTCCCTAATCACAGCCACACCAGTTACAGTGTACCTGATCACCACCACACTAGTTACAGTATCCCTGATCACTGCCACACCAGTCATATTGTCTCTAATCACAGCCACACCAGTTACAGTGTCCCTGATCACCACCACACCAGTCATATTGTCCCTAATCACAGCCACACCAGTTACAGTGTACCTGATCACCACCACACTAGTTACAATATCCCTGATCACCACCACACCAGTCATATTGTCCCTAATCACAGCCACACCAGTTACACTGTCCCTGATCACCACAACACCAGTCATATTGTCCCTGATCACAGTCACATCAGTTACAGTTTCCCTAAACACAGCCACACCAGTGCAGTGTTGCCTTGCCACTGCCCGCTGCCTGTACTAACCCTGGCCTGTTAGTGACCATTACAGTACACCAGTTTTCACACAACTGGTTGATTTGTGTGATACACGTGATCCGGTACATAATCAGTCCAGGCAGTGAAAAAGTTTCACACATGTGGTATCCCCATACTCAGTAGGAGTAGCAGAATATGCCTATGCTGCATGTGTGAAATATCTGAAATTGCCAACCTTGTGTAACTGCTTCCCGACCGGCGCACGCCGATGTACGTCGGCAGAGCGGCACGGCTGGGCAAATGGGCGTACCTGTACGTCCATTTGAATTTCCCGCCGTGCCAGTGCGTGCGCGCCGGCCGGGAGCCCTGTAAGTCGGGTCGCGGGTCCCGCGGACTCGATCGCCGCGGGGATACCCGCGATCGCCTCACGGAGCGGATGAACGGGGAGATGCCATTGTAAACAGCATTTCCCCGTTCTGCCTAGTGACAAGTGTCACTCGATCTCTGCTCCCTGTCATCAGAGCAGAGATCAGTGACGTCACCCACACAGCCCATCCCCCTACAGTTATTAATCACTCCCTAGGACACACTTAACCCCTCCCCGCCCCCTAGTGGTTAACCCCTTCACTGCCAGTGTCATTTACACAGTAATCAGTGCATTTTTAATCGCACTGATCGCTGTATAAATGACAATGGTCCCAAAAATGTGTCAAAAATGTCCGACATGTCCGCCATAATGTCGCAGTCACAATAAAAATCGCTGATCGCCGCCATTACTAGTAAAAAAAAAAATATTAATAAAAATGCCATAAAACTATCCCCTATTTAGTAAACACTATAACGTTTGCGCAAACCAATTAATAAACCCTTATTGCGATTTTTTTTACCAAAAATATGTAGAAGAATACGATCGGCCTAAACTGAAGAGAAAAAATATTTTTTTTATATATTTTTGGGGATATTTATTATAGCAAAATATAAAAAATAATGCGGTTTTTTTTCGCTCTTATTTTGTTTATAGCGCAAAAAATAAAAATCGCAGAGAAGATCAATTACCACCAAAAGAAAGCTCTATTTGTGGGAAAAAAAGGACGTCAATTTTGTTTGGGAGCCACGTCGCACGACCGCGCAATTGTCAGTTAAAGCGACGCAGTGCCGAATCGCAAAAAACGCTCTGGTCAGGAAGGGGGTAAATCCTTCCGGGGCTGAAGTGGGTAAAAAAATATATTTTTTTAATTTTCTTTCTGCATTGTCCAAAAACCTGTGGCTATAAAATGAAGCCTTCAAAACACACACCATGCCTCTTAAAAAATATCTTGGGTGTTTGCCCTCCAAAATGTGGTAATTTTGTGGTTGTTTATACTGTCCCGGTGCTTTAGGAATAGAGGGGTGTTTGTACTGTCCTGGCAATTTAGGGCCTGAAGAAATGAGATGTACAGTAAGTACATCAGGAATAATTACTTTTCAAATATAAATATCATAGTTCGTAGCTGCTATCATTTTCACACAGGCTAATATATATATATCAATATACACTTATTTGGGTTATTTTTAACAAACAAATGTAGCAGAATGCATTTGACCTGAATGTATGAAGAAAAATTATTTATTTGCAAACTTATATAACAAACTAAGAAAAATATGTATCTTTACGATAAAGAAAATCCAATCAGCAAAAATCTTTAAATCTGAAGACGCTGGGATGAATATAATCTCTTGACCACGGAGACCTCTAAACACTGACACTATCTAACTATATACCCCAAAGTTCTTTTGCATAATCACCAATAAAACTGGGGATCTGGCAATGTCAGTTTCCTTCCCAGTTTATCCACCGTAGCGATTTTTCTTTATCAGAAAGATACAGTTTGCTCAAAGATAGGGATGGACTTTTCAAGTCGGGTTTTGTGTTAGTTCATATAAAAAAAAAAAAAAAAAGGAAAGAAAATCTATGGGAAGAGAGTGTCATTCTTCTGCTGGAATGAGGCTTTGCTCCTAATTTGTCTAGTGACGTTACTGTGTATTTTTGTGTGTCTAACTTTGTTTTTTTTTTAGAAACCATTGGATCTCCTATCAAGCTGTTAGGCTTTTCAGCTAAATAGATAGTGAGGGTTTGTGACATGTCTTATGTGAATATGTTATTGTATAAATGTTGAAACTGTAATATTTCTATACTGTCTTTTCCTCTTTTTCATCCAAGTTCTAAGTTCAAATACCTACTCTCAGGCTTGGGAGTTATTTTGACAGACGTGGAGGACAACGTCTATTATAGTGGGGGAAGTATGTAGCGCTGGTAGATTTCTAAACCACCGCTTATAGGTAAATTTAATGGATCATTCTGCTATACATTGTTCAGGTTTAATCTAAGGTTAGTTTAGCCTATGTTCCAGCGTGGCTGTGTTGCGTGCAGTTCCACATTGCGCATTGCGCCTGTGGGTGTCGTTGTCATCGTGGGTCAATGTTGGAAAAGCAACAAGCTGAAGTGTATTAGTGCTCTTCTGTCCCGGAGATAAGGTGGTCCTCCGAGTTGCATTCTGGGAGAGGGTATGGGGGAGACGCCATATTTCGGGAAGCTTTTTGCCTCGTGGCCCTCCTGGCCTAGAGGTATGTGTCAGTGAGTGCTATCTCGTAGCCCTCTGGCTTGGAGGGTTACGCCGCTGCAGCGGGTAGGCCCAGAAGTCTGTCTGGGGCCTGCTACTGCTGGGATGGTCCTGTGCTGTCTGTCCTGCAGGAAGAAGCCGGACAATTGAGAAGAATCCAGGGGAGGGCCCGTCTTGGAAGGGACCATGTGGAGCGCTGGTTTGGAGAGGGGCCTGGTGACTCAATTGGAGGACGCATCCTAGATCGCCCTACCACACAAGTACTGCCGGGTCGGCTTAAAGGTTCTGGTACTGTGTTTGCTGTTTTAATCTAAAACTACTACATCCGGTGGCAGAGGATCGTATGAGTTTGTCATCCATTGTGGTGGTGTATAGAGCCAAAAAGATTAGAATTGTGTCAATGTCCCAATATTGATGGACCTGACTGTACATATGGTTTTAATCTCTGCAGTAGAGTAAAACATTTATTTTTGTAACCAGACCGATTTTTGATGTTTTGGTTAGGGACCTGGTCACTCAACAATATGTTTATACCTGCTTTGCACACCAATATTATTTTTCACACCATTTTTAGCATATATAGACCTCTCATTTGGTAATTCGTTTTTTGTTGTAAGCAGCAAGATGAAAAATGCAAAAAAAAGATGCAGCTTAGACTGTTTAAAGCAAGGGTCCCCAAACTTTTTAAACAAAGTCACAGTTCACCACCCATCAAACTGAGGGCTGGACTAAGGTTGGAAGACATAAAAAATGTCCTAGAATTACAAATGCCCTTAATAGTGGTACGTTGGAGTATTAAATGCCCCTATGTAGGTGGTCAGTGGGAGTAAAAAATTCCCCTGCATAGGAGGTCAGAGGAAGTAAAAAAATGTCCCGCGTCGGTGGTCAGAGAGTAAAAGAAATGTCCTGCACTGCAGGTCATTATAAGTAAAACAAAAATCCTTTATATTTGTGGTCAGCATTAGTTAAAAATGTCCCAACATGAGTGGTCAGAGGGAATAAAAAATTCACTGGCATCACCACCCACCTCCCTGATGTTAAAAGGAATAATAAAGATACAGTAGGAGTAATAAAATACCTTTTCCCTTTCTCTGGCACTGGTGTCAGTAATAAAGGAGAACCATTTTCCCTCCATTCCCCATCACCTCCCCCTACACTGATTTTAGTAAGCTAACAAAGAAAAAAAACAATTTAAATCCATATTACATGATGTTCACTGCAATGTCACAGCCAGGACTATATAGTTACCATCAGGCAGAAGATCACACTGCCCCATAGAACCTGTAAAAACTGCTGTTTTCTCGAATACATTGAGTTTCCACACCAGGTACTCACTGCCACTGGCTCCCTAGCTATTCAATAAGGGTCTTCTCATTGTAGGGGCCAGTTCACTGCAAACAGCAGAACGTAACTGTCCTGAGGATGATAATTTGGATACCACTGGTTAAAAAAAGTTCTGTCAACAAAGTATCTATTTTTACAAAATGCCAGCCCCCTCTCCTCTGTCAGTGCTTCCGACTAATGCCACCTGTCTATGCCAGTCAGTGCCGCCTGTCAGTTTGTGAGTGCCAATTAGTGCTTCCAATCAGTGCCACCTGTGAGTGCCAATCAGTGCTTCCAATCAGTGCCACCTGTTAGTGCCAATGAGTGCCAGCACCACCTGTCAGTGCCACCTGTCAGTGCCAAACAGTGCTACTGCCGCCTGTCAGTGCCAATTAGTGCTTCCAATCAGTGCCACCTGTCAGTACCAATGAGTGCCAATCAGTGCTTCCACTCAGTGCCACCTGTCAGTGCCAATTAGTGCTTCCAATCAGTGCCACCTGTTAGTGCCAATGAGTGCCAAGTGCTTCCAATCAGTGCCACCTGTCAGTGCCAATGAGTGCCACCTATCAGTGCTTCCAATCAGTGCCAACTGTCAGTGCCAATCAATGCCAGTGCCACCTGTCAGTGCCAATCAGTATCAGTGCCGCCTGTCAGTGCCAATCAGTGCCAGTGCCGACTGTCAATGCCAATTAGTGCTTCCAATCAGTGCCACCCGTTAGTGCCAATTAGTACTTCCAATCAGTGTTACCTTTCAGTGCCAATCAGTGTTACCTGTCAGTGCCAATCAGTGCCAGTGCCGCCTGTCAGTGCCAATCAGTGCTTCCAATCAGTGCCACCTGCCAGTGGCAGTCAGTTCCACACCAGTGCAAATGAGTGCCACCTGTCTGTGCCACTTACCAGTGCTGCCAATCAGTGCTGTTAATCAGTGCCCATCAGTGCACTGAGTGCAAGGATGGGGGTGATGAACTCAGCAGCCAGGCACATTGTCCAAGGGGGTGCCGGCCTGGTGGGGCACAACTGAAATCTGTTGATGTTTATTAATGCCACATGCTTATTTTAGTATAATAATAGGTAATCACCACACTACTATTTACAATAAACTACTGGAGGTAAAATAAAAAAAGTGTAATTGAAAGGCCTGCCGCTAAGCACTGTTATGTGTTCCCACACCACAAAAAAAAAAGTGCAGCGCTAACTTACTGATCAATAACTTAACAATAATGGTGGAATCCTCTAATGTATGGAAATCTCAATGGACTTCAATATTATCACAATACCGGTCTCTGTGATATGCAACTTCACATATAATACACATCAAGCTGAAAATAAGACATACTGTATAAAAATAAACTTAGCAGGGATGGTGGAAACCCCTCCTATAGATATTTACCATACAGATTAATCTCAGGTGAAATTTTTTTTAGTTGGGAGGTTCCCACCATTATAGCACTTTGGAATTTTTATTTTTTAGATCGTTACACTTAATTTTAGATTACTATTTAGTTACTATTATAATGTGAATTTTTGCACTTGAAGGTCATTTTCCAACACCCTTGCTAAGTCCATGTCTTTGTGGACCTTGCTTTGTACACTGGTGCGCAGTCATGTTGGAACAGGAAGGGGCCGTCTCCAAACTATTCCCACAAAGTTGGGAGCATAAAATTGTCCAAAATGTCTTGGTATGCTGATACCTTAAGAGTCCCCTTTACTGGAACTAAGGGGCCAAACCCAGCCCCTGAAAAACAACCCCACACCATAATCCCCCCTCCCCCTTCACCATGATCCCCCCTCCACCAATGATTTGGACCAGTGCACAGAGCAAGGTCCATAAAGACATGGATGAGCGAGTTTGGGGTGGAGGAACTTGACTGGCCTGCACAGAGTCCTGACCTCAACCCGATAAAACACCTTTGGGATAAATTAGAGAGGAGACTGCGAGCCAGACCTTATCATCCAACATCAGTGCCTGACCTCACAAATGCGCTTCTGGAAGGATGGTCAAACATTCCCATAGACACACTCTTAAACCTTGTGGACAGCCTTCCCAGAAGAGTTGAAGCTGTTATAGCTGCAAAGGGTGGGCCAACTCAATATTGAACCCTACGGACTAAGACTGGGATGCCATTAAAGTTCATGTGCGTGTAAAGGCAGGCGTCCCAATACTTTTGTCTGTTTGAGCTTTGGGGTGCACACCCTAATGCAATAGGCTGCGCACGCCTATGGAGTAAATCCTTCTGGGGCTGAACTGGTTAAAAGCTTCAACAAAGCTTGCTGAAAATTCTGCAAATGCTTTGTCAAGCCTTGTTGTTCACACTGTTTTTATACAAGCTGAAGCCAGAGTGAAACATGCCTTAAAAAAACGTTTTGGCTTTAATTAATACTGTATTTTTAGAAATTAGTAATGGCTGTAAAATATAGGCCATTATAGGATGTTAATGTACAAAAGGGCCATTGTGAACAGGTTAAAAAGGGAAAAAATATTTTTATGCAAAATGTTGTGCACTTGCAATAGAGCAAAAAACTAAGCTAACCAAAGTGTTTCAGCCCATCAATTCAGTGTCAAACAAAACAAAATAGTCCTAAAACTATTTTTCTTACATCTGGTATGTTTGGGAATGTCTAATGTGTAATATCTGATCATATAAGGACCTTTGTCCCAACTGCATATAAGCCTTTTCTATGCCATTAAGCATCACCTGCTTTGCAGTTTTCTTCTACTAAGGTTGTAGGACCATTAGGTGTTCTTTAACCGCTTGCCAACCAGTGCACAACGATATACGTCAGCACAATGGCACGGCTGCGCAAATGGGCGTACCTGTACGTTCCCTTTAAGACGTCCCCTCAATGTCCGCCAGTGTCCCGCGATCCTGTCACGGAGCGGCAGAATGGGGAGATGCCTATGTAAACAAGGCATTTCCCTGTTCTGCTTAGTGACAAGACAGGGATCTACTGCTCCCTGTCATCAGGAGCAGTGATTGCTGTCATGTCAGTGGTAGCCCATCACCCCCACAGTTAGAATCACTCCCTAGGACACACCTAACCCCTTGATCGCCCCCCAGTGTTTAACCCCTACCCTGCCAGTTTCATTTATATAGTAATCAGTGCATTTTTATAGCACCGATCGCTGTATAAATGACAATGGTCCCAAAATAGTGTCAAAAGTGTCTGATGTGTCCACCATAATGTCGCAGTCACAAAAAAAAAATCGCAGATCGCCGCCATTAATAATAAAAAAAAATAATAATAAAAATGCCATAAATCTATTTCCTATTTTGTAGACGTTATAACTTTTGCGCAAACCAATCAATATACGCTTATTGCAGTTTTTTTTACCAAAAATATGTAGAAGAATACATATCGGCCTAAACTGAGTAAGAAATTCGTTTTTTTATATATTTTTGGGGGATATTTATTATAGCAAAAAGTAAAAAAATAGCTTTTTTTCAAATTTGTCGCTCTTTTTTTGTTTATAGCGCAAAAAATAAAAACCGCAGAGGTGATCAAATACCATCAAAAGAAAGCTCTATTTGTGGGGGAAAAAAAGGACATCAATTTTGTTTGGGTGCAACGTTGCACGACTGCGTAATTGACAGTTAAAGCAACGCAGTGCCGTATCACAAAAAGTGCTTTGGTCAGGAAGGGGGTAAATTCTTCCGGGGCTGAAGTGGTTAAAGCAATGTTCTGAAAGAGTTTAAAGCAAACCAGCCCTTTATCCATATAGGACAGAGCAGAAGGTTCACTTTAATTCCCTCTCCTTTATACAGTACACACCTTTCCTTCTCCCTCCTCCCAATACTGTTCGGTCACTAGGAGCAAAGTAAATACACAGTACTTCTTGGGAGGAATAACTGACCTTCCTCTTTATGCAACAGCACTGGTGCTTTGTGATTGGCTCAGTTCTGTCATGTGAAAGAGGGAAAAGAGTCAACAGCCCTGTGCAAGGTCTGGCTAGAATGTTTTAGTGCAGTGGTTCTCAACCTTAGTCCTCAAGTACGCCCAACAGGCCATGTTTTGGGAATTGCTCTTAGATAAAATAGCTGTCCAAAATACCAAGCCATTGGCTATGATTTAAAGCATCTGTGCAAGATAAAGGAAAACCTGCAAACATGGCCTGTTGGGGTACTTGAGGACTGAGGTTGAGAACCACTGTTTTAGAGCTAATGCAAGACTTTCTTCTCTTAAGCTGGCCATAGATTAATTGAAATTCGGTCAGTTTAGCAGGGACTGGCTGAATTTCGATCCATCTATGGCTTTCCCCATTCAATAGAATTTGATCACTAGAATGAATTTTGTTGTACAGGACTGCTGGGAATTTTTGTTGATCAGCGGCTGCAGCCAATGGCCTGCAGCTGCTGATCAGTAAATTCTGGAAGTGTAGGAATCCCACTATTAGAATACAATGTCAAAACAGAGAGGGTTCCTTTATCCACCTTGCTTGTGTGGACGGAGGAACCAGTTTTTTTTTTCTCCAATCAGCCTACTGACTGTTAAATAACACAAGTAATCTTTGGCCACTTTTAAACACAGTTTTTTCTGAAGCTCTAAAATAGTCATATCTGTTGATTTATCTCCCACATTATAACCTTAGACCCCCCATGTATGCTGGCAGGAAAAATTCTGCCTTTAGAGGAGTTTTTCATTTTTTTTTCTTTATGCCTCTTAATGAAACTCTATTTTAGCCAGCTTGTCCATGCACATTGTGGAATTTAGAGTAGCATTCAGAGGCATAAAAACAAAAAATATCCTAAATTGGCATTCTTGCTTAGAAACATGCACAATAGCACATTAAAGCCTCGTACACACGATCAGATTGTCCACAGACAAAACCTCGGACTTTTGACTTTGACTCTGACCTCTGACTTTTGTCCGAAGGGCGTTGGCCCCAAACTTGTCTTGCATACAAACGGCACACAATTGTCGACTAACAAACACGAACGTAGTTTCATTTTGCGCTTTTCATTTTGTGCTTCTCAGTTTGCGCTTTTCAGTTTGTTTCTGAACGCCTGTTCATCAACCAGCCATGTTGCAGAATCGTTAATAACGTGAATAGATAACATTAAGGCCCCTTTCACACTTATACGACTTGTCCCACGATTTTGTACTGCAAAATCGTATGACAAGTCATTCTCCATGATTTGCAATGACTACCATTCATATTGGCACGACTTTAAGTCCTGCCGACTTGAAAGTAGTCCCTGCACTACTTTGGTCCAACTTCTATGCGAGTTGTACTCCATAGACCTCAATGTTAAACCCTGAAGTAGCATTCAAATCTTGCCTGAATAATATAGACACGATTTCAGTACGACTTTGTAAGCACAAGCCTGGCTCGCTGATCGGGAAAGGAAAACTTTTTTTTCCTTTCCCAATGAGCGACAGGCAGTGCCGACAGCTGTCTGGTATGAATCCAGAGGGGGAACTCCACGCCAAGTTTTAAATGAAAAAAACAGCGTGGGTTCCCCCCCAGTGGCATACCAGGCCCTTAGGTCTGGTATGGATCTAAGGGGAACCCCCTACGCCAAAAAATCGGCGTGGGGTCCCCCCCCAAAATCCATACCAGACCCTTATCAGAGCATGCAGCCCGGCCGGTCAGGAATGGGGGTGGGGACGAGCGAGCGTACCCCCCCTCCTGGACCGTACCAGGCCGCATGCCCTCAACATGGGGGGTGTCGGGAAGAGGCCCTTGTCCTCATCAACATGGGGACAAGGTGCTTTGTAGTGGGGGGGCCGCAGGGTGCCCCCCCTATGCCCCAAAGCACCCACCCCCCATGTTGAGGGCATGCGGTCTGGTACGGTCCAGGAGGGGGGGGCGCTCGCTCGTCCCCACCCCCATTCCTGATCGGCCAGGCTGCATGCTCGGATAAGGGTCTGGTATGGATTTTGGGGGGACCCCCACACCGATTTTTTGGCGTAAGAGGTTCCCCTTACAATCCATACCAGACCTAAGGGCCTGGTATGCCCCTGGGGGGGAACCCACGCCAGTTTTTTTTATTTAAAACTTGGCGTGGAGTTCCCCCTTATGATTCATACCAACTACTGTATATTTTCATTTGTTAATGCCAAAAATGTGGCAAAGTCGTACAAAGTAGTACTGCTCGCAAATTACGGTAAAATTGCGGCAAATCGTGGCAAAATCGCGGCCTCGAAATCGCTGTAAAATCGTGCGACTTTGAAGTCGTATAAGTGTGAAAGGGGCCTAATAGATAACGTTAATGGATAACATTAATAGATAATGTAACATGTTATTTATTATTGGCCTTGGAGTTTTTGCTTTGACCCAAGTCCAGTCCAGGAACAGGAGGAAGAGGATTTCTTGGACCAAAAATTGGTTGCTTTATTAATCGGGACCAATTATGTCATATGCCATTGCTGCGGGAGCTCCAGGAGAATAATCCAGATGATTTTCGGAATTATCTCCGGATGACGGACCCCTGCTTTCACCAACTCTTGACATTGTTGACTCCCTATATTAAGAAGCAGGACACATGCATGAGGTTTTTATTTTATTTTTTGGTTGAATAATGATTTGATTTGGTATATTTTCTATATTTTTGGGTGCATAGAATGCACTTTTTGGTTAAGTTCTATTGGCAGATAGCATGTCTAATTTTATTTGTTTTCTTTTTTTTATGCACAGTAAAAAAAATTGTGGAGAATAATACTTGGCTATGTGTTTTAGTTCAAATCACAGTTTGGGAGTAGGCAGTTACATTTAAAAAAATACAATGAAAAAATTAACTAGGGACACCAACATAGTTGTATCTTTGATCTTAAAAACTATGGGATAATGGTGTTGTGGTAACTTGCACCAAAAAAAATAATAATAAGCATAATAATATTATTCTTGATATCACTAGAAAAAAAAGCCTTTGAAAATTTGTTTGCCATAACTCCATCAGTATCACCAGCAAAGCAGCTTCATTATTATCCCATTAAAAAAGAAGAGAATGTGAGCTACATTTCGAGATTTCATAATTTGCCATGTCACAAATGTTAATTCTCCATTACGAACACTAGTTTACAAGACCGACTGCTTCCAGCTCGTTCTTGCTTCCGAGCATGCGTGTTTGTACTTTGGACTTTTGTCCGACGGACTTGTGTACACACGCTCGGAAAATCAGACAACAGGCGGAAAATTTTAAAGCCTGCCATCCACCATTTGTCCGTGGAAAATCCGACAACAATTGTTCGATGGAGCGTACAAATGGTTGGATTTTCCGCCAACAGCCTGTCATCACACAATTCTCGTTGGAAAATCCAATCGTGTGTACGAGGCTTAACATTTAAATTTGAATGGCTATAATAAATGTTTATTCTAGCCAATAGAATGAGTTTACATGCATATGATTTTAAATGCATTTCCCTAATGTGTATGTCCAGACAAAAGTTTTTGTTTTAGTTTTTGGTAGCGTGGGTAAGAATGTATTGCTATTCAAGGCTCCTTTTGTGACCTCCACTTCCCATCGTGCTTGTAACATTTTACTTGACAGAATGTGAGAGTATTTCTCCAAAAGCAACACAGGCAGAAATCTAGATACTTTTCTTTAGTAGAGCAGGGGAAGGCTAGAGCCACTAAGAGACATTTTTTATTTCTATCTGTGTCCCTGTTCCAGATTTTCTCTCACTTCCTGTCAGATTAAACCCTAATTAAACCATATATCAGTGATGGCGAACCCTGGCACCCCAGATGCTTTGGAACTACATTTCCCATGATGCTCATGCACTCTGCAGTGTAGTTGAGCATCATGGGAAATGCAGTTCCAAAACATCTGGGGTGCCAAGGTTTGCCATCACTGCCATATATGAATCTTAAAATGTTTCCATTTTTCATTTTAGGCTAGTCCAATAAAAATTAAAATACCTCATGATCCTGCCAATGCTACTGAACCCTGGGGAGAGGGAATGTCAGGTGAGGTAAAGCAGCCAATTAAAGCCTTCAACACAGCCCCCAGTCCAGTAAACAATCAGATCCTGCAACATTCTGCTTCATCAGAGAAAAAATTTAATTTTAATATTGCTCACAGCCACAGTGGAGGGCTGCAGGGGTCGACAATGAGGGGATGCAAGCTATAGCCAACAATGTGCATCTCTACAGCTTGCATCCTAAGGCATGTGTAGCTGGTTTATTGACACAGTGCCATAGACTGTTCCATAATTGTCATGATCTTTAATCACCTTTCCACATGCTAATGTATGAGCCACTGGGAGATTGTTTTCCTCCCATTCTCAAATGTCCATTTGGAGGGGTCATAAATAAAAGTTAAAGAGTCTGAATCCACCTACAAACATTCACTTAGCTTTCTATGTCTCTCTTAGCATGCTTTACCCCTCTAACGTCCTTAGTTTAGCAGACCATAAAGAATTATTACACACAAAATTGTTGGTAAAACCCACAGAAGGTAAATGAAAGGATGAATGTAGGACAACAGTTTTGGTCATTGAATTAAAAGTTAATTTTTATAGGGGTCTGAATATCAGACTAAAAATGAGAAAAACTGAATAAGAAGGAGGCACAGATGCATTTTGTTCCTGGGTATTTGGGTAAGACACATCTCAAAACAATGAGATACTGTACTTATGGCACACTGATTACAGTATAGGACTCGTAACATGGTTAATATTCTGGCTCAGATAATTTGGCAATATTTCAAAATAGGTTTGCAAAATTGCATAGAATTTACATAGTAGTGTGCCAACATTACAGTGTCACCATCCAACATGATCCACTCAGAGTACAAAATACAGCTCAGAAATTTCTCTGAATGACCTCTTGCAAAGAGTTAGACTGTTAAATGAGCTATAGATGAAATCATGTTGAAGGACTAGCATGGTTCCAGCATAGAGGGCCACAGTTTGGCTCATTCAGGGCTCCAACCTGTCTAATGCCCCGTACACACGGTCGGATTTTCCGATGGAAAATGTCCGATCGGAGCGTGTTGTCGGACATTCCGACCGTATGTGGGCTCCATCGGACATTTTCCATCTGATTTTCCGACACACAAAGTTTGAGAGCAGGCTATAAAATTTTCCGACAACAAAATCCGATCGCGTCAATTCCGACTGCGTGTGGCCAATTCCGACGCACAAATTGCCACGCATGCTCAGAAGAAATTCCGAGACGGAATAGCCCGGTCTGGTAAAATTAGCATTCGCAATGGATACAGCACTTTCGTCACGCTGCAATGTAAAATATGGTTTAATACAGCGCACTCTCTTCTTCTTTATAATGTGAGAAGAATGATGTAGTTTTGCTGCTTATATTCACACAGACTTCTCACAAACTTCTTTCTTTATTATTTATCGGGATTCCCTCAATATATTTTGATTTGTCACATCTGACAAATTTTTTTTTTTATTTTTTTTTTTTTTAAAGGCTGTTTTTTTTGGGGGGGGGTTTGTATTTTTTTCAAGGCTGATCTTTGTTTTATTTTTTTGTTAGTTTTACTCCCTAATATTTTTGTGTGTGTTTTGTGTGTCAAGTTACCACAACACCATTGATATCTTATATTATTGAATCTCAATGAGATTGTTTGGTGTTGGTGTCCCTTGTTAATTTCACATTGTATTTTTGAAATGTACCTGCCTCCTCACAAACAAACTGTCCTTTTTGAAGGAAAACACACATAGGCGAGTATAATTGAAACAAAAAATCCTTTATTAAGGGCTCAGAACCAAACAAAGAGGGAGGCAACGCTGGAGAAACTGCAGAAATTGGCGAAGCCTTGGACCCCCAGGGCAGACATCAATTCTTTAACATCAAAATTGGTGGCCTGAGGAGTCCATATCTAAGGGAGTGCAGTCTGGTCCAGAAGTCCCAGAGATCCGGAAAGCAGCAGATGACATCTGTGTCCCCAGGCGGTGGTACTACAAGAGCCTGCATCTTTTGCCAGACCAGACTGAACCCAGGGTCATCACTTTCTGGTCTTCTTTCCACGCTTCCTTAATGGCTTTGGCTCTGGTGTTGGAGATGTGGCAGGAGGAGGAGTAGGACCTGGAGGAGGAGGAGGAGTAGTAGGACCTGAAGGAGGAGGAGGAGGAGGACTATGTGTGAGGTTACAAATGTGGGTAGCAGATGTTATTTGGCCCCTCAACCCCTTATTGAGAGCTTCCAAAATTAAGGACTCACACAGGAGTCGTTGTCCCTCCTCCATCTGCAGCATTTTGCAGGCAGTTATGGCAGCAAAGTCCTCCTCCACACTGTGGGGGCTTCTCAGGGCCTCTGTAGCCTTCCAAAAGAGGCCTATGGCAGCCTCCTCCAGGTTACTCCTCTTCCTGGCACTTTGTCTTTGCAGGTGTAGGGGAGGGACCTGGATATCAGGCAGCCTGCTTGGCCCGGCCACCTCCTGGCTGAGACTTCCCTGTGTATGAAAAAGGGACAAGGTTTTAGTTTTTGCATCATCAATCACAGTCAGAAATTAGTACTCCAAACTAACATCTAGTTAACATCATTGATTGGACAACCAGAAATATTTTGAAGAATGCTATACCTGGCTCAAGCTGGGCTCCTCCACATGTTGCTGCCTGGAAGGCCCAGGTTGGGCGTCAGAAGCCTCAGCTGGGGGGGGGGGAGCCTGGAAGGAAGAGTGGAGAGTGCTGGCCTGGGTTCAGTCTGACCTGCCAGAAAATGCAGCCTGTCATAGTACCACAGCCTGGGGACATAGATGTCATCTGCAGCTCCGGATCTCTGGGAACCCTGGACCTTCTTGTGCTCCCTTAGATAAGTGCTCCTCAGGCCACCAATTAAGATCTTCAAATAAGTGATGTCTGCCGTGGGGATCACAGTCTTCACAAATTCCAGCAATTGATCCAGCGCTGCCTTCCTCTTTGTTTGGTTCCTTATATTCAGGGTGGTTTATCTCCCATAGACAGGGCAGCTCCCTGAACATATCAATGAAGATTGGCATAAAGTTGTTATCTTTCAAGATATCCATTTTCACTGCAAGACACAACACAAGACAAACCCTAATGTCAGCCTAAAGTCTTCTAAACTTGTGCAAATACAGGCCTCAATCTAGAAGCAGTATAGGCCCAATGTAAAATCTTACCTTCGTTATCACGATCGGCGCCTCCCTTACTCCTTCCTCCGCTCACAGATCGTACGTACTACGCACGCGTGTTACGCTTTATAGACACTGCACATGCGTGAAACTCCGCCCGCCCCTGATGTTCTTTCTAGTCTATTCCCCGCCCCTTCTCGTTCGGCGCAGTGGGGAAGAGCACATGGCGGAGTCAGAGCAGGTGTCAGATAATTACAGCAACAAGGAGGAGGAAAGCACAGAGCCTGAAACGTCCCGATCCAGAAGGAGACGATTTAAGGCATCAAATATGTCCTTTGGGGAGATGTTGGAGATGGTCGACATCCATGAAGAGGGCCGACTATGACGGGAAGTATGGACCTTACCCCAACCCCAATAACCAAAAGGCCAAGATCATGGCGAAAGTGGTCAAAAGTCTTCACCGGAATTTCGGGGTACGTCGATCGAAAGATCAGCTCAGGAAGCTGTGGTCGGACCTTAAATTAAGAGAACACGAGCAGTACAGAAAGATCCAGAGAGTGCTGCAAAAAAGTAAGTAGTTGTGCTGTGTTCCTATTCTTTTTGTCTTTATTACGTTCGTGCTGCTCCATGTGCTTTTCTTAACTTAATCCAGTTTTAAAATGTCAACTTTCATGTTCATGGGCACATTATTCGTTCGTATCAAACATTTTTCTTTCGGCCTATAAAACACTATTGTTTGGGCCATATGCATTTGCCAACAATTTTTAAGGCCTACTTGTCTGAAAATAATTTGGTTGTGTAGATGTGTTTGTTAATAGAATGAAAGGCAAACTAGATTCTGTGTAAGCAGAGGACACTCAGCAGCTGTTTACACATCTGGACGCTGGAGCACTAGTGTGGGACACAAGAACACCCTTTTTATTAGGGGGCCCACACAGGTGCTCCAGTGTATACTATAGGGGTGTCTCCATCTGTGAAGCTTGTACAAAACAGGTAAAGTATTCAAGCTTGACAAAGGACACTAAAAATTCTACATCTTGGAACTCAGCCAAAATAGACAATTGTACCCCACTTCAAAGCAATGTTTCATATTTATAGTTCTTCCCTCAAATATCTGTGTGCTAAGTATACGATTTTTTTTTAACATAGGGGAGAAAAAACTCGGAGGACACCCCTCATTCAAGGAGACCAGAGACCCCCCCACCTCTGGAAGAAGGGGAAATCCCCCAAAGACAAGAAGAGCAGGAGGAGGAGGACGTGGTGGAAATTGGCACCACAACAGGTGAGTGTCTGCGACCACAGGCTCAGGTAAGAGGTGGATGCCGGCATATTTATAATACATGTTTTTTTTTGGTTTCTATCTTTTTAGGTGATCGTGATGTTGTGGATCCAGATCCTTTCACCTCGGAAAGTGCACAGATCCTGATCAGGGAGATCATGGGGTGTAATGTTGCATTGGAAAACATCAAGAAAAACATCAATAAGAAGTTACATAGTTACATAGTTAGTCAGGTTGAAAAAAGACACAAGTCCATCCAGTTCAACCATAAAAAAAAAAAAAAAAAAATATCGTACAATCCAATATACCCAATACTATACCCACAGTTGATCCAGAGGAAGGCAAAGAAAACCCAGCAGAGCATGCTCCAATTTGCTACAGCAGGTGAAAAAATTCCTTCCTGATCCCCCAAGAGGCAATCGGATTTTCCCTGGATCAACTTTACCTATAAATGTCAGTACCCAGTTATATTATGTACATTTAGGAAAGTATCCAGGCCTTTCTTAAAGCAATCTACTGAGCTGGCCAGAACCACCTCTGGAGGGAGTCTATTCCACATTTTCACAGCTCTTACTGTGAAGAAACCTTTCCGTATTTGGAGATGAAATCTCTTTTCCTCCAGTCATAAAGAGTGCCCCCTTGTCCTCTGTGTTGACCGTAAAGTGAATAACTCAACACCAAGTTCACTATATGGACCCCTTATATATTTGAACATGTTGATCATATCCCCCCTTATTCTCCTCTTCTCAAGAGTGAACAAATTCAGTTCCTCTAATCTTTCCTCATAGCTGAGCTCCCCCATGCCTCTTATCAATTTGGTTGCCCGTCTCTGCACTTTCTCCAGTTCCCCGATATCCTTTTTGAGAACTGGTGCCCAAAACTGAACTGCATATTCCAGATGAGGTCTTACTAATGATTTGAACAGGGGCAAAATTATATCTCTCTCTCTGGAGTCCATACCTCTCTTAATACAAGAAAGGACTTTGCTCGCTTTGGAAACTGCAGCTTGGCATTGCATGCTATTATTGAGCTTATGATCTACCAAAACCCCCAGATCCTTCTCCACTACGGATTCCCCCAGTTGTATTCCCCCTAGTATGTATAATGCATGCATATTCTTAGCCCCCAAGTGCATAACTTTACATTTCTCAACAATAAACCTCATCTGCCACATAGACGCCCAATTAGACAGAGCATTGAGGTCGGCTTGTAAATTGGAGACATCCTGTAAGGACATTATTCCACTGCATAGCTTGGTGTCATCTGCAAAGACAGCAATGTTACTTTTGATCCCAGACCCAATATCATTTATAAAGATATTAAAGAGTAAGGGTCCCAGCACTGAACCTTGGGGTAGACCACTGATAACCCTAGACCATTCAGAGTAAGAATCATTAACCACTACTCTCTGAATTCTGTCTTTTAGCCAGTTTTCTATCCATTTACAAACTGATATTTCCAAGCCTGTAGACTTTAACTTACACATGAGCCGTGTGTGCGGAACTGTATCGAACGCTTTTGAAAAATCCAAGTATACCACGTCCACAGCCACCCCTCTGTCCAAGGTTTTACTTACCTCTTCATAAAAAGAAATCAGGTTTGTCTGACAACTTCTGTCTTTCATGAACCCATTGATCATTGATGTTTTGGGTAGAGTTTAAAACCCCTCCAAATCCCTTTGTTTTATGGTGTACTACAATTTTAACATTTTTTGTCAAATAGTAGAAAAGCCAAATTTTGAGGATGCACACAGTGTGTCAACATGTGCTATCTGCAATCACGGGAGATCAATGGACGCGTTTTGGGGGTGCAACCCCTTCCTCAATAATAAAGTAGCTGAGAGGAAGGGGTTGCTCCCCCAAAACACGTCCCTTGATCCCCCATGATGGCAGCTAGCACATGTTGACATTCGTAAATTTGTGTGCATCTTCAAACTTTGGCTTTTCCGGGGGTGACTTCACCCCATCTGAACGCAATATCAAACACAGTTCCTAAATACTCATGTCTGATATTGCCTTCAAGTTCTACCAAATGTGAACTTTGTAAGTTCAAGATTTGTGTCTTTCTTGTTGGTTTTAAACATGCCTGTTTTATCTTAAATGGATATTTCTACTTTTTCTAATGCCACCCCAAAAATTGTTATACAACAAACATGTTGGTTTGTTTTAAAAACCTTTTCTAAATGCACATGTGATTGTGCTGATATTAAAAAGATTGTTAATGAAGAATGTGTGGATTATTGTCTCAACGCTACAACACTTTTGTGGTGCTCTAATTGCTGCTTTCTGTGACAATGGGGGTTATTTCCTAAGGGCAAATCCACTTTGCACTACAAGTGCAGTTTCAAGTGTCTTTGCCTTTAGCAAATAACACCCTACAGTGCTTTGTAAGGTTACACAATCACGCCATTTTCAGGACTCCACACATTTCTGTCAGGGTCAGCCAAAGCAAACACAAGCAGTAAATGTCACCAAAGATTTGCTTAATGTTTTTTTTTTATTTGATAAAGGTTTCACACATTGTCTGGCATATTGATAGCCCCCCTACTCGCAAAGAATTCAAGGTATCTTAGCTTAACATCACGGGCACTCAGGGAGGGCAAGCCAGGACGGCCACTCTCAAGCACCGTCAGGGTTGGTTCATTTTGAATTCCAGCTTCAGGCCCAACTGAGCCAGCATAGTTGGCAGAATGTTGCCGTAAAAAGTTGTGTAGAACACAGCACGCCAGGATAATGTCATTCAGTTTGTACTCCGCCATATGTATGGGTGTTAGAAATAGGTGGAACCGGCTGGCCATGATTCCAAACGTGTTTTCCACCACTCTTCTGGCTCTGCCCAGCCGGTAATTAAAAACCCTCTGGTCCGGGGTGAGGGTCCTCATCGGGAATGGCCGCATAAGATGGTCCCCCAGAGCAAAGGCTTCATCCGCAATGAAGACGAATGGGAGTCCTTCCACATTGTCTTCTGGAGGTGGCAAGTCCAAGCTGCCATTCTGGAGACGCCTGTAGAACTCCGTCTGGGCGATGACTCCACCATCGGACATCCGGCCATTCTTCCCCACGTCCACATACAGGAACTCATAAGTAGCCGACACCACCGCCAACATCACAATACTATTGAACCCCTTATAATTATAATAGTATCACCCCGAGTTGGGTGGTGGGATGATGTGGACGTGTTTCCAATCAATTGCCCCTCCGCAGTTAGGAAAGTCCCACCGCTGGGCAAAGTGGGAGGCCACAGTCTGCCATTCCTGTGGCGTGGAAGGAAACTGTGGAAGAAAAAAAAAATAGTCTTTTTGCACATAAACATGGAAAGCAGATTAGACACAAACATTCTTGGCCAACATCAAGATAACATTTATTTATGGGAATTTTTAAAGACCAAAGTATAAGGTACAACTATCATATCCCCCCTCCCCCCCTCTCATGGGCATTTCTAATATTATAGGGGGGGAGCTCTTGGCCAGGTAACCCTCTCCACTTCATTGAGAGATGAATGCCTAAATAATGGGTATTACTTTGAACAGCCCCTCCTTAGTTACACTATTGGCAGCCCACTGGACAGGTAAGAAGTGTCATAATACAAAGATATAAATACACACTGTACACATTTTAGCACATTTGGACATTCTGCTATTACCTATCATGATAATAATAGGATACAAAAAATTTAAACAGTACCATTTGAAAGTATACAGGCAGGCCCTTGCACTACATGCTTTGGGGAATTCATCCATACATCTGACCACAAAAGAGATGGGTATAGTGTGTATGGGTTTGGCAAAGTCAGCAGATAGATGATTGAGGATAGATAGAGAATTGGTATCAGCTGACTTAGCAGTTGGGGGGAGGGTTCCAAATGATTTGGGGACCCCCCAAAAAAAGCCTATGGCACTCTGCCAGAATTTAAAGCACAAATCACATTTAAAAACATTTTAGGGGGTGTTTGTGGTAATGCACTACTATGGAGCTGATAAAATACATTGTTAAGTGACTACATGAGGTGAATATAGGGCCAGGAGACCAGGAGACCATGCTGGGGAGGTAAGTGAAGGCAAATATGTATGAAGGACAAAAAAAAAATTACATAAAAATCCAGCATGCATGAGAACAAAGGGGACATTCACAGCATATTCCAATCATGGTAATTAGGGAATGAGGAAAGAAATACAATACATTAGCAAACATTAAATACAAAAAAATGTGATATTAAAGGATACAAATCTTACCTTCATATACTCCTTCTGCAGGACCTGGATGATGGCAGAACAGGTCTCTGGGATAATGATCCCCAGAGCCTGGGGGGAGATGCCTGTCGAGAACTTCAAGTCCTGCAGGTTTCTCCCCATCACCAAGTACCGCAGGGTGGCGATGAGCCTCTTGCTCCGGAGTGATGGCTTGCCTCATGCAGGTATCCTGCCTAAAAATATAGGGGGTCAGCAAAGCCAACAAACGGTGAAATACGGGGTCCGTCATCCGGAGAAAGTTCCTGAAATCATCAGGATTATTCTCACGCATCTCATGGAGCAAAGGCATATGACAGAACTTGTCACGCTGAAGCAAACAATTCTTGGTCCATGAACTCCTCCCCACCCTGTTCATGGATGGGACTTGTGTCAAGGTCAGGACCCCAACACCAAGCCCCCGCACAACACGAACTCTACGAGGAGTACGTATACGCAACATGGCTAGAAAACGGTCGGCTGCTCAGAACGAAGTAACAGAACGCACTGAAGAACAGCAAGGCCTGTGAAGAGCGACCTGAAAAACAGTAACGAACAAACAAGAACACATTGACAAGTCACACGTAGCTTGCTTGCACGCACTGAAGAGCAGATACAAACCCACAAGCACAAACTGAACAGCAGAAAACGTGTACGGGGCATTAAACTGACAGTGAAAAGACAGTGAAAAATAAGAGCAATATGGTATAACATGTGACAAAGTTCCTTTAAGATTACAGTTTGATTCATGCAGTAAATTATTTCCTCTGCTGCTCAAAAAGCATTTACCCACATTGAACTCACAGGGGTGCTTGCAACTGTCCATTTTTGTTAATATGGCTTTAACCTTTTTAAAAATGATAGATTTTGACTTTAATTAATTTGTCTTTTCCATAAAGTCTATTTAAAAATGACATAACCATGTCAGAAAGCGTAAACAAATCAGAGAAGACGGCTCTTCTAAGTGCAGTAATAAAACACTTTAATGACAAGGAAGGGTTAAAACCACTTACAAGATAGACGTGAAAAACAGGCATATCAATCAATCCATAATGTCCAGTGAGATGCCTTCTGGGAGTAAAGACAGTTGAAGGTGGAAGTTCCAGCCAACCAGCGGTGGAAAACACTGTGTCCCTGATCCAAGATGGAGAGCCATGCTGTCAAGACCAGCATGGAATCCAGGCAAACAGAAGTGAAGTCAGAGTGGGCGCCTTCTTCTCATCTTTGTTTTTCCTATAGAGTGTGCTTAACTCTTCTGAAGTGCTGCTGTGGTGCATTAATCACATTTCAAGAGCCAGTCATGTACTGCTTGTTAAAGTCCCCTTGTTATCCAAAGTGCCCTATTCTCCACAATCCATGACAGGAAGGGTGACAACACTGCTTTGCAATTTAACTGCAAAATGACAAGCGTTTTCACCCTCGTACAGGAAGTATACAAATAACTGATCTACTGACAGGATATGAGTGGTCCAAAGGGTTAAAACAAAAAAGCAAAATAAAGACCCATAGGATGCTTCAGACTGTCCACCAGAAAAAAATAGGAGGAGATGCAGGAAAGCCCTTACAGTGTTATGCCCCGTACACACGGTCGGATTTTCCGATGGAAAATGTCCGATTGGAGCGTGTTGTCGGAAATTCCGACCATGTGTGGGCTCCATCGGACATTTTCCATCGGATTTTCCGACACACAAAGTTTGAGAGCAGGATATAAAATTTTCCGACAACAAAATCCGTTGTCGGAAATTCCGATCGTGTGTACACAAATCCGACGGACAAAGGGCCACGCATGCTCAGAATAAATAAAGAGATGAAAGCTATTGGCCACTGCCCCGTTTATAGTCCCGACGTACGTGTTTTACGTCACCGCGTTTAGAACGATCGGATTTTCCGACAACTTTGTCTGACCGTGTGTATGCAAGACAAGTTTGAGCCAACATCCGTCGGAAAAAATCCTAGGATTTTGTTGTCGGAATGTCCGAACAAAGTACGACCGTGTGTACGGGGCATAAGGGCTTAGCTCTATGCAACTTGTATCCTCAGACTTTGTGTATCACCCTAAACTGATAAAGTGGCAAGTGCAAGTCATGACAAGTGTATTTTGGGTGAAATAAAGCTGCATGTTATTCGTCAGAAATCATGATCAATGCTTACACACACTGCAATGTGCACCCCTGCCCTTTGGATCACTGTTGTTTTTTTTTTTGATCATAAGGCCATAAAATAGGATGGGGGCTCAGAAAAAGAAAAATTGTTACATAGTTACATAGTAGGTGAGGTTGAAAAAAGACACAAGTCTATCAAGTCCAACCTATGTGTGTGATTATATGTCAGTATTACATTGTATATCTCTGTATGTTGCGGTCGTTCAGGTGCTTATCTAATAGTTTTTTGAAACAATCGATGCTTCCCACTAAGACCACCGCCTATGGAAGGGAATTCCACATCCTTACCACTCTTATGCCGCGTACACACGGTCGGACTTTTCAGCTACAAAAGTCCGACAGCCCGTCCGACACACTTTCAACAGACTTTCGACTGACTTTTGGCGGACTTTCAACAGACTTTCTAACGACCGGACTTGTCTACACACGATCACACCAAAGTCCGACAGATTCATACGTGATGACATACACTGGACTAAAATAAGGAAGTTGATAGCCAGTAGCCAATAGCTGCCCTAGCGTGGGTTTTTGTCCATCGGACTAGCATACAGACGAGCGGATTTCTGGGTCCGGCGGAGTTACGACGTAAAGATTTGAAGCATGTTCCAAATCTAAAGTCCGTCAGATTTGCGACTGGAAAAGTCAGCTGAAGGTCCGGTGAAGCCCACACATGATCGGATTGTCCGCCGGATTTGGTCCGTCGGCATCCGTCGGAGAAGTCCGGTCGAAAAGTCCGACCGTGTGTACGCGGCATTACTGTAAAGAACCCTCTACGTAGTTTAAGGTTAAACCTCTTTTTTTTCTAATTTTAATGAGTGGCCACATGTCTTGTTAAACTCCCTTCCGCGAAAAAGTTTTATGCCTTTTGTGGGGTCAATAGTATGGTATTTGTAAATTGAAATCATATCCCCTCTCAGGCATCTATTCTCCAGAGAGAATAAGTTCCGTGCTCGCAACCTTTCTTCATAACTAATGTCCTCCAGACACTTTATTAGCTTTTTTGCCCTTCTTTATACTCGCTCCATTTCCAGAACATTCTTCCTGAGGATTGGTGCCCAGGACTGGACAGTATACTCTAGGTGCGGCCGGAACTGAGTCTTGTAGAGCGAGAGAATTATTGCTTTATCCCTGGAGTTAATCCCTTTTTTAATGCATGCCAATATTATGTTTACTTTGTTAGCAGCAGCTTGGCATTGCATGCCATTGCTGAGCCTATCATCTATTAGGACCCCCAGTTCCTTTTCCATCCTAGATTCCCCTTTCAGAGGTTCTCCCCCCTAGTATATAGATTGCATTCATATTTTTGCCACCCAAATGCATTAATTTACATTTTTCTACATTAAACCTCATTTGCCATGTAGTTGCCCACCCCATTAAAGTAGATGTAAACCCGAATTTTTTTTTTTTTATGTCATAATGTAGAGCACAAGATTTCCTATCATTTGAGCCCAGTCTTGCCACAAAGAGTTCATTCAGCTCTGAGCAAACCTCTTTTATTGTTCAGTGAGATAAAACTTGACAAACAGAGAAAAACTTTGTCAAATCCTCCCCCTTGCTGTGAATGACAGGTGATTTACATATCTCGTGCACTAGCCTAAGACATGCATTATTTTTTAATTCCCACCCCCACTCCTTTCTTCAGCAGCTCTGCAAGGATTGGCTGTTCCACCCCTCAGCATGATTTGGCATGTTGAAGTCATGTGGCTACTTTCCTGTCTTTTCACTGGATGTTAGAGAAGTTCAGTGTAAGAAATACACAGGAGAAAAATGCATATTGACAAGGGGAGTGTAGAGGTGGGCAGGGAGTCTACTGACATCACGACTCCACCCACCGAGCTCCAGACAAAAGACCCACCCACAGAATCTTCAGTTTTCGGCTCTCATAACAGACAGAGGGGAGACATTTGACAGGTAAATATACATGCAGGAGGCATGTATATCCTTATAGATAACCCCTATGGCAGTAGTTTAGAAAGGATGACATTGGGTTTACATCCACTTTAATTTGTTCAGATCTTCTTGCAAGGTTTCCACATCCTGCGTAAAAGTAATTGCCCTGCTTAGTTTAATATTGCCTGCAAATACAAAGATTAAACTGTTTACCCCATCCTCCAGGTCATTTATGAACAAATTAAATAGGATTGGTCCCAGCACAGAACCCTGTACCCAACTACCATTCTGAGTATTCCCCATTTATCACCACCCTCTGAACTTGCCATTGTAGCCAGTTTTCAATCCATGTACTCACCCTGTGGTCCATGCCAACGGACCCCATTTTGTACAGTAAACGTTTACGGGGAACTATGTCAAATTCTTTTGCAAAATCCAGATACACCATGTCTACGGGCCATGTCAGTAATGTCATCTCTCACATTCACTTGTACATTATTCTTGATATACAGGCATACCCCTCCCCCTTTTTTACCCTCTCAATCCCTGTGATAAAGGGTATACCCTTGAATGGTTGCCAGCTAATCATGAGAGCTGTTGAACCAAGTCTCTGAAATTCCCACAAAATCCAAATCCTCCTCGTACAATAGTATCTCTAGTTCACTCATCTTGTCCGCCAGGCTCCTGGCATTGGTGAACATGCCACGTAGTTTAGACCAGTCGCATACTATCCTCTTATTGGGTATTACGATATTGCAACTAGGACTTGTTACTATACTTACCTTGGGTTTACGTGCTTTAGTCTACCTACCACTAATGCCCCCAATACTACCCTCTGGACTATGTTCAGCGCTGACTATCTCAACCTCTGGACCCTCCCCCCTGTCGCCTAGTTTAAAAACCCTCTAACTTTTTGGCTATCTTTACTCCCAACACATCTGCACCCTTCTCATTTAGGTGCAGTCCATCCCTTCTATAGTACTGGTGACTGAGAAGTCGGCCCAGTCCTCCAGGAACCCAAACTCTTCCTTACTACACCAGCTCCTCAGCCCCTTATTTACTTCCCTAATCTCCCTCTACCTTTCTGGTGTGGCTCGATGTACCGGCAGTATTCCTGAGAATATTACCTTGGAGGTCCTTTTCCTCAATTTAGCTCCCAAGTTCCTAAAATTGATCTTTAGGACACTCCATCTGCCTCTGATTTTGTCATTGGCGCCGATGTGCCCAACCCGAGCTAGACAGCATACAGTTCGGCGCTTAAGGTCTTTGTCACAGATTACCCTCTGTCCTTCTAAGAATTGATTCCCCTATCACCAGAAACTGTCTATCCTTTCCCTTTGCCCCCCCCCCACACTCTCTGGAGGAGTTCTTCCCCTGCCAGCTAGGAGAGTCCTAACTTGTGTTAATTCTAGTGACATACCGCATCTAATGTGCAATTTTTCTTGCAGGGTCACAAATATCTACAAAAATATAGAAAATCTTTTGATTAATGATAGGCAGTCTAATTACCATTACATTTGTACCAATTCCAGCCAGTATCTTGCTTATAAACCTCTCTGCAATGATTTTTCCTTTTATGCTGTGCAAGGAGCTTTGAAAACATGCACTGTTAAAACTGATTGAAGACCACAGTTTAAGATACATTGCATGGCATAATATTAGAAAAATGATCTACTGATGCAAACTGGACTGGCAGTTTGATACAAATAAAATGACCATACCAAAGGCCTTCATAGGTAAAAAAAAATATGTGATTATCAGTAACACAACTTCCACATTCTAGTGATAGATTAACACAACCAACAGAAACAGAGGGATTCAATCCCTCATTCCATGCCGAACAATAAATTGCAAGACACTTTGTCACCTACAGTGAGAGAAACATGGGCTAGATACCACAAACCAGGCAGCAGATTAATGGTTCAGCATAATAATTTTGAATCTAATGCTTTAGGAAAACTAAAACACAATGCATACAAACTGTAGGGAGAAAACTCAGATATTTTTTCAGCTTATTTCTGCAGCTGGAAAACAAAAAAGTATTGCAATAATCATTTAATGACACTAAAGGGTTACTAAACCCTCGTGTTTTGTTTTTTTTAAATAACAAACATGTCATAATTACCTCCACTGTGCAGTTCGTTTTGCATAGAGTGGTCTCGATCCTCCTCTTCTGGGGTTCCCTTGGTGGCGCTATCAGCTCCTCCCAGCATTGGGAAACCACCTAGGAGAAACTCTTTCCTTGGGGGTACCCATTTGGGCGCACTCCCGAGTCCAGCTTTTGCATCCATAGACACAGAAAGCCGGACTCGGCCCGCCCCCGGACCTGTGTCATTGGATTTGATTGACAGCAGTGGGAGCCAATGGCTGCACTGCTATCAATCTATCCAATCAAGAGCTGAGACCCCGGCCAGAGAGGGTGTGTGCATCTCCAACGTGGGAACGAACGGGCTCAGGTGAGAAAAACGGGGGGGGGGGGCTGGGGGGCTGCTCAGTGACAATTTTTTTTCTCATTGTGAAAAAACACGAGTGTTTACAACCCCTTTAATATCATGGGCATATTTGGTCAAAAACATTTCCCGGATCTCTGGCTGGTATTCTGGTATTTTTTTTATTGGTTGAACTAGGTGGACTTGTGTATTTTTTCAACCTAACTAACTACTGTATGTAACTATGTAAGCCAGCCAGGGATTTGTCATTTGCAGCAGATCATCATGGATAAAGTGCCAGTATGAATAAGAGGAAAGTGCACATTTTTTGTAAAACATGGAAAAATGAATGGGATTATACTTAAAATTTATACCAGACCTCTATTCAGACATGCAGCCTGAGTGTCCTTAAAAGACAGGCCAGTGAGCAAGCACCACCCACCTTCCTGAACAATAAAAGGCCTTCAGCATTCAGACATTGCAGGGAGTAAACGTAAGTAAGAAATACAGCCTACCCCCTTGCAAAGTATCTTCTTCCCATGAAGACCCAATATGTGATCCCTAAGAGGATATGGGGGTTTGCAAAATGGGACTTTAGGAATCTGGAAACTCCCCTTTATAGGCCGCCAGATCCCAAAATATATATGCCATTCCCCCCAGGGAATAGTACAGGGTAGTACCCCTTATTTTATGTATGTACTTATTGCCATATAGAGTTAAAAGTGTTCAGTGTCATCCAGTGATGTTGATTCAGGATCAATCATGATAACCCATAATCATTAAAACCTGCCACCGGATGATCTTGCCCTGTCACACTACCTCTGGCTACATGCCTGGAAAAGTCTCATATGAATTTCATGGGGAACCCAATATGTTTTTTAGTTTTTTTTAAATGCCACTTTTTAAAGATTAACTCATACTGCTTTATTACTTTTTTGTGGAGATTTAGGGCATCTTGAGGGCATATTAAAAAAAAAAAAAAAGGATTTGTGTATTTTTAATGTTGCCCTTTAAGTCATTAAAGGATCCTCCTCCCACTGAACTGTATTTTTTTTTTTAATTTGTTGGCGTTGGTGCAATTGCACTATGGCAATGCCTGGCTAACCATCCATTTTTTAACAAAAACTTGCAAATTACCATTAAAAAGAGGCACAAAATAGCAAGATTTGTTTTTCAAAGATTTTAATAGGTTTCAGCAATATGTTTAGGGTTCATGGACTGGGTTTGCTGAACCTCACATGAACCAAACTTTACCAGTTCACTGATCCCTAAGAACAAGAAAAATATAAATAAATAAAAAAAGAAGGAAAAATGTCTGGCCAAATAAATACAAAAAGAAATGCCATAATTAAGAAGGAATCCTAATCTTTTAGGAAGCTTTAAAACATCAAGCAGCTTCAAACAACATATTAGCAGTAATCAGCATGGATTCATGAAGAATCGTTCTTGCCAAACCAATCTATTAACCTTCTATGAGGAGGTGAGTTGCCATCTAGATAAAGGAAGGCCCGTAGACGTGGTGTATCTGGATTTTGCAAAAGCATTTGACACAGTTCCCCATAAACGTTTACTGTACAAAATAAGGTCCGTTGGCATGGACCATAGGGTGAGTACATGGATTGAAAACTGGCTACAAGGGCGTGTTCAGAGGGTGGTGATAAATGGGGAATACTCAGAATGGTCAGGGGTGGGTAGTGGGGTTCCCCAGGGTTCTGTGCTAGGACCAATCCTATTTAATTTGTTTATAAACGATCTGGAGGATGGGATAAACAGTTCAATCTCTGTATTTGCAGACGATACTAAGCTAAGCAGGGCAATAACTTCTCCGCAGGATGTGGAAACCTTGCAAAAAGACCTGAACAAATTAATGGGGTGGGCGACTACATGGCAAATGAGGTTCAATGTAGAAAAATGTAAAATAATGCATTTGGGTGGCAAAAATATGAATGCAATCTATCCACTGGGGGGAGAACCTCTGGGGGAATCTAGGATGGAAAAGGACCTGGGGGTCCTAGTTGATGATAGGCTCAGCAATGGCATGCAATGCCAAGCTGCTGCTAATAAAGCAAACAGAATATTGGCATGCATTCAAAGGGGGATCAACTCCAGAGATAAAACGATAATTCTCCCGCTCTACAAGACTCTGGTCCGGCCGCACCTGGAGTATGCTGTCCAGTTCTGGGCACCAGTCCTCAGGAAGGATGTACTGGAAATGGAGCGAGTACAAAGAAGGGCAACAAAGCTAATAAAGGGTCTGGAGGATATTAGTTATGAGGAAAGGTTGCGAGCACTGAACTTATTCTCTCTGGAGAAGAGACGCTTGAGAGGGGATATGATTTCAATTTACAAATACTGTACTGGTGACCCCACAATAGGGATAAAACTTTTTCGCAGAAGAGAGTTTAATAAGACTCGGGGCCACTCATTACAATTAGAAGAAAAGAGGTTTAACCTTAAACTACGTAGAGGGTTCTTTACTGTAAGAGCGGCAAGGATGTGGAATTCCCTTCCACAGGCGGTGGTCTCAGCGGGGAGCATTGATAGCTTCAAGAAACTATTAGATAATCACCTGAATGACCGCAACATACAGGGATATGTAATGTAATACTGACACATAATCACACACATAGGTTGGACTTGATGGACGTGTGTCTTTTTTCAACCTCACCTACTATGTAACTATGAAGTAAAAATATTTATTATTGATATACAGTATATTATATATATCATCAATATAATATACAGTATACGATAGATAGATAGATAGATAGATAGATAGATAGATAGATAGATAGATAGATAGATAGATAGATAGATAGATATATATCTGTATATCTATATATAATATTGTTATTAATATTTTCTAAACCGTACTTTTTAAAGGCACTTTCATTCATTTGTCTTTATATGCCACTGTTAGATTACTAGATATGTTTAGCACCATGGATAGCTTAGAGTCAGCAAAAACAGAGAAAAAAGAAAAAAAGAGGACGGGACTTTAAATGAAGCCTCTCTGTAACTACCAATAGCTATATAAACTGTTTGATCATGACCATAAATGGATTTGTTAATCCAACCCCCGGTGGACTATCCACATAGGCATGATAAAATTGATTAGTAACATGATCCCCCTATCCCTCCTTCCCCTCTTTCCCTTCCCCCCCTACCCTTCCCCTTTTTCCCCCCTCTCCCTTCCCCTCCCCCCCATCTCCTCTCACTTCCTTGATTGGTTTAATTTATTATAGTTTTTCAGCACTTATTTATTTCATTTACTCACAGCCTCAACACCACATCCCATGGATACTTACCTCCAACCCCGGAATAAGGCTGTGGCCACCTGGCTCTATTTCCGGCTACTGAGCCCTGTGGTCTCTGGCCCAGTCCACCCTATCCCTCTGGGAGAACCATGGAACTGAGGCCAGTGGAAAGGGACTTCCCGCCTCAATCCCAGACAAGAGAACATACTCAGAACCATCTCCATTCCAACCTAGGAGCCATAGAGTTAGACCTATAAGTTATCTCCATAGGTAAAGTATCCATTGGTAGAATTTGCCCCTTATCTTTCTGATAGAGGGCATTATATATTAGATGCTTGACTATTTATTTACATATATATATATACCGTATTTATCGGCGTATAACACGTGCCGGCGTATAACATGCACTCCAAGTTTAGGAGGGAATTTTAAGGAAAAAAACTTTTAGGAGTAAAGTTTAAGGAAGAAAAACTTACATTAAAATGCCCATCAATGCAGCGTTATCGGTGTCCATCTGCAGCCTTGTCAGTGCAGCCTTGTCAGTGCAGCTTTGCCCCAGTGCAGCCATGTCAGTGCAGCCATGTCAGTGCAGCTTTACCCCAGTGCAGCCTTGTCAGTGCAGCCATGTCAGTGCAGCTTTGCCCCAGTGCAGCCTTGTCAGTGCAGCCTTGCCCCAGTGCAGCCTTGTCAGTGCAGCTTTGCCCGAGTGCAGCTTTGCCCCAGTGCAGCCTTGCCCCAGTGCAGCCTTGTGTGATTGCCGCGATCGCCGCCGACATACACAGCCATGTGTAAATTCAAATATGGCGCCGAGACTGCAGGGACTCGTCGGAGCCAAGATTTTCTCAGCGCCGCTCACAGTCACGCCCAGTCCCGCCCTATGATGGACATAACACAGGTCCAATGGCGGGACTGGGCGTGACTGTGAGCGGCGCCGAGAAAAGCCGAAGATACTCGGGTATGTGTAGCTCGGCTCCGACGAGTCCCTGCAGTCTCGGCGCCATATTTGAATTTACACATGGCTGTGTATGTCGGCGGCGATCGCGGCAATCGCTCCGATCAGAACAAAATTGGCGGGGATCGGCCTATAACACGCACCCACGATTTCCCCCTGATTTTAAGGGGAAAAAAGTGCGTGTTATATGCCGATAAATACGGTATTCATTTATCTCATAGCATCCTACTCCTGATGAGTGGCTTTAAACGCCATGAAACGCGTAGAGTCCATACTCAAGGGTGCCAAGCTATAGCTTACTTACCATCATAAATTTTTTATTATCTGTATACATATAATTTTTATATCATGTACTGTTTGCATTATTTATATTAATCATGTATAATCGACCTATATGTCTATTGTATGTATCATTGTTCTCTGTATTAATCATGCTCATTTAAGATTAAATATGCTATTATTATTATTATTATTATTATTATGGTTTTCTTTGTAAACCTTATACATTATGTATTTTACATGATGTACTTTATATTATATTTGTTTATTACATTTCTTAGTATTATCATGTTACTAATCAATTTTATCACGCCTATCTGGATAGTCCACCGGGGGTTGGATTAACAAATCCATTTATGGTCATGATCAAACAGTTTATATAGCTATTGGTAGTTACAGAGAGGCTTCATTTAAAGTCCCGCCCTCTTTTTTTCTTTTTTCTCTGTTTTTGCATATATATTAGGGATGGAAGCCTGCCTCTGTTTTGTTGGGGTATTAAATGGCCACTTTCCACAATTTTTTTAGAGTCAGCACCTGTTGCACAACCAGGACCTGAGGAATGTTGAGCAGAGCTTTAAGGGGCACAGTTTCTTTATGGTATTTCTACTGGGGTTAGGCTATGCCATTTGATAGATCCCAGAAATAACCGGCCCCCTCATTAGATGAATCCAGAGTGATGTCCTGCAGCTTTAGGAGTTATTTAAAATTATTTGCAATAGAAAATATCTCTTAGAAATACCCTATAAAAAGAACTATAAATATATCCTATAAATATTATGTAGGCAAGAACAACTGAGTACTGTTTGTTAGACATGTTCAATCAGTTTCGTAACGAATCAAAATTCAGCCGAATTTTGCATCTTTTGGTAATTCGGATACATCCGAATGTCTGAATAAATAAATAACGAATTTCAACAAATACAAAAGAAATTATAGCGAATATAACTAATGAATTTGACATGATTTGGTAATTTGTTAAAGATCTAATGAAACTAAAGGTCAACTCAAAGTAAATCTTACACTCCAATCAGCTGATTCATTTTGTGCTGGAGGTTGGATTACTGGCAAAGTGCATTCCTGAGAACTGAGAAGGGTGTTGTATTGTATTTGAGCAGAGAAGAGATATTGTCATTGTGTGTATTAATAGATTCAGTAAACAAACGACTTTCCAAACTACGAATCATTATCACGAAAATGTATGCATACATAAATATCGAACTTCAACGAATTCAAAAGAAATTATAGCGGATTTAACAAATGAATTCGACATGATTCAAGATTCAGTATAAGGAATATCGACACTCTACAGAAATAAGGAATTATCCAAAAATAAATTAACTTAACATAGCAAATATAACAGAAAGAAATTATGTATTTTATGAATGACAACGAACCAAAACTAAACAAAATTTCCTGTTGTGCACAAGTCTACTGTTTGTGATAGTTTTTTTATTTGTGCTAACATCCAAATTTTCAGGATAAGATTTTGGGGTGTGCCCCCTTCTTCAAGGACCAAGTTGTACTAATAAACAAAGTTTTAGCGGAGTGTTAGGTAACATTCTGCTAAAGCCCTGTGTATAAAAAAAGTATTACAGACAGTATTACAGTATTACAGACTCAATTGTTCTTGTTGCAAGTGCACTAATATGGCTACAATCCTCAAGTATGAAGGCAAGAAACTTACTGAATACTTAAATTGAACACTCTAACTCCATTTGGTTGCAAAGAAAATTCAGAAGTGAAAACAATTTTATAATTTAGTAGAAGATTCTTTTTTTGGGCTACAATTCTGTTGGAGAATCAGTTTTTTTTACCAGCCTAGCTCAAAATAAATTGAAGGTTTTGCTTGTTATAACACACTGATCTCATATCAGTTGTGAATAATATTTATTTTTTTATCTATCTATCTATCTATACTGTACATACTGTATATACCATTATGTAACTTTCCTGTGAGTGCATTTTCATTTTTTCCACATCTTACCTACAATTACTATACTGTATATGTATATATATATATTTATTTATACTGTATATACCATTATGTATCTTTCCTGTGAATGTATATTCATTTTTTTTCACATTTAATAAAATTACTACACTATTCCTATGAAGATGCATGGAGCTGCAAAATCTAGTAAATAGTTTTCTGTTGTGATGAAAGGAAGGCGCAAGGTAAAATATCTCATAGTACCTATTTCTAAACCATATTGTTACATGTTTTTCACACAACACTATATTGTTGGCATGAAGCAAGTTTAAGTAGGTTTGCATTCTAGTAGGTATGAAAGACAGTCCATGGCTGCCGTGTTTTCTATTTCCCAAATGTCCTATCTGTGCTGACAGTTTGACAGTGTTGCATATATCACAGCCTCTTCCATAATAAACAATCTTCTAACACACAGGAAACCTATCCTGCTACAAGGTCAAGTTCAAAGCCACTGTTCTTATCAGTGAAAAATCACCAGGACACAAGGAATATTATAAGTATTTGCACATAATGGGATTGCTGCTTCAATGCCCTTTTCACCATGTTAAAAAATTGAACCACTGAGTAGAACTTCAAGGGTCAAAATAAAATAAAAAAGTTGGGGAAATACCTTTATAAAATAACTGTACTGAAAATCATTACAATGTAAAGACACTGGGTAACCTTTTCCCTACATGCTTGCAGTGATTTTTATTTGCTAGGTAAGCTAGCTGTAAAAAGCATGCATAACAAAAATGTAATATGTTGCAGCTTACCAATCCTTAAATGTGGTGACTGCTTCAGTTTTCTGTTTTTAGTCGTTTTTTTTTTTCTTTATTTGCAATAGTTGTTCTGGCCAGTAAAACACTTCAGGTTTTTTTGTGACTCTTCTATCTATGGAGGAGCAACAGAGACACCCTTGTATAGCAGCATTGCCTGGACATGGTGGTATTAGATGAGCTAGTAGATTTAGAGGCTTTACATAAGTTATAAACAAATTAAAGCTGAACTGAATTCTCTCAATCAACATTACCTATTTTCAATCCTTATGATGCTAGTATTAGTAAATGGATAGGAAAGTATCCTATATTTACTTGTTTTAAACTTTTTTTTTTTTTTTACATTTCTTCAGTTGCTTCCTGGGTTCTGCCCTAGACCAAAATGATGTCATACATCCCAGATGTCTTAATTAATTTTTTTTTTATTTCAGCTGGAGGAGGGGAGGGAAGGAGAGGTTTTCTTATCTAAGCACATCCTGTTGCCACACGCTACATGAATTACAGTGGGGAAAATAATTATTTGATCATAGAATAATATGCAGCGCTCAAATATACAACCAAATAATGATACAAAACTGTGTGACCAGATGTAAAAATACAAATAAATAAAAAGGTTATTTAGCCCTATTAAGGGAAAAATAAAATTTAAAAATATGTATCACCAACGTGAAAGTACAAAGTGCTGGAAGTGAATACAAATCGATTGGAAAAAGTCATGTGGTATAAAAAGAAACAAAGTCCATATAGAATCCTTGATATAAATGTGCAAAAATCAGCTGATTGACATCAATGGAACCACACTGGAAACATGGTAAAAAAAATAAATTGCAGACAACCATCACCACCGACTGTGCAAAGGCTTACTGGAATGTATGGACTTAAAGGGGTATAAATCTTATAAGTCATGTAGGCTTGTGGTGTTAATCACTGTATGTATGGAGATGTGCCATCTACGATCGCTATCCCAGATCAAGGCCGAACACTGCTCATCGACAGATACCCAGTATGATGTGCAGATATATTTTTCATGGATGGAGAGAGGACCAAAATAAATCTTGGTATTTACACAGTGTAAATTCTAAAAGGGTGCACAGGTAGCTCATGGTGCTGGCGCGGTAAGTTTGCTGTCGCTGGATTGCTGTCGCTAATTATTTGATCCCCTGCAGATTTTGCCCACTTACAAAGAAGTGAAGGGTCTATCATTTCATTTGCCCTTACTGAAGATGGCCACGGCTAGAAATACCAGGGTGTTTTTCCAAGCGATTTCTCAACAAAATAAAACATGGAGACATGGATGGATGGGTGAGTTTGCTCTTAATATTAAAAATTAAAATTCCTTTATGTATTTATTCATGGTGATCATATACCCTGTTAACCGGTTCCCGACCGGCTCACGCAGATATACTGCGGCAGAATGGCTCCCCTGGGCAAAATCCCTTTTTCGGGCACCAGAGGTCGCGTTGCATGCAGGGGACCCTATGCGCATGGCCGGCGGGCACGATCTCTGCCGGCTATGCGCGCATGCATGAGTGCCAGCATGGGGATTTGTGTGTGTAAACACAAAAATCCTTGGGCTGTCAGGGAAGAGGAAACACATTGTTTGTTCCTACTAAGTAGGAAAAACGATATCCTAGTCTCTCCCATCCCTACACAGTTATAACACACAGTTCGCCCCCAGTGTTAACCCCTTCCCTGCCTGTGACATTTACACAGTAATCAGTGCATTTTTATAGCACTGATCGCTGTATAATTGTCAATGGTCCCAAAAAAAGTGTCAAAAGTGCCCGATCTGTCCGTCCCAATGTCACAGTACCACTAAAAATCACAGATTACCGCCATTACTAGTAAAAAAAAATAATAAAAATGCCATAAAAATGCCATTAACCTTTCCCATAGTTTGTAGATGCTATACCTTTTGCACAAACCAATCAATATACGCTTATTGCGATTTTGTTTACCAAAAATATGTAGAAGAATATATATTGGCCTAAACTGATGAAGAAATTTGTTTCTAAAAAAACATTTTGGGGGATTTTTATTATAGCAAAAGTAAAAAATATTTTTTTTTCAAAAGTTTTGTTTATAGCGCAAAAAATAAAAACTGCAGAGGTAATTAAAATACCACCAAAAGAAAGCTCTATTTGTGGGGAAAAAAGGACGCAAATTCTGTTTGGGAACAGCATTGTATGACCGCACAATTGTCAGATAAAGCGATGCAGTGCCAAATTGTAAAAAGTGCTCTGGTCAGGAAGGGGGTAAAATCTTTCGGGGTTGAATTGTTTAATTACCTCTTCTCAAGAGAGAATACATTCAGTTCAGCTAATCTTTCCTTATAGCTGAGCTCCTCCATGCCTCTTATAAGTTTGGTTGCACTTCACTTTCTCCAGTTCCCCAATATCCTTTTTGAGAATTGGTGCCCAAAACTGAACTGCATATTCCAGATGAGGTCTTATTAATGATTTGTACAGGGACAAAATAAGGTCTCTCTCTCTCACTCTCTCGCTCTCTCGCTCTCTTGCTCTCGCAAGGCTCTTTTAATACAAGAAAGTACTTGCTAATTTTAGAAACTGCAGCTTGGCATTGCATGCTATTATTAATAATTGGGGTAAAAAGTCCTACATCTACACCAAATGGACAAAGAACTTGTGAAAAATTATACTAATTAAAAGTAATACTGAGTACTGAAATGTTGGCTGGTACTCCATGAAGTTTAATGATTTCTCTGATGAATATTTGCGCTGTTTCGGGGGCTGAGGGAGTACCTTTCATTGGAATGAAGTGGGCTATTTTAGACAAACTGTCTATCACTACAAAGATAGTGGTATGACCCTCTGACAGGGCAATTCAATAAAGTCCATGGATAACATCTTCTATGGTCTATCTGGAACAGGCAATAGTTTTAACAACTCCCAGGCCTTACTTCTACTGTTCTTGTTCCGGATGCAGGTGGTGAAGGATTCCACGTATCTCTTGCAGTCTCCAACTACTTGAGGCCACCGGAAGGTGCATTGCACAAGGTCAACATTTTTGGTTATGCCAAAATGTCCGGCCAGTGCATGATCATGGCAAAGTTCCAGTATAGTGACCCGTAGGCCTTCGGGTACAAAAATCTTGCTCCTGTAACAGACCATCCTTTGCTTGTAACTCTATTTCAACGGGGGGGTGCTTGATTGATCTGGGAAAACAAATCTTCTTGTACCAGAAGAAAATTTCCTGGGGAAAGAATAGTGTGGAGGGGTTTCTTTATATTAATGAAACATCCTAGACAGGGTGTCAGGTTTTGTGTTCTTCGACCCCGGCTGGTAGATGACATGGAAAGAGAACCTGGAGAAAAATAATGGCCATCTGGCTTGTCGTGGCTTCAACCTTTTTTAAGACTTCAGGTTTTCGAGATTCTTGTGATCTGTGTAGATCAGGATTGGATGGGCTGTTCCTTCCAACGGGTACCACCATTCTTCCAGTGCAGATTTTATTGCCAGTAGTTCTCAGTCTCCCATGTCGTCGTTTCTTTCTGCAGTGGATAACTTAAGGGAGAAGAAAGCTACCTGGTGTAACATGGCATTGGTCTCCTATTGTTGGGAAAGTACTGCTCCCACAGCGATTTCAGAAGTGTCTACTTCCAGAACAAATGGCAGGGTAGAGTCAAGATGCTTCAAGACAGAAGCAGAGGTGAACAGTCTTTTAAGGGACTCAAAGGCAGTTTGGGCATCTGGGGACCAATGGAAGTGGATTCCCTGTTTGGTTAGCTGAGTGATAGGGTTGATGATGGCTGAGAATCCTTTAATACATTTTCGGTAGAAATTAGCAAATCCTACAAAACGTTGGATTCCTTTTTTGTCTGCGGGAACTGGCCAATCAAGAATTGCAGCAATCTTTTGAGGGTCCATCTTGATACCCTCTATAGAAATGATTAGTCCCAAAAATGGAATACTCTTTTGTTCAAACCCACACTTTTCAGACTTGGCATACAGGCCATGCTGCCGGAGCCGAGCTAACACACATCTGACGTGCTTACGATGGGAATCCAGAGAAGAGGAGAAGATTAAGATATCGTCTAGATAGACGATAACGAACGGATCCAAATAATCCAGGAAGACATCATTGATGAATGTAGCATGGGCGTTACACAGGCCCAAGGGCATTAATAGGTACTCAAAGTGCCCGAATCGGGTGCGAAAAGCTGTCTTCCACTCGTCCCCTTCCCTGATACGGACCAAGTTGTAAGCACCCTGGAGATCTAGCTTGGTGAGAATGGTAGCGGCTCACAGTCTCTGGAATAGCTCAGCTACCAAGGGAGAGGGTAGCGATTCTTAACAGTGATTTTGTTAAGTTCGCGATAGTCTATGAAAGGCCGTAGGCTGTGATCCTTCTTCTCTACAAAAAAGATGCCTGCTCCTGCCGGAGATGTGGGCGGGCAGATGAACCCTTTCTTTAGATTCTTATCGATGTATTCTTTTAGTGTTCCCTGTTCCAATTCAGTTAAAGGGAAGATCCTGCCAAAGGGCACTTCGGCTCCTGGAAGGAGCTCAATGGGGCAGTCGTAGGCTCGATGGGGAGGAAGGGTTTCTGCTCCCTTCTTACTGAAAACATCCATGAAGTCATGGTAGGCCTCTGGAACAGATTGGTGTATCTCAGTATTTGTGTCCAAACATAACAGAGTAGAAGGTTCACAGGGATCTTTAGGAACACAGAACTGCTGGCAGTAGGGAGAAGGGAACGTGACTTCCCCTGTGGCCCAGTTGATATAAGGGTTGTGGGCTTGTAGCCACGGCATGCCAAGGATAATAGGGAACAAAGGTGAAGAGATGATATCCATGCATAGCAGTTCTTGGTGTAAGTTGACAATAATGGTGACAGGTAGAGGAGTAGTCTCTTGAGTAACTGGCCTGGATTTAATAGTGGACCCATCAGCCAGGTGAACAGAAAGTTTCTTTGGGTTTTGAGCAGCAAGGGAATCTGGTGTTTGGGTGCAAAGAACGAGTCCATGAAGCAGCTACAGGCTCCGGAATCAACAATGGTGGAAACTTGTAAAGTCCTTCCTGGGAGTTGCAACAAGAGGGAGAAAGCGAGGTGAGAAGAAGTCTTGACCCAAGTGGATGCATGATCAGAGGAAATTGACAGGCATTTATGAAGTTTGGCGGTGCAATTTCTGACGTAATGCCCAGGTTCTCCACAATACAGGCATAGGTTATTCATGCGGCGACATTGGCTTTCTTCCACCATAAGGGAAGGATGAAGTACCCCTAGCTGCATGGGTTCAGATGTGTCAGGCATGGAAGCTGGCTGTGCTGAAGGAGCCGGATCAGAGTAATTGGGAACTCTCGGTAGCATCCAGGTAGGACGGGAAGGCCCAGTTGCCCGTTCAGCTCTTTACCCCCTCAGACGCTGGTCAATCTGAATAGTTAAATTGACTTGTGCATCCAAGGTCTGGGGTATTCCAATTCGGGCCAGTTCATCTTCCAAAGGGTCTGACAGCCCCATGCGGAACTGGTAACGAGGGCAGCATCATTCCAGTTAGTGTCCGCACTCCAACGCCTGAATTCAGCAACATAATCTTCTGCCACCCTGCATCCTTGTTGAAGGGTATGTAGTGTGGCTTCTGCGGTTGCAGAGAGCTGTGGATCCTCATACAGCTGGGCCATTGTATCAAAAAAGTAGCTAGATTGGTTAACACTTCAGCTTTCTGTTCCAGAAGGCGGTGGGCCCAAGTTTGGGGTTCACCCAGGAGCAAAGAGACACCAAAACCCACTTTGGTGGCTTCTAGAGAAAAGGTACATGGTTGTAGAGCAAAGTATAGTTCATATGCATTTCAAAATGCCTTGAATTTGCTTTGTTCCCCAGAGAACTTTTCAGGAGTGGGACTTCTTGGTTCAGGTGGAAGCATAACAACTGTAAGAGAAGAGGCTGTACTTGCTGAAGAAGTAGAGGTGTGGGAAGATCCCTGGGTGCCGGTGGGAGATGAAAGTACTTGAACCCATTCCTCCAATCAGGTGTACCCTTCCTGCAGATTCAGGGTCATGCTGGGTCAAGCCTGCCAGATGTAGGCAAAGTTCCTCCATAGGAGAGGCTCCCTGCTTGGCACAGACATGGCTGTCTGCTTCTGTCACATACCTAGTAGACAAGCACGAACTGCAGGGGAAGGCCTCTCTTGCGCCTACGACTTGAGGCCCCTGGTAGAGTAAACAGGAGGCACAGGAGTGAGGAGTGGAACAAGCGCCTGTCAGGATCAACAGCAAGAGGTAAGTCCGGAATTCAGGAGGCTCAGTGCAGGAGGAGAGCAGACTGGAACTGGAGCAGTAGGCTGGACCTGGAACAGGCTGGATCAGCAGACAGGTGCAGCAGGCTGAAACTGGAACAGCTGGCTTGGAGCTGGACAGCAGACTGGAACCTGGAACAGGCTGGATCAGCAGACAGGTGCAGCAGACTGGAACAGCTGACTGGGAGCTGGACAGCAGACTGCAACCTGGAACAGGCTGGATCAGCAGACATGTGCAGCAGACTGGAATTGGAACAGCAGACTGCAGGAATATTCCCACTGGACAGGAACTCATGAAGGCCAAGCAAGCCAGATCGGTTTTCAGATGGGCAGCAGAAGGACCAGAGGAGCAGGCAGAAGAGAAGTCAGACAGGCCGGAGTCAGGTGCAGGCAGATGGCAGGGATGGTCAGAGGCAAGCCGGGTAAAGCACGGGAACAGGTTTCAGATATCAAGGAACTGTCAGTCTGGTTTAAATAGCCCGCCTAGTGTTGGTGGGCGCGCACGTGCATTGGCGCCCACGATCGCGCACCAGCAAGTCTAGATCGCCTGTCACTGGCAGGATCTTCCTGACAGCCAGGGAGGACACAGGGGGATCCGGAGGAGGACAGGCATCGGGACCTGAAGGAGGGCCGGAGGAAGACTCGGGGGAGCACAGAGGGGGATCCGGAGCAGAACACAGAGACCCAGGGAGTACAGAGGAGAACACATGGGACAGTTGGTGTGGCGGTTGGGGCAGTTACAATCACAGAACAAAATATTACAGCGCACACATGCAAAATTACATTTACCTCTTGCAAGGCTTATTTAAAACACCTAGACATATATCTTGTTTGTCTATTGTATGGGTTCTGACCAAATCCTTTTGGGTGACGAGCACCCCACTCCCTCATCAAGTGCCTCTCATTAGAGTCCACCAGTTCTTCCATATAGAGGAGTGTTTTGCTCCCATGGTTCAGAGAAGCAGGATCTCCCAGTCTATGGATAGTGTAGGACCCACTAATCATGGGGTATTTTGTCGCAGTAAGTGGGCTTAAGCACCATATAGCAATATGGTGTGACCAAATCCCCATATTTTTTGATAATGCTTTTCGAAAACGTCTAGGTGTTTTAAATAAGCCTTGCAGGAGGTAATTTTGCATGTGTGCGCTGTAATATTTTGTTCTGTTGTATGGTCTTATGGCTGCACCATCTTTAATGCATCTTTTAGGGTGTGCCCCCCAAATATCTTATTTGTTAGTTACAATCATCGGTCGCCCTGACAGCCGTGGGAGGGAGAGTAGGAGAAGCAGCTGTCAGAAAACCTATACAGGGAGATCGGTGCTTGTAAACTGCCCCCCCCCCCCCGCCGCACCTATCATGTCTGAGGCTGCCCAGGTATCACATCAAGCATCGGAGCATTTGCATGAGTACAGGTACTCATGCAAATGCTCGGTATCGGACCCTAAACAAATACTAGTATCGGTATCGATGCAACCCTACTTATAATTGTTCATGCTAGATGGTGACAGATCTGTCACATTCACTATTAGTGGTTTGAGGAGTACTTACATGTTTAATAAAACATGCTATTATTAAGTCTCTGATCTACCAGAATACTCAGATCCTTCCCAGTCATTGCCTCCCCAGCTGTTCTCCTCCTAGAATGTATGGTGCATGTATGTTTTTAGCCCCCAAATGCATAATTTTACTTTATCAGCATCAAAAAAGAATTTACGACACAGTTGCCCAATTAAATAGTGCATTGAGGCTGGCTCGTAAATGGGTGACGTTCTGTAAGAATTTTATTCCACTACATACCTTGGTGTCATTTGCAAACACTGAAATGGTACTTTTAATCACAAACTCTATATCATTTATAAATAGGTTAAAAAGTACCAATTTACCCCAAGCCCACCCAGTTGTGTGACAATAGTGAATGAATATTTGCTATTGTCACACTGATTCTCCTCCCGACCAATCAGGAAGCGGGTCTTGAGATCCGTTTCCTGATTGGCCGAAAGGAGAAGCAATCCTATTGGTCTTGGAGGAGGAGGGAGGAGACGCACAGCCGCCGTGATGCCGAGGAGGAGACGCAGGAGAAGCCCGCAGGGAAGCACTGCCCGCGCCATAGATGAGGTAAGTGCGGGACCGGTCAACCGGGGGGGAGGTGCGGGTGACCAGACAGGGGGGACTGTGGGTGCATTGTTTGTGTTTGCCACCCCCCCAAAAAAAAAAAAAAACACCAGCCTCCACTGCTTTTAAGCTTTCCTACTGTTAACAGTTTGGTCACACCACTTTTTTGCTGCACTCTGTTATGCATGCCACAGGTCACTACCTTGCTGAAGTGTGCCTCATTCCCAAGTTTAAAATTATTAAAAGTATGTCTGCTGAGTGTTTGCATATCAAAACTCCTTCCTTTGTCATGTGATTACATTACATGCTAATAACTTTAAACCTTCTACCATTTGAAACTAGAAGCAGACCAGCAGGATTATGTGACCTCATTTTAGAAGATGATACATTTGCAGATTCACAATTTATTTTTATTACTAACGGTTTTTAATGCAATGCATTTGTACATGTATTGAACATTTTCTGTATCTCCTAATCAAAATGTTAATATGAGATCACAAATATAAAATGGAAGACAAACATTGCTCATTCTGCAAACAATTATTTAGAGTGAATATATTGTAGTTAGGATTACAGTATTGAATGCACTGCCTATGGAGAAAACAAGTACTGCATTTTGGGCCTATAACATAGCTCATATGAAAATCTTTCATCTGATGAAAGGCCATATTAGAGCCCTGAAACACATTGGAGGAGATTTACTACAACGGGTGCACTCTGAAACAGGTGCCTGTTCAATTAAGCTTTGGCAATAAAACCTGGTTTCTATGCAGAGTTGCATCAGATTTTGCACTCTCCGGTTTTAGTAAGTAACCCCCAATTCCCAATTGTTCATTGTTACTGTTTTTAATGAACATTAATAGGTGTAGATGACTCTGTTCATCTTTTGGCAAAAAATAAATTGCTTAAATCTAAGTTAACCACTTGTCGACAGCAGGTCGGCTCTATTGTGTGAAATTACGTACCTGTATGTCATTTTGTGCAATAGCCAGTGGAGGCGCACACATACCGCTAGCCGCGCGTGCGCTTATGGGCCAGAGGGGGAGCCAATCAGCGGGTCCTGCCACCCACGATCAATCCCCAGAGAGACAGGATGATGGTCTGCAGATGTAAACGTGGCAGATCGCTATTTACAGGACACCCCCCAGGTATGATATTTAAAGGAATATTTCGTTTTTATTGTTTCACTTTAAGCATTAATAAAATCACTGTTAAAAGCTTTTTTTTGCATTGATACATGTCCCCTGGGGCAGGACCCGGGTCCCCATACATTTTTTATGGCAATAACTTGCATATAAGCCTTTAAAATGAGCACTTTTTTTCATGTTAGTGTCCCATAGACTTTAACGGTGTTCTGCGGCTTTCGAATTTGCCGCAAACATCGTATAATATTTAGACAATAATGTCTAAAACACTGGCAACAAAAGTGAGTACACCCCTAAGTGAAAATATCCAAATTGGGCCCAAAGTGTCAATATTTGGTGTGGCCACCATTATTTTCCAGCACTGCTTTAACCCTCTTGGGCATGGAGTTCACCAGCGCTTCACAGATTGCCACTGGAGTCCTCTTCCACTCCTCCATGACAACTTTACAGAGCTGGTGGAAGTTAGAGACATTGCGCTCTTCCACCTTCCGTTTGAGGATGCCCCACAGATGCTCAATAGGGTTTAGGTCTGGAGACATGCTTGGCTAGTCCATCACCTTTACACTCAGCTTCTTTAGCAAGGCAGTGGTCGTCTTGGAGGTGTGTTTGGGGTCGTTATGTTGGAATACTGCCCTGCGGCCCAATCTCCGAAGGGAGGGGTTCATGCTCTGCTTCTGTATGTCACAGTACATGTTGGCATTCATGGTTCCCTCAATGAACTGTGGCTCCCCAGTGCTGGCAGCACTCATGCAGCCTCAGACCATGACACTCCCACCACCATGCTTGACTGTAGGCAAGACACACTTGTCTTTGTACTCCTCACCTGGTTGACACCATCTGAACCAAATAAGTTTATCTTGGTCTCATCAGACCACAGGATATGATTCCAGTAATTCATGTCCTTAGTCTGCTTGTCTTCAGCAAACTGTTGCAGGCTTTCTTGTTTATCATCTTTAGAAGAGGCTTCCTTCTGGGACAAAGCCATGCAGACCAATTTGATGCAGTGTGTGACGTATGGTCTGAGTACTGACAGGCTGACCCCCCCACCCCTTCAAACTCTGCAGCAATGCTGCTAGCACTCATACGTCTATTTCCCAAAAACAAGCTCTGGATATGACGCTGAGCACGTACACTCAACTTCTTTGGTCGACCATGGCAAGGCCTGCTCTGAGTGGAACCTGTCCTGTTAAACCACTGTATGGTCTTGACCACAATGCTGCAGCTCAGTTTCAGGATCTTGGCAATCTTCTTATAGCCTAGACCATCTTTATGTAGAGCAACAATTCTTTTTTTCAGATCCTCAGAGAGTTCTTTGCCATGAGGTGCCATGTTGAACTTTCAGTGACCAGTATGAGAGTGAGAGCGATAACACCAAATTTAACAAACCTGCTCCCCATTCACACCTGAGACCTTGTAACACTAACGAGTCACATGACACCGGGGAGGGAAAATGGCTAATTGGGCCCAATTTGGACATCTTCACTTAGGGGTGTATTCACTTTTGTTGCCAGCGGTTTAGACATTAATGGCTGGGTGTTGAGTAATTTTGAAGGGGCAGCAAATTTACACTGTTATACAAGCTGTACAACCACTACTTTACATTGTAGCAAAGTGTAATTTCTTCAGTGTTGTCACATGAAAAGATACAAAAAATATTTACAAAAATGTGAGGGGTGTACTCACTTTTGTGAGATACTGTACTGCAGTGCTTCTTTAATATTGATACTCTGATAATGTACCACTGTCTTTTTCATTATTCACAGTTTCATTCGCAACCTATTGTGTTACCTTATGAAAAGAGAAGGAGTAAGATCGCCATGGTTGCTGCAGTGTCATTATTCTTGGCAACATGGTCTGTTGTTCTCCATTAGTTGACACAAGTTGAAAATTAGTATTAGACCCCAGAGACTCGCTCTTATTTGTCAACTGCACAATGACAGCCATAGTGGTTAAACAAAACAATATATCTGGCAACTTCAATCTGTTTGAGCTTGAATGTAGTATCTTTAGAAATAGACTCTCACAGTAAGGTCACTGACCCCTCTGCCATTCTAAAAGGTTCTGCCAAGACATGTTCACTAAATTAATAAAGAATATAAATATCAATACACTCATATCTAGTCATAAAGCATTCTGCTTTATCTGAATTTCCTGAATACATGTATTTCTGTTTGAAATGTTCCTTATAATAGCAAAATTTGTATTTTTCAATTATAGCCATGCTACATTTATAATGTATATAAATGTATATATCAGGAAACGTTTTAAAAATATACTTATGATTCTTGTTAAAAAAGGAAAGGCCTCCATTTAAGCTGTTGTCTCATATCTGCATTAAGACTCAACCAATACTCCCCCACCTATCCTGAATCCCACATGACTTTTCTCGGATTAAAAACAAAAAAAAACCCTATTGCTTTTAATTGAGACAAGTACACACTATAGAGGCATATGCTTTGTTCATATTACATATCTGAGGTTTACAACCACTTTAAGCCAGTAGTCCCAATATTTTTCAGTACGAGGGCCAACAAACATTTTACAAATATTTGAGGACCAACAGAAATCAGTTTAATTAATTATTTAATACATTATAAATAAATAAATCCCCCTTAAATATAGGAGTGCCCAGCAAAGTGTCCTCTTACATCCAGGAGTGTCCACCAAAGTCCCCCCCCCCCCCCATATTCCCTTACATCCAGAAGTGCATGGCAATTTGCTGCCTGAGGAGGCTACAGCAGTTGCTATAGCGGCCTCCATGTTTGGGCCAGATTAATCTTTCACGATCAGGGGTCAGGCTGGGAGACCAGAAGCTAAAGCAGTAGAGAGGTTCCCAGCAGGACCAGTAGGATAAGTAAACAAGCAGGTTACCCTGGTAGATGATGCAGGCTCACCTGAGGTGCGGGGTCTAAGCACTAATTGGTATTCACTAGAGCTCCTGACAGTTGAGATGGGTTTTGCTGCATGTTAAGCCTCGTACACACGATCGGATTTTCCGACAGGAAATGTGTGATGATAGGCTGTTGGCGGAAAATCCGACCGTTTGTATGCTCCATCGGACAATTGTCGGATTTTCCGCGGGCAAATGTTGGATAGAAGGTTTTAAAACTTTCCGCAAACAAATGTCTATTGTCGGATTTTCCAAGCGTGTGTACACAAGTCCATCGGAAAAAAGTCCAAAGTACAAACACGCATGCTCGGAAGCAAGGACAAGCCGGTCTTGTAAACTAGCATCAGTAATGAAGAATTAACATTCGTGACGTGGCAAATTATGAAATCTCGAAATGCAGCGCACATTCTATCACATTCTCTTCTTCTTTAATGGGATAATAATGAAGCTGCTTTGCTGGTGATACTGATGGAGTTATTGCAAACATATTTTCAAAGGCTTTTTTTTCTAGAGATATCAAGAATAATATTATTATGCTTTTTTTTGGGCAAGTTACTACAAAATCATCATCCCATAGTTTTTAAGTTCAAAGATACAACTATGTTGGTGTTAATTTTACATTGTATTTTTTTAAATGTAACTGCCTACTCCCAAACTGTCATTTGAAGTAAAACACATAGCCAAGTATTATTCTCCACAATTTTTTTATTGTGCATTAAAAAAGAAAACAAATAAAATTAAACATGCTATCTGCCAATAGAACTTAACCAAAAAGTACATTCTATGCATCCAAAAATATAGAAAATATAACAAATCAAATCATTATTATTCAACCAAAAAATAAAATAAAAGCCTCATGCATGTGTCCTGCTTCTTAATATAGGTGGTCAACAATGCCAAGAGTTGGTGAAAGCAAGGGTTCGTCATCCAGAGCTAATTCCGAAAAACATCTGGATTATTCTCCTGGAGCTCCCTCAGCAAAGGCATATGACATAATTGGTCACGATTAATAAAGCAACCAATTTTTGGTCTAAGAACTCCTCCTCCTCCTGTTCCTGGACTGGACTTGGGTCAAAGCAATAACTCCAAGGCCAATAATAAATAACACGTTATCTCCTCTGTCTGGTTGACGAACGGCTGTTCAGAAACGAACTGAAAGCATAAAATGAAAAGCGTGACCTTTGAAGTGCTAAATGAAAAGCCAAAATTAAAAGCACAAAATGAAAAGCATGAATCAGCATTCACCAAACTTCTACTAACATGAAATTAGCAGAAGGAGCCCAAAGCATGGCGCTAAAAAGCTGAAAAAGCACGTAGTACGTCAGTATGTTCGTGTTTGTTGGCTGACAATTCCTTGCCGTTTGTATGCAAGACAAAATCCAGGCACACGCCTTCGGACAAAAGTCAGAGGTTTTGTCTGCAGAAAATCTGATCGTGTGTGCAAGGCTTTAATTCCAGGTCACAGTCTTCAGGATCGCCCCACCAGGAGGTGAGCAAGCCAGGGTCCAGTAGCAAATATAGCAGGTAGGCATCCAGAACAAGCATAGTAAGTAAACAAGCCAAACATCAGAAATAAGTGGTTGCAATTGGGATCAAGCAGAAGCGTAGGGTGGTGGTGGCGATAAGGACAGTTGCAGGTATGCAAAGGAGCAAGACATTGGCTGGAGAGAGCACAAAAATCTGGCAAACAGGAAGTGCAGAGACATTGCATAAATCAGGAAATTCATGGGAGGTGCAAAAAGTTCAAGGTTTATCAGAAACTAGAGACAAGACAAGGTAAGGAAACTCCAAAGGATCAGACAGGAAGCTGTCCGGCATATCATGTGTCTTAGCAAGAAGAGCAACTGCCAGATGCAGCAGATATTGTGAGTCCTGATAGTACTCCCCTCCTCCCAGGGCACCCCCTGGACATTTTAGGGCCCGGTTTGTGAGGAAACCTCTTGAGGAATTCTCTTTCTAATCTAGAGGCATAAATGTTCACCTCAGGTTGCCAATATTTTTCTTCTGGCCCATATCCTTCCCATTGAACCAGATACTGCAACTTGTTTCTAAACATTATGGAATCAAGAATTTTCTCAACCACAAATTCTTCTTCACCTTGCACCTCAACAGGTGGAGGGGGTGGTAGAATTCTCCAAGCAAAGGGGTGTTCAAGAAATGGTTTGAGCAAGGATATATGAAGCATAGGGTCAGTCCTCATAGTGGGTAGGAATGAGCCGAACACCACCCGGTTCGGTACGCGGCAGAACATGCGAACGGACCGAAAGTTCGCACGAACATTCGAACACCGTTAAAGTCTATAGGACCCGAACGTGAAAAATCAAAAGTGTGAATTTTAAAGGCTAATATGCAAGTTATTGTCCTAAAAAGTGTTTGGGGACCCGGGTCCTGCCCCAGGGGACATGTATTAATGCAAAAACAAAGTTTTCAAAAATGGCTGTTTTTTCGAGAGCAGTGATTTTAATAATGCTTAAAGTGAAAAAATAAAAGTGAAATATTCCTCTAAATATCGTACCTGGGGGGTGACTATAGTATGCCTGTAAAGTGGCGCATGTTTCCGTGTTTAGAACAGTCCCTGCATAAAATGACATTTCTAAAAGAATAAAAGTCATTTAAAACTGCTTGTGGCTGTAATGTAATGTCGGGTCCTGGCAATATGGATAAAAATTATTGAGAAAAATGGCATGGGTACCCCCCCAGCCCATTACTAGGCCCTTTGGGTCTTGTGTGGATATTGAGGGGAACCCCGCACCCAAATTTAAAAAAGAAAAGGCGTGGGGCCCCCAGGCCCTATATACTCTGAACAGCAGTATACAGGTCCAAACAAGACAGGGACTGTAGGTTTGTTCTTAAGTTGAATCTGTTTGTAATTTGGAACAGGTACATTTTGTAAGTGTAGCTCCAGCCAAAAAAATCAATTTTTAAGCTTTTTGGATAACATAGGGAAGGGTTATCACCCCTGTAACATTTGTTTTGCTGTCTGTGCCCCTGTTCAGAAGATTTCATCTCACTTTTTGTCCCAATGACTTTAGGATTTTGAAAATTTGCGGTTATTAGGGAAACAAGGATTGGTGATAAAGCATCAGTGGAGACACCTTTTTCCCATATTAACTCTTACAAGAGCGAATTTCCCTTCCTAGGGGTAGATTTCCTCTCACTTCATGTTGTCTCCCTCTGTTTGTAAGTAGGAGTCATTTGTAAGTCGGATTTTTGAAAGTAGGGGACCGCCTGTATATACTATACGGCCTGCCCTATATACTCTGCAGAAAATTGGGCCTTATATGTTGGTGGTACCAGAACACTGTAAGCCCTCACAGTTACTCTTAGTGGGCGCTGGAACGGGCCCTGCTGTGAAATATTATATCAAGAATTATAATTACATGCCCCTGTTGAACAGGGGCAGAAAAATTGGGCCTTTGTGGTGGTGGTGCCACAACACTGTAAGCCCGCACAGTTACTCTTGGTGGGCGCAGGAACGGGCCCTGCTGTAAAATATTAGATCAAAAATTGTAATTACATGCCTCTGTTAAACAGGGGCAGAAAAATTGGGTCTTAGGCAGTGGTGGTAGTGCCACAACACTGTAACCCCTCAGAGATTCTGTTGTTGAGCGCAGGAACGAGCCCTGCTGTGAATTATTAGAGCAAATATTGTAATTACATTCCCCTGTTAAACAGGGGCAGAAAAATTGGGCCTTAGGCGGTGGTGGTGGTGGCACAACACTGTAAAGCCTCACAGATACTCTTGTTGAGTGCAGGAACCAGCCCTTCTGTGAAATATTACAGCAAAAATTGTAATTACACGCCCCTGTTAAACAGGGGCAGAAAAATTGGGCCTTAGGCACTGGTGGTGGTGCCACAACACTGCAACCCCTCACAGATACTCTAGTTGAACGCAAGAACGAGCCCTGCTGCAAAATATTACAGCAACAATTGTAATTACACGCCCCTGTTAAACAAGGGCAGAAAAATTGGACCTTAGGCACTGGTGGTGGTGCCACAACACTGCAACCCCTCACAGATACTCTAGTTGAGCGCAAGAACGAGCCCTGCTGCGAAATATTACAGCAAAAATTGTAATTACACGCCCCTGTTAAACAGGGGCAGAAAAAATGGGCCTTAGGTGGTGCCCTGAAACAAAAATATTCTTAGAAGTTATCAACATGAACATTGAGGAGGAATAGGATAGTCACTCAACATAACAGGATAGTCACTCAGCATAGGCGGTTTTCAAGGGATCTCACATTCATAGAGAAAATTAAACGGTTACATCAGCATCAGGTACTTGGTAGCTGCTGATCCAAGACTGATTCATTTTTATGAAGGTGAGCTGATCAACTGAGTCTGTGAACAGGCGCATTCTGTGATCGGTTACAAAGCCTCCAGCAGCACTGAATGTGTGCTCAGAAAGAACGCTGGATGCAGGACAGGCCAGTAGCTCAATTGCATATTGTGCAAGCTCTAACCGGTGATCCATCCTCAAGACCCAGCAACCCAGTGTATTTTCGGTTGGAAAGGTCTCCAAGTCTGATCTTGCCCCTAGGTATTCCTGCACCATGTAAATCAGAAGCTGGCGATGGTTACTGGAACTGATCAGACCTTGGGGTTGTGGACTAAAGAATTGTCTGAACGCATCGGTCAGATGGCCACCTTCTCCACCGCTCCTTCTGTGACTGACCGAAGCCTCAGTAACACGTTGTCCAGGAGGACCAGGAAATTGTAACCTCCCAGGCTCTGGAAACGCATTGCACAAACCTTTCTGCAAGGCCTCCCGAAGATGTTTCATCCTCTGCTCCCTCTGTGAAGGCTGGATAAATTCCACAACCTTACCCTTTGTAACGTTGATCAAGAAGGGTTGCCAGCCAGTAATGATCCCTCTCCTTGATACCACAAATCCGAGGGTCCTTTCACAGGGTTTGCAGGATCAGGGAGGCCATGGGTTTCTGGGGACTGAAAATGATCCCTTGAAGACTGCTGCTGATGCTGAGTGCTGAGTGCTAGGCTCCACCTCCATGCTGACACATTCCTCATCCTCCTCCTTCTCCTGTGTGATTGGCGGGCCTGAAGGAATACTGTCTGGATAAAGGGGGCCTTGAGAGGTAAGGAAGTCCTCCTTCTGTTCTGCCCTTAAATGCCCTGTCCATTATTCCACGAAGCGTGTGCTCCAACAGGAAGGCAAGAGGGACAGTATCACTGATGCATGCACTGTCACTGCTCACCATCCTCATGGCCTCCTCAAATGGTAACAGGACAGTGCATGCATCCTTGATCAGTAGCCACTGGCATGGTGAAGAAAAGCCAAGCTCCCCTGACCCTGTCCTGGTGCCATACTCACACAGGTACTCATTGATGGCCCTCTGCTGCATGTGCAGCCGCTGCAGAATTGCCAACATTGAGTTCCATCTGGTGGGCATGTCACAAATGAGGCGGTTCTTGGGCAGGTTGCATTCTTTTTGAAGGTCAGCCAGCCGAGCACTGGCATTATATGACTGGTGGAAATGCCCACAGACTTTCCTGGCCTGCCACAGGAGATCCTGCACCTGCATAAGAAACGTTGCACCACCAAATTAAGGACGTGAGCCAAACAGGGAACATGGGTCAAGGTTCCCTGTCGGAGGGTGGAGAGGAGGTTGGTGCTATTGTCGCAAACCACCATTCCTGGCTGAAACCACCTCTGAGTCTTCCCCTGCAGAGCTGACAGAATCTCTGCCCCAGTGTGGCTCCTGTCCCCTAAGCAGACCAACTCAAGCACCGCATGGCATCTTTTTGCCTTGTGCTTGTGAGTGCTTGCGTAGCCCCTTGAACACCTACGGAGCACCGCTAGTTCCGAGGACAAATCTGCAGAGGAAGAGGCCATAGAGGAAGAAGAGGAAGGGTGGAGGAGAGAGGTGAGGCAGAATCACCACTACTAGCATTTTGGAGGCATGGTCTCGGAACACGCTCCAACAATACTGCACCCTGTCCTGCATCCTTCCCAGCTGCCAGCAGAGTTACCCAGTGCGCCGTGAAAGAAAGGTAACGTCCCTGTCCATGCCTGCTGGACCATGAGTCAGCGGTAATATGCACCTTACCGCTGACTGTCCTGTCCAACGAGGCCAAGACATTGCCTTCCACATGCCAGTAGAGAGCCGGAATGGCCTTCCGTGAAAAGAAATGGCTTTGGGAACCTGCCACTGAGGTACCGCACATTCCACAAATTCATGAAAGGGGGCAGAGTCTACCAGCTTGTCCCGCTGCCTAGGCTGACCAGGGGTGGTCTGAAGAAGACTGTGGGAAGGATGGATGGAAGGCACATGATCAAACGCTTACATCAAAATCATACAGTTTATTCATGAACAATGGAATACATACATATATATATACATACATATATATACTACGTATCGCAAAAATTTGGTTACAAAATATGCACTTAGAAGATTACAAGTGGGACATGCCCATACAAGGGCAAGTGCTAAAGAGTAGGCTGACGCATTTCGAGGATAACCTTTTCATCAGAGCCTTGACAAAAGGGAACACAGTCTGTGTAAACGAGTAGACCAACACATATGCACATGGGAAGTAGTGGCTAGTTGGGAGACATATCATGTGAGGGATAATTAGTACTCCTTAACTCCATACCAGTCCACATCAAAGCGCTCTGCCCTGGGGAAGCATGGTGGAACTTGCTGAGTTCCCCCGGGAGACTTGTAGATTACTCCTGATGGAGATTTCATTTAAGCAGCATTCCAACTCCAGCATGAACTCAACTGGCCACATGCGGAGCTCTGCAGTGTGATGCAGTCGGGTGGCTGCCCTTAAGCTGGCCCCTGGAGGGAATCCTGCCTTGTTGGGGATGTGCCTCCTCCTTCTTTCTTCTATCAGGCACTTACGTAGAATCAGTAACCTCATCCCCTCCCTCCTCATCACTGGAGCAAACCTGGCAGTATGCTGCAGCTGGGGGAACAAGACTGCCAGTTTTTGTCCTTCTTGGGCACCCTCTCTCTGGTTCAAGTCTTTTCAGACGAAACGCGTCGGTTTGATATGCTTGCTGAGCCACAAATTTATGTAACGCTTTTTATCCTGTCTGATTTGCATTCTGCCCCTGTTTGTTTGGGAGTCAGAAATTATTTTTTTTAAATAAATTTCCCCATGCGGATTTATACTATGTGGATGCACTTTTTCTTCTTTTCTTTTGGGAATTTCCACCATTTGTAAGAGAATCGGGGCTGGTATTCCTGCTACAGCTTCACAACTATGGAGGTTTCAAGCCAGTAACATCTATACCTGATGGTTGGTGAGTAACAGCTAAGGTCTCCCACGGACCTCCCTTCAGATACAGCTCTACATCTACACCATTTGGACTAACCTCTCCACCTACCGAATTTTGGTACAAGCTCGTTTGGCTCACCGCCCCCGGTGTGTGAGTCCACCTGTTCCAGTAATGGTACCCCAAACTTTCCTTCTACTATTTTTGAAGTTTTGACCAATATTATTTGAATGCCGAATTTCAACATTGAATATACTGATCAAATAAATTCTATATGGATGTAGAAGGCATTGGAGCCATTCATATGAGCGTTTGACACACGTTTATGTGGACTCATTTTTTCCCCTTTAGGGGTGGTATTTATTATTCATCCTTCAAAGCTACAGTATCGTTTACATTGACACTGTGTATAGATTATGTTGGGCTGCTGTTATAGATAACATTTATTCACATGTATATATTACCATGACTAATCTACACATATATATATATATATATATATATATATATATATATATATATATATATATATATATCACATTTTTAGTACTACTTAATTTATTTTTACTAGTTACCATACACAGTTTGTATACCTTCACAGGAGACACTTATGGTTTAATTTGTGATACTAGACCCCAGAGTCTCACTTATTTTGTTTCGATTCGATATGTATGTCTTGCGGTTGTAAGTTACGCCTGCAACTGTCTTCATGTGTGATATCTCAATATCCTATACTGTATGTATTCCAGCTTATGCACAGTACTGTATTCATAGTGTGGTTATATAGTTATTGCTATATCTGTAACTTCCTTGCATATGATATTCCGATCTTTTGTACACACTTTTATTCACGCACAATACTGTACTCTTTTGGTCTATTGGGTATCAACAATTAATTGATTCATTTTTAATCAAGTGATATACATTACTAGATATGTGTTGAATACACTGATTCACCCTTTACACTAATACATATATGTTCAGAACACATTTTGTAGATTTATGCCATATAAGTATACATACGTATTTATGTATTCTTTATTTCTGTTCTTCAAAGCTATTTTACACTCTTGGGTTTGAGTGTTTCATTAAAACTTTTATTGCACAGCTTATCCCCAGATTTCCATTTTGGACAGGTTTTTGTGCAATAACAGCTATTTCCTTATTTGGCAGCCTTATAGTCAGATATAGACTTGGCTATACTGGAATGCAGTGGATAGAGATATATATATATATATATATAATGTGTAGGAAACTGTATATATATTTAATGCACTGCAGATCACTGAATCACCTGACTACCTGCCTGAAAGTGTATTTGAAAACGTACACCAGGAATGGCCTGCAGTCAGATATAGGCTTGGCTAGACTAGAATTCAGTGGATATATACGTGGGAGACTGTATATATAATTTATGCACTGCAGCTCACTGAATCACCTGCCTGCCTGAAAGTGTATTTGAAAACGTACACCAGGTATGGCCTGCAGTCAGATATAGGCTTGGCTAGACTGGAATGCAGTGGATATATATATATGTAGGAGACTGTATATATATATTTTATGCACTGCAGCTCACTGAATCACCTGCCTGCCTGAAAGTATGTAAAGTGGATGTATATATATATATATATATATACAGCTTTGCTGAGAGAGCCATAATCGGCCAAAGGCAGGGTGTCTTTGGCCAATCATGACTCAGGGGGACTAAGTCCATGCCCCACACTATATAAGGCTGCTTACAGAGCGGCCATGTGTAGTGTTGTTGGCGTGGACAAAGAGATAGCTTGAGTTAGATTAAGAAGGCAGGTTATACAGTCAGTCTAGTACAAGGGTCTTCAAACTATGGCACTCTAGTTGTTCAAGAACTACAGTTCCCATAATGCCTAGCCATGTCTGTGAATGTCAGAGTTTTACAACGCCTCATGGGATGTGTAGTTCCGCAACAGCTGGAGGGCTGTAGTTTGAGGATCCCTGGTCTAGTATATATATATATTTATACAGGGCTTTTTTCAGCAGGAACGTAGGGGAACGCAGTTCCGGTACCTCCAGCATTAAATGTATGTAATATTAAGGGGTGCTAGGGTGTGCTGGAAGGTCTATTAATGATGGCTTCTGGGGAGTCTATTGCTGGAGGGGATCTATCTTATGTTGCCAGGGGACAATCGTTGGAAGGGATCTACTGTTGCGGGAGGGGTCTATAGTTGCTGGCTGCTGGAGTGTCTATTGATGCTGGTTATTGGAAGTCTATTGGTGATGGGGGGGTGTTCATTGTTGCTAGCTACAGTAGATCTATTTTACTGTCTTTCTTGTTATTATTAACAAATTCCATACAAATTACTTAGCACCACAAAATGACACTTAATTCTGTATTCTCTAAAAGAGGCAATACTGGGAGACAAGTAGGGGGGGTGGAACCAAGGAACAGTGCTCTGGGTTGGGTAAGGGTGGAGTCAAAAGATGTCTCGAGAGGGGGGAGTTCCTGTACCTATTCGCTGAGAAAAAAATCCCTGTATATATACAGTATCTCACAAAAGTGAGTACAGCCCTCACATTTTTGTAAATATTTTATTATATCTTTTCATGTGACAACAGTGAAGAAATTACACTTTGCTACAATGTAAAGGAGTGAGTGTACAGCTTGTATAACAGTGTAAATTTGCTGTCCCATTAAAATAACTCAACACGCCATTAATGTCTAAACCACTGCCAACAAAAGTGGGTACACCCATAAGTGAAAATGTCCAGATTGGGCTATTAGCCATTAGCCATTGTACCTCCCCGGTGTCACGTGACTCATTAGTGTTACAAGGTCTCAGGTGTAAATGGGGAGCAGGTGTGTTAAATTTGGTGTTATCACTCTCTCTCATACTGGTCACTGGAAGTTCAACATGGCACCTCATGGCAAAAAACTCTCTGAGGATCTGAAAACAAGAATTGTCGCTCTACATAAAGATGGCCTAGGCTATAAGAAGATTGCCAAGACCCTGAAAATGAGCTGCAGCACGGTGGCCAAGACCACACAGCAATTTAACAGGACAGTTTCCACTCAAAACAGGCCTCGCCATGGTCGACCAAAGAAGTTGACTGCACGTGCTCAGCGTCATATCCAGGGGTTGTCTTTGGGAAATAGACATATGAGTGCTGCCAGCATTGCTTCAGAGGTTGAAGGTCAGAGCTCAGACCATAAGCCGCACATTGCATAAAATTGGTTTGCATGGCTGTCCTCCCAGAAGGAAGCCTCTTCTAAAGATGATGCACAAGAAAGCCCTCAAACAGTTTGCTGAAGACAAGAAGACTAAGGACATGGATTACTGGAACCATGTCCTGTGGTCTGACGAGACCAAGTTAAGCTTATTTCGTTCAGATGGAGTCAAGCGTGTGTGGCGGCAACCAGATAAGGAGTACAAAGACAAGTGTGTCTTGCCTACAGTCAAGCATGGTGGTGGGAGTGTCATGCCCTGTACACACGACCGGCTTTGACGTTGGAATAAACTCCGAAGGTTTCTCCGACGGAACTCTGACAGAATTCCGCTCAAGCGGTCTTGCCTACACACGGTCACACCAAAGTCCGACCGTCCAGAACGCGGTGACGTACAACACGTCCGACGGGACTAGAAAAAGGAAGTGCAACAGCCAGTAGCCAATAGCTTCCGTCTCGTACTTGCTTCAGAGCATGTGTCGTTTTTGGTCCATCGGAACAGCATACAGACGAGTGGGTTTCCCCATAGGAATTGGTTCTGTCTGAAATATTTAGAACATGTTCCATTTCTAGGTCCTTCAGAATTTTCAAAAATAAAGTCCGATGAGGCATACAAACGATCGGAATAGACGATGAAAAGCCTCATCTGACTTTTTCTGTTGGACATTCCGCTCGTGTGTACGCGGCATCATGGTCTGGGGCTGCATGAGTTCTGCCGGCACTGGGGAGCTACAGTTCATTGAGGGAATTATGAATGCCAACATGTACTGTGACATACTGAAGCTGAGCATGATCCCCTCCCTTCGGAGACTGGGCTGCAGGGCAGTATTCTAACATGATAACAACCCCAAACACACCTCCAAGACGACCACTGCCTTGCTAAAGAAGCTGAGGGTAAAGGTGATGGACCGGCAAAGCATGTATCCAGACCTCAACCCTATTGGGCATCTGTGGGGCATCCTCAAACGGAAGGTGGAGGAGTGCAAGGTCTCTAACATCCATCAGCTCTGTGATGTCATCATGGGGGAGTGGAAGAGGACTCCAGTGGCAACCTGTGAAGTTCTAGTGAACTCCATCCCCAAGAGGGTTAAGGCAGTGCTGAAAAATAAAGGTGGCCACACAAAATATTGACACTTAGGGCCCAATTTGGATATTTTCACTTAGGGGTGTACTCACTTTTGTTGCCAGCGGTTTAGACATTAATGGCTGTGTATATATATGAGATAAAACAGTCTATCACATTAAGCAAACAAATGTGAAGAGACACATAATATCCAAGCGGCGCTCCTGTGAAATTACTGATAATTGACACAATTGCATATAAAGTAAAATGCACAGCTAAACAGTAAATCGCAGATCTGACAAGTGAATGAACGTGAAGATAAAGTCCGTGGTTAGCTGCATAAGTGGATAAAGAAGGGGAAATGGTTGGATAGTGCACCAATCACCCTATTCTAAACCCGTGCTCCACAGGCCCCTCTGGGGTTAAAACTCACCACAAAATTGCAGATAATAAGCATTCACAATCTCCCACTGATTTACTGCTGGGCCAGCTTGGAAATCCACATCATCCACGTATATAAGGAAAGAAAATAGGCTACACATAGAGTAGTACTATTTTCCAAAAATTTTATTAAAGATGTGTGTTGTCCAAGATATAAAAAAATAGCCTTTCTGTTTCATACAACTGCCGTAAATATCCTCTCATCCAGTGACTTAATGTCTAGTTCAAAGCTGACAGTATTCAGCCAAAGGATCGGAGATGACAGAAAGCAATGCGGAAGACACTGCGAACCAGTATACCGCTCAGTGCTAATCCTTCCCGAAGTCTGTGCTGGATATTAAAGTGCAGTGTATGGTAGATAAGTTCAATATGCCATGGGGGAATGATCTTGCATTGCTTTAATCTGTTTGGAAACTCATTGCGCTGAGTTGGAAGGAGATAAGTGAGCTAAGTTTTTATTTCTTTCCTCCTTTTTGTTATTAATGGCTGTGTGTTGAGTTATTTTGAGGGGGCAGCAAATTTGCAGTTATACAAGCTGTACACTCACTACTTTACATTGTAGCAGTGTCATTTCTTTAGTGTTGTCACATGAAAAAATATGATAAAATATTTACAAAAATGTGAGGGGTGTACTCACTTTTGTGACATACTGTATATATACTCTGCATCCAGTGTAGCCTATATCTACAGTGCATTCCGTGGTGTATTGTTTTTAATACACTTCAGACGGTGTGTTAATATATATATATATATATATATATATATATATATATATACTCTGCATTCAGTGTATTCTATATCTACAGTGCATTCCGTGGTGTACTGTTTCTAATACACTTCAGGCTTTCTACACAGTATACAATACAGTGAAGCCATTGTACAGTTGCTAATACAGTGCAGGCGGTGTACACAGTATCTAATACAGTGTATACAGTTTCTACTACACTTGTGGGGGTGTACACAGTATACAATACAGTGCAGCCATTGTACACTTTCTTATAAACTTCAGGCGGTGTACACAGTATCTAATACAGTGTATACAGTTTCTTCTACACTTCTGGTGGTGTACACTCTATACAATACAGTGCAGCCATTGTACACTTTCTAATAAACTTCAGGCGGTGTACATAGTATCTAATACAGTGTGTTCCGTTTCTACTACACTTCTGGTGGTGTACACAGTATACAGTACAGTAATACAGTGTAGTGTGGTGTTGTAAAACAAAAAATACATCATGTCCGGAAGGCCACCAAGGAGAGGCAGGCGCTCACAGGCCACTAAAAGAGGGCAAGCAGCCTATGTCTACAGTCAACAGTTGTGGTCGTAGACATGGTGCATCCTCTGAAGGTGGCCGTGAGGCACGCTTGCCTATTTTTGCTGCTGCTGGCCATGCTATTGAGCTACAACATGCAGAAGAGTTGGTGGAGTGAATAACAAAGCGGTTATATGCTGCTGGAGGATGCGCAGCGATTTGAAGGCTGTTGGTTCCCAGGTTGAGGAAGGGAGTAACTTGAGTCTAAAGAGAGGGGGTGCCACAGAAGGACAAGAAACTGGCATCCATGTTCCCCCAGCTGCAGCAAACTGCCAAGTTTGATCCAGTGATGGGGAGGGAGGGGATGATGAGGTCACTGACTGTACATGGGTGCCTGAGAGAAGAGAGGATTAAAGTGAGGAGGACAACTCCAATGAGGCAGGATGTCCTCTAGGGGGCAGCTTAAGGGCAGCCCCCCTATTGCATCATGCCGCAGATCTCCGCAGGTGCAGTGCGCTGCTGACTCCCTGCTGACTATTAAAAGTTCCTTGGTGTGGGCCTTTTTTGACACGTGCAGCAGATTGCACCGTAGCTGTTTGCAACCTATGTCTGAAGCAGATCAAGCATGGCCAGAACAGAAGCCACTTGGGCACCACATGCTTGACCAGACATATGACGACCTGCCATGCAGTCCGTTGACAACAGCACTTGAAAGACCCACTTAAAAAAAAAAAGGTGGACTTCTCCTTGCTCCTCATCTGGGATCTCCAACCCTATTATACCTCCAGTTCTCTCAAAAACCTGCACTGACAGGAATGAAGGTATAGCACTAGGTGTCCCAAGTACTTGCAGCCAATCTGCTAGCAGTACACCACCAATTGATTTTAGCAAGCAAATTTCCTTACCCCAGTTGCTGAACAGTAAAAAGAAATTCGGTCCCAGCCATCCACATGCTCAGCGTCTAAATGCTAGCTTGGTCAAATTGCTAGCACTGCAACTACTGCCTTTTCTGCTGGTAGACTCTGCCCCCTTTTGTGAATTTGTGGAATGTTTTGTACCTCAGTGGCAGGTTCCAAAATGCCATTTATTTTCATGGAAGGCCATTCTGGCTCTCTACCGGCATGTGGAAGGCAATGTTTTGGCCCCGTTGGACAGGGCGGTCAGCAGTAAGGTTCATATTACCGACTGACTCATGGTCCAGCAGGCATGGGCAAGAAAGTTACCTTTCCTTCAAGGTGCACTGGGTAACTCTGCTGGCAGCTGGGAAGGATGCAGGACAGGGTTCAGTGTTGTTGAAGTTTGTTCCGCCACCACGCCTCCAAATTGCTCCTCTTCTTCTTCCTCTATGGCCTCTTCTGCAGATTTGTCCTCTGAACCAGCGGTGCTCCGTAAGCGTTCAAGGGGATACGCAAGCAGTCAGGCTAAAAGATGGCATGTGGTGCTCGAGTTGGTCTGCCTAGGGGACAGGAGCCACACTGGGGCAGAGATTCTGTCAGCTCTGCAGGGGCAGGCTCAGAGGTGGTTGACGCCATACCAGCTTCAGCCAGGAATGGTTGTATGCGACAATGGCACCAACCTTCTCTCCGCCCACCAACAGGGACACTTGACCCATGTTACATGTTTGGCGCACGTCCTGAGTTTGTTGGTGTTAAGCAACATAAAAGTATGGTTGAACCATCAAACAATATAAATGTGCAGTCAGATAGACTCAAAGGTGGAGCTCACCTCTCACTACATCCCAAAAACAAATAACGAGAAAATATGGACCCCAAAAGAGGGGTGGCGACCCCAGGGATTTTATGGGTGGGAGGGAGCCAAACAGTAAAGAAAAGTATAAAGGTGAAGGATGACAGAGTATATATAAAAATTGTAAACTTTATTCAAAATATCACATAATGTAGAAAATTAAAAACAATCCAATGTACAGAAACTGCAAAAGATCCTTTACATATAGGTTCTACACATGAAGAACTCATACGTGAATGATACATATGGAAAGATCCAACATGTTTCGGAATATATGAAACGTGAATTCCTTCTTCAGGGAATTTCCTGTGCAGTTATACAATGTAATCTGCAAGTGTATAAGAAGTAAAAATATACTAATAAACAGAGTACAAAAATACTGGACATTTATAGTTTAGTGGGCATACAGGAGTTGGTTGGGGAGCTTGGGAAAAACTATAGCTGGTAATAGTGACACACCAACAAAAAACAAACTTACTTGTTACACCATTTACAGTTGTTTATAAGAATCAAGGAGGATGCAATGTTCCAAGTGTAATGCTTGCAGTATTGATCTCCCAAATTTTAGAGGTTGTGAAGGAGAAAGGATTGGAATGGATTGAAAACTCAAACCATTGTTTGGTAGTGTTGTCCCATATCAATATTCATGGGTAACAGCATTTGAGACAGGCAGAGTGATAGAATGCATCCGGCCTATGCGGTCCACAAGGAACGGCTAAGTGGATACCTATGCCAAATCCTATGGTACAAGAATGATGCATAGTCAGATATGCTATACTAAATATGAACTGTGGTACATAAATCTATATATATGGGAAATGTGGTCTATATAGAAAATTGTAGGAGCTGGATAAACTCAACAATATATGCTACTTTCAAAAAGGGGGAGGGGGAAAAGGGGAGAGAGAAGGTTTTATAGAGTAAAATGCTAAATCCATATATACGGACCTATGCTCTGTTGTATCCATGAGTATGGAACTGACAGGCATGTTAACACATTATGGCAAAGAGGGGGTTTAGGGCCTATGTATAGTATAAAAAACTACATAGTTTTTGATGGCTATATAGGTGAACAATTGCCCATGATTTATAAATAAGGAAGCAATTTACTAAATAAATATAGTTAGCTACTTGGTATCTAGCAATAATTCAAGTATATATAATTGCTAAGACATAAAAAGAATAAAGGACCAAAAGAAAGAGCATGATAGCCAGTGCTTACTTTGTAGTTGAGAGTCTGCATACACCTGCTCCACAAGACACACCAAAGGTGTATGAGAGGAGACTGGTGTGTTGCCAGATTATAAACCAGCTGATTGCGAGGTGTAACCGCCCATAGAGGGCGGAGAACCTCGCAGCTGTAGGTGTTTTGGTGGATCAGAGACGTATGGGCAGAGGGGAGGGCGGTATCAGCTAGGCGATACACCTCCCACCTCTTACAAGTGTCAGCAAAGGAGGTGATACTATCACCTAGAGCTCGTTCCCCCATCGCAGCGGTGTATGACGCCACCTCGCCGGCTGGCGCCGTGACATCAGACGTCCAAGCGCCGCCGACACGGAAAGAGGGACACCAATGTAGCAAATCCGAAGGTCCGCCGTCCAGCGCATGCACGGACGGCGGAGTGCTGCAGATCCCCAGGCATACATGGTATGGCTCCACGCATAGATGCGTGGAGCCTACCCGTGCCGGGGGACAACGCAAGGGCCGAAAAACAAACCGACAGTGCCTGAATAATGCTGATTTAAATGGAAAGAAAGAGTGATTGATAATATGTTGGAATATTAGATATGGGGGATCAAAAACAGGTAGTTGTAATAATGCGCAAGAAAATATCAAAAGATATTGTAATATTACATTGCATTTTCCCGATTTACATAAAATATATACAATTGGAAAATATTGAATGCATTTGTACAATCAACGAGTATTGAATACATTTGTAACATTGATATTCTGATGGGAATCAACAGGATGAGTTTGTTGGTGCAGCAGTTCTTAAGCAGGTAACCAGGCTTACAGGATCTCCTGAGGCAGGCCAGAAAAGTCTGTGGTCATTTCCACCGGTCATACAATGCCAGTGCCCGGCTGGCTGGCATTCAAAGGGAATGCAACCTGCCCGCCAACCACCTCATTTGTGACATGCCCACCAGGTGGAACTCAACATTGGCAATGCTGCAGCTGCTGCACACACAACAGAGAGCCATCAATGAGTACCTGTGCGAGTATGTCACCAGGGCAGGGGAGCTTGGCTTCATTTCACCACACCAGTGGCTACTGATCAAGGATGCATGCACTGTTCTGTCACCATTTGAGTAGGCCACAAGGATGGTGAGCAGCGACAATGCATGCATCAGTGAAAATGTCCCTCTAGTCTTCCTGCTGGAGCACACGCTTCATAGAATCATGGACAGGGCACTTGAGGCAAAACAGCGGGAGGAAGAGGAGGACTCCCTTTTCTCTCAAGGCCCCCTTTATCCAGATAGCATTCCTGTGGGCCCGCCAAACACACAAGAAGAAGAGGAGGAGGAGGATTGTGTCAGCATGGATGTAGAGGATAACACTCAGCAGCAGTCTTCAAGGGATGTTTTTCAGTCCCCAGAAACCCAAAGAGTTGTACGTGGCTGGGAGGAGGTAGTTACAGATCATGTGATCCTTATTGACCCCGAGGACTCAGAATCGAATGCCTCTGCAAACTTACACTGCATGGCTTTCCTGATTCTGCAAAGCCTTTAAAAGGACCCTAGGATTCGTGGTATCAAGGAGAGGAATCATTACTGACTGGCAATCCTTCTTGATCCACATTACAAGGGTAAGTTTGCAGATCTCAACCTGCCTTCGCAGAGGGAGCAGAGGATGAAACATTCAGTGTTGCCGGAGGGTTTGTAACAGATCAAAGGGTGCGCCTGTCCACAGACTCCGTTGATAGGCTCACATTCATAAAAATTAATCAGTCTTGGATCAGCAGCTATCAAGCACCTGATGCTGATGTAACTGATTGAATTTGCTATGGATCTGGGATCCCTTGAAGACTATGCTGACTATCCTATTCCTCCTCAATCTTTATGATGCTAGTTTCCAACAATATTTTTGGTTTAGGGCACCACCAACCAAGGCCCAATTTTTCTGCCCCTGTTTAACAGGGGCATGTAATTACAATTTTTGATATAATATTTTACAGCAGGGCCCGTTCCTGTGCCCAACAAGAGTATCTGTGAGGGGTTATGGTGTTGTGGCACCACCACCACCGCCCAAGACCCAATTTTTCTGCCCCTGTTTAACAGGGGCATGTAATTACGATTTTTAATATATAATATTTCAACACGTGGCCTGTTCCTGCACCCAACAAGAGTAACTGTGAGGGCTTACAGTGTTGTGGCACCAACACCCAAGGCCCATTTTTTTCTGCTCCTGTTTAACAGGGGCATGTAATTACAATTCTTGATATAATTTTTCACAGCAGGGCCGTTCCTGCCCTTAACAAGAGTAACTGTGAGGGCTTACAGTGTTCTGGTACCACCATTATCTAAGGCCCAATTTTCTGCAGAGTATATAGGGCAGGCCGTATAGCATATATACTGCTGTTCAGAGTATATAGAGTATATAGTGCCTGGGGGACCCCCAGGCCATTTTTTAAACAAATTTGGTGCAGGGTTCCCCTTAATATTCATACCAGACCTGAAGGGCCTGGTATGGATTTTGGGGGAACATCCACGTCATTTTTTTTTTGGTATTTTTGTTATTTTTATCTATATTGCCGGGATTCAACAATACATTACAGCAGTTTTAAATGAAATGTTTTCCTTTAGAAATGTCATTTTGCTGTGGCACTGTTATATACATGGGAAAGATGCGCTACTTTACAGGCATACTAAAGACTACCCCCAGGCATGATATTTAAAGGAATATTTAATTACTATTGTTTCACTTCCAGAACAATCAGTTCTGTAGTTTGTTCAGCAGTGGGTACCTCCTTAACTGGTATAAAATTAGCCATCTTAGTGAGACGGTTGACAACTATCTTGATAGTGGTCATTTCTTTTAAGGGAGGTAAACAGACAACAAAGTCCATAGAAATTGACTCCCATGGTTTTGATGGAACAGGGAGTGCCTGGAGCAAACCCAAAGGTAATCAGGGTGTCTACTTGCATACACAGGTCATACACGAGGCCACATAGCTTTTGACATCTTTCTTGTAACCAGGCCACCAGAAGGAATATGATAAATGTTCTTCTGACTTAGAAACCCCAAAATGCCCAGCAATTTTGGAGTCATGAACCAACTTAGGGGCTACAACCAGAGCAGATTTAAGTGCATAGAGAAAAAGTGATTGAGTCCTAAAGCCCACAGACAGAATAAGTAAACAAGTGGGTCATCCTGGCAGATGACGTGGGTTCACCTGGGGTGCAAGGTCTAAGCACTAATAGGTATTCATCAGAGCTCCTGACAGTGGGGATGGGTTTTGCTATGTGTTAGTACCAGGTCACGGTCCTCTGATCGCCCAACCAGGAGGTTAACAAGTCAGGGACAGTAGCAGATAGGGATCAAGCAGATGCGTTGTCAGTAAACTGAAAAGATTGAAGCCTCGATATGAGGGTTAGCAGTACTCCATGTTTGCTAGTTTTATATCTGTAATGGGTTCAGCACTGAACTTCAGGCAGCTGCTCCAATACCCAGGTTCTGGTTCCAGAGCTACTCCAGAACCTACTGCTCAAAAATTATTTACAACAGCTCTACTGAGCTACAGTTACCAATAAAATAAAATATTTGACTTGTTAAAATAAAAGCAAAATTTTTGCAGAAGTCGGTAGTACTCTGAAGATCATTATCCAAAAGTAAAAGTCTGTCCCAGCACCTTATGACAATCATACTGCTGGTTTAAAGCTAGTTACATCATAGATTTCATTTTTATTTTGCCCATAGTTATGCTCTAAGGATAAGTTCATCTTTGGTAACATAACATTTCACACTCCCCTCCCCCCAGACTGAAGCCCCCTGTGCTCCTTCATCCAGAGCAGGGGCACTCTAATACAGGAGGTGTGTTACTTGTTTCCTGCTGCCCCTGTGTGTTCCTTGGTTCCCCCCTCCTGCTCAGCACTGCCGGCTTCCCGCCTCCACTCTCTCGCCAGCTGCTGAGGGCAATGCTTTTAGGGTGGAGAGCTGGGAAAGGGGCTGATAAATATGTAATTTACTGGCCCATTTCCTTTCTTAATGAGCACAGTAAATGATCAGTATGGTATTGTGAATGAATAGGAAGCTCTGTACAGAGCTCTTCCTGTCCACTCGTTCTGTGCAGCTGAGGCTGCAGAGATGGAGATTGAGGGCTGTATCCTCAATCTCCTTTCTCTGTCTCAAAGGTGAAACATCAGAGGTTTGCTTAGACCCCTGATATCTCATCAAAGCCCCCCCAACAGAGCTCTTAAAATTTTTTAACAAACAATATAGAATAAAATTGTAAAAAAATTTCTTAGAAATGTATATATACAGTACAAAAGCCTGTGATATTGATAACACTTAAAGAGGAAGTAAACCCTGGTGGGTTTTACTTCCTCTTTATTTCCCTGCAAAGGTAAAGCATAATGGGCTATTATGCATCGCATAGTAGCCCATTATGTGTCACCCACCTGAAACTGAAGCCCGTAATATCACTGTTGTCCCCACTAGCAGGGAACGTCCATCTTTGCCCCTCTTCCTTCCGGGGCCACAAACTCCGGCTCTGTGGCTGGCCAGAGTCACGTGACGTCACTCCTGCACATGTGCACGGGAGCTGCCAGTCACGGCATGACCCCTATTAGAAACAGGACGATGTGCCCTTTCTAAAGTGCGCATGCGCCGATGACATCGGTGCATGCACCGTAGTCATAAGCGATAGGTTCTTTCGGAAAATATCTCCTAAACCGTGAAGGTTTAGGAGATATTTCAAGCACCTACAGGTAAGCCTTAATATAGGCTTACCTTTAGGTAAAAGTGGTTGTACAGGGTGTACAACCACTTTAACTGTGGCAAAAGTAATCTAGAACTAGACAAGGGTGCGCTTCCCTACACACCAAAAGGCCACTTAACTAAGTTTTAGCTAATTGGCCTTTTGGAGCGTAGGGAATCGCACCCTCATCTAGGTTTGGTCTTCTTAGAAATGTGCAGACCTAACATGAAATTCCACAATGCATTTCTTAAGTAATTGTCAAGTGTGCATTTGTTCTGTGACAGTTAAAGTGGAACAATGGGCAAAAAAAAACATGTATAATGCAGTCCATCTATAGCATAGGTGCGTACCAACAGGTCAGTCCCTCTTTTAGAACCTCCTTCCCATGGCAATGTTCCAACATCATGGTTTCAATACCTCTCCATTACTCTCCGTATAGGGTCCACATAATGTTTCACACATCATTTTTCAAAGGTATCTACTAATATTTACATTTAAATATATATATATATATATATATATATATATATATATATATATATATATATATATATATATATACACACACACACCTGCCTTTACATGCACATGAACAATAATTGCATCCCAGTCTTAGTCCATAGGGTTCAATATTGAGTTGGCCCATCCTTTACCGCTCTAACAGTTTCAACAACAGCTTCTATTGGAGGAACTTGACTGGCCTGCACAGTCCAGTCCTGACCTCAACCCAATAGAACACCTTTGGGATGAATTGGAGCAGAGTCTGTGAGCCAGGCCTTCTCGTCCAACATCCGTGCCTGACCTCACAAATGTGCTTCTGGAAGAATGGTTAAACATTCCCATAGACACACTCCTAAACATTGTGGACAGCCTTCCTAGAAGAGTTGAAGCTGTTAAAGCTGCAAAGGGTGGGCCAACTCAATATTGAACCCTACAGACTAATGCCCCGTACACACGGTCGGACTTTGTTCGGACATTCTGACAACAAAATCCTAGGATTTTTTCCGACGGATGTTGGCTCAAACTTGTCTTGCATACACACGGTCACACAAAGTTGTCGGAAGATCCGATCGTTCTAAACGTGGTGACGTAAAACACGTATGTCGGGACTATAAACGGGGCAGTGGCCAATAGCTTTCATCTCTTTATTTATTCTGAGCATGCGTGGCACTTTGTCCGTCGGATTTGTGTACACACGATCGGAATTTCCGACAACGGATTTTGTTGTCGGAAAATTTTATAGCCTGCTCTCAAACTTTGTGTGTCGGAAAATCCGATGGAAAATGTGTGATGGAGTCTACACACGGTCGGAATCTCCGACAACAAGGTCCTATCACACATTTTCCATTGGAAAATCCGACCGTGTGTACGGGGCATAAGACTGGAATGCCATTAACCACTAGCCTACCGCCCACCATCATATGACGGCTGGACGGTAAGCCTATTGTTCTGAGTGGGCGTCATATGACGTCCACCGTTTAAACAGGGCATGCGCGCGATCGTGAGCGCGCAGCCCTGTACTGTCGGTGGCGGCGTGTCACCGAGACACCGCTCGTCACCGACAGGGGTGAACAGCCACTGGGCATGGCTGTTTACCACGTGATCGGCCGTGATGAAGTCACGGCTGATCACTAATGGTACATCCCGCATTGCACGGCGCATGCGCGCGATCGTGAGCGCGCTGCGCGTGCACGTCGGTGGCGGCGTGTTCCCCGGGAACACTGCTCGTCACCGACGATAGTTTACAGCCATTGGCCAGTACTGTGTACCATGTGATCGGCTGTGATCCATTCACAGCCGATCACTAAGTGTAAACAAAGAGCTGTCACTAGCTGTTACTAGCCCTTCTCTCCTCACACACCGTTTCCAGTGTGAGGAGAGAAGAGCCAGGAGCAGTGAGTTACAGATCTTTGTATTTGTAGTGTCTGCACCAACACCACTTCTGTCCCATCGCCCCCCCCAATTGTCATCTGTCACCCAACAGTCACCCCATAAAAAGTGCACCTGTCACATAGAGACTGCCATTAGTGACCATCAGCGGTGCCCTGTCACCCACCAGTGACCGTGCCCTGTCACCCGTCACCCATCAGTGACCTGCCCTGTCACCCGTCACCCATCAGTGACCTGCCCTGTCACCCGTCACCCATCAGTGACCTGCCCTGTCACCCGTCACCCACCAGTGACCGTGCCCTGTCACCCGTCACCCACCAGTGACCATTAGCGGTGCACCCGTCACCCATCAGTGACCGTCGCCTGTCAACAATCTGTGACTATCACCTGTCACCGTCCGTGGCCTGTCACCCATCAGTGACCGGGCCCTCTCACCCGTCACCCATCAGTGACTGTGCCCTGTCACCCATCAGTGACCATCAGCGGTGCACCTGTTACCCATCAGTGACCGTCGCCTGTCAACTATCTGTGACCATCGCCCATCACACCATCACCTCTCAGTGAACGTCACCTGCCACCCATCGCACAGTCCATCAGTGACCGTCACCTGCCACCCATCTGTCAGCCGTCGCACAGCTACCCGCCACACAGCCATGTCCAAAAGAGGATATACAAGTGAGGAGGCATTCCAGATCCTCTCTATGACTGATGAGAGCACCGGGGAGCTCTCATCAGAGTCCCATTCTGATTCCGAATCAAATTCGGCATTTGAGCCGATCGAGAGTAGCAATGATTCGGATGAAGAATGGGTCCCTCCTAAAAGGGCACGACACTCTGGAACCCAGGAAGCCGCCAGCAACCGGGATTATATTCCGAGTACCAGCTCTGCCGCCAGAAATAGGCCCCAGGAAGAAAGGCCCAGTACCAGTGCTGCCACCAGCAATAGGCCCCAGGAACAAAGGCCCAGTACCAGTGCTGCCACCAGAGATGGGCCCCGCGCACAAATGCCCAGTACCAGTGCTGCCACATCACTCCCGAGTTCCAGCACAGGAAATTCAACTCCCCCAACTACTGGAGTGTCACGTCCCCCAAGAGCCAGGGCCGCTACCTATATACCAGATGGTCTTGCCAACCCAACATGGCTGCCTTCCAACTCGGGATCACCAAATATTCCCCCTTTCACAGCACAGCCAGGTGTGCAGGTCAACACCCAAAATTTTACAGAGATCAATTTTTTTCACCTGTTTTTGCCCGACACTTTGCTGCAGTTCATTGTGGACCAGACAAATTTGTATGCCCAGCAGTATATTGCCAGCAACCCCCAATCATCTTATGCCCGTCCGTTTGAGTGGAGAGATTTGAATATGGAGGAGTTCAAATTGTTTTTGGGCCTCACCCTAAATATGGGGCTTACAAAAAAAAATGAAGGACATACCTATTGGTCCACCCACCCCATCCACCATATGCCCATGTATTCTGCCGCTATGTGCAGGTCCCGATATGAGATGATTATGAGATTCTTTCATTTTAACGACAACACCCAGTGCCCTCCCAACAACCATCCAAATTCGGATAAGCTATACAAGATTCGCCCACTAATAAATTCATTTTCCCAACGATTTGCAGAACTTTATGTCCCCGAGAAGAATATATGTGTGGATGAGTCCCTGGTACCATTTTCAGGCCGGCTAGGAATAAAACAGTATATTCCTAGCAAAAAGGCCAAATATGGAGTCAAATTTTACAAGCTGTGTGAGAGAGCCAAGGGATATCTATATGCATTCCGCATATATGAGGGAAGAGATTCCCAGCTCCAGCCCCCTGAGTGCCCAGCCTACATGGGCACAAATGGAAAAATCGTATGGGATCTGGCTTACCCACTTCTAAAAAAAGGCTATCATATATACCTGGACAACTTTTATACCAGCCTGCCCCTTTTCAGACACCTATATATTGAAAAAACCCTGGCCTGCGGAACTTCAAGAAAAAATAGGAAGGGCTTCCCACAATCCATTGTGAACAAAAGGCTGAAAAAGGGGGAAAGAGCAACACTGAGATGTAATGAAGTGCTGGCCTTGAGGTGGAAGGATAACAGGAACGTGCACATGATGTCCACCATTCATGATGACACTGCAGTTGTAGTTCAGCGAAGACGAGGTCCCATTGAAAAACCGACATGTGTCCAAGACTATAATCTCTACATGGGGGGGGTGGATTTCAATGACCAAATGATTCAGCCCTATTTGTCAATAAGGAGGTCCCGATTCTGGTATAAGAAGGTAGCAATATATCTAATCCATTTGGCCATTTACAATTCCTACATAATCTACACAAAATCCACAGAAAGCCCCGCCTCCTTCCTAAAATTCATAGAAGAAGTAGTCACGTCCCTCATCTATCCACAAAGACCCCTCCCAGAATTACCTCGTTCTGATGCTGTTAGCCGACTTCATGAATGCCACTTCCCGTACAACATTCCACCATCGGAAGCAGGCCGAAGACGGCAAAAAAAATGTCGTGTGTGCAGCAGAAGAGGTTTTCGAAAAGATACCAGCTACCATTGTCCCCAGTGTCCCTCCCAACCTGGCCTTTGCATTGGTAAATGCTTCGAACTGTATCATACATCCCCACGTTATTAGCCCATATTTTCCCCATTTTCGCTGATCATTTTCCATGCTTCCCCAAATAACCATGCCACTGCCTTCAATGTGAACTGACCCTGGCCTGCTTTTTGACTATGCCTCTGCCTACCGTTTGGACTGCTTCCACATGAACTGACCCTGGCCTGTTTTGACTATGCCTCTGCCCACCGTTTGGACTGCTTGCTCGTGAACTGACCCTGGCCTGTTTTGTGACTACTCTTCTGCCTACCGCTTGGACTGCTTGCACGTTAACTGACCCTGGCTTGTTTTATGGACTATGCTTTTGCCTACCGCTTGGACTGATCTGTTGCCCTGCTACTATAGTACACAGGGGTCTCACATATGTGAGGGGCTCCAGAATAGTTTTTCCGGATGGAGATAACAATTTTTTTTGTTTTCTCCCGGTTTTGTAATTTCCGGATTAGGGTCTGGAGTCCGGAGGCTTCATAGAGATTTGGGTGGGTCGAAGCCTCTACCCCTGTGCCCCTGTGCACAGGTCTTACCCAATTGCGGCCCTCAGCCTTCTGCTGACTTACTGCCATCATGCCTTTGCCTGCCGCATGAACGGACCACACATCTGCCTGCTACCTGGACTATGCAAATAATTTGCTGTAGCAAAAGGCAGTATGTTTATGAAGGGCTGGAGAGCGGTACAATAATGTGTGTCTGCAGGTAACAGTGTACCAGGACCAATATTATGGCTGTGCTGGCTGTCTCTGCCTGGACAATTCCTATGGACTGTGCTGTGCCGACTATAGACAATATTCCTGCCTGCTGCCTGGATAGTTATTGCTGTCGCTAAGCACATCCCTGACTGCTGCCTGGACCAGTGCTCTCTTCTGTGGACACTACTAAAAGCACAGGTAATACTTTTTTTTATCCTTTCCGCAATAGAATTTATTTTGGATTGTAATTCTTGGTATGTACATGCTATGTGTTAGAAATATGAAGGGCCTTCAAAAATGATAGGTTGCCAGGAAATTATCTATGTAATGTATGCTCCTAGAACGCCTGATGGTGCTACTTGGATGTTGGGCCACTGTATGTGGCCAGCTGTGTAAAAGTCTCACACATGTGGTATCCCCATACTCAGGGGGAGTAGCAAAATGTATTTTGGGGTGTCATTTTTGCTATGTATTTGCTATGTGTTGGAAATATCTTATAAATGGACAACTTTGTGTAAAAAAAATGCGTTTTTATTTTTTTTCCACATTTTCCAAAAACTTCTGGAAAAAAAATAACCGTTCAAAAGACTCATTATGCCTCATAGATTATACGTTGGGGTGTTTGCTTTCCAAAATGGGGTCATTTTGTGGGCAATTCCTTTGTCCTGGTGCTCCAGGGTCTTCAAAAGTGTAATAGGTGGTTGAGAAATGAGATGTGCAATTTATGCTCGTAGATCGCCTGATGGTGCTACTTCAATGTTGGGCCTTTGTATGTGGCCAGGCTGTGTAAAAGTCCCACACATGTGGTATCGCCATACTCAGGAGGAGTAGCAGAATGTATTTTGGGGTGTCATTTTTGCTATGTATTTGCTATGTGTTGGAAATATCTTATAAATGGACAACTTTGTGTAAAAAAAATGCGTTTTTATTTTTTTTCCACATTTTCCAAAAACTTCTGGAAAAAAAATAACCGTTCAAAAGACTCATTATGCCTCATAGATTATACGTTGGGGTGTTTGCTTTCCAAAATGGGGTCATTTTGTGGGCAATTCCTTTGTCCTGGTGTTCCAGGGCCTTCAAAAGTGTAATAGGTGGTTGAGAAATGAGATGTGCAATTTATGCTCGTAGATCGCCTGATGGTGCTACTTCAATGTTGGGCCTTTGTATGTGGCCAGGCTGTGTAAAAGTCCCACACATGTGGTATCACCATACTCAGGAGGAGTAGCAGAATGTATTTTGGGGTGCCATTTTTGCTATGTATTTGCTATGTGTTGGAAATATCTTATAAATGGACAACTTTGTGTAAAAAAAATGCGTTTTTATTTTTTTTCCACATTTTCCAAAAACTTCTGGAAAAAAAATAACCGTTCAAAAGACTCATTATGCCTCATAGATTATACGTTGGGGTGTTTGCTTTCCAAAATGGGGTCATTTTGTGGGCAATTCCTTTGTCCTGGTGCTCCAGGGCCTTCAAAAGTGTAATAGGTGGTTGAGAAATGAGATGTGCAATTTATGCTCGTAGATCGCCTGATGGTGCTACTTCAATGTTGGGCCTTTGTATGTGGCCAGGCTGTGTAAAAGTCCCACACATGTGGTATCGCCATACTCAGGAGGAGTAGCAGAATGTATTTTGGGGTGTCATTTTTGCTATGTATTTGCTATGTGTTGGAAATATCTTATAAATGGACAACTTTGTGTAAAAAAAATGCGTTTTTATTTTTTTTCCACATTTTCCAAAAACTTCTGGAAAAAAAATAACCGTTCAAAAGACTCATTATGCCTCATAGATTATACGTTGGGGTGTTTGCTTTCCAAAATGGGGTCATTTTGTGGGCAATTCCTTTGTCCTGGTGCTCCAGGGCCTTCAAAAGTGTAATAGGTGGTTGAGAAATGAGATGTGCAATTTATGCTCGAAGATCGCCTGATGGTGCGACTTCAATGTTGGGCCTTTGTATGTGGCCAGGCTGTGTAAAAGTCCCACACATGTGGTATCCCCATACTCGGTAAGAGTAGCAGAATGTATTTTGGGGTGTAATTTGTTGTATGCATATGCTCTGTGAGAGAAATAACCAGTTAATATGAAAATTTTGAAAACAAAAAAAAAAAAAAAAAAAAAATCTTCCTTTTGCAAAGAATTGTGGGAAAAAATTACACCTTAAAAAAAACTCACCATGCTACTTACTTAATACCTTGGAATGTCTACTTTCTAAAAAGGGGTAATTTGGGGGGTATTTGTACTTTTCTGACTTGTTAGTACCTCAAGAAATGAGATTCACCTGATGTACTGAAGGCCTGATCAGATGTTTTCAATTTTCAGTGATTGGCACCATAGTTTGTAGACTCTATAACTTTCACAAAGACCAAATAATATACACTAATTTGGGTTATTTTTACCAAAGATATATAGCAGTATAAATTGTGGCCAAAATTTATGAAGAAAAATTACTAATTTGCTAAATTTTATGACAAAAACAAAGAAAAGGGCAATTTTTCACAAAATTTACGGTCTTTTTTTATTTATAGCACAAAAAATAAAAAAACCATTATTGATTAAATACCACCAAAAGAAAGCTCTATTTGTGTGAAAAAAAGGACACAAATTTCATTTGGGTACAGTGTTGCATGACTGAGTAATAGTCATTCAAAGTGTGAGAGCACCGAAAGCTGAAAATTGGTCTGGGCAGGAAGGGGGTTTAAGTGCCCTGTATTGAGGTGGTTAAAGTATTAAAGTTCATGTGCATGTAAAGGCAGGCATCCCAATACTTTTGGAAATATAATGTATATATATATATATATATATATATATATATATATATATATATATATATATATTACATTTCCGTATTGGTATCCTTTTTTATGTAACTACAAGTTTCTTACAAATATTATATGTATTTTCCTTCTTGAAATACACTTTATTTTCTCATTCTGTTCTTTTATGTACACCAATTTTGTATGGAACGCTTGTAGGTTGCCATATTGCATTGAGTTTTACAGAAAAGTATAGTGTTGCAGATTGAAAAGGAAAGGTAATATTTAATAACATTCAGTTACAATATGGCTTGTGTAGCAATTGCATATGATTTATTATTTTTATTATTTGCTATTTCCTTCTCATGAAAGTTGAGTTACCCTTTAATGTCTATTTAAAACTACATATACAGTACATCTAAATCTACCCCACGTTGCTGCATGATTTCACTGAGAAATAAACAAGGTTGTCACCCTATTACAGGTAGTATAAAAATAACAAATATACTGGCATGATCAACAGATAATAAAACTGTTACCTGGGGGGGGGGGGGGGGGGAACAAAAATTGTGTTTTTAATGCTAGTGACAGATTACAACATGTTTTTTTCATTTTGCCCATAGTTCCACATTAAGAACAAAAATATGCAAAGACTGGAAAGCAAGGGATGAGAAATTTTCATATTTTACAGACTGCAGAGAAAACTGGAAAAATCCCATATTAAGATTTTACAAATGAAAAAAATAAAGGAAGAAAAAATGTATTAAGATTGTAATGAAATGTACCTCATGGTAGAGTTACACTTTAAGGTAAATCAGCTGTCAAGGACTGCATAACATGCCTGTGACCTAACACCTTGTCACAATGTCCTGATCCACGCATTTACCTGAAGATTAGCCAGTAAGAGCTTTCAAAATCAGACTCTGAATGCCCCAGCATTGAACACACTAATGAATAGCACTTGGATCATCCATTACCCCACATCTTATGTCGCAACAGTACTGACTGGCATAAAGAGCTACAACATTCTGTTCTCAGACTGGGGCCATATGGACAAATTAGTATAAGTGTTTACCATCTGTTTTGTACACAGGAACATATCAGGAGAGTTGTCATGTGGTCCAAACAGAATGATCTCTTCAGTCAGCCTGTGTACATTGACATTACAAGTGTCAACTAATTACCATGTGTTCTGGCAGAGCTCCTTTCCGCACGATGCAGTGCTACATACAATTCTGATTCTATTACTCATATTATTGAGCATTTTTCCATGCTTCTAAATTTACTTGCAGTAAAATAAAGAAGTAAACCTGGGAACAATTAAAGAGCTCTCGGGGAAGAATGAAAGCATGAATGCATTGCAATGAGTATTTTTGTCATTAAAAGATGGAGATATTTGTAAAATTCAATTTGCTGCCTGTAAGCATTATGCTGTCATGATTTTCTTTATGCTGACTGTATAAAATGCTTTATGTGTACAGCAGTGAATAGAATATTTTTAAAAACACATGCTTTATCCTTCTGTATAATGACTAACAGTAGAAAAAAAATGCAATTTGGTTCAGCCAAATCCATGTCTGCTCTAGACTGCAACCAAGTGCAACATTTAGGTCACTTGGTGCTCCAGATCTGCAGAACTCACCCCACCAATATAGCAACAATACCAGTATCTGGGTGTCAACAAACTCAGAATTGAAGATTATCAAAGTTTATCAAAGCCAACTGAGTCTATAGTTGGAAAAAGTATAATAAACTAAGGAAAAGTGCAGCTAGTTCAGGAATGTGTTGCTATAAAGAAAAGTAATTGATACTATGATAAATACTATGCTGTCCCTGCAAGAACTGTGTATCTGTGACTCCAAAGGACCTTTGAGCATTAGACACCAAACCCACATGTTAAATGTTCCAATTCACACATAAATCAAATTGAACAGCATACATTTAATTGAAAAATTGATAATGTGCAGTCCCAGGGAATATTCTCCAACCAAAAAAAAAAAAACAAGTGCCTCCAAGGTTGATAATTGTGTCCACTTTAATAGAAAATAATGATAAACATGAAATCCACTCACATAAGGAATAAAAGAAGACTCTCCAAACCATCCACCAGACCACCTAAATTCTGTCATTTTTTCAGGCTGATAAATTGAATAGATAAAAGTGTTACTTAACCCACAACAGTAAAATCAGTCTGTATATGCAGTAAAGCATGCTTGTTATACTCAATGTGGAACATAAGAGGTTAATGCTTTGCATTATGTAAAAAGGCTGCTTGATCTTGTCTTCTCTGGTCCTCCCCTTGTTCCACAGTCCTCAATCCATCTGCTTATAGTACAGAGTCTCGGGGGCACTTTGCACATGCTCAATTTGGTGTGTATTGCTAAAAAGTTTGTTTCTTTTTGGGAGGGTGCATGTGATCAGCGCAGGCCTAATCAGTGCTGTCCAGGGGTTATGCAGCCTCAAAGGACAGTCACAGGAGAATAAAAACTCCTCCTACAAGATTAACTGCCTTCCGAGCGGCGCACGCCGATGTACCTCGGCACAATGGCACGGCTAGGCAAAAGAACGTACCTGTAAGTCCTTTTGAAATTGCCGCTGTGCCATTGCGTGCGCGCAGCTGGCGGCGCCACGCGCGCCGGCCAGGAGCTCCGTGGGTCGGGTCACGGGTCCTGCGGACTCGATCGCCGCGAGGATACCCGCGATCGCCTCACGGAGAGGAAGAACGGGGAGATGCTAAGGTAAACAAGCATCTCCTCGTTCTGCCTAGTGACAGTGTCACTGATTTCTGCTCCCTGTCATCGGGAGCAGCGATCAGTGTAGTGACACTGCTAGCCCATCCCCCCTACAGTTAGAACACATCCCTAGGATACATTTAAATCTACAGCGCCACCTAGTGTTAACCCCTTCACTGCCAGTCACATTTACACAGTAATCAATGCGATTTTAATCGCACGGATCGCTGTATAAATGTGAATGGTCCCAAAATCACGCCAAAATTGTCCGACGTGTCTGCCATAATGTCGCAGTCAAGATAAAAATCGCTGATCACCGCCACTACTAGTAAAAAAAATAAAATAAATAAAAATGCCATAAAACTATCCCCTATTTTGTAAACGCTATAACTTTTGCGCAAACCAATCAATAAACACTTATTGCAATTTTTTTTACCAAAAATATATGGAAGATACATATCGGCCTAAACTGAGGAAAAAAAATTTTTTTTATATATTTTTGGGGGATATTTATTATTGCAAAACGCAAAAAATAATGTGTTTTTTTCAAAATTTACGCTCTTTTTTTGTTTATAGCGCAAAAAATAAAAACCGCAGGGGTGATCAAATACCACCAAAAGAAAGCTCTATTGGTGGGAAAAAAAAGACGCCAATTTTGTTTGGGAGCCACGTCGCACGACCACGCAATTGTCAGTTAAAGAGACGCAGTGCCGAATCGCAAAAAGTGCTCTGGTCAGGAAGGGGGTAAATTCTTCCGGGGCTGAAGTGGTTAACCAGTGCTCGGCCAGACACTGATAGAAGTCACAAGAATGCTATATACTGATGATGAGAAAATGTATTTAGCAGTTTATATTTACTAAAATAAGTGCATTTCCATGTTCGGTGTACTATGGAAGTCATGGGTTTAGTAACACCTAACGTTTGTCAAAAAATGACATGTGGAGCTTTGCACTGCCATGTTGGACATTTAACAAAAACCCAGTTTAAAAATACAATCCCTCAAATACTGCTTTGAGTATAATATGCAAAAAATCCTCTAAATTGCATGCTTGAGAGATGCCTTTACACTGTATATGATATTACGGAACAGTACAATGTTCACAGACATCATAAGCTAAACTGTATTAAGGTTGTTAAAAGTAATTTTGGCTGTAACACCTGCTTTTTTCATCAAGCAGTAATAGGCCTAAATTGACCCATGAAAGTTGCAGCCACAACAGATCTAAATAAGACCCCTGCCACTTAATGTAATAATTCTTGGGAGTTCTCGCCTGAAAATGAAGCCAAAATATAACAAAGAAATGCTGCCGCAGGCTTCAGTTTTGTGCTGTTTCAATTTTGGTAGGTTTGATGTCATTCCAGTTTTAAAATAAATTTTCATTAAACTTTTTACTTACTATACTGCTTGGTCATATGTTGCCTGCCTTTCACAATCTGTACTTTACAGCTGTGTTTTGTTCATTCAGTCAGAATGGCACTAGCTTCATCAACTCCCCCTGGTACCTCACACTCAGTGAAATCCTCTCAGTGCTCTAAGGTATTGTCAGAAACTATGAATCAGACCGAGACAAAAGTACAGTTAATCACACTTGTTTAATAATAATAAAAAGGTAAACAGAGTAAGCGTAGTCAATACATAGCCAGAGTTCAGTAACCAGATCGGGTAGCCAATGCTAATGTCAGATCAATGTAGTAGCAAAGCAAGCAGGATCAGGAGCCAGAAGGGACGTCAGCCGAGCAAGTCTTCAACAGGAACGCAGGAGAAAGTCTCTGAGATGTGACCAAAGGCGAAGGCAGAGATGAAGTGAGCTGGACGGCTTTAGGTAGCCAGGACTGATGAGCAGATCATCAACAGCTGAGTCACTGTGGAGATAAAGGAGCTGGCAATTAGCCGACAGCTGAGCGGCCAGCTCAGAGAAGTAATGGCTGAGCCCAGCCCTGACAGTATTCCCTCCTCAACAACCCATCCCCCTCGGAGGACCATCGGTCATGAGGGGAAAACGTCTACGGAAATCACGGAGGAGGACAGGGACATGTACGTCCAAGGATGAGACCCAGGAGCATTCCTCTGGACCGTACCCCTTCCAATGCACCAGGTTCTGTATGCACCCACGGAACCTACGGGAGTCAACAATGAATTGTACTTCATACTCCTCATGGTTCTCAACCTGTATAGGGTGGGGACGTGGCAACGAGGTGGTAAAGCAGTTGCAGACCAAAGGTTTCAATAAGGAGACATGAAACACATTAGAGATGCGCATACTAGGAGGAAGGTCCAACGCGTAAGCCACTGGGTTAATCCTGTGAAGGATACGGAAAGAACCAATAAACCAAGGTGCGAACTTCAAAGAAGGAACACGAAGTCGGGGGTTGCGAGACGACTTCCAGACTCTGTCCCCAACCTGGTAGGAATGCTCAGGCAGGTGTCTGCGGTCAGCATGGAGTCTGTACCTATCGTTAGCATGTTTTAAAGCCTCCTGGACTTGTGCCCAAGTGGAACGAAGGCCACGGAGATGCTCCTCTAACGCAGAAATACTCTGTGGAACAAATGAGGCAGGCAACACAGAAGGTTGGAAACCATAGTTCACCATAAACGGGGACAAACAGGAAGCTGAATTCAAGACACTATTGTGAGCAAACTCCGCCCACAGTAAGAGGTCTGACCAGTTGTTATGATGGTCAGAAATATAGCAACGTAGGAATTGCTTCAAGGACTGATTGTCCCATTAGACTGCGGGTAATACGCAGAGGAGAAAGCAAGCTGAATACCCAACTGTGCACAAAAGGCTCGCCAGAACCGGGACACAAACTGACTACCTCTGTCTGAGACAATCACCTTGGGTAGCCCATGTAAGATCCCCCGTGCAAAAATAGAAGCCAGTTCCTTAGAAGTAGGCAACTTCTTGAGTGGAATACAATGCAACATTTTCGAGAACCGGTCAATCACCATAAGGATAACTGTGTTGCCCTGGGAGTTGGGTAACTCCATAATGAAATCCATAGACAAGTGGGTCCAGGGCCTCTCTCCATTGGGTATGGGTTGTGGGAGGCCCACTGGAAGGTTTTGTGGAGTCTTACTCTGAGCACACACGGAACAGGCAGCTACGAAGGCGGTTACATCAGCACGTAGACTAGGCCACCAGAATTATTGGAAAATGGCCCAAAAGAGTTGATTCTTCCCAGGGTGGCTAGCAGCCTTGGGAGAATAATAAGTCTGGAGCACAACAGTACGGAGACTATCAGGAACAAAGCAGCGGTCACAAGGTTTCTCAGGAGGAGCATCGACCTGAGCAGCAAGAATCTTGTCACCCAAAGGAGAAGTAAGACTGGTGCAAACCATAGCCAGAATACGATCAGGAGCAATCACAGGAAGCAGAACCGACTCCATCTTGGAAGTGGAGGAAAATTGTCGTGACAAGGCGTCAGCCCTTACATTCTTAGTACCGGGTAAGAATGTGACAATGTAATTAAAACTCAACAAGAAAAGAGCCCATTGCGCCCTTCTGGGAGAGAGACGCTTAGCCTCAGACAAGAATGTGAGATTCTTATGGTCAGTAAGAAGGAGAACCGGCACAGTGGTACCTTCAAGGAGATGTCTCCATTCTTTCATGGCTAAAATGATCGGCAACAGCTCTCTGTCACCAATCTCGTAATTGCACTTAGAATTGAACTTCTAGAATAAAAGGCAATGTAGGATTAGAGTGTGCCAACACAGGAGCAGAAACAAAGGCAGCCTTGAGACTCTCCAAGGCCTTAATGGACTTTGGAGACTAAACCTGTGGGTTGCCGTCTTTCCTGGTCATATCAGTCAGGGGCTTGACCAAAGACAAGAAGTTACGAATAAACTTCCAATAAAAGTTGGCAAAGCCAAGAAAACGCTGCAGAGGACATAAACCCACAGGTCGAGGCCACTGTAGGACTGCTGAAACTTTCTCTGGATCCATCGAAAAACCAGCAGTGGAAATGACATAGCCCAGGAATTTAACCTGTTCACAATGGAATTCGCACTTTTCCAATTTACAATAGAGATTGTTCTCTCTTAGTCTCTGAAGCACACAACAGACATCTGTGTGGTGGCTCTCCAGGGACTTGGAAAATAGGAGGATATCATTGAGATAAACCACCACACATAACTGCAACAAATCTCGGAGGACATCGTTAATGAACTCCTGGAAAACTGCCGGAGCGTTACAAAGGCCAAAAGGCATTACGAGATACTCATAATGACCTGATCTGGTATTAGTTTTCCACTCGTCGCCCTCCTTAATCCTGACGTGATTATATGCCCCTCTCAAATCAAGCTTTGTGAAAACCGTTGCTCCCTTGAGGCAGTCGAATAACTCCGTAATCAATGGAATGGGATAGGTATTCTTAATCTTGAAACGATTGAGACCCCTGTAATCGATACAAGGTCTCAGCTCACCACTCTTCTTCTTCACAAAAAAGAAACCAGCACCAGCAGGAGACAAGGATTTGTGGACGAAACCTTGAGAAAGTGCGTCTTCATCATACTCCTCCATGGCCTTATCCTCCAAGACTGACAAAGGGTAAACCGGGCCACGATGGGGTATGACACCAGGTTGAAGGTCAATTGCGCAATCATACGTGTGGAGGCAAAGTACCGGCTTGACCTTTGTCAAAGACATCGCCAAAATCGTGGTACTCCTCCGGCAGGGAGGAGAGTGAAGAGGTGCACAGGACCTTGGCTACCTTCTGGAAGCATCTCTCACTGCGCTGTGGCGACCAGGACAAAACCTCAGCACAGAGCCAATCAAAAGAAGAGTTGTACGTAAAAATAGAAAAGTGCCGCGCTTAGGACAAAAAATACAGGTTGCTCCCCCCCCCGTGAGGAGATTACTAAGCGAAAAAAAATAATACAAAAATGGGATAATTGGCGCTAACTACATGCTAAAGGGTGATCTATTAAGTCACTCTTTAGTCCCTAAAAACACTTTATTGGACTTTCCCTGGCACATTATTAATATTTTTATGCATAACACATATATTTTTTTATGCAATATGTATTTATAGAGGTTTATATCCAAATTATTTTGGACACATTAATTTGGGTATACCTAACTTTTAGCCGGTATCACTTCATCTTGCTTATTTTTAGGAATTGGGTCATTATTATTCATCACCCTTTCCCTTTGGTAAGATTTAGATCTCTAGTGAGGGCTCAGAATACTCTTTGGCTTTAGGCTGAGAGCTTTGTTCACACACAGGTGGATCATTTTACTCCATTACACCCTTGTCTAGGGGAAGGGGGTTTATTTTATCACTACGATTTAACAGTTGCTTTTAGCGATTAAAGAGTGACCTAATAGATCACCCTTTAGCATGTAAGTAGCGCCAATTACCCCAAAAGAAGGGTTGTGCCTCTGTAACCAAGGATAACCAATAACCAGCAGAAACTTAGGTGAATAAATAAATTGGAATTGGATTATCTCATGGTGAAGGGCCCCTACGGCCATGGACAATGGAACAGTCTCATGAGTCACATGGGCAGGCTTTAGAGGTCTCCCGTCAAGAGCCAAAATGGCAAGTGGAGTGTCACGCAGCTGCGGCGGAATTGAGTGCTTCGATACAAAGGCAGCATCAATGAACAGACCTGCAGTCCCAGAGTTGATTAGAGCCTGTATCTTGATGGATGACTCAGCCCAAGACAGGGTAACCAAACCAGGGGCTTATCTTTCTGGGAACCTGGAGACGAAACAACGCCACCTAAGATTTGTCCGTGACAGGACCTCAAGGTTCGGGCATTCCCTGGATGGGTAGGACAAGACTTCAAATGGTGGCCAGCCTGGCCACAATAAAGGCACAATCTCTCCCTCCTCCTAAGGGCTCTCTCATATGCAGAGAGACGCGTGAAGCCCAAGTGCATGGGTTCATCTTCACAGACCGACTCGGTACCAGGAGGCATGGGAGATGAGGGAGGCAAGGGTGGGACTTCAAAGCTCGGAGACAAATGTACTGGAGCCTTGCGCCGGCGCTCCTTAAAAAAGAGTCTTTGTCTGAGTCTGGAATTAATGAGGATGGCAAATGTGATCAACCTCTCCAGCTCAGTGGGTATACTGTATCTCGGGCTGCTATCTCATCCTCGATGTTATCCGAGAGACCATGAGAGAAGGCAGCCATGAGGGCCTCATTGTTCCAAGCAACCTCTGCTGCCAGAGTACGGAATTCAATGGCGTAATCAGCAACAGTTCTCGTACTCTGTTTGATGGACATGAGGCTCTTGGCAGCAGGAGCAGAGCGTGCGGGAACTTCAAATACCATTTTGAAGGAAGACACAAATTCAGGGTAACTCAGGACCACGGGTTTTTGCGTCTCCCATAGAGGGTTTGCTCAGGCCAAGGCGCTCTCAGAAAGCAAAGATATCACGAAACCTACTTTGGAAGATTCCAGGTGAGCTGTGCGACTCAGGAGCGTTTGTAATGCCAAGGCAAACTGATCCATGCAGTGATCCTGGTCATCCAATCTGGAAAAAATATTACCCACAAGTGGACTGACTGCATCTTCTGAATTCATGGCCTACTGTCAGAAACCATGAATCAGACCGAGACAGAAGTACTGTTAATCACCCTTGTTTAATAATAATAAAAAGATAAACAAAGTAAGCATAGTCAATACATAGCCAGAGTTCAGTAACCAGATCAGGTAGTCAGCCAATGCCAATGTCAGGGAGCCAGAGATCAACGTAATAGTACAGCAAGCAGGATCAGGAGCCAGAAGGGACGTCAGCCGAGTAAGTCTTCAACAGGAATGCAGGAGAAAGTCTCTGAGATGTGACCAAAGGCAAAGGCAGAGATGAAGTGAGCTGGACGGCTTTAAGTAGCCAGGACTGACAAGCAGATCATCAACAGCTGAGTCACTGTGGAGAGAAAGGAGCTTGCAATTAGCCAACAGCTGAGCGGCCAGCTCAGAGAAGGAAGGGCTGAGCCCAGCCCTGACAGGTATCTGTGGCAACACAGTGAGAATATGACTCAGATTCACCTATACAAGCCACTATGCTATCCCTATTTCAGGAACTACAGTCTTCCATACCAGTCGAATGAATGGAGATGGACAGGGTTCAAAGAGCCCTCACACCTTGTAAAGCTGATGGACCACCTTGCGATATTATCACCAAATTCCACTCTGTACTAAGGAACAACTTCTAGCTGCAGCTAGAGCAAAAGATTCACTGATTTTTCCAGGGACGTACCTATCAACTTTTTGCTGATCTATCTCAGCTCACCATCCCTAAATCTCAGGCTTTGAAGCCACTTCTTCAAGTTTTACAGCGACATCAAATCATCTATCAATGGGGCTTTCCATTTTCAATTTGCTTCACTTACCAAGGAGCTATATATGTCTGCCATTCTGCTGAAGAACTCCAATCTTCTGTACAAAACATCCAGCTTCTAGAATGCCCTCTCAACCAAAGCAACGCACAAAATCAGCTGGTGCTGAAGGAAATAAAAGTCACCAGGGGCAATCAAAACGTGGTAGTTTTCCTTCTCCTATTCCAACTCCTGAGGACTCAATGGACTGACTTTTTTCTTTTTGTTTGACTCAATGTCAAGTATTCTTATATGTTTAAAGTGCTTGTTAAGCCACTTGTATAAAAAGCTTCCACCCCCTCTGTATTCAAACAATAAGTTCCCCTGTGTCTGTGTCATATCTAGATGGACTTGTGTCTTTTTTCAACCTCACCTACTATGTAAATATATCATAAATATGCTTATCTGTACTAGTAACACTCCGTCTTCCTGCGATCAGTTGCTTCTTCTCTCCTCTCCTCTGCTCGACTCACAGCTCAAGTGGGTGGGGCCGAGCACTGTCACTGACGTCAGCCGGGGAGGAGAGGAGAGACAGAGCCAAGGAGTCACATTATAGTAGGAAGACGATGTGTTATCAGTACAGATAAGCATATTTATGATATAACACAGGCACAGGGGAACTTATTGTTCTAATACAGAGGGGATGGGAGCATTTAATGTTAAGTTTGAGAGCAGGAGGAGCAGGGGGGCGGGTGCTGACACGAGCAGACAGCCAGAGAGGGGAGGGGGAAGAGAATGGAGGAGAGGACACAGGAGACAGAGAGCAGGGCTGCGACTGATGAAGGCATGTATGCTGACAACGATGTCAGGGCTCAGCAGCCAGAGTCAGAGTACAGGGGGAGAGCAGAGCCAGGCAGGATCAGCCAGGTATTACAGGTGATACAGGGGCTGTTCTGTATCTGTATAACATGCTTTAAGGGAACAGGATCTGTTTTTATTGGGGGGGATAACAAACACTTTAACTTCCAACTAACTAGATGTTTGGTAAACCTTTTTTTTTGTTATACCAGTTTAGAACTCACTCAGTGTAAACTTTTTTCTATTGTCTAACTCCTTAATTTTCTGCTGGTCTATTTTTTTTTTTTTTACTGACAGCAGCGAGTTGTTCACTATATTTCTTTACAAAGCCTCGAGCTACTATCCGTTTTTTAATGTTTTTTGTTATTTGTATACACCTTACCCGATCCCTTCCATCCCTCTTCATATTCTTTCTCATGACACATTGATGGGTATGAAACTTTTTGGGAAAATGGGACAATGGCATAATTTCTTTTGATGTATTACTTTTTATTGTTGGCAGTATTCCCTTTGGTGGTGTTTTTGCACCTCCAGTTTGCTACCCGCAGATCCCCATTATTATGTGGATTTCTGACGGTAGCTCTTTGGCCTCAGGTGGACCACTTGTCGCTCAACCAGTACGCCGTTCTGTTGAGCTATTAGCTCTTTTTATTAATTTACAAATCTTAGTAATATCTGCTTGACAAAAGCCAATTCCTTTCCTTTTCTTCCAGTCTTTCCTTTTTCCTACCCCCTATACTGATTTGTATGTGATTCTACTGTCAGAACTTAACGTTTTTATTGTGCAACTCCTTAAAATACCAATATGGCCCCTTTAAACATTTTGACCCTAAATTTCCAAGGTCTTAATATACCACAACAATGCACTAAAGCATTTCGTTAATTTTCCGCAGCTAAAATCCACATTCTTTGCCAACAGGAGACCCATTTTACTGAACAATCGACTCTTAAGTTTTTCAGCTCCTCTTATCCACAGGTACATACAGCCTCGGCAGCTACTAAACTAAATGTTCTTTTAGCTATTCACTATACAACCCCATTTGTTTTTTCATCTTCATTAAAGATCCTGAAGGCCACTACCTCATTCTTATTGGGCACATTTCTGATGGTGCTGTAACCATTGTATCATATTATGCTTCTAATAAACATCCATTATCATTTCTTACCTATCGTTTTCATGTAATTGATTCACACAAGTTAGGTACAGTGATCTTATATGGAGACTCGAACCATGTTCTTTTTCCCTTCTTGGATAAATCTCCCCCTTCTCCCTCAAGCTTTCATTTCAGCAACTTATCTCTAAGCATAACATGTTAGACTCTTGTTGTCAGCTCAATCCAGCTCGTAAACATTTTACCTATTACTCCCATCCACACAAATCGTTTTCTAGGATTGATCATATCTTCCCAAGTGTTGGCATGGCCCTAGAGATCCTATCACCAGTTATTACGCCCTTTACTTTGTCTGATCATAGTGCAGTTTGTACTACCATCTCCTCCCCTATCCCGAGATCCCAGGATTCGTCTTGGTGCATTAATGATTCTATTCTAACTCATTTTTCCTCCCCAATGTCATGTGACCCATTAGTGTTGCAAGATCTTAGGTGTGAATGGGGAGCAGGTGTGTTAAATTTGGTGTTATTGCTCTCACTCTTTCATACTGGTCACTGGAAGTTCAACATGCCACCTCATGGCAAAGAACTCTCTGAGGATCTGAAAAAAAGAATTAATTGTTGCTCTATATAAAGATGACCTAGGCTATAAGAAGATTTCCAAGACCCTGAAACTGAGCTGCAGCATGGTGGCCAAGACCATACAGCAGTTTAACAGGACAGGTTCCACTCAGAACAGGCCTCGCCATGGTTGACCAAAGAAGTTGAGTGCACCTGCTCAACATCATATCCAGAGGTTGTCTTTGGGAAATAGATGTAAGCATGCTGCCAGCATTGCTGCAGAGGTTGAAGGGGTGGGGGGGGCATCCTATCAGTGCTCAGACCATACACCGCACACTGCATCAAATTGGTCTGCATGGCTGTCATCCCAGAAGAAAGCCTCTTCTAAAGATGATGCACAAGAAAGCCCGCAAACAGTTTGCTGAAGACAAGCAGACTAAGGCCATGGATTACTGGAACCATGTCCTGTGGTCTGATGAGACCAAGATAAATGTATTTGGTTCAGATGATGTCAAGCGTGTGTGGCAGCAACCAGGTGAGGAGTACAAAGACAAGTGTGTCTTGCCTACAGTCAAGCTTGGTGGTGGGAATGTCATAATCTGGGGCTTCATGAGTGCTGCCGACACTGGAGAGCTACAGTTCATTGAGGTAACCATTAATGCCAACATGTACAGTCAGGTCCATAAATATTGGGACATTGACACAATTCTAATCTTTTTGGCTCTATACACCACCACAATGGATTTTAAATGAAATGAACAAGATCTGCTTTAACTGCAGACTTCCAGCTTTAATTTGAGGGTATTTACATCCAAATCAGGTGAACGGTGTAGGAATTACAACAGTGTGTATATGTGCCTCCCACTTTTTAAGGGACCAAAAGTAATGGGACAATTGGCTGCTCAGCTGTTCCATGGCCAGGTGTGTGTTATTCCCTCATTATCCCATTTACAAGGAGCAGATAAAAGGTCCAGAGTTCATTTCAAGTGTGCTATTTGCATTTGGAATCTGTTGCTGTCAACTCTCAATATGAGATCCAAAGAGCTGTCACTACTGAAGCAAGCCATAATTAGGTTGAAAAAACAAAACAAACCCATCAGAGAGAAAGCAAAAACATTAGGTGTGGCCAAATCAACTGTTTGGAACATCCTTAAAAAGAAAGAACGCACCGGTGAGCTCAGCAACACCAAAAAACCCGGAAGACCACGGAAAACAACTTTGGTGGATGACCGAAGAATTCTTTCCCTGGTGAAGAAAACACCCTTCACAACAGTTGGCCGGATCAAGAACACTCTCCAGGAGGTAGGTGTATGTGTGTCAAAGTCAACAATCAAGAGAAGACTTCACCAGAGTGAATACAGAGGGTTCACTACAAGATGTAAACCATTGGTAAGCCTCAAAAACAGGAAGGCCAGATTAGAGTTTGCCAAACAACATCTAAAAAAGCCTTCACAGTTCTGGAACAACATCCTATGGACAGATGAGACCAAGATCAACTTGTACCAAAGTGATGGGAAGAGAAGAGTATGGAGAAGGAAAGGAACTGCTCATGATCCAAAGCATACCACCTCAGCAGTGAAGCATGGTGGTGGTAGTGTCATTGCTTGGGCAGGTATGACTGCCAATGGAACTGGTTCTCTTGTATTTATTGATGATGTGACTGCTGACAAAAGCAGCAGGATGAATTCTGTTTTTCGGGCAATATTATCTGCTCATATTCAGCAAAATGCTTCAGAACTCATTGGACGGCGCTTCACAATACGGGGCAATTTAGGTAACAGCGATCACAGGTCAATTAGTTTCAGTATAAATCACACAAATAGGAAACATAAAGGGAATACAAAGGCACTGCATTTCAAAAGAGCCAACTTCCCTAAACTACAAACCTTGCTAAAAGGCATAAATTGGGATAAAATATTAGGAACAAAGAATACGGAGGAGAGATGGGTTTGCTTTAAGAGCATATTAAATAAGGGCATTAGCCAATGTATCCCATTGGGTAATAAATTTAAAAGAGTGAACAAAAGTCCTGGATGGCTTAACTCCAATGTAAAAATGCATATAAAAGCAAAGGAGAAGGCCTTCAAAAAATACAAGATTGAGGGATCATCATCAGCATTCCGACTTTATAAAGAATGCAACAAGAAATGTAAGGGTGTAATTAGGACGGCTAAGATAGAACATGAAAGACACATAGCGGAGGAGAGCAAAAAAAATCCCAAGAAATTCTTTAAGTATGTAAACAGTAAAAAAGGGAGGACAGACCATATTGGCTCCATAAAGAATGAGGAAGGACATCTGGTTACAAAGGATGGGGAGATGGCAAAGGTATTGAATTTATTCTTCTCCTCAGTCTTCACAAATGAATCGGGGGGCTTCAGTAACCAAAACTGCAGTGTTTATCCTCATAACACAACACAGGAAGCACCTCCATGGTTAACAGAGGACAGAATTAAAATTAGACTTGAGAAACTTAACATTAATAAATCACCGGGACCAGATGGCTTGCATCCGAGGGTACTTAGGGAACTCAGTCAAGTGATTGCCAGACCGTAATTTCTTATTTTTACAGACAGTCTACTGACTGGAATGGTACCAGCTGATTGGAAAAAAGCCAATGTAGCACCAATATTTAAAAAGGGCCCAAAATACATCCCTGGGAATTACAGACCAGTTAGCCTAACATCAATAGTATGTAAACTCTTGGAGGGGATGATAAGGGACTATATACAAAATTTTAGTAATGAGAACGGTATCATTAGCAGTAATCAGCATGGATTCATCGTTCTTGCCGAAGAATTGTTCTTGCCAAACCAATCTACTAACCTTCTATAAGGAGGTGAGTTGCCATCTAGATAAAGGAAGGCCCGTAGACGTGGTGTATCTGGATTTTGCAAAAGCATTTGACACAGTTCCCCATAAACGTTTACTGTACAAAATAAGGTCCATTGGAATGGACCATAGGGTGAGTACATGGATTGAAAACTGGCTACAAGGGCGAGTTCAGAGGGTGGTGATAAATGGGAAGTACTCAAAATGGTCAGGGGTGGGTAGTGGGGTTCCCCAGGGTTCTGTGCTAGGACCAATCCTATTTAATTTGTTCATAAATGACCTGGAGGATGGGATAAACAGTTCAATCTCTGTATTTGCAGACGATACTAAGCTAAGCAGGGCAATAACTTCTCCGCAGGATGTGGAAACCTTGCAAAAAGATCTGAACAAATTAATGGGGTGGGCAACTACATGGCAAATGAGGTTCAATATAGAAAAATGTAAAATAATGCATTTGGGTGGCAAAAATATGAATGCAATCTATACACTAGGGGGAGAATCTCTGGGGGAATCTAGGATTGAAAAGGACCTGGGGGTCCTAGTAGATGATAGGCTCAGCAATGGCATGCAATGCCAAGCTGCTGCTAACAAAGCAAACAGAATTTTGGCATGCATTAAAAAGTGGATCAACTCCAGAGATAAAATGATCATTCTCCCACTCTACAAGATTCTGGTCTGGCCGCACCTAGAGTATGCTGTCCAGTTCTGGGCACCAGTCCTCAGGAAGGATGTACTGGAAATGGAGCGAGTACAAAGAAGGGCAACAAAGCTAATAAAGGGTCTGGAGGAGCTTAGTTATGAGGAAAGATTGCGAGCACTAAACTTATTCTCTCTGGAGAAGAGACGCTTGAGAGGGGATATGATTTCAATATACAAATACCGTACTGGTGAGCCTACAATAGAAATAAAACTTTATTCGCAGAAGAGAGTTTAACAAGACTCTGGCAACTCATTAAAATTAGAAGAAAAGAGGTTTAACCTTAAACTACGTAGAGGGTTCTTTACTGTAATAGGGCGTACACACGGTCGGACTTTGTTCGGACATTCCGACAACAAAATCCTAGGATTTTTTCTGACGGATGTTGGCTCAAACTTGTTTTGTCTACACACGGTCGCACAAAGTTGTCGGAAAATCCGATCGTTCTAAACGCGGTGACGTAAAACACGTATGTCGGGACTATAAACGGGGCAGTGGCCAATAGCTTTCATCTCTTTATTTATTCTGAGCATGCGTGGCACTTTGTCCGTCGGATTTGTGTACACACGATCGGAATTTCTGACAACGGATTTTGTTGTCGGAAAATTTTATCTCCTGCTCTCCAACTTTGTGTGTCGGAAAATCAGATGGAAAATGTCTGATGGAGCCCACAAACGGTCGGAATTTCCGACAACACGCTCTGATCGGACATTTTCCATCGGAAAATCCGACCGTGTGTACGGGGCATAAGAGCGGCAAGGATGTGGAATTCCCTACCACAGGCAGTGGTCTCAGCGGGGAGCAATGATAGCTTCAAGAAACTATTAGATAAGCACCTGAATGACCACAACATACAGGGTTATACAATGTAATACTGACACATAATCACAAATAGGTTGGACTTGATGGACTTGTGTCTTTTTTCAACCTCACCTACTATGTAACTATGTAACTATGTAACAGTGCAGATGGACAATGACCCGAAGCATACTGCGAAAGCAACCAAAGAGTTTTTTAAGGGAAAGAAGTGGAATGTTATGCAATGGCAATCACCTGACCTGAATCCAATTGAGCATGCATTTCACTTGCTGAAGACAAAGCTGAAGGGAAAATGCCCCAAGAACAAGCAGGAACTGAAGACATTTGCAGTAGAGGCCTGGCAAAGCATCACCAGGGATGAAACCCAACGCCTGGTGATGTCTATGCATTCCAGACTTCAGGCTGTAGTTGACTGCAAAGGATTTGCAACCAAGTATTAAAAAGTGAAAGTTTGATGGATGGGTGTTAATCTGTCCCATTACTTTTGGTCCCTTAAAAAGTGTGAGGCACATATACAAAACTGTTGTAATTCCTACACCGTTCACCTGATTTGGATGTAAATACCCTCAAATTTAAGTTGAAAGTCTGCTGTTAAAGCACATCTTGTTTGTTTCATTTCAAAACCATTGTGGTGGTGTATAGAGCCAAAAAGATTAGAATTGTGTCGATGTCCCAATATTTATGGACCTGACTGTACTGTGACATACTGAAGCAGAGCATGATCCTCTCCCTTCAGAGACTGGGCCGCAGGGCAGTATGCCAACATGATAACGACCCCAAACACACCTCCAAGACGACCACTGCCTTGCTAAAGAAGCTGAGGGTAAAGGTGATGGACTGGCCAAGCATGTCTCCAGGCCAAAACCCTATTGAGCATTTGTGGAGCATCCTCAAATGGAAGGTGGAGGAGAGCATGGTCTCTAACATCTACCAGCTCAATGATGTTGTCAATGAGGAGTAGAAGAGGACTCCAGTGGCAACCTGTGAAGCTCTGGTGAACTTCATGCCAAAGAGGGTTAAGGCAGTGCTGTAAAATAATGGTGGCCATGCAAAATATTGACACTTTGGGCTCAATTTGGACATTTTCACTCAGGGGTGTACTCACTTTTGTTGCCAGCGGTTTAGACATTAATGGCTGTGTATTGAGTTTTTTTGAGGGGACAGCAAATTTACACTGTTATACAAGCTATACACTCACTACTTTACATTGTAACAAAGTGTCATTTCTTCAGTATTGTCACATGAAAACTATAACATATTTACAAAAATGTGAGGGGTGTAGTCACTTTTGTGAGCTACTGTATGTATTTTGTGTATTTTTTGTATTCAGCACAAGCGCAATATTGTTTTGCAGTTTTTGTTTTTAATATATACCTCTTAGATTGATCTCCTTATTACCACCGCTCTTGCAAAATGAATCAATAGTCACTAGCTTACTTTTTTCCTTCTGATGGATTTTTCTAATGCTTTTGATGTAACACTTTATTAGTTTATTTGTTGCACTACTTGTTACATTTTTACATTGTTATGTACTCATCCTGTTCATAAATCAATATGTTTAGCTTTATTGCTATTTGAATATTGTGCCACCATCCTTGTTGGTACTCAATTTGTCAATCTTTGTTATATTTAAAAAATAATAAACAATATTGACGAGAAAAAACAAAACAAAGCTAAAACTATCACATTGATACAGATTGCCCACAACCCCACATTCCCTGACCCCCTCCCATTCCAGTATACCCCATTATCCCCTAAATGATTAAAATATAGACTATGGGGGTTATTTAAGAAAGGCAAATCCACTTTGCACTACAAGTGCACTGCAAGTGCACTTGGAAGTGCAGTCGCTGTAAATCTGAGGGGTAGATCTGAAATGAGGGGAAGCTCTGCTGAGTTTATCATCCAATCATGTGCAAGCTAAAATGCTGTTCTTTATGTTCCTTGCATGTCCCGCTCTGATTTACAGCGCCTGTACTTCCAAGTGCACTTGCAGTGCACTTGTAGTGCAAAGTGGATTTGCCTTTCATAAATAACCCCCAATGATTTTGGTAGAAATTGGCCTGCTTCAGGATAGTATGCAAACTTGATTTGAATACATAGCAAACAGAGAGGCAAAGCAGTTGTTTTGCAATATAAAAATAAAATGTACTATAAGACAATAGCCAAGAATATTTTAGAGTGGCTAGACAGTATGTCAGTAGCTTGGTCAGGCCACACATTTAGAGGGAGAGAAGAGGTGGATTCAATCTTGAAATACAAATTAAAGTGTAATATCTATCTGAAAGACAGTAGACACAATTATTTTATAGTGGCTGGACAGTATGTAAGCAGTTTGGTTAGGCTGCAAATTAAAATGGAGAGGCAATTTGCATCTTAAAATAAACAGGGTATTTAATCCGAAAGACAATAGACAAAAATACTATACAGTGGTTGAGCAGTATGTTAGCAGCTTGGTTATGCCACAATTCAACAGGTAGAAACAAGGCAGGTTGTATTATGAAAAAAACAGAGTGTATTATCTGAGATACAATAGCCACACATATTTCAAAGTGACTGGACAATATATAACCAGCTTGTCTAGGCCACAATTGAAGATGGAGAAAAGAGGCATGTTTTACCTTAAAAAAACATTAATTGACAGACAATAGCTACAAATATTTTTGAGCACCAGAACTGGCCACAAACTTTGAGGCACAAAGCTAAATTTAGCCTAGAGTGAACATTAGCAGCCAAAAATAAGCTGTGGAAACATAGGGGTTTATTTACTAAAGGCAAATCCACTTTGCACTACAAGTACGCTTGAAAGTGAACTGCAAGTGTACTTGGAAGTGCAGTCACTGTAGATCCAAAGGGGACATGCAAGAAAAATAAAAAACAGCATTTTAGCTTGCACATGATTGGATGATAAAATCAGTAGAGCTGCCCCTCATTTCAGATCTACCCCTCAGATTTAAAGTGAATGCACTTCCAAGTGCACTTTTTCAAGTGCACTTGCAGTACACCTGTAGTGCAAAGTGGATTTGTAAATAACCCCCATTGTGTATTATATTCAGAGTGCTGGAGCACCAAAATAGGCCAGAAATTTATAGATACAAAGCAGGATCTACCTTGCAACAAGCATTATAAATTTTGCAGCTGAAGTCAAGCTGTGAAAAACTTGTGTATCATCTTTACAGCACTGGAATAAGCCCAGGAAGGGAGGCAGAAGCTGGTAATGGTGAAAGGTATCAAACTTTTTTTTTTTTGATGATACAAAACAGTGTACCATTTTAATGAATGCGAACCAGTCCACACTGTCAGGGAACAGGCAGATTCGCCTCTCTGTAATAAAATGCCTGTTTCACTAAAGAGCCTCTCAGACACACAGGCTCACTTGCTGAATTGCAAGCTAGAGGCTCCAGCTACTACTGTATATGCATTAGTCTGAGCATGTGCTTTGGGTGCTGCCTGTAATTGCTGCTTGAAGCTGGACCTAACCACCGTGGCCTAAAAATATTCACTGTCACTGCTGCTCTTCCTTTTAGGGATCAGAGGCACATTAGTCATCAGAAGGGACCCTGCCATATTCAGAAAATACAGCAAAGAAATCTCTACGTAACACTTCTTTAAAATGATACATTTTAGGTTCCCTCTGGAATGGTGATAGGACATAGGCCAGTTTTCCCTTCAGGGATCTAATAGTGTAACCAACCAATAGCGATCTCTTTCCCTGATGACCCAAAACCAAGGGTCCTTGCATGTGTATTTTAGCATAAAAGACCCCATTCACCACAATATGCCTGCAGCAAAGGAATGAGAGTTCTTGGTGTCACTAAGAACAGCACAGTCTTCAACCATCTCACCTCACCCATGTACAACACCCAGGTTTTTGTGTGGGGGTGAAACATCACCCTAACCTCCTACCTATCCTGCTCATATTCCTTCTCAGCCTTCTGCTGCCTCTATTTCAAAGGGATATAAATAGCGGGAAAAAGGTTTCTGTTGGCCCAGGGACAGCAGCAAGTCTTCCTCTTCCTCTTGTTTCTGTGTCTCTATTCCTGGTCTTTTACATCATGTGCCTCAAAAAGGACCTTTTTGCTAATCCCTGCCTCTTCACAGCTCACCAGTGTCAAACCCACACCACTCACTATAAAAGGGGGAAACTCCTTTTTATAGTGTGGGGACTGGCACATAACAAAGCTCCTATTTTGGGCCATTCTAACCCTGCTGACTGCAGTTGTAAGGTCAGGCAGGCATTGTGGATCTGCCGAACCATAAACCCAAGCTCAATCTCTAATCTTACTATGATTTAAACTGAGACTTGGCAAATGGGTTAATAAAGCATATGCTTGATTAACTTTTTTCCCTTTTCTACAAAGAAAAGCTAAGCTTTGTTGACTATCACACAAAGTAAAAAATCTTGGTGTAAGAAGCAATTGTTATGACACCATGTGGAATTCATGTGCAACCCTATTTTCCCCTGATTGTTACAAGCAATAAAAGAATCTGGTTGGAATTGAGCCATGTTTTACCACTATACTGTAAACTGGACCATTTAAAGTTTAAAATTACATCAGGATTTTTCAGATCTGGAAGATAGTGTATTTTCAAATAAACAAACATATACCTATCGGTTTCTGTTTATCTATTCCTGGTATAATCATTTCTATTGTATTATGTTTTCCCTGTGTGATCAGAGCAGGATAATATTTGCTTCGCATGGCTTGCAATGAATCCCTAAGCCATCAGGAACCTGGATTGCCCCAGGATGCGCTCTCGTGTGAAGTGTTTGCACTTGCAGCTGTCTCTCATCACTCCAGAATACAGACAGAAGCTCTTTAAGTGTGCGAAGCACACAAAATAAACTTCTGTCACTATCCATCTGATGAGAAGATGATAGAAGCTCTATTCAAAGATCATCTCTGCAAAACCAGAGGATGAGTACCCAATCTTGTCCCCTTCTGCGTATATACAGATGGCAAGCAACAGATCTCCTATTAAAGAAGTCAGATAATTTATTTTCTATTTCACAAACGTAACAAAAAGTAATACATAGTACTAATTCTTGAAATAGTGTTCAATATTTTGTACCTTCCAGTGTCATTAATATTAAAACGTAAACATCCACGTGTTCAAGCATCTATATTCAAATGTATGTACTTAATCTATGTGACCCAACTGCATAAACAGCAGTTACTTTCATACTTTTATGTTCATACTTTTATGTTCACTAGCTAGGAAGCAGGGGGGAAAAGTGGAAGTTAAAGGGTAACTCCACTTTCATGGAAAAATATAGCAAATAAAAATGAATATACTGTATCATATACAATTGCTACACAAGCCATATGATAACCTAATGTTATTCAAAATTACACTTTCATTTTCTGTAAAATTAAATGCAATAAGGCAACCTGGAAGCCTTCTGTACACAAAAGTGTACAGAAGGCTTCCAAAAATGTAATTTCCTGCTTGGGTGAATAAATTAACTTTTTCGTTGAGATACTACCTAGGGAGTAATAACTTCTAAAGGGATGCAGAAACTGCATGTTGTAGTATTAGAACACTAGGTACATCAGCTGATAAAAATAAATTAGTTACTCAAATTCAGAATCATTCTGCAGAGGACATTGGGGGTTATTTACTAAAGGAAAATCCACTTTGCACTGCAAGTGCACTTGGAAGTAAAGTCGCTGTAGATCCGAGGGGGACATGCAAGGAAAATAAAAAAAACAGCATTTTAGCTTGCACATGATTGGATGATAAAATCAGCAAAGGTTCCACTCATTTCAGATCTACTCCTTAGATTTAGAGCGACTGCACTTCCAAGTGCACTTATAGTGCAAAGTGGATTTGCCTTTCGTAAATAACCCCCAATGTCTAACAAAGAGCTATTGCTTCAGAGCAGAAAGAGGCAGCAATCTGCAACAAAGTTTGTTAAAATCCTTACAGTGTACATTGATCACATAGAAGGGATTTTTTTTATCAACAAAAGTGGAGTGACTCTTTAAATCTGTTCAATGTCTTTCACTTTGTTTGGTGTTCACTTACCTTTTGTGTGTCAAAGCAAAGTTGCTGAGAAATGCACGTTTATGTAACTTCGTAATTACAAGCATTGCAAAATAGAGATAGTTTTTTTTTTATACACTATACTAAATCATATTTGTTTTTCAGTCTGAAAAAAGCAATAAATCCTTAATCTGTAAAAGTGAGGACCTGTATGATAATCTTTAAAAAAATGTAAAATGCATACAGTAAATATAACTGATATGTGCATTAAAACATTTTGTGATTTAGAAAACTATGCACAGTAATGAAAATACTGAGAGAGAAAGAGCTTTATTAAGACTGTAAGTCAAATGTTGTTTAAAACATCCTAGTATTATTCAGTCCAATATAGAATATGTATTTTATATCACTAGCTATCAGACACCCAAAGATTCTGACTGAGTATTAAAGTGATTGCAAACCCTGTTACACCACTTTTACCTACAGGTAAGCATATAATAAGGCTTACCTGTAGGTACCGTGAATATCTCCTAAACTTGCACTGTTTAGGAGATATTCACTGTATTCGACGTCATCGGCACATGCGCACTAAAGAAACGGCTCACTTGTGACGTTTCTTCAGTAGCTGTGCCATGACCGGTGGCTCCCGCGTACATGCGCGGGAGTAACGTCATTGCTGCTTTGGCCAATTACAGCAACAGAGCCCATGAACCCAGAAATAAACCGGGAGGCATGTCGCCATTCACAGTGGTGTACGGGGACTGCTGCAACAGCTTCGATCTAAGGTAAGTATTTCATAATGGGCTAGTATGCTGCTTTTTTTACAACCAGTTTAAGGCTGTTTGTAAACTATGGGATCCACGAATAAAAGGCCAAGCCTTCTACTCTTACTACCTGTGATTTCCCTGGTATATTTATCCAAGAAGGGGCCAGACAGGTAACCACTTTCAGGCATTTCTTATATGTGAGTTCTGCTTAGTAGGGATGGCCCAAACACCCACCTGTTCAGTTCGCAGCAGAGCTCCCAAACAGGGAAAATGTTCTACCCCAAACAGCGAAACCCATAGAAGTCTATAGGAGCCAAACAAGAAAAATCAAAAGTGCCCAGTTTGAAGGCTTATATGCAAGTAATTGGCCACAAAAGGGATATGGGGGTCTGGGCATTGCCCTTGGGGACAAGTCAATAAAAAAATGTTTAAAAAAATTGTTTTTTCAGTAGCATTGATTTTAATGATGCTTAATATGCAACAATGGAAATGAAAAATTCATTTAACCGGTTCCCGACCGGCTCACATCTATATACGGGGGCAGAATGGCTCCCCTGCACGAAACCCCATACAGGAACAGGGTTTCTTTAAGAGCCGCCAGAGGGCACGCATTGCACGTGGCCGGCAGTCGAGATCGCCGCCAGCCACGCGCGATCGCGTGCACGAGCACCAGCACGGGGATTTGTGTGTAAACACACAAATCCCTGTGCTGTCAGAGGAGAGGAGAGATGTCGTTTGTTCCTACAATGTAGGAACAGCGATATGTCTCCCCCCTACTCAGTCCTATCCCAATACAGTTAGAACACACTGAGGGAACACCCATTTAACCCCTTGATCGCCCCCTAGTGTTAACCCCTTCTTTACAGGGTCATTTACACAGTAATCAGTGCATTTTTATGGCACTGATCGCTGTATGAATGTCAATGGTCCCAAAAATGTGTCAAAAGTGTCTGATCCCTCCATCGCAATACTGCTAAAAAATGCAGATCACTGCCATTACTAGTAAAAAAAAAATTATAATAAAAATGCCATTAAAATGCCATAAATCTTTCCCATAGTTTGTAGACGCTATAACTTTTGCGCAAACCAATCAATATACGCTTATTGCCATTTTTTTTTTTTTTTACCAAAAATATGTAGACGAATATATATTGGCCTAAACTGATGAAGAAATGTGTTATTTTAAAAACATTTTTAGGGATATTTATTACAGCAAAAAGTAAAAAATATTGTTTTTTTTCAAAATTGTCGCTCTTTTTTTTTCTATAGCGCAAAAAAATAAAAACCGTAAATTTCGTTTGGATACAGCATTGCATGACCGCACAATTACCAGTTAAAGCGATGCAGTGCCAAATTGTAAAAAGTGCTCTGGTCGGGAAGGGGGTAAAACCTTATGGGGCTGAAGTGGTTAAATATCGTGCCCTGGGGGGCCCCATTAATGTGCCTGTAAAGGGGCGCATTTGTATTATTTACAGAACATGCTACAGCAAAACTGACATTTCTAAAGAACAAAATCCCATTTAAAAAGGCTCGCGGTTATAATTGCCGACACCCGGCTATTAAAAAATAAAGAAAAAAATGGACAAAAAGTGGCCCCACCCACATGGCATCAGGGCATCACAAGAGAGGGTGGGGCCACCCAATTACGTCACCCGTCCTTGCCTATATAGGAGCTGTCAAAGGAAAGAGAGCACATACGGCAGGTAGCCTCCAATGGAGTAGATTGTTTTAATTATATCCTATTTTCTGTGTCAGTCAGGTGGCGTGATTGATGGTGGATTACATTGCGGGACACTTTTATTTTTTTATTTTTTCATAAAGAATTTGTTAAAAACTGTCTCTTGTGGTTTTTACTTTTTGACACTTTTTTTGGTGAATGGGTAGGGGTATGATGTACCCGATACCCATTCACATACGGGGTGGGGTGGGATCAGGGCGCCCCCTTGTTAAAGGGGGCTTCCAGATTCCGTATAGGCCCCCTACCCACAGACCCTGGCAACCACAGCCCAGTGTTGTCGGGAGGAGGCCCTTGTCCCCATCATTTTCTTCTTTATTTTTTAATAGCCGGGTGCTGGCAATTGTAACCGTGAGTCATTTTAAAAGGGATTTTTTTCTTTAGAAATGTCAGTTTTGCTGTAGCATGTTCTGTATATGCTACAAATGTGCCACTTTACAGGCACATTAAGGGAACCCCCAAGGCAAGATATTTAAAGGATTTTTTCATTTTCATTGTTGCACTTTAAGCATCATTAAAATCACTGCTCCTGAAAAAACAATCTTTATTTTTATTGATACATTTCCCCCAGGACAGTACCCAGACCCCCAGACCCCTCTTATGACCAATTACTTGCATATAATGCTGTATTTTTTCTTTTTTACCTGCACTTTTTTTTTTATTCAGGTGTCAGCGGGGAAACCCATTGACAGCTGATGACTAGTCGGTTGTTAAGGATGCCGCTTCCGGGCCCCGTTCCTTAACAACCAGCTTACACCGCATCCTGATTGGGCAAAGCTTCGCCCAATCAGGGAACAGAATGCACTGTGCAGCGCACAGAGCATTGAAGGGTGTTCATCATTTAAAAAGGACTTTTTTAATTTAAATGAACCATATTGGGGTGCTGCTGCTGCTGCATTTAAGCCAATAAATAATGTGAAAGTAAAGAAAAGAAAATTATACATGCTAAGTATATAATACTAGAATAAGGTGTTCCTGACGTTGTCTGCAAGACTAATGCCCTGTACACACGGTCGGATTTTCCGACAGAAAATGTGTGATAGGACCTTCTTGTCAGAAATTCCGACCGTGTGTACACAAATCCGATGCACAAAGTGCCACGCATGCTTAGAATAAATTAAGAGACGAAAACTATTGGCTACTGCCCCATTTATAGTCCCGACGTATGTGTTTTACGTCACCGCGTTTAGAACGATCAGATTTTCTGACAACTTTGTGCGGCCGTGTGTATGCAAGACAGGTTTGAGCCAACATCCATCGGAAAAAATCCATGGATTTTGTTGTCGGAATGTCCGATCAATGTCCGACCATGTGTACAGGGCATAATACTTTCCATGACACTGCATATAGCTTAAAGTTATCTCCTAAGCAGTAATTTGAAGGATTGTTTTTGTTTCCATGTCACCCTAAAAGCTGCATAAAAAGAAGGACTCCCTACTATTTTTGTTGCTTTGGGCACTTATTACCCATGGCAGTGCCCAGCTCCTCATGCCCCTTGCTTGACAATGCTTTGCAAATTAGCCTTTGACAATGGTCAAAATTGATTTTCAAGCCCCCTCATGACTTGAATGGGGTGCAAACTTGGGGTTTGCAATTTCTAATTCAGTGAACACCCCACAAATTGAGGACCCAGACACGCTTGCCAATCACTATCTTTTACTTGCTTTTTTTTCTGAGTCTCCGTATAACATAATTGCATTATCTGTTGACCCTGCCAGTAGTTTGGCTTGTTTCAATTTCCTTTAACAGGATGACAGCAGTGTTAATTCTGCAGTGAAATCATACAGCAGTGTTATTAATTTGTGGACAGGGTAGTTATAGATTCCTGGTGCCCAACACGCAGCTCACTGGCCCTCTGCAAGCAGCCCGCAGGCCATTGTGTACCATATAGAATGCAGAGTGTCAATGAGGTGCCGGGCATGGAACGCTTTCCATGTTCCAACACCCAGCACTGAAAGAGAAAGCTATCTCTGCCCACAGTACAAGTTCCAGAATGGGGAGAGAAATAGAGTGGCATTGGAGAATGTGATGGGTAAGTGATCACCAGTGGAGGGTAACTTTCAATGCAATGACCACTGGGACAGATGGGAAAAGGGAGTTACATTTCACTGCCATGAGCACAAATGCTGGGGGTAATTGGAGGTTAACTTTCACTGCCACTGACCACCAATGCAGCAGGAGTTAGATTCTTAACTGCCAGTGACCACCAATGCAAGTGGGGATTGGGGGTTAACTTTCACTACCACTGACCAATGCAGGGCGATTACATTTCACAGCCAGTGACCACCAATGTAGGTGGGGGCGTTTTTTGTACTGCCACCAGTCGGGGCTAGTATTGCATTCACAGACACCAATTTTGGGGTTATTATTGCATCCATTGATGAGCAGGATAGGAATTATTTTTTTGTTCTCTAACCCCAATGCTTTGAAGTTATTATTGCATTCACTAACATCAAAGTAGTGGGTTATTATTTCTCTCACTGACGCTAATGCTGGGGGGTTATTATTGCATTTACTGACACCAATGCTGGGAGGTCATAGTACTCCATTTTCTACATGGTGCATTGTGATATGCTTTAAAAAAAAAAAATTTAGGGCATTGAAGTGCGAAAAGGCACTGCTATTGTGCTGCCCTCTGGAAGTATCGGGGGCTGCAATTGTGGCCCTCTATGATATTTCAGACTTCACTGTTTTAGATGAACATGAAGTTTTAAATTAGGTAAACTATGAACAAAGCAGAGAAAGATGCAGAGCTTAGAGAACAATAATGAACTATGTATTGTACAAGAGCAGCTGCAATAGTCTCAAAAGAGTGTACCAGTTGAATAAAACATACAAGACTTCTGTGCTTGCCAATGGGAAACATTGATGTGTTCAGAAAAGTAACAAATGTAAAACAGTGTTTTCACAAAAATATATGTATTTTTTCAAGCTGAAAACACCTGCATACTTATCGTAAAGAAAATAAAACCACTGTATCCAGGAGAGAAAAAAAATCAAGAGAGGGTACATGATATAGAGCCAATGTATCAGAAGGGAAATAAACCATTAAGTGCTCATATGCAGTGTAAAACTTTGCTTCCACAATGGTTGCTCTTGCATATTAGAGTGGGAGCACAGAACTTGTCAGTTCTGCCACATTCCTTAAAAGAAAGGTCTTTATTTGATAATCCATTTTGCTCCCTTTTGGATTCTTTTATGCTCTTAAAGTGATTGTAAAGGCTTTCTTCAATTTTTTTTTAAAATAACAAACATAGTATCGCACAGAGCGGCCCTGGTCCTCCTCTTCTAGGGTTCCCCACCAGCGCCCTAGGCTCCTCTCTTTCTTCATGTGCTACCATAGGAAGCTGCTTCCTATAGGGGCACACCTGGCGGCTCACTCCTGAAGTGGACTTTGTATATAGACACACAGCTCCCATCTCAAATGATTTGATTGACAGCAGTGGGAGCCAATGGTTCCTGTTACTGCCTCAGTGCCTGTGTGAAGAGGGAAGTAGAGCAGTGCTGGCTATAGAGGGGCACATCGCTGTATCGAGATAGGACTCGGGTAAGTATATAGGGAGGTGAGGGGGCGAGACACTTACTGGGACATTTTATACCTTACGGCAGAGAATGCAGTAAGGTAAAAAACGTCTTGCCTTTAGAATCATTTAAGCACTAATGTTGTAAATACTTATGTATGGTATTTCACCTGTGATTTCTCAGAGAATTTGAAAACATACATTACTGGGTAGAATTCAGGGAATGGTAAATTCTATATTAAGATCAGCAAAATCTCACATAGGAAAAACCTGCATATACATTAATTGCAAAATGTGATTTCTTACAAAAATGATAACATTACAAGAATTCCCTAGTTACATCTGCATTGTTTTAGTTGGTATTTTAGTCAATGATTTTCAGTTCTGCATTGGCTAGGTGCCCACAAAATATTCACATTCCATTAAGAGCTGTTATCTATAGTGTGACAACCTTCATTGGCCTCTGTTCAGAAATGTTTGGAGGAGTCTAGATGTGCATATTAGAATTAGTTGTGCTGCTTTTGCATGTGCATTTTACATTACATAGTTTACAATTGTGGATTGCAGGTTTCTGGTTATATAAAGGTGTCTTGTGCAAGTCTTTGCAGTGAGACATACCTAATAATTGGTTTGCATAACACAACATTTTATTTTAACATAAATTAATTTTATTAATTATTTTTAGTATGGTATTCTTATTTTTATACATGAATTACATAGCTCGAACATTTTGCATAGCATTTTACTAAATAAAGGGAGATAGTACAGAAACAATTCAATACAAGAGGGTTCAGAAGGCCCTTCTTGTAAGAGCTTTAATCTAAAAAGGAGGGGTACATGATACAATGGGTAATACATGAGGGATGCGCTAATGGAGACCGTAAAAGCACAGATTTTTAGGTGGAGGCTAAATAGCTTTGCCTGAGGTGATGAATCTGAAAATTCAGGGCCACGTAAAGGCAGACAGAGTAGGAGATAGCTAGACAGTTTGGGGTGGGAAGTTTCAGAGGAAGGAAGATGGTCTGAAAAAATCCTGGAGGCAAATATAGGAGGAGGGGATGAGGGAGTTGAAGAGTAGAAGGCCTTGGGAGGAGTGTGGAGGACAGTATGGGTGGTATTTTGAGCTGAGTTTGGTGATGGTGCTTGGGGCAGAGTTGTGGATGGCTTTCTATATATTGCTGTTGATATTTTGAAGTAGACAGAGAGGTGCAGAGGACACTGAATGCTGGGTAAGGTGGATAAGTCTGGTAGCAGATTTAAAGTGATTGTAAAGTATTGTTTTTTTTTATAACAAACATGTTATACTTACCTGCTCTGTGGAGTGGTTTTGCACAGAGCAACCTGGATCCTCCTCTTCTTGGGTCCCTCTTTGCTGCTCCTGGCCCCTCCCTCCTGTTGAGTGCCCCCACAACAAGCAGCTTGCTATGGGGCACCCAAGCCAAGTCACAGCTCTCTGTGCCCATTCAGACATGGAGCCACAACCCGGCCCCGCCCCCTCTCTCCCCTGATTGGCTAACTGACTTTGATTAACAGCCGCGGGGGGCAATGCTGCCGCTGCCGTGTCTCAGCCAATCAGGAGAAGAGTCCCGGATGGCTAAGAGACTCATGGACATCCCTGAAGAGGGATTGGGCTCAAGTAAGTAATTAGGGGATGCTGGGGAGGCTGCTACACACAGAAGGGTTTTTTATCTTAATGCATAGAACGCATTAAGATAAAAAAATGTCTGCCCTGTACAACTCCTTTAATCATAGACTGAAGGGAGAATAACCTGTGTAACGGTAGGCTAGTGAGGAGGGAGATGCAATAGTTGAGGTAATGGCAATGAATTAGTAGGTTTGTGGTGTCATTGATAAGAAGGGGCCTATTTGTGTGATGTTATAAAGGTTAAGGGAACAAGATGTTGATAATGATTGGATGTCAGGCTAAAAGGAAAAGTCAGAGTCTAGGATTACACCTAGCACATTGTCATGAGGGTAGGGACTGATAGTTAGCTATTGATCTTGATAGAAATGTTCAGGAAGGGGCATGTGGGAGTTGAAAATATTATGATCTCAGTTTTGGAAAGAATCACATGGTGTGATATCCATACTGATATGTCAGCAAATTAGTGATGAGTGAATAGACTGACTGGGTGAGAAGAGGAGAATAGCAATAGATTTGAGCATAGAAATGGTATTGGAAGCCTTGGGAAGCTATTAACTGACCAATGGAGGAGGTGTAGACAGAAAATAACAGTCCAAGGACAGAGCCTTCAGAGACCCCTATGAAAAACAAAAAAAAAGGATGGAGGATGTAGAGTTGTAGGTGACATAGAAGGAACACTGATAGTATGAAGACAAACAGGAAAGAGCAAAGTGTCAGAGGTCAAGGGAGTGGGTTTTTTTGAGGGGGATTAGGTTGTCAACTGTATCAAAAGCAGCAGAAAGATATAGTAGTATGAGTAGGGAGTATCGGCTAATGGTTTTAGGAAGTAAGTAAGTTGTGAGGGAATTCTGCAGAGAAGAGATTCAGGCTAAAGGTACAGATATTAACAAGCATCAATACATAGGGATAGATACCAGGACAACAAGAACACAGAGGAGAGATGGGTTTGCTTTAAGAGCATATCAAATAAGGGCATAAGCCAATGCATCCCATTGGGTAATAAATTTAAAAGAGCGAACAAAAGTCCTGGATGGCCCAATGTAAATATGCATATAAAAGCAAAGAAGGCCTTAAAAAAATACAAGGTTGAAGGATCATCATCAGCATTCAGACTTGATAAAGAATGCAACAAGAAATGTAAGGGTGCAATAAGGATGGCTAAGATAGAACATGAAAGACACATAGCGGAGGAGAGCAAAAAAAATCCCAAGAAATTATTTCATGATGTAAACAGTAAAAAAGGGAGAACAGACCATATTGGCCCCATAAAGAATGAGGAAGGACATCTGGTTACAAAGGATGGGGAGATGGCGAAGGTATTGAATGTATTCTTCTCCTCAGTCTTCACAAGGGAATAGAGGGGCTTCAGTAACCAAAACTGCAGTGTTTATCCTTGTGACACATCACAGGAAGCACATCCATGGTTAACAGAGGACAGAATTAAAATTAGACTTGGGAAACTTAACATTAATAAATCACCAGGACCAGATGGCTTGCACCCGAGGGTACTTAGGGAACTCAGTCAAGTAATTGCCAGACCATTGTTCCTAATTTTTACTGACAGTCTACTGACTGGAATGGTACCAGCTGATTGGAGAAAAGCCAATGTAGCACCAATATTTAAAAAGGGCCCAAAATACATCCCTGGGAATTACAGACCAGTTAGCCTAACATGAATAGTATGTAAAGTCTTGGAGGGGATGATAAGGGACTGTATACAATATTTTAGTAATGAGAACGGTATCATTAGCAGTAATCTGCATGGGTTCATGAAGAATAAGTCTTGCCAAACCAATCTATTAACCCTCTATGAGCAGGTGAGTTGCCATCTAGATAAAGGAAGGCCCATAGACTTGGTGTATCTGGATTTTGCAAAAGCATTTGACACAATTCCCCATAAACGTTTACTGTACAAAATAAGGTCCGTTGGCATGGACCATAGTGTGAGTACCTGGATTGAAAATTGGCTACAAGGGCGAGTTCAGAGGGTGGTGATAAATGGGGAGTACTTGGAATGGCCAGGGGTGGGTAGTGGGGTCCCCCAGGGATCTGTGCTGGGACCAATCCTGTTAAATGTATTCATAAACGACCTGGAGGATGGGGTAAACAGTTCAATCCCTGTATTTGCGGACAATATTAAGCTAAACAGGGCAATAACTGCGCAGGATGTGGAAACCTTGCAAAAAGATCTGAACAAATTAATGTGGTGGGCAACTACATGGCAAATGAGGTTCAATGTAGAAAAATGTAAAATAATGCATTTTGGTGGCAAACAAAATGAATGCAATCTATACACTGGGGGGAGAACCTCTGGGCGAATCTAGCATGGAAAAGGACCTGGGGGTCCTAGTAGATGATAGGCTCAGCAATGACATGTAATGCCAAGCTGCTGCTAACAAAGCAAACAGAATATTGGCATGCATTAAAAAAGGGGATTAATTCCAGAGAAAAGGGGGATCAACTGCAGAGATAAAATGATAATTCTCCCGCTCTACAAGACTCTGGTCCAGCCGCACCTAGAGTATGCTGTCCAGTTCTGGGCACCAGTCCTCAGGAAGGATGTACTGGAAATGGAGCGAGTACAAAGAAGAGCAACAAAGCTAATAAGGGGTCTGGAGGATATTAGTTATGAGGAAAGGTTGCAAGCACTGAACTTTTTCCCTCTGGAGAAGAGAAGCTTGAGAGGGGATATGATTTCAATATACAAATACCATACTGGTGAGCCCTCAATAGGGAAAAAACTTTTTCGCGGAAGGGAGTTTAACAAGACTCGTGGCCACTCATTAAAATTAGAAGAAAAGAGGTTTAACCTTAGATTACGTAGAGTGTTCTTTACTGTAAGAACGACCACAACATACAGGGGTATACAATGTAATACTGACATATAATCACACACATAGGTTGGACTTGACGGACTTGTGTCTTTTTTCGAGCTCACCTACGATGTAACTATGTAACTATGTAACTTCAGCTAGCACGTGAACACTCAGGATCACGTGGAGCTGGGAATAAAAATGTTTGGAAGTAAAGACTTCTTCTGACAAATCTGTATAGCTTTAGTTGAGCCATAAAATTGCTCTTAACTCAATTTCTAGTTCAAGTGATTTACTATCAGTGTGCTGTTCCTTTTTAGTACCAGAACATTATTTCTATACCCTGTACCAGTGAGTAGGTTTCATTGTTGAGCGTTACAAGGCTGCAGCCCAGGGAATTAACTAAACTCTCTATGAGAGCTTCACTTAACTCCAGACCTTGTTACTATTGTTATGGGAGGACTGTAAATATTATAATGTCTTCACTTTCAAGGTGTATGGTAAGTGCTAAACTAAAAATAACAAAGCATTAGTGTTCATTTTGTGCACAAATAATAGACCAGTATCATACTACAGAATGAACATGGTTACTTAATATCTGTCAGATAAGAGCTTGAATAAATGATTTTTAGAATTCTTCAAAGATGGACATATTGTGAGATAAGAGTAACAGAATCATTCTGAGATAGGTAAATAGCCATTCTGAGATGCAGGTCACTTTTCACTGAAATCTAAGATAGATATATTAATGAATACACTATAGAAGATGTGGATCTTTTGTACACAGTATAATATAAGCCAGGTGAGTTCAGTGAGTATGACAGTGCGCAGTATGCGCAGAAGAGAAGTCTGGATGGTATGACTGAAGGCAGTATGTACAGGAAAGGAGCAAGGTGGGCATGCCAGGGGGAATTTGTTCAAGAGACAAATGCAAAGGGTATGAGAGTATGAGGGTATGACAGCAAACATTATGTGCAAGACAGGGGTGTACAGTATGTTCAGGAGAGTTAATTAAATGTAATGACACCTGTCATTACATGTCATTACATGCAAGAGAGGAGGGCAAGAAGTAAGACAGTGGACCCGATGTTCATGCGTGGGATGTGGTGTGGGAGAGGTAGTGTGCAGAGAAGGCTATGCAAGTTTACAAAATGTACAGCTAGGGTATGTCAAACTGGCCATAAACTGAAAAACAAAAAAATAACAGACTCTTCCATCCACACAAATGAGGTGGATAGAGGAATACAGTGATCGAAAAAAGGTTTTCCAAAGTTTTCAATTTATGTCCCTTCTAAGAAAGCTGATCAAAAGACTGAGCATTGTCAAGTGATGACAGAAATGCACTGATGATAAACCAGCCAAATTTAGATCCGTGTATCACCAGCTTAAAACATGGTTGGTAAGGAGTGGAGAGTGTTGAAAGATAGGCTATGATGCTATCGGTCTATCATTTTTTGTTGTGCCTATATGTTCATATTTAATGATAACTTCAGCCCCATTTTTTTTAAATCTGGCATTTAGGGATGAAGAGTAAAAACCTCTGAGGTTTTCAATTCTGTCTATGACTTTTTGGAGAGAATCTCCTTCAGCAGCTGTTCCAGGGACACATGTGATAGCAATAGGAGGTGCTGTTGTCATTGGGACCAGAAGGTATAGAACAGCAATAAAAACATAGTTCAGAAATTCTAAAACATTTTGGTTTTACTAAAATTATGTTTTTGTCTGCATCCACCTTGGGAATACTTTTTATTCCTTCCTGTTCTGACAGAAAAAAAATGAAATCTCTCTAAAAAGGATATGCGTGGAAATAAAAACTTGATATGTGTTCAAACCCTTCCAAGGATCCATTGTGTTCTAGGAGAAATATCCAAATGTACTATAGTTAGGTCAACCTACAACTCTACATCTGACTATGGGGTTGATTTACTAAAGGCAAATAGACTTTGCACTTTGCAAAGTGTAGTTACATTATGTAAGTGCAGTTGCTCCAGAGCTTAGTAAATGAGCAGACGCTCTGCTGACTTCCATCATCCAATCATGTGCAAGTAGAAATGCTTTTTTTTTTATTTTCCTTGCATGTGATTGGGTATTATTTGCAAAGTGAACCTTTTCCTCATTTACTAAGCTCTGGAGCAACTGCACTTTGCAAAGTGCACAGTCTATTTGTCTTTAGTAAATCAACCCCAATGTAAATCATCTAGGGGCTGATTTAGCAGAGAGCATATTCACCTTACTTAATGAATAAAGCAGAGCTTTGGTCATTCTGAATATCACATTTTATGCAATAGAGCTTAAAAAAACAAGATTTTCCCTTTACATATTTGAGTTATTAAAGTGGGCACACTGGATGTGCACAGAAAGAGGTGTGACCAACAGTAGGGATATAGGATGGATATCTATATCATAGATAGATAGATAGATAGATAGATAGATAGATAGATAGATAGATAGATAGATAGATAGATAGATAGATAGATAGATAGATAGACCTAGATAATTGGGTAGCAGTAATTAAATGAAATAAGAATTCAGGAACCAAGGGATGCTTTCAATCACTGACTAATTGCATCAGTTGGATTTTTGTTAAATCTCAAGCAGATGTTGTCAGCTGCCTGTGCTCCTCTGGGGAGATTTTCCTTCAATCCGTACCTTGAAGACACAACTGGAAACAAGATGAAAACTCTCCAAAGCAAAGAGAAATTACCTCTTATGCCGCGTACACACAATCTGAAATTCGGCCAACTAAAGACCGATGAGAGCTTTTGGTCGGAAAATGCGACCGTGTGTATGCTCCATTGGACTTTTGCTGGCCGAATTGCAGCCAGCAAAAGATTGAGAGCATGTCCTCAATTTTTTGGTCGGAAAAAGTTCCTATCTGAAAATGCGATCGTCTGTAGCAATTCCGACACGCAAAATTCCTACGCATGCTCGGAAACAATTCGATGCATGCTCGGAAGCATTGAACTTCATTTTCTTGGCTCGTCGTTGTGTTATACGTCACCACGTTCTTGGCGGTCGAAAGTTCAGCTAACTTCTGTGTGACCGTGTGTATGCAAGGCAAGCTTGAGCGAAATCCTGTCTCAAAAGCCATCATATCTTTTTCCGACGAGAAGTCTGATCGTCGGAAAAAACTGTAAAAATGTGAATATACAATATTTTTTTTATCCAGTGGCCGTGATCAAATAGAAAGGTTGAACCGTGAATCTCCCCAACAAGGACACAGACAGCAATAATAAACAAAACTGCAAACCCTTAAACACTCTATTTATGTAAGGTTTACTTTAATTGCACTTAAGAAAAAGTAAAAAACAAACCAATCTTTAAAACTGAATTAATAACAAAGTCCTTTTTATGCGTTTTGCCCTCATTTTCAAGTATCCAATACAGTTGCCTTTTTCTTTTGGCTATTTTCCTTTTTACTCCAACCTTTGCTGGAATGAAAGATAGAGTAGATAACCTAAATGAGAAATAGCTATCTCAGCCGTTAAAGCAGCATGCTGTAAATCTGACTACTCTTTACAGAAAGAAAAATCAACCATAAAATGGAAAGATCACCTAGGCAATTCCCAGATGTCCCTTGTAAATGTGCCTGTACATGACCACTATTGATTGTCTATGGCTACAATAGGCCCATCCACAATTTTTCAATGTTCCATTTTTCAATTATATTTCCAGGGTGACATGCAGAGTACAGAAGACTAGTTATTGCTTTGACATTTGGACCCTGATGGTGATAATAAATACTAAATCATTACCCCAAACCAGACAGCACTGAATTGTTTTGTCACCTCGCTTTTGTCTTTCATATCATCCACTACCGTCTGCACCATGAACTGATTGAGCTCTCTATCTCAGTATGAATTTGTTTAAAGTCGAAAACACATGGCCTTAAGCCATTCCTGTAATACCAGTGACACACAATTTAAACTGTGGATTGAGAATTTCATGTCTTCATAACTTTCTGTATAGAGAATATCAATTATCACAATCATCAATCTTCTAGAAAGTGAACCTAAGACTTTATGTTGGTCTTGCCATTGTTTTGTTAGACACTCACCACCAGTTATCTTCCATTAAATTATGTTCTATTAAATACTAATAAAAGAAAAGTAACCAAAAGATATTGACAAAGAATTACGTTCAGTTCATAGTCACATGTAATGTTTAGCTATGGGTTAAAGTTTGCAAGTTGTGAGGCATAGGGATCAGATGAGAATCAGTGTCCTAGTAATAAAATAAAGCACCACCCTGCTCTTAAATTGTTATCCATTGTCACACATTATACTGTGCTTGTAACTGTAGTTTGTATATGATGTTAAAGAAAATAGGTAATGAGTTAAAATATAGTGCATTTTTAAAGGGCACAGATTTCTAGTTATAATTGAAGTGTCTACCTCACAATTGTTTGTGGTCTGATTTTTAATTTTTTACATCCTTCCTCTTCCATATTTGTGATATTTTATGTTGTATTACACAGAGATTTATAGATTAGCAACTAAAAACTTGGCAGAGGCACCAATTCAACCCCAGTTTAGAGTATATGTACTGTACAGCCCAATTTTTTTTTTATATTTGGATAGAGTAAGGAAGGGTAAACACTTAAACGTTTTTTGTATCTCTTTGGGAAGAATTCCCTTTACTGCCTGTCCTGGAGATGCCATGAAGGAAGTAAACTTCTTAAGCAGTTTTCAAGAGAACTTATGACCCCATAGTAAGGCGTACCCTAACTTTTTGTTTTCATATGTAAAATCAGTGATAATAAACACATGGGCAAATTGAAAGGTGAAATCTACCGATCAGGTACACATCTTTCTTCATGTAACACAGAGGTGTCAAACTCAAATTCATCAGAGTCTGCATCAGCATTATGGTTGCCCTCAAAGGGCTGGTTGTATCTGTAACATCATATAAATATATCTACTCTTTATAATATTAAATAATTGCCTCTGCATTTGATTATTACTGGTTTTAGTAACAACTAAAATTTAGGCTGTGAAGGGCAGGTGCAGACCGGCACAGAGCCCATTCACATTCCTGTAGCAGATGATGCAAGTCTGAAAAGGAGGGTTGCACACAGCTGGTATCGTCCACACAAAACTTTATTGGAGACTGCTCACACAGAGCATTGCTCTCCTGTGGTATTCTGTCTGAGCAGTCTTCAATAAAGCTTCTTGTGGATGATACTAGTGGTGTGTCACCCTCCTTTTCAGCTGGCATACAATTGTGTGCAGCACCCTCTACTGTGCTACTAGCAGTAGTGCAGGTTATAGCTGGCCCAGGGATAAACCTGGGTCATGGAATCTGGATCAGGGTTAATAGAGGCTAGGGCCGAATGACTGATCCTGGCAGCTCTCTTGTGCCTCCCCCTGGTTCTAAAATGTTGCAGAATGTTCTAGAAATTAGTGGGCGAAAGCTAGGAGGGTTGCCTTGCATATTTAGGGGCCCTTACCCAATCCCCAGGAAGTTACATATAGTTACATAGTAGGTGAGGTTGAAAAAAGACACAAGTTTATCAAGTCCAACCTATGTGTGTGATTATATGTCAGTATTATATTGTATATCCCTGTATGTTGCGGTCGTTCAGGTGCTTATCTAATAGTTTCTTGAAACTATCAATGACCCACGCTGAGACCATCACCTGTGGAAGGGAATTCCACATCCTTTCCGCTCTCATGCTGCGTACACACGAGGGAACTTTTCAACCGGGCTGGTCTGACGGACCGAGAACGGCGGACAATTCGACCGTGTGTGGGCTTCATCAGACCTGCAGCGGACTTTTTCAGTCGAAAATCTTATGGACTTTAGATTTGGAACATGTTTCAAATCTTTCCGACGGACAAGAGTCCGGTCGAAAAGTCTGCTCGTCTGTATGCTAGTCCAACGGACTAAAACCAACGCTAGGGCAGCTATTGGCTACTGGCTATCAACTTCCTTATTTTAGTCCGGTCGTACGTCATCACGTAAGAATCCGTGTGATTGTGTGTAGGCAAGTCCGTTTGTTGAGAAAGTCCATCGGAAGTCCACCGAAAGTCCGTCGGATAGACCGTCGAACCAGTCTGGTCGAAAAGTCCGTTTGTACGCTGCATCACAGTAAAGAACCCTCTACGTAGTTTAAGGTTAAACCTCTTTTCTTCTAATTTTATTGAGTGGCCACGAGTCTTGTTAAACTCCCTCCTGCGAAAAAGTTTTCTCCCTATTGTGGGGTCACCAGTATGGTATTTGTATATTGAAATCATATCCCCTCTCAAGCGTCTCTTCTCCAGAGAGAATAAGTTCAGTGTTCGCAACCTTTCTTCATAACTAATATCCTCCAGACCCTTTATTAGCGTTATTGCCCTTCTTTGTACTTGCTCCATTTCCAGTACATCCTTCCTGAGGACTGGTGCCCAGAACTGGACAGCCTACTCTAGGTGCGGCCGGACCAGAGTCTTGTAGAGTGGGAGAATTATCGTTTTATCTCTGGAGTTGATCCCCTTTTTAATGCATGCCAATATTCTGTTTGCTTTGTTAGCTGCAGCTTGGCATTGCATGCCATTGCTGAGCCTATTATCTACTAGGACTCCCAGGTCCTTTTCCATCCTAGATTCCCCCAGAGGTTCTCCCCCCAGTGTATAGAGTGGGCCTGGCAGGGAACTAAGGAGCCCATAAATAGACATGAGCCATGCCAGCCAGGGAGTCTGGTGGAAGATGGAGAAGCGGTGCTGAAGGAGTCTGTCGGTGGCCCTTGAGTAACCCCCTGCCGGGGACAGGTTTTACCTTGGGCTGGAGCTCGGGAGGCTGGCCTGAGAGGATCCTACCACAGGAGGCAGTTGGAGGAAAGCTTTCTGGAGAGGCAGCACTAGGCAAAGAGAGACAGAGTGAATAGATCAGCACAGTGCAGGGACGGACAAGGGGAGACCCTGCCAGCTGTAGCAGGTCTCTCTTGAAGAAAGCGGTATGCTCAAGTCTTCATCCAACCTTGCCCTGGGAAATCTCCAGTGTGTGTGTCGGTCGGGTAGACTGGGAAGAAGAAGCAGCCAGGTGGGCTGGGGAGGTGGCAGCCAGGTGTGCTAGCAATTCTGCGGGAAGTAGAGCTGGGACTAGTGTCTACAGAAAAGCAGATGGCGATGCAGGATGCAGTTTACTCCACATGTGCCTTTTTTCTACAAGGGACTGAAAGTTTCTAACCTGTATGGATATGTTGCTGAACTGATGAGAGACTGTTAGTTCCCAAAGAAGTGAACCCAACAGAGTTGTGCAAATGATCAAGTTTTGTGCAGGAGGAAGAAGTGGAACCTGTAAATAGGGAAGGAAGTTGTCCCTGGTTCTGTTTTATTGTCAAGCTGGGCATTACATAATCCCTAACCCCATCCAAGTTATTATCCCTTAATAAAAAAGCAACAAAAGCAAGCTTAAAGGACTGTTTTTCTGTGTCTGGATGCAAGAAGGAAATGCTATGTGACTGGCTGTGCAGCAGTGGGGAACCCTGACATTTGCAACTCCTACAGGAGTAGCGCATAGAAAGTGCAGGGTCTGGAGGAGGGCCAGAGGAGGGCTGGAGTTAGCTGCCTGAGTCTCCTGAATGCTGTGACCAGGGGAGGTAGAGACAAGGGAGTGCACAGGGAGGTGCAGAATCTGTAGGAGGAGCTCTGTCCTCCTTTCTGCTGATGACTGCTGAGGTAGGAAAGAGGGGGCAGAGACAAGCCTCTCCAAAGTGGTACAGAGAAAGGCAGGATCTGGGAAAGGAGTTCTGTTCTCTTCTCTGCTGACGAATGCAGAGACAAGGTGGGGGTGGAGACGAGAGGGGTGCTGCAGCTGCAGGACAGGTGCAAGGGCCACATGAAATTGCCTGATGGGCAAGATTGCCCATTGGGCCTTGTGTTTGACACATACCTAAGACATACATAACCTTTATCAAAATAGTCTGGGCGTAGTTGTAGTTTAACAAAAGGGTAGGGTAGGGAATGTTAATTTCCCAAACTGATAAGGGCAACCAAACTGATAAGAGGCATGGAGAAGCTCATCTATGAGGAAAGATTAGAGGAACTGAATCTATTCCCTCTTGAGAAGAGGAGATTAAAGGGGGATATGCTCAACATGTACAAATACATAAGTGGTCCATATAGTGAACTTGGTGTTGAGTTATTTACTTTAAGGTCATCACGGAGGACAAGGGGGCACTCTTTACGTCTACGAAAGATTTTATCTCCAAATACAGAAAGGTTTCTTCACAGTAAGAGCTGTGAAAATGTGGAATAGACTCCCCCTCCAGAGGTGGTTCTGGCAAGCTCAATAGATTGCTTTAAAAAAGGCCTGGATTCTTTCCTAAATGTACATAATATAACTGGGTACTAACATTTATAGGTAAAGTGGATCCAGGGAAAATCCGATTGCCTCTCGGGGGATTAGGAAGGAATTTTTTTCCCTGCTGTAGCATATTGGAGCATGCTTTGCTGGCGTTTTTCGCCTTCCTCTGGATCAACTGTGGGTATAAGATTGGGTATATGTGATTGTATGATATTATTTTTTATTTATTTATGTATTTATTTTTATGGTTAAACTAGATGGACTTGTGTCTTTTTTCAACCTGACTAACTATGTAACCTGGCTGCGTTGTCACCCACCCTACTGGCTGCGATGATGTAACATTGCTGGAGTTTTTCGCCTTCCTCTGGATCAACAGTGGGTGACGGAATGTGTATATGGGATTGTATTTTTTTTTTTAACTATATGGACTTGTGTCTTTTTTCAACCTGACTAACTATGTAACTAATTTGCAAGATATGCGTTAACAAAAAAACTGGTATAAGTTCCATGCAGGCTCAAAATAATTTAAAAACTTGTGTATTGTCCTTTCTTCTATATTATTCTTGAAACCTTATATGCTAAACATTTTTTTTTATACATTAACATATGACATAACATACTGTAGAGCTTGATATTTGGGACATTCTGCCCCACTGTGGAGTATAAAAGCAACTCTGAAGCCTTGCACAAGTGGACCTAATAAAATAGAGTGTATAAACATCTTTGGGGAAAAAAAAAAGGAGAAAAAAAAGGAAAGCAAGTTAGCTATGTTCACAACACTCAATAATATGTAAGGGAAGTAAAAACAATTTGCTTTGAAATTTTGAATTGCCTGTTTGCACATATAGTTACATAGTTACATAGTAGGTGAGGTTGAAAAAAGACACAAGTCTATCAAGTCCAACCTATGTGTGTGATTATACAGTATCTCACAAAAGTGAGTATGCCCCTCACATTTTTCTAAATATTTTATTATATGTTTTCATGTGACAACACTGAAGAAATGACACTTCGCTACAATGTAAAGTAGTGAGTGTATAGCTTGTATAACAGTGTACATTTGCTGTCCCCTCAAAATAACTCAACACACAGCCATTAATGTCTAAACCGCTTGCAACAAAAGTGAGTACACCCCTATGTGAAAATGGCCAAATTGGGCTCAAAGTGTCAATATTTTGTGTGGCCACCATTATTTTCCAGCACTGCCTTAACCCTCTTGGGCATGGAGTTCACCAGAGCTTCACAGGTGTCCACTGGAGTCCTCTTCCACTCCTCCATGACGACATCACCGAGTTGGTGGATGTTAAAAAGGGAGTCCCACAAATTTTTTTTTTAAAAAGTCAGCAGCTACAAATACTGCAGCTGCTGACTTTTAAAATAAGGACACTCACCTGTCCCTGGGTCCAGCGATGTTGGCACCCGAGACCGAAACGTCCCTCGGTCCTCGGGTGCTGCCACCGCCATTCTCTGTAAGGGAATCAGGAAGTGAAGCGCTGCGCTTCCTAACTGGTCCCCGCTGTCTCTGGGACCCGTGTGTGTCCCAGCAGACAGCGCGGTGGGGACGGGAAGAGGCATAGACTCCCATGGGAGTCTATGCCGGAAGTGGGTGCAAATACCTGTCTTAGACAGGTATCTGCACCCCCCTCCCCCCTGAAAGGTGCCAAATGTGACACCGGAGGGGGGAAGAGTTCCGAAAAGCGGAGGTTCATTTTTTGTGTGAACCTCCGCTTTAAGGACCTTGCACTTTTCCACCTTCCGTTTGAGGATGCCCCACAGATGGTCAATAGGGTTTAGGTCTGGAGACATGCTTAGCCATTCCATTACCTTTACCCTCAGCTTCTTTAGCAAGGCAGTGGTAGTCTTGGAGATGTGTTTGGGGTCGTTATCATGTTGGAATACTGCCCTGCGGCCCAGTCTCTGAAGGGAGGGGATCATGCTCTGCTTCAGTATGTCACAGTACATGTTGGCATTTATGGTTCCCTCAATGAACTGTAGCTCCCCAGTGCCGACAGCACTCATGCAGCCCCAGACCATGACACTCCCACCATGACTGTAGGCAAGACACACTTGTCTTTGTACTCCTCACTTGGTTGCACACGTGCTTGACACCATCTGAACCAAATAAGTTTATCTTGGTCTCTTTGGACCACAGCACATGGTTCCAGTAATCCATGTCCTTAGTCTGCTTGTCTTCAGCAAACTGGTTGAGGGCTTTCTTGTGCATCATCTTTAGAAGAGGCTTCCTTCTGGGACAACAGCCATGCAGACCAATTTGATGCAGTGTGCGGCATATGGTCTGAGCACTGACAAGCTGACCCCCTCACCCCTTCAACCTCTGCAACAATGCTGGCAGCACTCATACATCTATTTCCCAAAGTTAACTTCTGGATATGACGCTGAGCACATGCACTCAACTTCTTAGGTCAACCATGGCGAGGCCTGTTCTGAGTGGAACCTGTCCTGTTAAACCGCTGTATGGTCTTGGCCACCATACTGCATCTCGTTTTCTGGGTCTTGGCAATCTTCTTACAGCCTAGGTCATCTTTATGTAGAGCAAAGATTTTTTTTTTCAAATCCTCAGAGAGTTCTTTGCCATGAGGTGCCATGTTAAACGTCCAGTGACCAGTATGAGAGAGTGAGAGTGATAAAATCAAATTTAACACACCTGCTCCCCATTCACACCTGAGACCTTGAAACACTAACAAGTCACGTGACACCGTGGAGGGAAAATGGCTAATTGGGCCCAATTTGGACATTTTCACTTAGGGGTGTACTCACTTTTGTTGCCAGCGGTTTAGACATTAATGGCTGTGTGTTGAGTTATTTTGAGGGGACAGCAACCTATACAAGCTGTACACTCACTACTTTACATTGTAGCAAAGTGTCATTTCTTCAGTGTTGTCACATAAAAGGATATAATAAAATATTTACAAAAATATGAGGGGTGTACTCACTTTTGAGAGATACTGTATGTTAGTATTACATTGTATATCCCTGTATGTTGCGGTTGTTCAGGTGCTTATCTTATAGTGTTTTGAAAACTATTGAAAGCACATGACTTGATTACTAAAGTAACAGCAACAGCATGTAGTGACCATTCACCTGGCAAAGAAAGAAGTATCTACTTCTCTAGTAGTTTGCATACCGCTGTCAAGCAGGAAGCAGTATACATGCAGAAAGCAGTTATGGCTTCCCTCTATATGAAATTAGAAATTATACAGCAAAACAAGTTTTTTTAGAATATATAGTATATAATTATTTATATATAATATTAAGAATAATATTCTTTACAACAGCTCATATATGTATGCATGCATATCTAAAAGAAAAATCTAAAGAACTATGTATTCATTGTAAGTCACTTTTGAACTGTGGCTGTGGTATTTAAAGCGGAGTTCCACACAAAAATGGAACTTCCGCTTTTCGGAACCCTCTCCCCCTCCGGTGTCACATTTGGCACCTTTCAGGGGGGAGGGGGGTGCAGATACCTGTCTAAGACAGGTATTTGCACCCACTTCCGGCATAGACTCCCATGGGAGTCTATGCCTCTTCCTGTCCCTTCGCACTGTCTCCTGGGAAACACACAGGTCCCAGGAGATAGTGGGGACCAGTTACGATGCGCAGCGCGACTCGCGCATGCGCAGTAGGGAACCGGGAAGTGAAGCCGCAACGCTTCACTTCCTGATTCCCTTACCTAGGATGGCGGCGGCAGCTGCCGAGAATCGAGCGGGTTCTCGGCGTCGGCTGCCGACATCGCTGGACCCTGGGACAGGTAAGTGGCCATTTATTAAAAGTCAGCAGCTGCAGTATTTGTAGCTGCTGGCTTTTAATATTTATTTTTTTTAAGGCAGTTTAGGTGGACTCCCTCTTTAAGAAATGAGAAGAAATATTCCTCCAGTTGTGACTAAAATATTTTCCCTGTTGGAAGATTTCTCCTCATTTTTCCTTCTAGTGGCAACTGAAAATCCCCCCCCCCCCCCCCGCTCTGTCTTTGTCAATGGTTACCAGGACAAATAGAGAAGTTAATCTTAGCAACTTAGTCAAAGCAATTTGACTTAGGGTTTAACCTTTCCCCATTCTAGGCAAAGAAAAACTAACCTGCCTGTGTTTGATTCACAGAGGGTGCAAAGTCTAAATTTTGTTGGCAAACACATATGGAGTCAATGGGGCCAATTCTGTCAGTAAATTCTAGCCATTTGCATGTAATTTGCTCACATTATGAGATCTGATAATGCAACTCTGAAGCCTTGCCACAGATAACATTTTTAACATAGTCCTCTGTATTTTCTTTCTTTTTTTTTTTTAAAGCGCACCTAATAAAATAGAGGGTGATATAAACAACTTTGTAAAAAAAAAAAAAAAAAAAAACATTCACAAGGAAAGCAAATTAGCTATGTTCACAATGAACATCCAATAATATGGGTTCACACTGGACAAGAGGGCAGCTGGGTTCACACTGGAGAACGCAGCGGCTCACAGCAGGAGTCCGGTGCGTCTCCATTCACCGTTTCAGGTCTGATTTCAGCTCAAATTTTTTGCTTAATTCGGACCTGAAACGGACCAAAAGACGCACAGGGCTCCTGTGCAATTCGTACCTGAGCTGCTGCGGAGATGTATGAAATGGCTCCATAGAGAGCCGGTCACCATCTCCTCCTATGCAAATTGGATGCGAGGAAACCCACATTTAATTTGCAATAGTGTGAACCCACTCCTAGCCTTAGTGAACTTACTCCCATTCAATATATCCTAAAAATTTAAAAACCCAACAAGTTGACAAAATAGGAAAAGGAGAATAAGAAACCAAAATGTAAATAAATTGCTAATTCTAATTTTGATATATGTGTTTCTTCTTCATGCATCCGTTCAAACAGCTGTACATTAAAAATATAGGCATTACAAGACATTTCCACACATGTTAACAAAATGTTACAAGGAGACATAGATCTTTCTTTTGGAATGAGCAGCAGTCTTAGTTCACACAATAACAAAGAATTCTGTAATATCTGCTAAATACAAAATGCTGCAACCGTTAAATGCAGTGTCTAGGCATAACTTTTGTTGTGTATGAAGGTTGAAAAGAACAATCAGTTCTGATAAGGAGGAGTGAATGAATTAGGAGCATTTGCTTAGCATAAGCTGATATGTTATTTGTATGAAATTCAGAAAAGTTAGCTGTGATACTGCTTAAGGAGCCAATCACTAGGGTTAAGTTACCAAAGGACTAAATAAATAAATTTGAACAAGATTATTCATAAGATAATTTATTCAGTACTGACTCCCCATCAGATTGGGGGGTACTCCATCCACTAATACATTCAACATAAATGCAAAACTAGTCTCAAACATTAGAGAAAACAAACACCAGGAAATTAGTACATGGCTACCAGCAAGCATATCCAAAAATAATATATATTATTATTTTTATCAAAAATAAAGATAACTATATCAATATAAATATGGCTATTTGTGTGTTTATGTAAGTGCCTATGTCCCACACTAGACCAGCCACCCAGTGCAAACATTAAGTTTAAGACATTAAAGAAGAGTTCTAGCCTGGGAAAAAAAATACTGTAGCTGCTGACCTTTAATATAAGGAAACTTACCTGTCCAGGGATCCTGCGATGTTGCACTCCAAGCAAATCCGTTCATCAGCTACAGGTGCAGGCACCGTCATCTTCAATAGGGGAAACAGAAAGTGAAGCCTTGCGGCTTCACAGTCTGTTCCCTACTGCACATAATGTGCTTTCTGAATGGTTCCACTGTCTTCTGTGAACTGTGTGTCTTCCAGAATGCAGCAGGGAGGAAGGAGGAGGGGCTGGAAATTACGTATTGTGCAACGATCTTACCCTGAAGTGGAAGCAGGTACATGGTTTTGACAGATATCCGCTCCCCCTTCCCCCCAAAAAGTGCCAAATGTGGGTTGAGTTCCACTTTAATATAGATACAAACTGAGTCCGCCCAAAGAGAAAATATCTAAATCCACATGTCTTAAAGAGGAAGTACAGCTCGTTTGGCTGTACTTCTGTGGATCACAGGAGTGCAGTTTGTTGTGCACTCCTGTGATCCATTTTCAACAGACAGCGGTCTGATGCCCGCTGTTGGCTGACATCACAAAGCCGGTCAAGGCTCAGGAAGGATCGCGACCATTTGGTCAGGATCCACCCACATGCTTGGACAAGCACCCAGCTCAGCCTCTCAGTGAGCTGCTGAGAGCCTGAGCTGGCCGCTCCTGCCCTCTCCACAGCCCAGCACTCCTTGTCTTCCAGAGTTTGCTTCAACTCCCAAGGGAGCGGGTGCTGGTGCTAAGAACTGAACCCTTTTCTTTTTTTTGCTGGGACTATTAATCAAAATCATCCTTTTTTCATATATATATATATATATATATATATATATATATATATATATATATATATATATATATTCATATACCAGGCCAAAGGGCCTGGTAATGGACTGGGGGGATCCCATGCCGGTTTTTTCAATGACTTTTATCTGTATTGCCGGACCCGACAATTCATTAGCCGCGAGAACTTTTAAATTACTTTTATATTCTCTTTTATACTCAGTTGTGACATGACGCTACTTGTATATCAAGACATTGCTTGTATATCAAGTCAAAATTGATTTAAAAATGTAGCTTGTCTTGCAAAACACTCTCAAACCAAGGTTCTCTCAAACCAAAGTTTTACTGTAAAAAAATGTGCTGCGCTCATAGGTTCTAAAACAAACAATTGCTTCAAAGCAATTAATCAACTTAAACATAGAACAAAAAAATCATACTATATAACATTCAGTATATGGCATATAACAGTCCCAGAAAACATCTATAATCAAGATATTTGTGTACAGTCCCCAAAAAAATCTTCAAATTATTATAATGCATTCACCAGTGTGCTCTTTACCGCTTGGCATCAGGCAACATATCTGTACATTGCTGTTTGTACTGCCTTTGCTCTTTTTTAGAGCTGGGGAAGCACTTTCTTGTAAAAGCAATCACAGCGGCTAAATAGCTGCTGGATTGCTTTTACAAGCTGGGGGATGGGGTTCCAACCCCTCCTGTCACCTTCCGCCACAATCCTGGGTTCTCCCGTCCCACTAGGGAACCTGGGATTGCAGCCAGCATTTCCCCTGGCTGACCATAGAGCTGATTGGGCACCGAAACAGCCCAGATCATCTCAATGATCTAGGAAATCGGAAGCGACGAATATTTTGTCACTTCAGGTTTTGCAGGTTGTAAACAAACCATTAGGGGTTTTGGGTATTATAAAGTGTATTATAAAGTTTTTTAACCACTTAAGATACATGCTATAGCCGAATGATGGCTACAGTGCGGACCTGCTTTTCCGGGACTACATCCATTGACGTCGTCCCGTGCACGAGCGGCCTGCACGCCCCCTGCAGGGCGCATGCGGCACTCTCTGCAATCAGACTCGCCTGATCACAGATCGGAGTAAGGGGTCGATCCCGGCCCCTTAACACGTGATCAGCTGTCAGCCAATGACAGCTGATCATGTGATTTCAACAGAGCCGGTAATCAGCTATTTTTTTCACGCTGACAGTATGAGGAGGAAAAGAAAGCCAATCAGAGGGACATCACGGCGAGCTAATTCATATCCTCAGTGCCCACCTGTGCCCTCTGCCAGTGCCACCTAGCAATAGGCAGCAGTGCCGCCAACAGTGCCCACCAGCACCACCCATCAGTCCTACAGTGCCACCCATCTGTGCCCACAGTGCCAACCATCAGTGCCCACAGTGCCACCTATCAGTGCCCACAATCAGTGCCTCAACAACAGTGCTGCACATCAGTGCCACCTATCAGTGCCCATCAGTGTCACCTACCATTGCCCATAAGTGACCATCAGTGCCCATCAGTGCTACCTATCAGTGGTACCTATCAGTGACCATCAGTGCCACCCATCAGTGCCACCCATCAGGGCCCATCAGTGGCCATAAGTGCCACCTTATCTGTGCCCATCCATACCGCCTTATCTGTCCCCATCAGTGCCGCCTTATCTGTGCCTATCAGTGCCGCCTTAACTGTGCCTATCAGTGCTGCCTTAACTGTGCCTATCAGTGCCCATCAGTGCAGCCTATCAGTGCCCACAAGTGCCGCCTCATCAGCGCATATCAATGAAGGAGAAAAATTACATAGTTACATATACATAGTAGGTGAGGTTGAAAAAAGACACACGTCCATCAAGTCCAACCTATGTGTGTGATTATGTGTCAGTATTACATTACATATCCCTGTATGTTGCGGTCATTCAGGTGATTATCTAATAGTTTCTTGAAGCTATCAATGCTCCCCGCTGAGACCCGTGGAAGGGAATTCCACATCCTTGCCGCTCTTACAGTAAAGAACCCTCTACGTAGGGTTTGCAAAATTTTATAACAAACTATGAAACATGATTTTTTTTTTCAAAATTTTCCATCTTTTTTTTTTGTTTGTTTAGCAAAAAATAAAAATCCCAGCTTTGATTAACCAGTTGCCGACCGCCGCACGAACATTTACGTCCTCAGAGCGGCACGGGCAGGCAAAAGGGCTTACAGGTACGTCCTTGCCTGCCCGTGGGTGGGGGGTCCGATGAAATGATGTCATCTCTTCTCGGCTCGGTATTTTCCGTTCCGGCGCCGAGGAGAGAAGACTGTAATGTGAGTGCACAACACACACACACACAGTAGAACATGCCAGGCAAACATTACACCCCCGATCCCCCCCGATTACCCCCCGTTCCCACCCCAATCACCCCTCCCTGTCACACTGACACTAAGCAGGTTTTTTTTTTTTTCTGATTACTGCATGGTGTCAGTTTGTGACAGTTACTGTGTTAGGTCAGTTAGGATTAGCCCCCTTTAGGTCTAGGGTACCCCCCTAGCCCCCCCTAATAAAGTTTTAACCCCTTGATCACCCCCCGTCACCAGATCATTTTTCTGATCGTTGTATTAGTGTCACAGGTGACGCTAGTTAGGGAGGTAAATATTTAGGTTCGCCGTCAGCATTTTATAGCGACAGGGACCCCCATATACTATCTAATAAATGTTTTAACCCCTTGATTGCCCCCTAGTTAACCCTTTCACCACTGATCACCGTATAACTGTTACGGGTGACGCTGGTTAGTTCGTTTATTTTTTATAGTGTCAGGGCACCCGCCGTTTATTACCGAGTAAAGGTTTAGCCCCCTGATCGCCCGGCGGTGATATGCGTCGCCCCAGGCAGCGTCAGGTTAGCGCCAGTACCGCTTGCTAGTAAGTAGTACTTGCTAGCACCTGCATTTTGCCCCTCCGCCCGGCCCAGCCCAGCCCACCCAAGTGTAGTATCGATCGATCACTGTCACTTACAAAACACTAAACACATAACTGCAGCGTTCGCAGAGTCAGGCCTGATCCCTGCAATCACTAACAGTTTTTTTGGTAGCATTTTGGTGAACTGGCAAGCACCAGCCCCAAGCAGTGTCAGGTTAGCGCCAGTACCGCTAACACCCACGCACGCACCGTACGCCTCCCTTAGTGGTATAGTATCTGTACGGATCAATATCTGATCCGATCAGATCTATACTAGTGTCCCCAGCAGTTTAGGATTCCCAAAAACGCAGTGTTAGCGGGATCAGCCCATATACCTGCTAGCACCTGCGTTTTGCCCCTCCGCCCGGCCCAGCCCAGCCCACCCAAGTGCAGTATCGATTGATCACTGTCACTTACAAAACACTAAACACATAACTGCAGCGTTCGCAGAGTCAGGCCTGATCCCTGCGATCGCTAACAGTTTTTTTGGTAGCTTTTTATTGAACTGGCAAGCACCAGTGGCCTAGTACACCCCGGTCGTAGTCAAACCAGCACTGCAGTAACACTTGGTGATGTGGCGAGTCCCATAAGTGCAGTTCAAGCTGGTGAGATGGCAAGCACAAGTAGTGTCCCGCTGCCACCAAAAAGACAAACACAGGCCCGTCGTGCCCATAATGCCCTTCCTGCTGCATTCGCCAATCCTAATTGGGAACCCACCACTTCTGCAGCGCCCGTACTTCCCCCATTCACATCCCCAACCAAATGCAGTCGGCTGCATGAGAGGCATTTTCTTTATGTCCTCCCGAGTACCCCTACCCAGCGAACCCCCCCAAAAAAGATGTGTCTGCAGCAAGCGCAGATATAGGCGTGACACCCGCTATTATTGTCCCTCCTGTCCTGACAATCCTGGTCTTTGCATTGGTGAATGTTCTGAACGCTACCATACACTAGTTGAGTATTAGCGTAGGGTACAGCATTGTACAGACTAGGCAAACTTTCACAGGGTCTCCCAAGATGCCATCACATTTTGAGAGACCCGAACCTGGAACCGGTTACAGTTATAAAAGTTACAGTTACAAAAAAAAGTGTAAAAAAAAAAAAACACAAACAAAAATATAAAATAAAAAAAAATAGTTGTCGTTTTATTGTTCTCTCTCTCTCTATTCTCTCTCTCTATTGTTCTGCTCTTTTTTACTGTATTCTATTCTGCAATGTTTTATTGTTATTATGTTTTATCATGTTTGCTTTTCAGGTATGCAATTTTTTATACTTTACCGTTTACTGTGCTTTATTGTTAACCCTTTTTTTGTCTTCAGGTACGCCATTCACGACTTTGAGTGGTTATACCAGAATGATGCCTGCAGGTTTAGGTATCATCTTGGTATCATTCTTTTCAGCCAGCGGTCGGCTTTCATGTAAAAGCAATCCTAGCGGCTAATTAGCCTCTAGACTGCTTTTACAAGCAGTGGGAGAGAATGCCCCCCACCGTCTTCCGTGTTTTTCTCTGGCTCTCCTGTCTCAACAGGGAACCTGAGAATGCAGCCGGTGATTTAGCCAGCTGACCATAGAGCTGATCAGAGACCAGAGTGGCTCCAAACATCTCTATGGCCTAAGAAACTGGAAGCTACGAGGATTTTATGACTTAGATTTCGCCGGATGTAAATAGCGCCATTGGGAAATTGGGTAAGCATTTTATCACACCGATCTTGGTGTGGTCAGATGCTTTGAGGGCAGAGGAGAAATCTAGGGTCTAATAGACCCCAATTTTTTTCAAAAAAGAGTACCTGTCACCACCTATTGCTATCATAGGGGATATTTACATTAATAAAAACTGGGTATCCTCACTAGAGCGCCCTTCCAACAAACAGATACCCCCACCGCGCCAATATCTCTAAATAAACAAAAATAGTGGTGTAAACCAGTATTAAGTGGTGAACATTCAAAAAAATAATTCCTTAATCTCACAATTAGTGTTGACCAGTGCTAAATGGTGTGCATGAAATATAATGAAAACGTGAAATTTGCTAGAAATAAATGAAAATAGGAACAGCTGCCCCTTTAAATTATAAAGTATGCAAGAAAAATATTTAATCCACCATGCCACTGCTAGCCCAATACTCCCCTAGAGGCACATGGAATAAATATGGGGCGCTTCAAATAATAAAAAGTATAACCAAAGAAACTGTGTATAGCACAATAGTGGTGGAACCCTCCTACTGTGTTTTGTGCTGCAAATGAATAGTGCTATTAATCTACAAATAACACACACTAAATTAATAATTGTCACATTCACGTGCAACACTCTGTGAAATCACTGTATTTCATGCTGTGACATCTCAAAACATCAAATAACAGTCCATATGTGTCAGATCCATCCAAGAGGAACTGCTTGTGATCACATCCAGTGTAAATCAGCTGCATACATTTAAGTGTCTTCGTGTGTCTTCCACCTCACCCCTGTGCTCAGTGAACCACACCCTCCAGAAATGCACTCACCGAATTACAATGCCAGCATTTTCATGCAAGGCAAAAAACGCTAGTTTTACCACACTCAGGTGTAGAAATGGCAAAATACGTGTCCAGGAGGATAGTTGTTATATGGATCCACATGTAAAAAAATAAAGTGCTCCAATAGTGTAAACCAGCAAAACTATTTATTAAAACCACTGCAATCTTCAACCGATGCACTCACATTGTACAAAAGATAAAACAGCAGAAATCATTTGTGGATCACATCAATCTTCAAGCAATCTTCAAACAGGTGAAACTCAAACAATAAACAACTGGTGGTCACGGCGGACCCGAGGTGTGCTTTCTCTGGGCTGCAGTAACACTGCAATCTCACCCTCCCTTCAGCTCTCCTCCGCTCCTCCGTCCACTAAAACTTCCTGATTCCTGTGTAGTTCAACTGCGCTGTGTGTCACGTCTCACAGCCACGCCCCCGACATGTTTCATCATAGGTAGACTTAATCATGGGATTGGCTGTGCAGGCTATCAATCACCCCTTATATTTGCTTATAATTGACGCCCCTTCGGCCGCGCATTGCGCATGCGCACACCTCGCGTCCCCGTTCCGCTGATTATGCATAGGATATCTCATTAAACACTCATAAAACGAAGTCATTTAGAATCTTTTGGACATTACACCTAAATAACACTTAATTAATAAATATGCATAACATTCCCAATGGTTGTTTCAAGCCTTAGATCAACTGTGGTGAGCTGGATAGAGGGATCCTATACGGGCTCCCCCCCTGGCCAAGAGTGGTAACTGCAAGCCCTATCCCATCCAAACTTATCAGATGCTAGATGGTGCTCGAAAGGCAAACAGCCCCCTAGTGTCCAGTATCCATATTGCAGATTTTTCAGCATGCGTGAAAGTATTCATGGTGGGAACCTCTCTCAATCAAATGTATCTATCTTTACAGATCTATTTTAAAATTAAAATTAAAATTAAAATCACATGGACTCTATAATATAAACTATTAAATATAAACTCTGAGTGTTCATGCTCAGAGATTATCTGATTCCAATATATCAACCCTTTAAGGAATGGGTCTAAAGTAAAATAGACTCTCATAACGGTATATTAAAAATAAATAAACTAAACAGGCTAGACTGTCTCTATAATTGTCTACCCCTGCATATTATATGATGAAATCAAAAGTATGTCAAGTCAAGGGATATAACAAGAGCCATATTATATATCTCTATTTAATCTATTATTATGTAGGTCGAGTGAACAGGGTCGGGGGCTGATGATGATATCACTTCACCACCTCCCCCTCACTCATATCCACATGGGGACATCACATCAAGATATTATCATGACAATGATGTCTCCTATATTCAAACCCTAAACAATCCCTAAAACAATTTGTTGATAAAAACTACTAAAAACCTCTAGAAATTCCTAAAAAGGTGGGACTAAAAGAGACTACACAAAATAGGCACCCTTCAAAGCTGAGATAATTTACATTAAAAATCATTAATAAAGCAGTTAAGATCCAGTTCTATGTTCAATCCTTTAGGGGCCAGACTCTTCAAAAGATATATCCATCTGGTTTCCCTACGGGATAGGTCCCTAACCCTGTTGGACCCTCTCCAAGAGGGGTGGACCACATCTATCCCACAGAACTGCAAAAGTGTGGGGTCCTTTTGGTGTTTTTCTTTAAAATGTAGGGAGACACTATGGTACCTGTATCCATTTTTTATGTTAGCCATATGCTCTGAGATCCTAATCCTCAAGAGTCTCTTGGTTCTCCCTACATATAGTAAGCCGCACGGACACCACATTAAATAGACCGCATGCGTAGAGTTACATGTACTGAATTCTCTAATTTCAAAGGATTCCCCTTCCCTATTGGTTATGCTGGTAACAACTCTATGGTTCACTCTTGTTTTTCGGCAGCATATGCACCTCCTACAGCAGTAGAAGCCCTTGAAATCAAAACCTAACACACTACATTTTGGTGGGTCCAATATCTTCCTCACCACATGGTCTCCGAAATTAGGAGCCCTCCTATATATGAATCTCGGTTGGTTCGGAAGTACCCCACCCAAGTGCCTATCCTTACATAGGATGTGCCAGTGTTTTTTAAAAATATTCTCGACCTCTTTATATTGGCAGTGAAACCCTGAAATGAATCCATATTGGTGTCGAGTATCCTCTGACACCATTGTGGGCTTTTTTAAACACACCTCCCTGGAGGTTGAGGCCACCTCTTCGGTGATCCTGCTCAGTGTTTCCACTCTATACCCTTTTTGTAAAAATTTGTTATTAAGGACTTCAGCCTGCTCATAGTAGTCATCCAATTTAGTGCAATTACGTCGGACACGTAACAACTGTCCTTTGGGGATGTTTTTTATCCAAGCCGGATGGTGGCCACTTCTTATAGATAAAAAACTGTTACGATCAGTTGGCTTAAAAAATACTTTTGTTCTTAGTGCATTTCCCTCCCTAATAATCGTCACATCCAGAAAATTTACCGAGGTACTACTAATTTGATGTTCCAATTTAATGTTGTTGAATTATTATTAAGCTCCTGTATAAATTCCATCGCTGACTCCTCTGTACCCTCCCAAATGAATAGGAGGTCATCAATAAATCTTCGGTAAAATAATAACTGAGGCCTTCTCTGATTGAATACCTTCCTGTCCTCCCACTCAGCCAGTTGGCAGGTTGGCGAGGCTGGGAGCAAATTTAGCTCCCATAGCCACGCCAACCTGCTGGGAGTAGAAATCACCATCACACCAAAAATAATTATGAGACATGCAAAAATCTAATACATGTCCCAAAAATCTCTTCTGCACAGACGGAATGTCTTCTCTTTTGCTTATTGCCCAATTAAGGGCCAGCGCTGCATCTTCGTGTTGAATGATGGTGTATAGGGAGGCTACATCAGCCGTTACCATATACACCGATGATGAAGTGTCTAATTTAACATCATTTAATAGAGTCAGTAGATCACCTGTGTCCTTCAAATATGCCCTAGTGGCCTTGACACTGGGCTGGAGAAACTTATCTAGAAATTCCCCCAACCTGGCTGTTACAGAGCCTATCCCATTCACAATCGGCCTAGGGGGTGGGCATTGAATATTCTTGTGTACCTTCGGTAAGGTGTAGATCACCGGGATTCTACAAGCAGTGGGGATGAGATATCTTTTCTCTCTAGAATTTATTGCATCCAATCTGTATCCCCAATCCACTAAAGCTCCCAATTGTGCTTTATATGCTTCCGTAGGGTCAGATGATAATTTCTTATATGTTGATCTATCTCCCACTAGCTGCAACAACTGATCCAAATAAAACTTTTTATCCAGTAGCACAACCCCCCCCCCCCCCCTTATCAGCAGGTCGTATTATAAGATCTTTCTTTTTTTCAAGCGACCTGATTCCTTCTCTGATGTAATGGGGGTTGACACCCTTCCGTAAAGGAAGTTTATCAATATCGTTCAGTACTAAGCTTTTGAACACTTCTATGAAGTGGTTCCCTGGGTTCTGTGGATTGAAGATAGATTTGTTTTTTAAACCTGAATCTATCCTATTCAGTGGTACCTTGGCTCTAACTGAGGCCTCCACCGGATGACTTAGGAAATGTTTCTTAATATTCATGGTTCTAATGAATTTGTGCGTGTCTATATAGACATCGAACTTGTTCATTTCCTTTTTTGGGGCACATTTTAATCCCAAGTTCAAAATGTTGAGCTCCTTATGGTTGAGCTCAACACTACTGAGGTTGTATATCCCTATGTCTCTACATCCCTTAGTCTTTTCCTTGGATTTCCTGGGTCTTCCCGCCCTACATCCCCTTCTTCTCCTCTGGGGGGCATGTGGTAATCGTGGGGGGGCACTTGTCTCCCTCCCCCTCTCTGGTAAGGGCCTCTGGGATTTCTCTTCGGTGTTCCCCCTCCCCTCCCTCGTTGTCCTAAAAAAGGACTATAATCCAAAAGATCTTCCCTTTCCAGTGGGGAGAATCTATTATACAGAGGGACATTATTGTACCCCTCCTGATAATGTTGTGGTGGGGGGTAACGTTGCCATTCACCATATCCCTGTGGGGTATTCTCTCTATATCCTCTAGGGGAAGAGTATTCATTATACTGTCCCCGTGGATGTCCTCCTCTTCCTCTTGAGAGTGGTCTAGGGGATTGGTGATATCTCACTCCTCCCCTCCCTCGTGAAGGGGGTCTTGGGGAATGGTAGTAATCTCTTCCATACTGGCCATACTGAGATAACAATAAAAATGATTTTTAAAAAAAAAATGAAAGGAACAGTTTAAAAATAAGATAAAAAAGCAAAAAAAAATAAAGAAAAAAAAAAAGGCGACCGCAAGCGTCGTTCTAGGCATCAAATGTAAACAGCAATTGCACCATGCATGTGAGGTATCACCGTGAAGGTCAGATCGAGGGCAGTAATTTTAGCAGTAGACCTCCTCTGTAAATCTAAAGTGGTAACCTGTAAAGGCTTTTAAAGGCTTTTAAAAATGTATTTATTTTGTTGCCACTGCACGTTTGTGCGCAATTTTAAAGCATGTCATGTTTGGTATCCATGTACTCGGCCTAAGATCATCTTTTTTATTTCATCAAACATTTGGGCAATATAGTGTGTTTTAGTGCATTAAAATTTTAAAAAGTGTGTTTTTTCCCCAAAAAAGGCGTTTGAAAAATCGCTGCGCAAATACTGTGTGAAAAAAAAAAATGAAACACCCACCATTTTAATCTGTAGGGCATTTGCTTTAAAAAAATATATAATGTTTGGCGGTTCAAAGTAATTTTCTTGCAAAAAAAGATATTTTTTTCATGTAATCAAAAAGTGTCAGAAAGGGCTTTGTCTTCAAGTGGTTAGAAGAGTGGGTGATGTGTGACATAAGCTTCTAAATGTTGTGCATAAAATGCCAGGACAGTTCAAAACCCCCCCAAATGACCCCATTTTGGAAAGTAGACACCCCAAGCTATTTGCTGAGAGTCATGTCAAGTCCATGGAATATTTTATATTGTGACAAAAGTTGCGGGAAAGAGACAATTTTTTTTTTTTTTGCACAAAGTTGTCACTAAATGATATATTGCTCAAACATGCCATGGGAATATGTGAAATTACACCCCAAAATGCATTCTGTTGCTTTCTCCTGAGTACGGGGATACCACATGTGTGGGACTTTTTTCAATCTTCACTGCCTATCACAGTTTCGGAGGCCATGGAATGCCCAGGTGGCACAAAACCCCCCCAAATGACCCCATTTTGGAAAGTAGACACCCCAAGCTATTTGCTGAGAGGTATAGTGAGTATTTTGCGGACCTCACTTTTTGTCACAAAGTTTTGAAAATTAAAAAAAGAAAAAAATTTTTTTTTTCTTGTCTTTCTTCATTTTCAAATACAAATGAGAGCTGCAAAATACTTACCATGCCTCTCAGCAAATAGCTTGGGGTGTCTACTTTCCAAAATGGGGTCATTTGGGGGGGGGGGGGGTTTGTGCCACCTGGGCATTCCATGGCCTCCGAAACTGGGATAGGCAGTGATGAGTGAAATCAAAAATTTACACCCTTAGAAATCCTGAAGGCGGTGATTGGTTTTCGGGGCCCCGTACGCGGCTAGGCTCCTAAAAAGTCCCACACGTGGTATCCCCATACTCAGGAGAAGCAGCTAAATGTATTTTGGGGTGCAATTCCACATATGCCCATGGCCTGTGTGAGCAATATATCATTTAGTGACAACTTTATGCATAAAAAAATTGTCACTTTCCCGCAACTTGTGTCAAAATATAAAATATTCCATGGACTCAACATGCCTCTCAGCAAATAGCTTGGGGTGTCTACTTTCCAAAATGGGGTCATTTGGGGGGGTTTTATGCCATCTGGGCATTTTATGGCCTTCAAAACTGTGATATTTAAAGGATGGTCTGGTCCCTAGGAAGCTACGATGGGATGTTCCCATTAATGATAGCTTACTAGGGGTTGATGATGTGGAGGAGTGGTATGCATTTTTTGTGGGTAAAGGAAGGGAGATTATGGAATTCCTTATGAAGAGAAAGCAGCGTAAATTAAATCTTTTGGAGAACCAAATTAAGGACATTAGGGACAAACTCAGCTCCCTCATCAATCACCCTGAATACACCAAACTTATGGGGGAGCTGCAGAGGAGTATGCAGAAGAAAGACACAGAAAATAAAAATGTAAAGAAGAAGAAGTACCAAAAGGACTTCGAAGACTACCAAAATAAACAAGTCTTTCGATGGCAATCAACATTGGCGTCCACCACCGCAGTTAACCCTCATCCACAAGCGGGGGCAGTTACCAATATGGTACCACAACCACAGGGTCAGTCCTATTCACAACAACAGAACAATAAACCATTTAACAGAGGGTTCCCACCGCATCGTCAGGATGATGCGTTACCCCATACACCTTATCGCCAACCCCCAAGAAAATCGCAATATAATCCACCTAGGCGACCGAATAATGAGGGGAGAAATGGCCCGCCTCCCAATAATGGGAATTGGGGATATGAGGCCCCCACCTATCAGGATAATGGCTATAGGGTTCAGCAGGAGAGAGAGCACCACGATATGGGCTATCCTCCGAACCCTGCCCCTCAATACAGAAGTGGCCAACAGAACTCATATGGCTATCAAAGGCAATATGGATACCAACACAGTACTCCATACCACCAATATAGGAGTTATGGGAATCAACAGAATACACCCCAGAGAGGAAATCGTGCACCTTACAGGGGCCCCTTGCCGTACCAACCTCCCTTTAGAGGGTACCCCACATATGCAAGAGAAGACACACGTAGAGGTGGAGTTTACTATTCCCCCAAACCGCAGAGAGTCAGATACGAAAAACATCAGCAGGACCACTATGGAGTACCTGTAACCAACAGCTTCCAACCTTTGAGTGACAATGACAACTTCCTGGATGAATCTTTTTTAGGGGGGACCAGGGGAGGACCCGTCCGAGAAGCACGAAATCCAGGAAGAGAGGAGGGAGAGCTGGACGAAGAGTACAACAGAAAAAGAAGGCGGGAAGACTAGGGCAGGGAATCTTTAATTTGAGTGGAGTAGAACTATCAAGAGAGGAACTACTAGTTTTGGATAAGGGGATTAAATATGCCCCGAAAAAAGGACTTAATAAATTCGACACCTACGTCGGTGTACAGAAATTGGTTAGGAAACTCAATATTAAAAAGTATTATGCCCTCAACCCTGTTGAGAGGGCTGTCACTAACCACAGGTTTACTAGCTTAAGAAACAACTCAGTGTTTAACCCCTATATATCTAACAATAAATATGTCGATTTATTCAAAAAATTGGTTACCTCTGAGTTAGAGCAGTTACCAGTTAAGAAGGTGTATGAACATAGAGATTTAAAAAGAGGAATGGATTCACTGGAAAATAGAAAGGACATAGTGATTAGACCAGCGGACAAAGGGGGAGGTGTCGTCGTCCTCTCACTACAACAGTATAAAGATGAGATGGGAAGGATATTGAGCGACATGGACACTTATCAACCCCTTAATGGTAACCCTTCCAAATCTTGTAAAGGTGTATTGGAGGGCATTATCAAGTATGGAATTGATGAAGGCTTTTTGAACAAGCACGAAGCCAAGTACTTAATCCCTATGGTCAGTAAAATGCCTGTAATCTACTACTTACCTAAGATCCACAAGGACAGCCTAAATCCACCCGGGAGACCGATAGTGAGTGGTATCGGATCTCTTACCTCCAGATTAGGAGAGTACATAGATATCCATCTACAGCCCTTAGTGAAGAAAACCAGCGCCTATCTTAAAGACACCAAGCACACTTTGCAGCTGCTTGGTGGGTGTACTGCACATGAGAATATAATTATGGCCACAGGAGATGTAGCCTCATTGTACACTAACATCGATCATGAGGGCGCCCTGAATGCTGTTAAGTGGGCCTTGGATAAGGAAGATTCAATCGATGAGGATTTTACGTTTTTTCTTTTGAAGTGTTTAGACTTTTGTTTACGGAACAACTTTTTCTGGTATGACAACAAGATCTATTTACAGAAGAAAGGCGTCGCGATGGGTGCCAAATTCGCCCCTAGTGTAGCAAATCTCTATATGGCCAAATGGGAGGAAGAGGAGAATCTAAGGGATGACAATGGAGATATTTTACTATACAAGAGATTTATAGACGATCTTTTAATCATTTGGAGAGGGGATATGGAAGGTTTGATGGGGTTACTGAACTCCATGAATGTCAATGATCGTAACATCTCCCTCACCTGGAATGTGAGTACAGAGAGTATACATTTTTTGGATCTAGAGATTTTCAATACCAGTGAGGGTATCATCACCAGATCCTTCTTCAAAACTACGGACCGGAATTCGTATATTCCGGTTACAAATTGTCATTACAAACCCTGGTTAAGTAACATCCCAAGAGGACAATATATGAGGATGCGAAGGAATTGCACTAGGACGTTGGATTACGAGACCCAGTCAGAGAGGTTGAGCACCATGTTCTTGGAGAAGGGATACCAGAAGGAGTTTTTGGAGAAGGAAAGAAGTAAGATTGGAAGCATGAGTAGGGCGGATCTTTTAAAAGATGCCACTAAAGTAACCAGTAATGATAATCATGAGGGTATTAGTGTAGTTCTTGATTATTCTGCACAAAGTTATGAAGTAAGGAGGATTATATGTAAATATTGGAGTGTGTTAAAACAGGACACCCAACTTAAAGATGTTCTCCCGGATAAACCTAAATTTGTTTTTAAGAGAGCTCCCAGTTTGCGGGACAGGCTAATACATAATGTGGTAGACCCACCCCCTCCAAAACCTAAAATGTTTCTGGACCTAGAAGGATTCTATAGCTGCGGTAGGTGTTATAGTTGCAGAAGGATCCCGGATAACACTAGGAGGTTAAAGGAATTCTCGAACCCTAGAAATAACTTATCGTATAAGATTAGGGATTTCATATCATGTGACACAGTAGGGGTGGTCTATGCCTTGAAGTGCCCATGCGACCTGGTGTATGTGGGGCGCACCACTAGGGCTCTCAAAGATCGCATGGAAGAACATGTGAGGCACATACGCAAAGGGTCCGATAAACATGGTTTATATGTGCACTTTAAGAGGGTACACAACCAAAGTACCGTTGGCATGAAGTTTTGGGGAATTGAGGCACCCAAACGCCACTGGAGGGGTTCTAATTTTGTCAGAGAGATAAGTAAAAGGGAATCCTGGTGGATACACCAGCTTGGGTCTTTGGTTCCTGGGGGATTGAATAGAGAATTTGATTTGAGATGTTTCCTTAGTAATTATTGATATTGTTTGCTTCGGTGGTATACTCTTTTATTATTCCTGTTTCTTTGTTTTTTTTTTTTGTTTTTTGTTTTTTTGAGTTGAAATTGATGACACGTCCATTGGGCTGAGTTGGGGCATTTATTATAGATCATATACTTATGATGGTTTTTTATTCCTCTTGATAGTTCGATTACCTCTCCATAGTGATTTTATTAATATGTTCGTAGATATGCTTAATATACATTTTTTAATATTAATATTCCTATAATAAAGTGTATTTTTATTTTATTTTAATATTTTAAATAATATTTTAATTTTAATTTTAATTTTAATTTTAATTCTATCGATCTATTCTTGTGGTTAACGAATATACATATAATTTTTATGTTTGTTTTAATACTTATTAGATAGGATACTCTGTGGTATATAAATGTTTGTGGCTATCTAAGCGTGTGGGGTGCGTGGCGGTGCTCTCTTTGCCAGACCGCTCCGTCCTGTATAAAATTATTTAAATTATTTATTTCAATGCAGTTATTTAAATATCTGCACAATACTTTATTGGATCGCTTATCGCGCGATCGTGTTATCATTAGTGCACATCTTGCTATTTAGTATATCTGTAGCCTTAGGGAAAATGGCTGTTGGAGCTGTCTCTACAGTCTATTAGGGGTTATATTTGTGGTCCTAGGCAAAATGGCTGCCATGATTGACATGGCTTATCTTAGCTTGGTCCATGGTCTAAGGGAAAATGGCCGCTATGGACGCAGCTGTAGCCTCTGAACAATATTGTCCGCGGTCTTAGGCAAAATGGCCGCCGGAGCTATAAATTTACTCTGGAGCTCCCGTCCAATCAGATTCCCCCTGATGAAGGCACGTGGTCCCGGTGCCGAACACGCATAGGGGAGGGGCCTGGACAGAGCTGTCAGCAGAGAGGGAGAAGGAGAGTTTCGATACACACACCGCATCGCACGCCACACCGCGAGATTGACCATTCTTTGTTTGTTAAGGATGGTGCACTCACGCACCCATAGTATGTGAGTACCCCAGCAAGGGGAGAGAACTATTTTATTAAAATCCTTTTATTACACCTTGCAATATTGCGCTATGGAGTTTTTTTCTTTTGCATATATTATCTTCGTTTGAGAGCATTGGAGGTCTGCACAGCTGGTTCCAAATGAGCACAGGAGTGGCTCCAAGGCTTTGTTTGACATAGTTTAATCGCTGTGTCACACACAGGAAGGTGAGCATATACACCTGTGGGGGTGGCTGGAAGACACTACAGCATGTTTCTTGGTGATACACTTTTGGAAGGAAGGATATGTGAATTTCACTAAATCTTCGGACTATGTTTCTTCTGGGCACTCTTATATTTCTGGATATATACTGTTTTGGACTTTATTTCATTCACCAGGAGTTATATCCCTTTACATTTCATTTGATTCATTATTTATGTGATATGTTTTTTGATTGATCACTCACATTGTGTGTTTTATATAGCACTGTGCACTTTATACTCTAGTACTTAGGGGTATTTTCACTCAAGTGTATTATTTGTTGAACACCTATGTTGCTTATGTTTACTATTGCTGCACTTTTGATTGATGTGATTTTTTTCTAGCGCAGACACATTGTTTTAGTTTCTTCAAAACTGTGATAGGTAGTGAGAAGTAAAATCAAAAATGTACGCCCTTAGAAATCCTGAAGGCAGTGATTGGTTTTCGGGGCCCCGTACGCGGCTAGGCTCCCAAAAAGTCCCACACATGTGGTATCCCCATACTCAGGAGAAGCAGCTAAATGCATTTTGGGGTGCAATTCCACATATGCCCATGGCCTGTGTGAGCAATATATCATTTAGTGACAACTTTTTGTAATTTTTTTTTTTTTGTCATTATTCAATCACTTGGGACAAAAAAAATGAATATTCAATGGGCTCAACATGCCTCTCAGCAATTTCCTTGGGGTGTCTACTTTCCAAAATGGGTTCATTTGTGGGGATTTTGTACTGCCCTGCCATTTTAGCACCTCAAGAAACGACATAGGCAGTCATAAATTAAAGGCTGTGTAAATTCCAGAAAATGTACCCTAGTTTGTAGGCGCTATAACTTTTGCGCAAACCAATAAATATATACTTATTGACATTTTTCTTACCAAAGACATGTGGCCGAATACATTTTGGCCTAAATGTATGACTAAAATTGAATTTATTGGATTTTTTTTAGAACAAAAAGTAGAAAATATCATTTTCCTGACAGACTCCATGGCAGCCTACGTGTGGGTTAACCCCGCCTCCTCTCCAATGCTATAGGACCCCATTCCCATAAATGAGTGCTCACCACTAGCTACTGTGTTCCTTTTTTGTCCTCCTCTATGGACCTACACATGCTGTTCGCATCAAGATTGATTGAATCCAAGATTGATTGAATCCAAGATTGGCATACCTGTGCGGTGCAGCTCAAAAGCCCAGCTATGAGCGGGCGAGTAGCTTGAAGAGGCTTGAATGTTCCCCCTTGGTGGATGGGTGGTCGCCTCTGTATGCCCGGCGGACAGTTCTCATCAACGGCTGGCAAGGTCTGTGGATGTTTTCTCATACTCCATGGCAGTGTTTCTATGTGTTGTATGTATTTTCCCTGGTGATCCAGTGTGTCCTATCCCCCTCATGGCGGCTGGTTCGCGTGCGTTCCAGCCCGCCACGGCACTTCCGGGTTGCGGCAGTCTCGCCGCTGGCACCTGCGCTGTAGCCAACCTGAGAGCGAGGTTTGGCTCGCGCATGCGCAGTACGGCGGCTCGTTCGTCGTCCGCGCAGGCGCTGTACGGTGGTTCCCCTTTGCGCATGCGCTGTAGGGGATAATGATGTCACGGGCGGGGAATTTAAATTCCGCCCTCCTGTCCTGCTGAGTTGGGATCTCCCTTGGTAGGGAAAGGAGGAGCGGATCCCTGCTGGTCTCCAGGTGAGTGGTGGAAACCTCTGCATTTAAAAAAAAAAAAAAAGAGAGCAAAATAATGGAAAATTGTTCTTTTATCATTATATATGTTATCTAAATATACATACATATGCGGCTGGAAGTTGTTTCTCCTTTGCATTGATTATATGTTGATACATGCCTTGTGCATATTATAAAAAAAAAAAAAAAAAAAAAAAGAGGAGGCAAGCAGAGTTTTTTCTTTTTCTCTAAAACCTTCTCATATTTTGATGCCTAGGTTTTCTTAGACCATTATCCCTGCAGACTATTAAAGTGACATTTCGTGTCCCTGGTTATGGACAATTCACCGCCTTTAAGTGGCCAGCCCTCACGCACAAGGTATGTGCTCGTGAGGGGAGGGGATGAGATTTATGCACATTATTGTCGTGCTGATACCATGTTCTACCTTTCTTCTCTCCCCTTCCCCTATTTTTTCTCTTCCTAGCCCTTCTAGGTCGGACCCGCTAAATGCGGTCCAGAATGCCAATGACCTTGCCAAACCACAATACAATTCATCTTCATCCAGACGAGATTCACAGTCCGGATCCCACCAGAGGAGACGCTCTCGTTCCTCCTCAAGACACCGCTCCCACCGCCATGACAGCCGCTCAGACCACAGAGCCTGCTGGGGATGTAGGACACGAATCCCGGAGGGCAAGTCCTTATGTGACCGTTGTTTTGCCCGTGCGGTTGGGGAAAAAGAGACGGAAAACCAGCGTTTAGAGTCTCTTATGAAACGAGTGGTACAGCAATCCCTAATGGAGAGGGAAGCACCTCGCACATTGAGCCAGTCTACCACTGCGTCTGGCCCGCCGGCGGAAGAGGCCCGTGATGATCCGGGTACTTCGCAGCCCTATATCACCTCTCCTGACTCCTCAGAGGATGAGTCTATCAGTGAGGAGGTCATTGGAGGGTTCGACTTCGCGATGGTTTCCCCTTTAATCAAAGCGATCAAGGAAGCCTTGAAGTGGGAAGACCCTTCCACTCCCCCAGCCAAGCAGAAAAAATTCTTCAAGCACCTGGGGAGAGAACGCGCAAACTTTCCGCTCCTTCCAGAGCTAAAGGAAATCATTGAGGAAGAATGGAGTAAAACAGAGAAAAAATCCTCCATGTCTAATAAAACCTCCAGATTGTACCCCTTCAAGTCAGAAGAAGTAAAGAATTTGGAGAATACTCCCCTTGTGGACGCAGCTCTTATGCGTCTGGCCAAACATGTGACTCTTCCTCTAGAAGACGCAGTATCTTTTAAAGATGGGCTCGAGAGGAAGATAGACCTAGATCTAAAAAGAATCTATGGGCTCGCGGGTATGGCCTGTAAACCAGCCCTGGCATTAGCGGCCATGTCTAAGGCCATGGAGGCCTGGACGGAGAACGTGGAATCCTTCCTTAGAGGCGTGTCAGAAGAGCTGGCTGGAAGTTCAGCAGCCGCAGAGCTGAAGCTTGCAGCGGTCTTCCTGGGGGAGGTGTCCATTGACTTGATCCGCCTTCTGGCTCGTATTATGCTGTCCTCAGTTACGGCCAAGAGAGCCCTCTGGTTGCGTCCCTGGCTTGCGGACCCTGGTTCTAAGCAAGCGTGGTGTAAAATCCCGTTTGAGGGGTCCTCACTGTTTGGCAATAAGCTTGACGATGCCATTACGCGAGCCACAGGTGGCAAATCGGGTTTTCTTCCCCAGGACAGGCGCATGCTGGGTCGAAAGAAGCCCCAGTTCAGAAGACGAAGTCCGGAGCGCTCCAGGGAAGCACGCTCCTACAAGCCTGGCCGGGACTTTAGGAAGAATTGGAGCAGAGGGCAGTCATCCTTCCGCAAACCCGTTAAAAATCAAAAGTCCAGTGCTCGTGATCAGGCTAAATCTTTTTGAGATTACGCCCGCCGGGCCGGGTGGGGGCTCGTCTGCTCCTCTTCCGGCACGTCTGGGTGGCCTCGATCTCAGACTTCTGGGTCATAAGGACGGTCTCGTCAGGCCACAGATGGGCCTTTTCCAGGACTCCGCACCCAAGGTTCGTCTCCACTCTTCTCCCTCGGGCAGAGGATCAAAAACAAATTTTGCTGTCCTATGTGGACCTCCTGAAAATTCAAGGAGCAGTAGTACATGTACCACAGGACGAATGGTTCCAGGGGATATACTCCCCTCTCTTCCTAGTTCAAAAAAAGGGGGGCTCTTGGCGCCCAGTCATAGACCTCACATATCTCAACGGATTCATAGAGAATGGAAGGTTCAAGATGGAAACCTTGGTGACCATTCAGAGAGCCATACAACCAGGTGACTGGATGATATCAATCGACCTGAAGGACGCTTATTTCCACGTTCCAGTGGAAAAAGAATTTCACAAATACCTCCGCTTTCACATTGGGTCAGATCATCTTCAATTTATTTGCCTCCCCTTCGGGCTGACAACGTCCCCCCGGGTCTTTTCAAAGGTCCTCCTAGCTACGGTGGCACTAATAAGATCCAAAGGGGTACGTCTTTACCACTACCTGGACGACCTGCTGGTGCTGTCCCAGAGCAGGGAGCAGTTGCTGGTCCACCGGGATCAAGTAATCTCCACTCTGTCCAACTTCGGGTGGCTCCTAAACATAGAAAAGAGTCAACTGAGCCCAACTCAGCGTCTAATATATCTGGGAGCCCAGTTCGATACAGTGGCAAACACTATCTCCCTTCCACTACAGAAAATTCCTACAGTTCGAGACAGAGTCTCCCGGGCTCTACATGCTCGGCAAATGAAAGCCTCTCAGTGTCTGAAAGTCGTTGGCACGATGGTTTCTACGACTCCCATGGTCAAATGGGCCTTATGGAGATTGCGTCCCTTCCAGTCAGGTCTCCTACGGCAATGGAAGTCAGGGGACAAGAACCAGGTCATCCGCATAACATCTGCAATGAGAAACAGCCTCTTCTGGTGGCTTCAGCGCAAGAACCTCCTGACTTGCCACTCCATCGCTCCCATCTCCTGGGTGACGGTCACGACCGATGCCAGCGGTACCGGTTGGGGAGCCCTTTGTGGGTCGAACCTGGCCCAAGGCAAGTGGGAAACTTGTCTCCCCAACCCAGGGTCGAATGTCTTGGAACTTCGTGCGGCCTGGTGTGCCCTACAGTTCTTCTCTCATCTCCTGATGGGGGAGTCAGTGCTGTTGAGAATGGACAACACCACAGCAGTATCGTATGTGAAGAGGCAAGGGGGTACTCGGAGTCCCACACTCCTTCGGGAAGTCGAGCCCATCCTATCGTGGGCACAGAAATACCTTGCCAACATCTCGGCAGTCTTTGTCCCAGGCGTCCAAAACACTCAAGCAGACTTCCTGTCACGGACCGAGTTGGACAACAACGAGTGGTCTCTCCACATAGAGGCGTTCAGGTGGATCTTGTCACTAAAGACCGATCCCGAAGTAGATCTGTTTGCTTCCCCCTGCAATCGCAAGCTGAAGAAGTTCTACACCCGGGGGCTCTGCAGTCAAGCCATCGGGACAGATGCCCTGACGGATCAGTGGAGGTTCAAGCGGGCATACGCCTTTCCGCCACTGCCAGTTTTGCTGAGATTCCTGCAGAGGCTCCGAGCAGAGCCAGTGGAGGTGGTGACAATAGCTCCCTACTGGCCGAACAGGCCTTGGTTCCCTCTCCTGGTCCAGCTCAGCTGTCGGGACCCAGTGCCTCTCCCTCTCAGACCGGACCTTCTTTCTCAAGGGTCAGTCCTGCACCCTTGTCCTGCGGTGCTGAGACTCATGGTCTGGTTCTTGAGAGGGAGAGCCTGGAATCCCTAGGTTGTGCCTCAGAAGTAATATCCACTCTCATGAGCTCGAGAAGATCCAGTACAAATAAAGTCTATGGAAGGATCTGGTCCAAATTCGTGGAGTTCTGCTCTCCTCAGGGCAGGTCTTTTAGACATCCAAAAGTCCAGGACGTTCTCAGTTTCCTCCAAACGGGCCTAGATTTACATCTATCTGTCAGCTCTCTGAGAGTCCAAGTTTCGGCACTTTCGGCCTTCTCCGGCACTTCATGGGCAGTTCATCCTCTGGTTAGACAATTTTTCCGAGGCGCATCGAGACTCAAGCCCCAGAGAAAGCCGAGGTTCCCCAAATGGGACCTCCCATTAGTCCTTGACTCGATCTCTGGACTCAGTACTTCGGGGCCCTCCCCGCTCCCTATCAAGGTCTTTTCAGCAAAGGTGGCCTTCTTAGTGGCCATTACCTCAGCCAAAAGGGTCTCTGAAATTGCATCACTTGGTCACGAAGAACCCTTCCTAACGTTTTTCCCGGACCGGGTAGTCCTCATTCCTATGCTGGGTTCCAACCCAAAAGTGTCTTCAGTATTCCACGTCAATCAAGAGATCGTGTTACCTACATTTAGGACCCCAGGGTCCACTGAGAATCACCCTCTAGATGTGGGCGAAGCTATTAAGGAATATCTCAAGGTTACTTCTCCCTTCAGACGTTCTAGTCATCTCTTCGTGCTTCACTCAGGCAGCAATATAGGGAAGAAAGCCTCAACCAGGACTATCGCGTCCTGGATCGTACAGACCATACAACAGGCATATAGGGCTAAGGGCTTGGCTCCTCCAAAGGCGGTGACAGCCCATTCCACCAGAGGAATGGCAGCCTCGTGGGCAGCGGCTCGACATGTGGCTCCAGATACCATCTGCAAGGCAGCTTCATGGGCTTCTATTAATACCTTCATGTTGCACTATTGTATAGAGCCTGCCTCACTATCCTCTGTAAACTTTGGGTTACAAATCCTATCGACCGATAGGACAAATTAAAATTTATGTTTTGATCATGCATACCCGCCCGTGTGGTTGGCTAGTTATTTCCCACACGTAGGCTGCCATGGAGTCTGTCAGGAAAAAGGAAAATTTATTGTCAAATACTTACCGTAATTTTCCTTTCCTGATGGACTCCATGGCAGACGGAGTTCCCACCCATTGGTCAACGAGTAGGCTAGTTACGGAACACAGTAGCTAGTGGTGAGCACTCATTTATGGGAATGGGGTCCTATAGCATTGGAGAGGAGGCGGGGTTAACCCACACGTAGGCTGCCATGGAGTCCATCAGGAAAGGAAAATTACGGTAAGTATTTGACAATAAATTTTCCTTTTTTTTTCAAAATTTTCGGGTTTTCCTTGTATAGCGCAAAAAATAAAAATGGCAGAGGTGATCAAATACCATCAAAAGAAAGCTCTATTTGTGGGAAGAAAAGGACGCAAATTTCATTTGGGTACAGCATTGCATGACCGCGCAATTAGCAGTTAAAGCGACACAGTGCCAAATTGTAAAAAGTGCTATGGTCAGGAACGGGGTAAATCCTTCCGGGGCTGAAGTGGTTAAATACCACCAAAAGAAAGATCTATTTGTGGGAAAAAAATGATAAAAATTTGGGTACTAAAATGTGAACTAACCCTGGCCTGTTTTATGGACTATGCTTTTGCCTACCACTTGGACTGATCTGTTGCCCTGCTACTGTAGTACACAGGGGTCTCACATATGTGAGGGGCTCCAGAATTGTTTTTCCGGATGGAGAAAACAATTTTGTTTTGTTTTCTCCGGGTATCGGAATTTCCGGATTAGGGTCTGGAGTCCGGATACTTCATAGAGATTTGGGTAGGCGAAGCCTGCTGCTGACTTACTGCCATCATGCCTCTGCCTGCCGCATGAACGGACCACACCTCTGCCTGCTACCTGGACTATGCAAATAATTAGCTGTAAGAAGAGGCAGTATGTTTATGAAGGGCTGGAGAGCGGTACAATAATGAGTGTCTGCAGGTAACAGTGTACCAGGACCAATATTATGGCTGTGCTGACTGTCTCTGCCTGGACAATTTCTATGGACCGTGCTGTGCTGACAATATCCTTGTTCTGACTATAGACAATATTCCTGCCTGCTGCCTGGATAATTACTATTGCTGTCACTAAGCACATCCCTGCCTGCTACCTGGACCAGTGCTCTCCTCTGTGGACACTACTAAAAGCACAGGTAATGCTTTTTTTTTTTACCCTTTCCGCAATAGAATTTATTTTGGATTGTAATTTTTGGTATGTACATGCTATGTGTTAGAAATATGAAGGGCCTTCAAAAATGATAGGTTGCCAGGAAATTATATATGTAATTTATGCTCCTAGAACGGCTGATGGTGCTACTTGGATGTTGGTCCTCTGTATGTGGCCAGGATGTGTAAAAGGCTCATACATGTGGTATCGCCATAGGAGGAGTAGCAGAATGTATTTTGGGGTGTCATTTTTGCTATGTGTTGGAAATATCTTATAAATGGACAACTTTGTGTAAAAAAAATGTGTTTTCATTTTTTCCCACATTTTCCAAAAACTTCTAAAAAAAATTAACCATTCAAAAGAATCATTATGCCTCATAGATTATACATTTGGGTGTTTGCTTTCCAAAATTGGGTCATTTTGTGGCGATTCCATTTTCCTGGTACTCCAGGGCCTTCAAAATTGTAATAGGTGGTTAAGAAATGAGATGTGTAATTTATGCTTTTAGAAAGCCTGAAGGTGCTACTTCAATGTTGGGCCTTTGTATGTGGCCAGGCTGTGTAAAAGTCTCACAAATGTGATATCGCCATACTCACAAGGAGTAGCAGAATGTATTTTGCGGTGTCATCTTTGCTATGTACATGCTATGTGTTGGAAATATCTGATAAACGGACAACTTTGTGGAAAAAAAAATGCGTTTTCATTTCTTTCCACATTTTCCAAAAACTTCTGGAAAAAAATTAACCATTCAAAAGACTCATATTGCCTCATAGATTATACGTTGGAGTGTTTGCTTTCCAATTTTGTGCAGTTTTAGCTCAGCGAAGCTGGCCCCCCTACAATCAGCACAAATAAAAACTTAAGTGTGTTTCTTTAGTGCTACGTTTGTGCTGTTTTGTGCCGTAAAAATTTACATTTGTGCTGCTTTTATTTTTAATAAAAGCAATTGTTTTTTCCAGACCATGACATCACCTAGCCCCCCTACAACGTCCAAATGACACAAAACTGGTCTCGTTGGTTAGAGCTACGTTTGTGCTGTTTTGTGCTGCTAAAAATTCCGTTCTATCTTTTATCGTTTTTGCGTTATTAATGATTTATTAAAGGTCGCCAAAGGTCACTCAGCCCCCCTACAACGCCCAAATGACACGAAACTGGTCTCGTTGGTTAGTGCTACGTTTGTGCTGTTTTGTGCTGCTAACATTTCCATTCTATTTTTTATCGTTTTTGCATTATTAATGATTTATTAAAGGTCACCAAAGGTCAGTCAGCCCCCCTACAACGCCCAAATGACACAAAACTGGTCTCGTTGGTTAGTGCTACGTTTGTGCTGCTAAAATTTTTATTTGTGCTGTTATGGTTTTTAAGTTATAACAGTTTTTTTTTTCAAACCCCACTCACATTGCCCACCCTACAATCAGCACAAATAAAAACTCAAGTGTGTTTCTTTAGTGCTACATTTGTGCTGTTTTGTGCTGCTAAAATTTCCGTTCTACCTTTTATCGTTTTTGCGTTATTAATGATTTATTAAAGGTCACCGAAGGTCACTTAGCCCCCCCTTTATTAAATAACTGAATAACTTGGGGGTTCAAACAATGACTGAAAAACTAAAGGAGATAGAATGGAAAGTAAATAGGCACAAACCAACACAAACTTGGCACTAACCAACCAGCCCGTTTTCATTTTGTTTGGCTGTTGTAGGAGGTGTCAGGGAAGGCTTTTGCATAGCACAAATGATGTCTCCCTGTACATACATATGCGCATGCACAGACTGGCAACTGGCTGGGCAGATGAGCGTGAGCCTGTCACCAATGCTGGCACCAGACAGACTATTTAAACAGGCTGCAATTTGGTGTGCCGCTTCTGTTTGTTCATTCCTGATTCCTTTGTTTGACCTCTGATCCTAACCCAGCTTGCTCCTGACCTCCGTTTGACTGCTACCTGCCCTGACCTTGGCTTGTCTCTGGATTCTGCTTCTGCCTTCTCTTCTTGCCTGATCTACCTCCTGTTGCTGACTTGGCTTGTGACCCGACTATCCTGTTGTGTGCCGTCTATGCCTGATCTGCCTGACCATTATGGACCCGGCTCATCTGACCCTGCATCCTGCTCATCCAGCCTGCTACAGCTCTTCAGCCCAGCAAGGTCTCTTCTGTCTCCTGCTTCCAGCTGCTTACCCACAGTCTGCCACCAGCCAAGCTCAGTGCCAGCTCATCTGCCACCAGCTGGTTCTGCCGCCACATCCACCTGCTGACTGCTGCCACCACGCAGTCTACTGGACTGATCACAGGCACTCATACCGCACTGTGCTCCCATGGCTGCTTTCTAACCAGGAGCTCACTAACCAGGTACGTGACAGGAGAGCGGGGTGATGTCATCATCTGGAAAAAACAAATTGCTATTATCTTAAAAATAAAAGCAGCACAATTTTTTATTAATATGACACAAAAAAGCACAAATATAAAAACAAGCTGTTATAACTAAAAAACCATAACAGCATAAATAAAAATTTTAGCAGCACAAACCAGCACAAATGAGGCACTAACCAACGAGACCAGTTTTGTGTCATTTGGGTGTTGTAGGGGGGCTGACTGACTTTTGGTGACCTTTAATAAATTATTAATAACGCAAAAACGATAAAAGATAGAACGGAAATTTTAACAGCTCAAAACAGCACAAATGTAGCACTAAAGAAACACACTTGAGTTTTTATTTGTGCTGATTGTAGGGTGGGCAAAGTGAGTGGGGTTTGAAAAAAAAAATAAACTGTTATAACTTAAAAACCATAACAGCACAAATAAAAATTTTAGCAACTCAAACCAGCACAAACGTAGCACTAACCAACGAGATCAGCTTCGTGTCATTTGGGTGTTGTAGGGGGGATGACTGACTTTTGGTGACCTTTAATAAATCATTAATAACGCAAAAACGATAAAAGATAGAATGGAAATATTAGCAGCACAAAACAGCACAAACATAGCACTAACCAACGAGAGTAGTTTTGTGTCATTTGGGCATTGTAGGGGGGCTGAGTGATCTTTGGTGACCTTTAATAAATCATTAATAATGCAAAAAATAATAAAAGGTAGAACGGAAATTTTAGCAGCACAAAACAGCACAAATGTAGCACTAAAGAAACACACTTGAGTTTTTATTTGTGCTAACTGTAGGGTGGGCAAAGTGAGTGGGGTTTGAAAAAAAAAAGTAAACTGTTATAACCTAAAAACCATAACAGCACAAATAAAAATTTTAGCAGCACAAACCAGCACAAATGTAGCACTAACCAACGAGACCAGTTTCGTGTCATTTGGGCGTTGTAGGGGGGCTGACTGACCTTTGGTGACCTATAATAAATCATTAATAACGCGAAAATGATAAAAGGTAGAATGGAAATTTTAGCAGCACAAAACAGCACAAACGTAGCACTAACCAACGAGACCAGCTTTGTGTCATTTGGGCATTATAGGGGTGCTGAGTGACCTTTGGTGACCTTCAATAAATCATTAATAACGCAAAAACGATAATAGATAGAACGGAAATGTTAGCAGCACAAAACAGCACAAACGTAGCACTAACCAACGAGACCAGTTTTGTGTCATTTGGGCGTTGTAGGGGGGCTGACTGACTTTTGGTGACCTTTAATAAATCATTAATAACGCGAAAACGATAAAAGATAGAACGGAAATTTTAGCAGCACAAAAGAGCACAAACGTAGCACTAACCAACGAGACCAGTTTTGTGTCATTTGGGAGTTGTAGGGGGGCTGAGTGACCTTCGGTGACCTTTAATAAATCATTAATAACGCAAAAACGATAAAGGGTAGAACGGAAATTTTAGCAGCACAAAACAGCACAAATGTAGCACTAAAGAAACACACTTGAGTTTTTATTTGTGCTGATTGTAGGGTGGGCAAAGTGAGTGGGGTTTGAAAAAAAAAAACTGTTATAACATAAAAACCATAACAGCACAAATAAAAATTTTAGCAGCACAAACCAGCACAAACGTAGCACAAACAACGAGACCAGTTTTGTGTCATTTGGGAATTGTAGGGGGGCTGAGTGACCTTTGGTGACCTTTAATAACTCATTAATAACGCAAAAACGATAAAAGATAGAACAGAATTTTTAGCAGCACAAAACAGCACAAACGTAGCACTAACCAAAGAGACCAGTTTTGTGTCATTTGGACGTTGTAGGGGGGCTAGGTGATGTCATGGTCTGGAAAAAACAATTGCTAATATCTTAAAAATAAAAGCAGCACAAATGTACATTTTTACGGCACAAACGTAGCACTAAAGAAACACACTTGAGTTTTTATTTGTGCTGATTGTAGGGGGGCCAGCTTTGCTGAGCTCAATTTTATTGTCCTGGTGCTCCAGGGCCTTCAAAATTGTAATAGGTAGTTGAGAAATGAGATGTGTCATTTATGCTCTTGGAATGCCTGAAGGTGCTACTTCAATTTTGGGCCTTTGTATGTGGCCAGGCTGTGTAAAAGTCTCACACATGTGGTATCGCCATACTCGGTAAGAGTAGCAGAATGTATTTTGGGGTATAATTTGTTGTATGCATATGCTCTGTGAGAGAAATAACCTGTTAACATGACAATTCTGTAAAAAAATAAATAAATAAAATCTTAATTTTGCAAAGAAATGTGGGAAAAAATTACAACTTAAAAAAACTCATCATGCTACTTACTTAATACCTTGGAATGTCTACTTTCTAAAAAGGGGTCATTTGGGGGATATTTGTACTTTCTTGACTTGTTAGTGTCTCAAGAAATGAGGCCTTTAGTACATCAGGTGTGATCAGATGTGATCAATTTTCAGTGAATGGCACCATAGTTTGTAGACTCTATAACTTTCACAAAGACCAAATAATATACACTAATTTGGGTTATTTTTACCAAAGATATGCAGCAGTATAAATTTTGGCCAAAATTTATCAAGAAAAATTACTAATTTGCAAAATTTTATCACAGAAACAAAGAAAAAGGCATTTTTTTCACAAAATTTACGGACTTTTTTATTTATAGCACAAAAAATAAAAAACCCACTAGTGATTAAATACCACCAAAAGAAAACTCTATTTGTGTGAAAAAAAGGACACAAGTTTCATATGGGTACAGTATTGCATGACTAAATAATTTTCATTCAAAGTGTGAGAGCACTGAAAGCTGAAAATTGGTCTGGGCAGGAAGGGGGTGTAAGTGCCCAGTATTGAAGTAGTTAAAGAGATATGCCATTTCTTTTTGCTTCAATGGGCATCTGTCATATTTACCTATTGGATGGTGGTGGATTGTAATCTCCTGGATAAAAACCCAGGACTTAGACTGGGAGGGAATATTGGCATTGATGAACACAGAATAGAAATGGGAATTCTTCAAAAAGACTGTTTTGTGAACTCACTGCAAAGTATATTCCCATGGGCAATAAGTTTAAAAGGCTAAAAATAAAACCTATGTGGCTTATGGCCAAAGTTAAAAAAGCTATAAACAATAAGAAAATAACTTTTAAAAAATATAATAATAAAGGAACACTATTGTCGTTTAACTGTTATAACGAATATAACAGAATATGTAAAAGGGATATCAAGTGTCAGGGCTGGGCTCAGCCCTTCCTTCTCTGAGCTGGCCGCTCAGCTGTCGGCTAATTGCCAGCTCCCATCTCTCTCCACAGTTACGCAGCTGTTGTTGATTCTGCTCGTCAGTCCTGCCTACTTAAAGCCGTCCAGCTCACTTGATCTCTGCCTTCACCTTTGTCAACATCACAGAGACTTTCTCCTAAGTTCCTGTTGAAGACTTGCTCGGCTGACGTTCCTTCTGGCTCCTGATCCTGCTTTCTGTAATACTACAGTTTATCTCTGGCTCTCTGACATTTGCTTGGCTGACTACCTGATCCGGTTACTGAAATCTGGCTTGTTTTGATTACGTTTACTCTGTTTACCTTATTATTATTATTATTATTAAACAAGTGTGTTTTAACTATACTTCTGTCTCGGTCTGATTCATGGTTCCTGATAGTACTACTAAAAATTAGGTCTGAGCATGTAGGCCCTTTACAAAATAATCTAGAGTGGGTGACTAGGGACAAAGAGAAGGCAAATGTATTAAATACGTTCTTCAGTTCTGTGTATACAAAGGAGCATGGGAGAGCTCAAATCCATCATGGGGGTGGTATTGACACAGCCCCAAATGATCCACAATGGCTCAAAAGTGATATGGTCCAGAAATATTTAGACAGAATAAAGGTGGATAAAGCACCTGGACCAGATGGTATCCACCCACAGATACTAAGCGAATTGTGCTCTGTCATTTCAAAGCCATTGTATCTACCGTATTTATCAGTGTATAACATGCACTTTTCCCCCCTAAAAATAGGGGGGAAATCACGGGTGTGTGTTATACACCGACAGCGTACCTCGGAGGGGGACGAGTGCCGCCGGAATTCACCGAGCCATCATCTCCTCTCCACTCGGCTCTCCATTCGGCTCTCACTTGGCTCTAACTCGGCTCTCACGTCACACACACAGTCCCACCTCCGACACCGGCATTGGACCAGTGTTCTGTCTATCACAGGAGCTGGTCCAATGCCGATGGCGGAGACGGGACTGTGTATGTGACTGCCAACTGAGAGCCAAGTAAACAGGAGATGAGCTAAGTGATTTTCTGTGAGAGATTAGAGATGGTGAGCTGCATTGATGGGGGAGATGGGCACAGATCAGGCTGCAGATGGGCACAGATCAGGCTGCAGATGGGCACAGATCAGGCTGCACTGAAGCTGCAGATGGGCACAGATCAGGCTGCACTGAAGCTGCAGATGGGCACAGATCAGGCTGCATTGAAGCTGCAGATGGGCACAGATCAGGCTGCACTGAAGCTGCAGATGGGCACAGATCAGGCTGCATTGAAGCTGCAGATGGGCACTAATCAGGCTGCATTGATGCTCACTGACCATTATTTTGCTTTATAGTGGTTTATTTAAAAAAAGGTTTTTTTCCTCAAGCTCCCCTCTTAAATTGGGGTGCGGTTTATACACCTGTGCGTGTTATACTCCGATAAATACAGTAATTTTTAGGGACTCATTAATGAGTGGAGTAGTACCACTGGATTGGCATAGGGCCAAATGGGTGCCTATATTTAAAAAGGGAGCAAAGATGAGATGAGTTCTTGCTGGAAAAAAATATTTTAAGCAACAGACAGCATGGATTCATGAAAGACAGAAGTTGTCAAACAAATCTGATTTATTTTTATGAAGAGGTAAGTAAGACCTTGGACAGAGGGGTGGCTGTAGACTTGGAATTTGCATAAGCTTTCGATACAGTTCCCCACACACAGCTCATGTGTAAGGTAAAGTCTACAGGCTTGGAAATATCAGTTTGTAAATGGATAGAAAACTGGCTAATAGACCGAATTCAGAGTGTAGTGGTTAATGATTCATTTTCGGAATGGTCTAAGATTATCAGTGGTGTACCCCAAGGTTCAGTGTTGGGACTCTTAATTTTTAATAGCTTTGTAAATTAAATTGGGGCTGGGATTAAAAGTACCCTTTCAGTCTTTGCTGATGACACCAAGTTATGCAGTGAAATAACGTCCTTACAGGATGTCTCCAATTTACAAGCCGACCTCACTGTCTAATTGGTCGACTATGTGGCAGATGAGGTTTAATTTTGATAAATGTAAAGTTATGCACTTGGGGGCTAAGAATATGCATGCATCATGCATACTAGGGCGAGTACAACTGGGGGGATCCATAGTGGAGAAGGGTCTGGGGGTTTTGGTAGATCATAAGCTCAATAACAGCATGCAATGCCAAATTGCGGTTTCCAAACCGAGCAAAGTCCTTTCTTGTATTAAGAGAGGTATGGACTCCAGAGAGAGATATCATTTTGCCCCTGTACAAATCATTAGTAAGACCTCATCTGGAATATGCAGTTCAGTTTTGGGCACCAGTTCACAAAAAGGATATCGGGGAACTGGAGAAAGTGCACAGAAGGGCAACCAAACTGACTGTCCACTGACATGTAGGAACTCAGCTATGAGGAAAGATTAAAGGAACTGAATTTATTCTCTCTTGAGAAGAAGAGATTAAGGGGGATATGATCAACATGTACAAATATATAAGGGGTCCATATAGTGAACTTGGTGTTGAGTTATTCACTTTACGGACAACACAGAGGACAAGGGGGCACTCTTTATGCCAAGAGGAAAGGAGATTTCATCTCCAAATATTGAAAGTTTTCTACACAGTAAGAGCTGTGAAAATGTGGAATAGACTCCCTCCAGAGGTGGTTCTGGCCAGCTCAGTAGATTGCTTTATAAAAATGTTTGGATTCTTTCCTAAATGTACATAATATATTTGGGTACTGACATTTATAGGTAAAGTTGATCCAGGAAAAATCCAATTGCCTCTCGGGGGGATTAGGAATACATTTTTTTCCCCTGCTGTAGCAAATTGGATCATGCTTTGAGTTTTTTGCCTTCCTCTTGATCAACTATGGGTATAGGATTGAGTATATGGGATTGTATGATAATATTTTTTATTTATTTATTTATTTATTTTTATGGTTGCACTAGATGGACTTGAGTCTTTTTTTTCAACCTGACTAACTATGTAACTATGTAAGCTGGCTGCGGTGTCACCCATCCTACCAGCCACAATGACGTCACACATGCACTCCATCCGACACATTTGGCATCTTCTGGAATTTGAGGATGGATAATGCTGCTGTGAGAGGGCTGTGAAGACATTCTCACTGGGAAGCAGTGATTGCAGGCTGTGTTTGAACCCTGCAATGGAAATCTATTTTCCGTTTGATAAGAGGTGATTTTTCCATACTCAGGAGCACTTCTTTCTACACTGGAGCACTTTTTGGAGTGATATTGGGATGTGAAGCACCCAGCACTTTACTATAGTGGCATATCCATGATGGAATTTATTTGAACTCAACTACATGTGTTTGATTGAGATATTGTTTGCATATCAAATTTGATCTTTTGATATATTTATTGCATGTGCACAGCACATTAGCGCCTGCACTTTATTTGTGCACGTAATTTGCATTGTGCTACACTGATTTATGGTATTTACACCATTTTATATGATTTAAAGGAACAGCGCACCATTTTTGCATGAATAGTTATTTATCCCGTATTCCAGGATTTGTGTTGCAGCAGTTTACAATATCACTAGGGCGTGGCGCAAAAATATTTCTCTTCTATTAGTGCACTTTAACAACATGCTAAAAAAAACAAAAACTGCTAAGTTAAATAAGAATAAACTGTTAATAATAAAAAATTCAATTACCTCCAGCTCTTTAAAGTAAATACAGCTTCGAGCCCACTCTACTATGGAGAATAGAGTCTGGTCAGCCATCTTGCACATCAAACCAAACATGCTGAGTTTTTCATGTCTGCTCTTATTCTGCTCTTGCTGTAGGCATGATATTATCCTTGCCTTGATCTGAGGTTCATCAGGCTCTAGTTGCAATAACTTAAGGATCACTTCTGGAATGTCTGGTGGAGAAGTGCTGGTGTAGGCTTCAGGATATACATACCCTCCTGCAGTGGACGGGTCATGAACATTTGAATAGTGATCAGGGTATTCAGATTTGATAGTGCGACTTTGGAATGAAGCATAATGATAGCTAGACAATGGAGCATGGTTAGGCAAAGTCATTCCAATTGGAGGAGGACCATAAGAACCTCGATCATATTCAACTGGTGTCATGGGAGCTGGATTTGAAGGCAAGTTCTTAGACACAGGGTGGATATTATGAATGTTGGTGGCAATTGAGTAGTCTGTTTGCACTGGGGATACGATCTGGGGAACTGTTTCCAGCTTTATACCATTAGCACGTATAAGAGCTTTCTTCTGCTGCTTTAAGGCACGATCCCGTTTATACATGGGGCCAAACTTGTTGCGTCCTCCTCGCATTCGGTCAGCACGCACAGCTATTGAAGAAAGAGCAAAAGAAGCATGACTGCCAGTAGTGCAAGAAATGAATGAATTCAACATTTAAGACATAACCACAAGAAAAACACAAAATTCTTAGTTATTATCCATTTAAGCATACAGTATACATTTGATCCGATGATAACAAATTCCAAGGGGTTTAGGGCTGTTTTGGAAGAAACTGTTCAGCTTTAATTTCTGTCCAATGTAATTCCAAAAATGACATGCTCATGTGTAAAGTAAGAACAGAACCAGCTGCTGCATACAATATTATTTAATGGATTGACCTAAATGAAAATCAAAAATGATATACGTGATGCAATCTGTCAAAAGCATTAACATAGCAGCTTTTATTTATCCCAGTCCAGCCTTTCTACCTCTGGCATTTTTCCACTTTTTTTAACATGCTAAACTGTTCAGGAAAAGCTTTACAGTGTTTTGGGCAAACCATTTAATACACGCGAGAATACCTAACAACATTCACAGTAAAAAAAAATATTTTATGAATAATAAAAAAACTGTTGCTCTAAGTGTTAGCTAGAGTTAGGCTGGACATATGAGTCATTTTTTTTGTGTTCAACCCCATGTCAGAATACACTGATCAGTGCTGCAACCTATTTCCTGCGGTGTTGATTGTGGGGAAAAATATTAACAGGGTGGTTGAACAGAAGTTGATCTGTAGGTCAACTTCTGTTCAACCATGGTGGCCACACAAGGATTGGAATTTGGCTGGTCCCTGCTGAACCGGCCAAATGTAGATCAATGTATGGCCTGCTTTAGACTTACATTTTTTTTTTCCTGCCTAAAGTTCTACCAATGTGTCCATCCAAGACTTCCTTATCAATGTTACAATGCAATTTCACCGCAGAACAAACAGTGTTACCTGGAGTGGAAAAATAACATCTACTGGCAAAATGAACAGGTAATAAAATTGTATTACATAATTATGTTACACAGAGTCTTGTGTGGAGATCAAAATCTATTAATGATATTGACAGGAATGGCAGAATCATTCCATCGGACATTCCGATCCTGTGTGGGCTTCATCGGACTCTTTCTTTTCGAAAATTCTGATGGACCTAGAAATAGAACATGTTTCAAATCTTTCCGAATCAGTTCCTATCGGGAAAACCGCTCGTATGTATGCTGTTCCGACAGACCAAAAACAATGCAAGGGCAGCTATTTGCTACTGGCTATTGAACTTCCTTTTTCTAGTCCTGTTGTATGGCATCACGTTCTAAATGATCGGACTTTGGTGTGATCGTATGTAGGCAAGCTTGTTTCAGTGGAACTCCGTGGGAACTCCGTCTAAAAACTGTCAGAGTTTATTCTGACGGAAAAACTGGTCGTGTGTACGCTGCATTAGAATGCACAAAATGAGTCAATGATATACTTATTGCACAAGCTGTTAGTATGCAAATATATCAAGGGTGCCGTATAAAATATAGGAGTCACTCATTGTCAGATACAAGACAGATGGAAATAGGAAACTGAAAAAATAATAAAAATGTAGAAATTAATTTAATATATAGAGATTAATGGATTTCTGTAGTGGGGTCTGTTAAGGAGCCCAGAATTAAAAAAAAATGTATATAATAGTAAACTGAACAATAATGATTGAATAGACCTCTAACAGCTTGTGCAGTAAGTATATCATTGGTTCTTTTTGTGCATTCTTATAGTATTTGGCTCTATATTCTAGTTATACTCATTTATGTTAGATTTCTTACTACCCATATAGGTAGGTGAGCATACAATTAACTGTAGTCTTATTAAATCTTATAGCTCGGTCCTTCTGGATCTGCTTTGACCACTCTGCGTGTGTCCCCTGGGGTCTGTTGTCTAGGCTCGGGCCCATGCCGGGAGTCTCTGGGAACTGGAGTGTGGTAAGCGGGGGTTTGTCGTGCTTGGCGGGCAATGGTTTGAACCAATTATTTAATTCAGCTAGTATTAATTGTTAATAATATGTTCTAAATGTTGTCTCTGTTCTATATCTAGTGACTTATATCGTACAATATATAAAAAATCTATCCCCTGAGGAAGCCCAGGGCGGCAAAACATGTCAGGATAATATTGCTACTGTCACCACTACTAGCATAAGCTACTCCCATACCTTGTATTTCTTGAACAAGCTGTTTTAATGTCAATGTTTGTCTATTGTGAACACTTTTTATCCATTTTCTATGTTTGTCTATTAAAATTCAATTTTCATTTAAAAAAAATAGTGTTTTGAAAAAAACCCTGCATACCTATCGTATATACAATATTCTGCCTAGTTGTTGTAGATACCACCTTCTGATTTTCACTTGCAGAAGAAGGATGTCAGTCACAGACAGTATTAGCTTCAAATTCCACCAGTGATCATATTGTAATCTAAAGTCAGATTAGTGATCCTAAATAAGGTCACTACATAATATTTTGTCATGAAGTTATGATAAGACTTGGAAACCACCAGGCTTTTGAGCATTGTGGCCGCAGACCCACATCAGTTTGGTCTAAAAGAGAGTGGCCACACATTTTAACACCTTCCCGCCCAGCAGACTGATGGAACGGGCGGTGGCTTTACCGCTCTGAGTGGATATCAGAAGGGGCCGCCGGGCAGAGGCATGATCTGTCACCAACTGATCAGTGTACCAGCTCACTGCTGGTAACATGTGACCGCTGTGACCAATCACAGCAGGTCACATGACAGTTGTACCCAATCGATGGCTTCCTTTCATGCCATTCATTGTGTACAATTGAGTAGCTAGCTGCGATTGGTCAATGTGATCACATGGTACAGACAGGGGCCAATCGCAGCCCATCTGTACCATGTGATTAGCTTAGACTAATCACAGCTAATCACAACAAAAATAACTGAATCAGTTTCATTCCGTAAAATGCTTGCTTATAGCAATGTAATTCACTAATAAAGTGAATTCGATAATATGGTGCCGCGCTAATCCTATTCTATGAATTTCTCCTTGTGAAATGCAATAAGATTAATAAAATAAATAAAAAGGCCCGGCCTAGAGGGCCAGTGATAGATATAGACAAGTGATAAAATCCACTGTGCACAATAAATAAATAAATAAAAATATACAAAAATATATAAATAAAAATATATAGTGGATGTGAGCGATAAATAAATAAACAGCCTAAAAGCCTCAAAAATTCCAAACGTGACTGTCCATAGGTGTAAATATTGTGATAGTGTGACAAAAACCAAGAAAATTATATTAGCATAAATTAAATACAATAATTATCAATCACAGACCAGCAAAGTGCAAGGTGCCAACACTGTGCAATCTAAATGGCTGAATCATAACGTAAACATAATGTGAACCAACAAGTTTTCCGTAAGGTGCAAGCGTGCAAACGAACTTATATAAAGTGTATAGTCCAAACTGGATGGTATCAGAATAGAATATCCCAGCAGATATAAAAATCATACAGAAATAGCGTCCTTAATCTTCAATAAAATCTTTGTGACCTATAGTGCTGGCATGCGCATGTAGCAATTAAAGTGCCTGGTGACTCAAGGTTTCATGCAGCTTCGTGTGTAAACACTCCAGTGAGCAGTGGCCCCTTACCTCACAGAAATGGGGCAACAGCATATGACCAAACTGGTTCTTATCTTTTTTCCGCCTAGCGGCTCCTGCGTATTCCTCACCGTCCTGGGGTGGGATTCCCTCAGATTCCCTCAGATTCCCTCAGGTATGGTCCAGGGAGGTGTGTTTAAAAACAGGAATAAAGGAACCCAATAGTGTAATACCGTTTACAAGATAACTAAGTTTATTAGATAAAAGTAGCAGGTACTCACATTTAAAATTAAACAGCAGGGTGTTTGTATCCGACGAGCGGCGAGCTCGTAGCTTTCTTTCAGTGTACTCAGCCTATCCTGTCCCTAAGTTTTGGACGTCACGCGTAGGGGCAGGATAGGCTGAGTACACTGAAAGAAAGCTACGAGCTCGCCGCTCGTCGGATACAAACACCCTGCTGTTTAATTTTAAATGTGAGTACCTGCTACTTTTATCTAATAAACTTAGTTATCTTGTAAACGGTATTACACTATTGGGTTCCTTTATTCCTGTTTTTAAACACACCTCCCTGGACCATACCTGAGGGAATCTGAGGGAATCTGAGGGAATCCCACCCCAGGACGGTGAGGAATACGCAGGAGCCGCTAGGCGGAAAAAAGATAAGAACCAGTTTGGTCATATGCTGTTGCCCCATTTCTGTGAGGTAAGGGGCCACTGCTCACTGGAGTGTTTACACACGAAGCTGCATGAAACCTTGAGTCACCAGGCACTTTAATTGCTACATGCGCATGCCAGCACTATAAGTCACAAAGATTTTATTGAAGATTAAGGACGCTATTTCTGTATGATTTTTATATCTGCTGGGATATTCTATTCTGATACCATCCAGTTTGGACTATACACTTTATATAAGTTCGTTTGCACGCTTGCACCTTACGGAAAACTTGTTGGTTCACATTATGTTTACGTTATGATTCAGCCATTTAGATTGCACAGTGTTGGCACCTTGCACTTTGCTGGTCTGTGATTGATAATTATTGTATTTAATTTATGCTAATATAATTTTCTTGGTTTTTGTCACACTATCACAATATTTACACCTATGGACAGTCACGTTTGGAATTTTTGAGGCTTTTAGGCTGTTTATTTATTTATCGCTCACATCCACTATATATTTTTATTTATATATTTTTGTATATTTTTATTTATTTATTTATTGTGCACAGTGGATTTTATCACTTGTCTATATCTATCACTGGCCCTCTAGGCCGGGCCTTTTTATTTATTTTATTAATCTTATTGCATTTCACAAGGAGAAATTCATAGAATAGGATTAGCGCGGCACCATATTATCTATACAACATTTCTTTAGGCCAAGTGACACCTAACAGGTGCACGCAGCTGCTCCACGTTTAGCCTTTCCATATCTGATAGCGCAGGAATATCCTCTTATACAATAAAGTGAATTCACTCATAAAGTGTAAAACAAAAAAAAAAATCCTGATCACTACCCCAAAGTAGTACAATGTTTCTATGGTAACATTATATTGCTCTGGTCACAGTGTGTTAACAAAAAATCGTTAAAAAAAAAGAACAAAAATGTATTAAAAAAAAAAAAAAAAATTATTAAAATGTTTTGTTTCTTTTTCGTACTTTCACCAGTCAGTTTTTCTGATCACCACCACACCAGTTACAAGATGATGCTGTACTGCACTGGTGACACTGGTGACAGAATTTGGAAAAAAAATAGTGAATTAAGTTTCTTCATTTTCCAAAAAATCATGACAAAAGATTACAACTTCAAAAACCCGCCATGCTTCTTACTAACATGGTGTGCGCATCCTATTGAATTAGGTGTTCACCCTGAAGCTCAAACACACATGTGTGTGTCTACATATATATATGACCCTGGCATATTGATCTTCCTGCCGACACATTGAAAGAGAAGTGCGTAAACATTTCTCTTATGGCAGAGCCAATGAGGAGATCCTTCCCACTTTCCTGCTGTAACACAAAGCTATAATGCTAATGCCCATGGGGTGAATATGGTGTTCCCAGGCACAGCTGGCACACCCTGTGCACTTGCTTATCCTTACTAAACTATCTGGACTATCTGCTTTCCAAAAAGGGGTAATTTGTGGCATTATCCTGGCATTTTAGGGCCTCATGAAACATCAGTATATCAGGATTGATGAATTTTCAGATATATACCATAGTTTGTGGCCTAACTTTCCTACAGGCTAAATAATATACACTGAGTTGGGTTATTTTTTACCAAAGAAATGTAGCAGAATATATTTTTGCCTAAATTTATGAAGAACAATTATTTATTTGCAAAATTTTATAACAGAAAAAAAGAAAAACATGTTGGTGCCATCTTGGTGATTGATATAGGTCAATGAGCAGTATGCTATACTATCTGTTAATATACTATCGGTTCCCGACAAATTCGCTGTATGTAAAGGCATTTTTACTGCATTAAAATGAAGCAAAATGCATTAAAGTGCACTAAGAAAAGCTATTAGCAACAGAATGTAATCAGATATTGCTATACATATAGTAACCATGGCATCCATGTACTGTAGAATAACAACCATATCAAAACAGTAATATAAAAGTAATATTCTGTCTTGTGTATAAAGAAATGGTGACAGTATGAAATAGCAGATCATTTATGGACAGTAAACAACTTATAAAGAGAACATTTGAAGCCACAGAATCTGTTTGCAAAAACACTTTTATTTGGTAATTTGTTCATTACATAATGAGCATTAGAATCTTAACATTTAATAATAGGATTTTGATGTACGATAAAGAAAATAGGATTTTTATAACAGCTTACCTGTAAAATCCTTTTCTTGGAGTACATCATGGGACACAGTGCCTTAAGTAAGTAATAACTTAATGGGTTATAGGCCACCTTCAGGTGATGGACACTGGTAGCCGAAGGGCAGAGCTACAAACTGGAAATGCTGCTGTTCTAACTCGAACCGCAGAAACCTTTGGTGAGTGGGAAATATAGGAACATGCAGATATGCATCACTGATGTTTATAGATGCCAGAAGTTCAACTCCTAGAAGGATAGAAACTACTGACCTGATCGTCTCCATGCGAAAGGAGTGGATCTTCAGGAACTGATTTAGATTTTTTTAGTTATAGAACGGGTCTGACATCTCCATTTGGTTTTGGTACCATAAAAAGATTTGAATAAAACCCCAAACCTTGCTCTTCTGTTGGGATCTGTATGATCACCCCTTGAGATATTAATCGGTCTAGTGCCTGAAAAAGAGATTGTCTTTTCTCTGGATCTTTGGAAATGCTTGACCTCAGGAAACAAGACGGTGAAAAGTCCCCAAATTCCAGCTTGTACCCCAGCGTTACCGTGGAGATGACCCATCTGTCCTGAATTTCCTCTTGCCAGACTTCTGAAAACTGCAAAAGTCTTCCCCCCACCTTGGTGAGGGGGGTTGCCTCTTTATGTTGAGGCTTTAGGATTCTGCTTTGCAGGTTTCCGGGCCCCAGGACTTCTTTTGAGCCTGGGACTGACCCTGAGGTTTTCCTCTAGAGTCTGACGGCGGAGGCCAACGCCACTGCCTAGAGGCGGAGGTCCTTGGCGCAGGAGAAAGAGCCTGTTTAAATGAAGGGTGTTTATACTTTCTTTTGACTGGCAAAAGAGTACTTTTCCCACTAGAAAATATATTTGTCCAAATCTTCCCCAAATAGTCGCTCCCCATGAAAAGGAGGTTTTAGCATGGTGCTTTGGCTGACCAATTTTTTAACCACAGGATTCTGCGCATATGTACCAGCATAAGCGTAAGGTGGGACGCCTGGTGAATAGAATCTTTAATGGCATCTATGGCAAAGCATAAATCTTTTGGTAGTTCAGCTAATTCCCGGGCTTGTTGTGCAGGAACCTCTTTAAGAGCCTGTCTAAATTGATCCTTTAGGGATTGACAGACACCTATTGCAGCGACTGCAGGCTGAGGAACGGCGCCTGCTAAGGAAAAAGCAGATTTTAACAGGAATTCCAACCTTTTATCTGTTGGATCCTTAAGCATTTGTGCATGGTCTACTGGACAAGTTAGACTTTTATTCACACTGGAAATCACAGCGTCAACTGCTGGTACCTTCCATTTTTTGGTCAATCTCTCCTCCATGGGATAGAGAAGTGAAAATCTCTTTGGATGAAGAAAATGCTTATCTGGGTGATCCCATTCAGCATGAATAAGCTGTTCCAGTAATGCATACGCAGGAAACGCATGCAAAGGATGTGAAGGTTTTAAGGAACCCAAGGAAGAAACCGAGCTTTCAGCAGACTCCGTTAGGGGTAGCATGAAAGTAGAACGAACCATCTCCATAAGAGATTGTATCAGCAACTTCTCAGATTGTGAGGCTGAAAAAGGTTCATCAACCGCTGTTTCCTCCACAGAGGAATCATCGGTTTGTCTTTCCTCCTGATTGGCTGAGGGTAATACCTCATCCTGTGCCCACTGTTCCCCTTGCAAAGGGTCTGAAGTAGGGGAGGGGAATCTAGCACGCTTCCTATCCATTTGAATGGAGGATGCAATTAAAGCTGCTAATCTTCCTTCCAGACCCTGCAGGGTGGAGGAAAGAACATCTTCAGTCACGTATACAGGGGCTGAGATGTGAGAAGCAGTTGCACCATCAATTAGTTCCAATGAGTACACCGCTGATGTTCCCCTAACCCTCCGGTCCCTTCAGGGGGAGAAAGAAAGCATTTGGCAGATTTCTTTACCAGAGAAAATCCCCCTGCGCAAGCTGCTGCGGCCACACAGAGACTGACTGAGCTTTACAGTGAAGACAACAGATTAAGGTATGTGCATAGACTCCCTCTAGTGGAGAACATTTCTTCCAACATTTGACAACATTTCTTCCCTTAAATAAGAAAGCATAGGTGGACTTTTTAGTTCCTAAGTTTTTTTCCCTTACCTTATCCCCACCGCAGGATTTGCTGAATTAACAGACAATCCAACCTTTACCCATCACGACAGGCTGCGTTTAGCAAACCTTCAAGGACCAAGTCCCTTAATATCGGTGTTCCACTCCCTTTGACCTGTTAAAAGCACCCCACTAGGAAAGCTTTAGGTAATGTAGCATTACCAAAGCCCTGGGTCCCGGGGTCTAGCCCTACAAAGAGAGGCGTTACAGGCAAAATCTTGTGCTTTGGATATGAGGCCCAGGTACCATCCACTTTGGCCTCAGTGGCACTTTGAATGGATCTGGTCTATGGAGGCTATTTAAATCCAGCATGGATCCCTCCTGGAGCCCCTCAGAGCACATCTTCACTCGTGACCAACACCTTAGACACTGGCGAAAAAACTGATGTGCTCCTGGAAGGAGGAGGGGTTATATAGGGAGTGAACTTCCTGGATTGGGTATACCAGTGTCCATCACCTGAAGGTGGCCTATAACCCATTAAGTTATTACTTAAGGCTCTGTGTCCCATGATGTATGATAAAGAAATAGTTATACAAAGCCGATCACCAAATGATTCCTGCTCCTTTCTTGGCAGCGCTGCCCACTTCTTAAAATCCCCTGAACATCTAGAGTACATACAAAATAGTCATGCTGCCTTCCCCCTGACAGTATTTTTCCCTGGCATTAAGAAATAAGTTTCAGATGTGGCCAGTTCACTCACTTGAATCTCTGGTTTCTGCAGCCAGAAGTCATGCATTTAGTGGTAGTATCACTCCTGCTGCTAAATGACAACTGCCCACTCAAGGCTGCTCCCCTGCCATTGGCTGCTAGGATGCTGTCGGTACCTGTACTATAGAAAAACCCTGCCTGAATTCTAGCAACCAATGGCACTGTAAGCATCATTGCTTGCCAGGAAGCAGGCAACTACACAGCATTAGGGATGAGCCCCTTATTTGAGACAAACGTAAATTCGACTTGAACATTGGGTGTTCGCCCGTTCGGCAAATCCCAAACAATATATGGAGTTTTCTCCGCAAATTCAAGAGCTGCAGAACGCCCCATAATGCACTGCGAGATCACAGTGCTTTGATGTCTGATGCATGCGTTCGCCAATCACAGCGCACTCTGCTGTGAGAGCCATGATTGGCCATTGTCCTTTAGCCAATCATGGCTCAGAAGGCTAAGTCCACACCCCACACTATAAAAGGCTGCTTACACGGCGGTAAAGTATTTATGAATGAGAGAGAATGAGAGAAGTTAACTAGAGGCAGGTTAGTTAGTGGCATGCAGGCAGTTTAGTATATATATATATATATATATATATATATATATATATATATATATATACATATATACAGTATACAGAGTGTAGTCAGTGTAGTATAGACTATATATACAGTGCAGGCAGTGTATTAACCACTTCCCGACCGGCGCACGCCGATGTACGTCGGCAGAATGGCACGGCTGGGCAAATGGGCGTACCTGTAAGTCCCATTTGAATTCCCCTCTGTGAGTCAGGTTGCTGGTCCCGCAGACTCGATCGCCACGGGGATACCCGCGAGAAGACGAACGGGGAGATGCTGATGTAAACAAGCATCTCCCCGTTCTGCCTAGTGACAGTCTCACTGATCCCTGCTCCCTGTCATCGGGAGCAGAGATCAGTGACGTGCCACAGCTAGCCCACCCCCCCCTACAGTTAGAAATCATTCCCTAGTACTGATTTAACCCCTAGTGGTTAACCCCTTCACTGCCAGTGTCATTTACACAGGAATCAGTGCATTTTTATAGCACTGATTGCTGTATATATGACAATGGTCCCAAAAATGTGTCAAAAATGTCCGATGTGTCCGCCATAATGTTGCAGTAACAATAAAAAATCGCTGATCGCCGCCATTACTAGTAAAAGAAAAAAATATTAATAAAAAATAAAACTATCCTTTATTTTGTAAACGCTATAACTTTTGCACAAACCAATCAATAATCGCTTATTTACCAAAAAATATGTAGAAGAATACGTATCAGCCTAAACTGAGGAAAAAAAATTTTTTTTAAATTTTTTTTTGGGGATATTTGTTATAGCAAAAAGTAAAAAATTATGCGTTTTTTCAAAATTGTCGCTATTTTTTGTTTATAGTGCAAAAAATAAAAACCACAGAGGTGATCAAATACCACCAAAAGAAAGCTCTATTTGTGGGAAAAAAAGGATTTTTTTCGTTTGGGTGCATCGTTGCACGACCGCGCAATTGTCAGTTAAAGCGACGCAGTGCCGAATCGCAAAAAGTGCTCTGGTCAGGAAGGGGATAAATTCTATACTGTGAATTTTATATATATATATATATATATATATATATATATATATATATATATATATATATATATATATATACATATATATATATATACACACACAGTGCAGTCAGTGTATATAATACAGTGTATTTATGTATTTAAGTGGTTAAGGTGGAACCCTATGACAGAATTAAGAAAAAAAACGCCCAGTCCATACAAGGCCCTTTTGGTATAGACTTTAAGGGGAACTCCACGTTAAAATAAAAAAAAACGGCGTGGGGTTTTTTCCTTTAGAAATGTCACTTTGCTGTGGCAGGTCCGGGACTCGGAATGATGAAATGCTGCTCCCCTTAGAGAAGAGAGAGCCTCCTCTGCCGCCTTATTGAGAGGGCCGAAAGTTCGGGGGTGAGGAGTGGCTTGCACACTGCCTGGAGGAGTGTCAGACCGCGGCTCTGCAAGAGCTATCTACCATCACAGTTCCTACAAATATGGAGGAGACAGCAGCGAGTATGCGCAGTCCGTGCCAGCAGCCAGGGAGAAAAAAGATGAGGCAGAGGACGGATGCTGCGCCAAAGCCTGAGGGCAAGGAGGGAGCTTGCAGCCTTCCTCTCAGGTATGTACCCCAATTAAAACAAAGCAGCGCTACTCAGCCAGCCTCTGCAGCGGCCAGCAGTGAGCAATCGAGGAGTTCTTCTGTTGGTGAGACACTGTCTAATCTTAATGTCTCTGTAATTGTCAATTCGTTATCTAGTATATTAAAAAAATATTGAAGGGGCACACACAGTTGGTACTTTTGCTAAAGAGGCTAAAGGAGCACAGGATTCTGGTGCAATGGGTTTTGCTAATACCAGCGCTAATTCTATGAGGGCACAGGTTATTGGTACAATTTTACATTCGAATGATGTCATGTATCAGCATAACGATATAGATATCAGCCCAATCTGGCAAAATTTATCAGATCCTCCCCTCGGTAGGAATTTTAAGGATAGCGGAGCTTGTAGCCTGTCTAAGAAGCCTGTTAATATTTGTAAATCTGTTATTCCTTCTCCCTCTTTACGCCCCTCTCACTCTATAGTTGCAGAATCTTCCTTTAAGGAACCTCTGCCTTGTGAAATTTCACCTTTGGGCTTCCACTTAGCCAACTCTGTTAAAGAAAAAATTTGGGGGGGAGGGATTGATTTCATTTATCTGCTGTCATTATTACCTGCGTCCAAAGAATTTCTAAATCTGAAAGAAAAATGGAAGACCGCATGGAGGAGGATAGGAGGAGGGCTATCCCCAAAACATTTTAGAACTGGTTGCAGGCTTTCTGCATTTATGCAGCAGTGCTGGGAGAACAATTTCCTGAGAAATGCTCAGGCTTATTCCAGCACATTGATATAGTTTCTGAAGCCTTTTGTCATTTTGGTGGTACAGCATGGTTAACTTATGACGAGAATTTCAGGCAGCAATTGGCAGCTCACCCTACTTTAAAATGGGGGTCCAAAGATGTAGGCTTATGGTTGAACCTCATGCTACCACAGAAGCCGCAATTCACGCCAAGAGCAGTGACTAGTTCACAGAATGCCTTTCGTAAAGGCTTCTGTTTTGCTTTCAATAAAGGGCAATGCAAATTCTTATCAAACTGCAGATACAGGCATGAATGCTCTTACTGCAATGGAAACCATCCTGCTAGCAGATGTTTTCAGAAAACATAAGCAAAACATAGCTGGTTACTTTTTAGAGCGGCCTTTTCAGTTATCCTTTTTGGTGCTCTAAGAGTTGGGGAGTTTACAGCTCACAAAAACTTATCTTCGTCCTTTCTACTGTTTTTGCATGTATCTCTGGAAGAGGAGTGTTTGCATCTATTTATCTGTAGGTCAAAAACTTTTGGTTTGGGTAATGGTCAGTGGATCTCTCTGGGTAAATCTCCCAATCCTCTAGTGTGCCCGGTGTCCCATGTTGCCAGGTATATGTCCATCAGGACTTGTCCCCTTTGACTAGATATCAGTTTTCTGCTGTGCTATCTTCATGCCTTAAGCGCCTTAACCTCTCAGGTTTCCAATTCTCATCACATTCCTTTAGGATTGGGTCTGTTACTATAGCTAATTCATTGGGTTTCTCTCCAGATGGTCTAAAAAGGGTTCGGCCGTTGGCCTAAGTAGTAGATACAAAATATATGTCTTCCCCGAGTTGTTAATTGTATGATTTTCTCTTTCAGATTCATCCAAATGCACAATCTGGATAGTAGGCCAATCCTACGTTTTCTGGACTGAGAAGCAGGCAGAATCCAGAATTTACTCAAGTAATTTAGGTCTGGATGTTAATAACTTTATACTTTTATGGTCAGGCATTAGAGGCGTAAGATGGCGCAATCTTAGGGACCACTTAATTAATTCATCTCCAAAATGATTCCAAGGCTCCTTTGGTCTCCTTCCAGTAATTTATTTTATGTAGATAGAATTAGGAGACGGCTGAATAGGACTATCCATCATTTTTTAGTATCTTCTGGTGGTTTGTCATTCCGCCACATGGAGCCAGAAGGATTTGTACCTGGGTTATTCAGGAATGATTTTGTACACTTGTCCGAAATTGGTGTGGACATATTCAATATGGGCCTGCAAAGTTTGATTGAAAGTGCCCCGGTGTTGGGGGGACCTCAGCCAGCAGGTTCCCTTCCGCCCTAGGTCGGTGGGGAATAGTCGTTCCAGCATTGTCTGTATGGACACTGTGTAATTTTTGTGTTGATGTATTATAGCCAGGATGGCTTCATATTTTATTTGAATTTATTGTTAATACGTTATCAGGTTAACCCTTGAACAACACTGTGGCCTATGTTAAAATTTTGACAAACAAATAAACATTTAAAGAAGAAAAGAAATGGTTGTTGGTCTCTTATTTGAATTAAAAAACCCCTTTGTGCTGGCCCATGACGTGTCCATGTAATATGCAGGACCCACATAGGAGAGCTCAAAGGGAATGCAGTTTTCCCTATTAGTCTTTTATAGGTTGTCATTGGATACAGCAGCAGCTCCCCTGTGCAGCAACAAGCAACGGATTGGAGGAAATAGGGGGGTTGCCAAAGCCCGCGATTCTGGAACAGATAAAAGGGGGAAGTCCAGCCGTTACCTGCAGACTCTTTGGGACAGGTCCGGGACTTCCACCGCCGCCTCTCTGTTTCTTAAATCAGTCATGGGGTTGCTTAGAGGGCGAATAGTCATCCAGCATTGTCTGGATGGACACCGTGTACTTTTTGACTTGATGTACTATAGCCATGATGGCTTCATATTTTATTTGAATTTATCGTTAATACGTTATCAGGTTACCCCTTGAACAACACCGTGGCCTATGTTAAAATTTTGACAAACATCTTCTAGGGTCCCCCGGAGGCTTTCGCAGCTCCTCCTTGCATTGGTTAACCCCCAGGGAGAAGCGCTCTCCCGGGGGTTTATCTTGGGGGCACGCTCCCGAGTACAGCATTTGCGTCTATAGACACAGAATGCCGGACTCAGTCCCGCCCCCCGGCACCCACATCATTGGATTTGATTGACAGCAGTGGAGCCAAAGGCTGCGCTGCTATCAATCTATCCAGTCAAGAGCTGAGAACCCCAGGCAGAGAGCTAGAGTGCGTTTCTGCCGAGGGATCGAAGGGCTCAGGTGAGTAAAACGGGGGGCTGGGGTGCCGGTCACTGTCAGAAGTTTTTTAACCTTAATGCAAAAAAAAGTAGATAACCGGCTTTTGTTTACTTTGCGATCAGCTGCCATTGGCTGACAGCTGATCACGTGGTAAAGGGCCCGCTGTGATTGGCCCTTTACCCTGTTCAGTGATCAGCCGAATCCCAAGGACTCACCGATCACAGTGCGCGAGAATGGGAGGACGTCTGTGTACACCCTCCCGGCATGTACGCTCTCCCGGCATCTTTTGGCTATTGTGGTTGAACAATAATGGTTAAACAATAGAGTTGGAACTAGTTATTCATTGGTCGTATGTGGTGTGCCTCATTTAAAGTCCCAGGACAAAAAAATTGGTTGGAGATATTAAAGAAGGGATGGAGGCACATCAATGGGTGCACCAGGCCACATTCTATGTTGTTACATTAATTTGAGTGGAAGACACCCTGGTCCATAGTGGCCTCTTGCATCATATGGATGTATAATAATAACGTAGTGATATATTGATTTGATTTTATTGTATTACTATACAGATTATGATAACTACCTCAAAATTACATTTCTGTTTTGGGATTGATGGCCGGGGTTTGCTTCATCCCGGGAGCTGCAATGCATTGAGGAGGCTTATACCTCTTTTCGCTGCCCATGTGAAAAACAGAAAGGGAGCCACAGTGCAAACATCAATGGAAGCATATGTCATTTATTTAAAACAATAATTATAGGGGAGCTTATACAATGCTTTTCAGAGACCCTGTCTGCTTTGTCAAGTATACCCAATGGTAGATCAGAGGTGTCTTTTATACCAGCGTCTGGAAGTCGGTAAGTCAAGTGGGAAAATTAATTAAATTACGCCAGATATGAATGAGCCAATTAGCTGGTGGGGGCAGGATCAATGCGTGGCAGGCTTGCGCTGCATTGGCACCATGTCTGCGCTCTGTGTATTGTCAGCGCATTGCGGCGCCATCAGACTGGTGTGCCCTGTTTCCATCCTGTTGCAGACTGGAGGGGTGTTGTGCTTGTGGCACCATGATGCCCGTGGATGCTGACCTGTTGACGAGCACTTCCCCTCTTTGACTGCACACACATGGTGTTGGGAGGAACTTGGCGATTGGCCTCTGGTGATAAATAGTGGAAGTAGATCGGGGTGTTTTTTTTCTTTCTTTCTTTCTTTTTTCACACCACCAGGTGCAGCTTTTTGTACCTTTCACAAGCTAATCATGCATTTCTGCCAATTACTACGGCAGCGAGTGCTGCATTTTATTTTTGTTGTCGCCCATTCTGACTTTAATATTTAATAGTATAATGAAAGCACCCCCCTCCTTGATTGCACACACATGGTGTTGGCAAACTGGCGATTGGCCCCTGGGGAGTGGTTATTTCTATGAGGATACTGAGAAGCAACATTTTGGCTCAGAGGTCTTGATTCATGGTGGGTTATGTTTTGGCTGCCTATCAGGGCCGTCTTAATGAGTTGGCACCCCTGGGCACTGCTCATTTAATCTCATTTAATCACGATAGACTGTCCCTTGGAGATCTTCAATATATCCCAAGGCAGCCCGAGTTATTGGGCAGTGCTGGGGGTGTGGCTGCCTCCTCCACACTTGTTCACACAGGCTGAAGAGGAGAGACTACAGCAACTCGGTAGTGTCCATACCCAGGAATGCAGTAAGTGACTGAGCACATGTCACTGCATACAGCACTAAGCTGCCACTAATTCACCCTACCTAATCCTGTCACTATAGCTCCCTATACTATCCAATCCTGTCACTATACCTCCCTATGCCATCCAACCCTGTCAATATACCTCCCTATACTATCCAATTCTGTCACTATACCTCTCTATACTACCCAATCCTGTCACTATACCTCCCTATACTATCCAATCCTGTCACTATAGCTCCCTATGCCATCCAATCCTGTCACTATACCTCCCTATGCCATCCAATCCTGTCACTATACCTCCCTCTACTATCCAATCCTGTCACTATACCCCTCTATACTATCCAATCCTGCCACGATACCTCCCTATACTATCCAATCCTGTCATTATACCTCCCTATACTACCCAATCCTGTTACTATACCTCCCTATGCCATCCAGTCCTATCAATATGCCTTCATATGTTACCCAACACTGTCACTATACCTCCCTATGCCATCCAATCCTGTCAATATACCCCCATATGCTATCCAATACTGTCACTATACCTCCCTATACTATCCAATCCGGTCACTATACTTCCCTATGCCATCCAATCCTGTCACTATAGCTCCCTATACTACCCAATCCTGTCACTATACCTCCCTATACTACCCAATGCTGTCACTATACCTTCCTATGCCATAAAATCCTGTCACTATACTTCCCTATGCCATCCAATCCTGTCACTATACCACCCTATGCCATCCAATCATGTCACTATAGCTCCCTATGCCATCCAATCCTGTCAATATACCTCCCTATGCTATCCAATCTTGTCACTATACCTCCCTATACTATCCAATCCTGTCACTATACCTCCCTATACTATCCAATCCTGTCACTATACCTCCCTATACTATCCAATCCTGCCAATATACCACTCAATACTACCCAAGCCTGACACTATACATAACTACACCTGATAATGTACACTCCTTACCTCCCCTCTACTGTGTCCTCCAACCCCCCTGTACTGTGCCCTCCTTTATGACAGGGGGGCAGTGTATACAGTGAGTGAGATAGTTTCAAAAAGGAGTGGGAGCAGTGTGTGAAGGGAAAAAGAGTCTGGGGGGGGGGGGGGTAGTGTGTAGAGAGGGCGGCACAGTGTGTATAGGGGGTGAATTTAATTTTTGATAATTCCCTAGTCGTCTGTATTTGTTGTTTCTAATCAGACTAAAAAACCATGCCCAATAGGTAGCATTATTTAGCTACACTTACTCCATGCCACCGCACGCATAGCGTGCCGTAGGTCACCATCTCCCTGGTAGGGGCTTTAGTGCATTACTTTGCCCAGGGGCCCATGATGTTATTAAGATGGCCCTGCTGCCTATATCTTGTCTTTGCATTTGGTTTTGGGTGCTTGGTGGTCTACTTCCTTTTACTTATATATTGATTTATCTTTGGACTGGTCACAGACTTGGGTGCCTTTTTTTCTTTTTTCCTTTTTTTTTTTCATACCACCAGGTGCACTTTTTCGTACCTTTAACAAACTGATCATGTGTTTATCTCTAATTTCTGCTAGATTGCAGCCAGTGCAGCACTTTATTTTTGTTTATCGCTTATTGTTACATCAATACTTATTAAAAGTGATACTAAAGTCTAGGGGTTTTTATAGTTAAAAATAACAAACATGGTATACTTACCTGCTCTGTGCAGTGGTTTTGCACAGAGCAGCCCAGATCCTCCTCTTCTCGGGTCCCCCTTCAGCGTTTCTGGCCCCTCCCTCCTGTTGAGTGCCCTCACAGCAAGCAGCTTGCTATGAGGGCACCTGAACCGAGCCACAGCTCCCTGTGTCCATTCGGACACTAGACCATGGCCCGCCCTTTCCCTTTCTCTCCTCATTGGCTGACTGACTTTGATTGACAGCAGCGGGAGCCAATGGCACTCTGCGATTTTGCGGCGGACAGATTGGACACTTTGACACTTTTTTGGGACCATTGACATTTATACAGCGATCAGTGCTTTAAATATAAATGTTCCCTAGGTGTGTTCTAACTGTAAGGGGGATGGGCTTACTGGAGCATGACAGAGATCACAGGGAACAGTAGATCCTTGTCATGTCCCCTGTCAGAATGGGGAATCGCCTTGTTTACAAAGGCAGTTCCCCGTTCTGCATCTGTAATAAGCGATCGCAGGTCGCCGGCGGACATCGAGTCCACCCGACCCACGGGCACGCTCCTGTACAGCTACGGCGATTTGCGCAGGAGAGTAGACCTGCTGCCATATAACAACGGCAGCTGGTCGGCCAGGGGTTAAAATTAAAAAAAACTTCTGTGTGCAGCAGCCCCCCTAATACTTACCTGAGCCTGATCTTCCCCAATTGATGTTTCAGGAATGTCTCAGCTTCCCAGGACTCCCCTCCTCATTGGCTAGGACAGCAGCGCAGCACAGCACAATTGGCTCCTGCTGCTGTCAATCAAAGTCAGTGAGCAAATCAGGAGAGAGTGGGGGCGGATCCCGGGTCACGGCTTCATGTCTGAATGGACACAGGGAGCTGTGACTCAGGTCGGGTGCCCCCATAGCAAGCTGCTTGCTGTGGGGGCAATCAATAGGAGGGAGGGGCCAGGAGCACAAAAGAGGGACCCAAGAATAGGAGGATCCAGGCCACTTTGTGCAAAACTACTGCACAAAGCAGGTAAGTATAACATGTTTGTTATTTATTTATTCACCATTTTTCAATCTCTGCTTTAGAAATATCTTTCTTTTTCAAATATAACTTCATTGATATTGGTCAACAAACCCAAAAACAGCTGTGTGCAGTTTGGAATAAATTTCTGTATGTTAGGCTGTATCTGTACTGCACTCCAGCAGTTCTTTATATACAGCTAGCCATTTGGGAGTAAATGAACAATTTGCATGGCTCAGCCTACTATCCTGAAATGAAGAATAATCCTATTCCTTTTGGGATATGTGATGTAATGTGACATGTAAAAGTCTTTTGTAAAATGTAATGTTTTAAAACTACATTCATATGTGTGCCATGAAGGCGCGCATAACATTTTCTGCAATGCATTTCTATGGACAAAAATATGCTGTCGCTGTCCCTCCTGGGTGCCACAACTACAGCTATATTTTACTCAGTTTGCCCATACAGAGGTTAAATCCATGTAGATGTGTAAGGCATTTTCTGTAATGCTGTAAGGAAAGCAGGATTCTTGGCAGCAGGGGGAATCTGGTATGAACTTAGGCATGTGCAAACTACACTGCTTACACTTCCAGTCACAAGGGAAACATTGGATGCACCACAGTCGGAAGGCGCATGTTCACAGGAACTAGTGTGCATGTTCACAGAGATTAGCATGCACGCTCGGCACAGGGTTTGGCAAACTGATGATCAGCAAAGAGAAGTTGCTGAATGGTCTTCAGTTTGTCCTTGCTTATCTAAAACCCAACCTGTTGTTTCTGCCTTCCTGTATATGACCGGCTTTACCTCTAGACCTTGCTACTGACTTCTGCAGAGGAATACCTACAGAGGTCGCAATTTCAACCTGTCGCCATGCTCCAGGGGGCCCGTGCACGCCCCCCCCCCCCCCCCCCTGTACCCCTGGATAGGAGGAGTGGCTGGGCCTGCTTCTTTTCCTCTCCTTCCCGCAGGCATTCAGCGGCTGCAGAAGGAAAGTGGGGAGAGGGTTCCTCTGTATGCAGCTGCTACCACCGCTCCTCCTATCCAGCTTCTTTCTGCTGTGCGCCTGTATGCTCTTCTGCCCATCTGTGCTCTTTACCAGCTACCCTGTGCTCTCTCCTGGTCCCCCTCCTGCTGTTAGGATGGAGAGCTGGTAAATGTGTCATTTATGGGCCCTTTCCCTGTCTGAATGAATAGAGTTAGTGATCCGTACCGATCACTGACTGTTCATTTATAACTGAGGCATGGTACACTGTGTACTGTACAGAGCTATTCCTGTCCATTCATTCTGTGCAGCTAAGACTGCAGAGATGGAGATTTAGAGCTGTGTCCTCAATCTCCTTTCTCTGTCTCAAAGGTGGAACATCAGACAACTGTTTGGACCCCTGATATTTCACCAAAGCTTCTCAACGGGGCTCCTAAAAAAAAACCTAAAAATTGTTTTAAATAATATTTTTTTTAAAAGTCAGAAAAATAATAATAAAAAAAAAAAAATCTGACACCAGTGGCGGAACTTACAGGGTTTACAAAGGTTGCATTCTGCCACTGGGCTCAGAGGGAAAGGCCTCAGCTGGGGGTCAGGGGGCACTTCATGGTTTCTTGCACTGGGGCCCTGAAGGTTCTAGTTATGCCACTGGCCTTCTGCCTTACTTATCATCTACCCAGCTATTACTAACCTCAACTTGTCTCCTGGACCCTTATTTTGCCTCCTGATGCTGCTACTATTTTGCCCATCTGTTACCAACCTTGGCTCATTTACTGGACTTTGTCTTGCCTCCTGATTTTGCTGTCAGGCAAAGCCTACCCAGCTATCACCTTGCTTCACTTTCCAGACTCCGCTCCTGTCCTCTGTTCCTGTAACAAGCTGCTTCTGTATCTGGTTCCTACCCAGTGGTCTAAAGCTTCCAGTTCTACTCACCTGGTTTCAGCACAGATCAAGTGTAGCTTACAAGCTCCGGCACTTGTGCCACTCTGTGCCCTCACACTCTCTGTCACCACCTTCAGGAATGTTGGGCAGGAGGTGCAAGAGGAGCCCTCTCATCTACTCATTTTCCACCAGGTACTGTATGTGATAAATGCATTCCTATGGGCACAATTATACTGCAACTGTGGCTCCTGGGTGCCACAATTACAGCTGTTTTTTACTCTGTCTGCCTATATACTGAGAATTATGACCGTGTGAAGGGCTCTTAGTCCCTTCTTACTATAATCATCTAGATTTTACATTCTGACTGGTATGATAGGGAAATACAATACGCAAAGTGAAGTCTAGCTATTAAACTTGCATTAGAAACCAAATCTGCCATGTTTATGTTAACTGTCTACATACCCTTCCTGACTAATGACACCACAAAGCAACTTATTCACTCCTTGATTATTTCCTGCCTTGACTGCTGCAAATCTCTCCTTAATGACCCACCCTTAAGCAGGCTATCCCCCTTCAGTCTATTATGAATGCTGCTGCTAGACTAATACACCTCACTAATCAATCCGTGACTGCCGCCCCTCTCTGCCAATCTCTTCACTGGCTTCCCCTACCCCACTGTGTAAAATTCAAAATGGTAACCATAACACACGGCACAGTGGTGTAGTGGTTAGCACTCTTACCTAGCAGTAAAAAGGGTTGCTGGTTCGAATCCCAACCACGACACTACCTGCCTGGAGTTTGCATGTTCTCCCTGTTCCGGCGTGGGTTTCCTCCGGGTACTCTGGTTTCCTCCCACACTCCAAAGACATGCTGGTAGGTTAATTGGCCTCTGCTCAAAATTGGCCCTAGTATATGAATGTGGGTTTGGGGACCTTGGATTGTGAGCTCCTTGAGGGTAGGGACCAATGTGAGTGTGTGATGTATGTGTAAATTGATGGCGCTTTATGGGTACCTTAAATAAATAATAATATAATAGATGAGCATCCTAATGAGATGCAATGTACAGGGATAGGGATAATTGTAGACATGCACACTCACTCAGGATGGACTGGTGTCTTTATTCAACCTTACTAACTATGTAACATACAAGGCCATTCACAACATCGCCCCCATCTACATCACCAACCTCATCTGCAGATATTGCCCAAATCGTCCCCTCCGCTCCTCCCAGGACCCCCTGCTCTCTAGCTCCCTTGTTACCTCCTCCCATGCTGCCTTCAGGACTTCTCCAGAGCCTCTCCCATCCTCTGGAACTCCCTGCCCCAGTATGTCCGATCAGCCCCTACCCTGTCCACCTTTAGGAGATCCCTGAAAACTCATTTATTCAGGGAAGCCTATCCCACACCCACATAACTGTCCTAGAGCCACCCCCATCAAATCATTCTCTGCAGCTATTACCTTTTGTACCACCACCCCCTCCCTTTAGAATGTAATCTCTACTAGCAGGGCCCTCCTGTACCTTTTGTATTGAACTGTACTGTAATTGTGTTGTCTCCCTATACATTGCGTAAACTGTTGGTGCTATATAAATCGTGTATAATAATAATAAATAATACATATATCCTGTCATTGCTGAACTGTTCAAGCTGCAGGTATGTCACCATGATCCATGCTTCACTATCTACCGATAGTCTGGCCCAGAACATGTATTAGGCCACTAAAGTCTGCACTTTTGTTTTACATGATTTTTCTTTACAAGATCAGTCAACCTTCAGTCATATCTGGAGTCTGGTAGTGTCATGAGAAGGTCTACCCGTTGGTGGCGCTATCGGTCTCTTGGATCGCAGTACCAGTGTCCATCAGTAGGTGTCTTCCAACACCTAGGACCTGCAGTAAGAGGTCTTTCCTGCTGGTGGCACTGTTGCATCCTCGGGCCGTAGTACCGGCGTCAACCAGCGGGTGCACTCTGGCAGTGTGGAGCAAACAGGTCACACTGCGCTCAGCTGTAACGTGAGGTCAATTACCACAGCCTTACAAATACCCGGCAAGCCCTCATAGGCTTGCCTTGGTATCTCTCTCTCTCTCCCCCTGCGTTCTGACCTTGCTGCCTGTTTGACCTTGAGCCTGCTATCTGCCTTGTCCTGATCTGATCCAATCCCTATCCTGAGGCCTTCCTAGTCCTGTCCCTTCTGTTCCTGGCTCCCTTGGATCCCTGCCCTGAACCCCATCCATCCATCCTCTCCTTGTCCTGTTCAGGTTCCCGTCCTTACCCTTATGCTGACTTCCCTGTGTATGACCTTGGCTTGGCTTGTTTACGATTACGGTATCTCCCTTTACTTATATATATATATACATTGTTGTTTGTAGTGGGTTGTTGTGTGGGTTTTTGCACTGTTTGTTCCTGTCACTTATCACTTGTTAATAAACACCATTTCACTTACATGTGTTTCTGGTCTCCTCTGTGCAGTCCACACAGTCTGGTCAATTAGATATCCTGACAGTATACCAAGGCCATCCCTGACCAGACGTGGCTGCACTGAGAAACCGTCTTGTTACGGTGGGTGTGCAAAATGGACTTTGATGAAATTGTCTATTATTCTCTGCTGGCGGAAGAGGATAATGAATATTGTTGCCAGACTCTTAAAGATTGGACCCGTGACCAACTGCTGGAAACGATACAAACAGCCCATTTATTTGTAGATCAAGGTCATGCGTTATTTGAGGATGTTCAGCCTTTGATTCAATTATGTATAAAGTCAGCCTTGTCATGCACTCCCGAAGGTAGTGACGATTACTCCCCTCCTTTCAGTTTTGACCAGGTGGAATCCCTGGTATGGTTGTTAGAGGATGATCCGGCTTACTTTGATGAACATTATTCCGCTTGTTCCCAGCAGGTGTTATCCGATTGCATTTATTCAGTACAATCTCTGGTTAGTCAGGCTGTATGTGAATCAGCGTTTGTTCAACCTTTGCTGCAGGCATGGTCAGACCTCCTGTCTTTAGCTAAGCCACAACATTCCAGCCCTGCCATTAATCATCTGCCTTCCAAAAGATCTATCTCCCCGTCACCTATGGCAACCTCAGCTACAACCCAGTTTAATCAGCTCCCTACCAAATACTACCACCCAGTCTCCAAGTGTCGCACCTATCCTGCTTTCAATTCACCTGTCTCTTCTCCTCCACCTGTAACAGTCCCACAAAACCCCTCTCTAGCTACAGTTCCTTGGTCTTCCTTCGATCCAGCTACTTTCTTTGCTTACAGCCCTGCACCTACATACAAAACTGCACGGGCTAAACCAAAGAAGAAGCAAAAATTCTTCCCGACCCATACCATCCTGCCAGTAACCCAACCTGTTCCAGCTTTGCAGTCTGACGTTCCGGCTCGCCAGTCTGATGTTCCAGCCTTCCAGTCTGAAGTCCCAGCTTTGCAGTCTGAAGTCCCGGCTTTGCAGTCTGAAGTCCCGGCTTTGCAGTCTGAAGTCCCGGCTTTGCAGTCTGAAGTCCCGGCTTTGCAGTCTGAAGTCCCGGCTTTGCAGTCTGAAGTCCCGGCTTTGCAGTCTGAAGTCCCGGCTTTGCAGTCTGAAGTCCCGGCTTTGCAGTCTGAAGTCCCGGCTTTGCAGTCTGAAGTCCCGGCTTTGCAGTCTGAAGTCCCGGCTTTGCAGTCTGAAGTCCCGGCTTTGCAGTCTGAAGTCCCGGCTTTGCAGTCTGAAGTCCCAGCTTTGCAGTCTGAGATTCCAGCTTTGCAGTCTGAGATTCCAGCTTTGCAGTCTGAGGTTCCAGCTTTGCAGTCTGATGTTCCAGCTTTGCAGTCTGATGTTCCAGCTTTGCAGTCTGATGTTCCAGCTTTGCAGTCTGATGTTCCAGCTTTGCAGTCTGATGTTCCAGCTTTGCAGTCTGATGTTCCAGCTTTGCAGTCTGATGTTCCAACTTTCCAGTCTGATGCTCCAGCTTTGCAGTCTGATGTTCCAGCTTTGCAGTCTGACGTTCCAGCTCGCCAGTCTGACGTTCCAGCCTTCCAGTCTGACGTTCCAGCCTTCCAATCTGACGTTCCAGCCTTCCAATCTGATGTTTCAGCCTTCCAGTCTGATGTTCCAGCCTTCCAGTCTGGTGTTCCAGCTTTGCAGTCTGGTGTTCCAGCTTTGCAGTCTGGTGTTCCAGCTTTGCAGTCTGATGTTCCAGCTTTGCAGTCTGCTGTTCCAGCCTTCCAGTCTGCTGTTCCAGCTTTGCAGTCTGCTGTTCCAGCTTTGCAGTCTGCTGTTCCAGCCTTCCAGTCTGCTGTTCCAGCCTTCCAGTCTGCTGTTCCAGCCTTGCAGTCTGATGTTCCAGCTTTGCAGTCTGACGTTCCAGCTCGCCAGTCTGATGTTCCAGCTCGCCAGTCTGATGTTCCAGCCTTCCAGTCTGATGTTCCAGCCTTCCAGTCTGATGTTCCAGCCTTCCAGTCTGATGTTCCAGCCTTCCAGTCTGCTGTTCCAGCTTTGCAGTCTGCTGTTCCAGCCTTCCAGTCTGCTGTTCCAGCCTTCCAGTCTGCTGTTCCAGCTTTGCAGTCTGACGTTCCAGCTTTGCAGTCTGATGTTCCAGCCTTCCAGTCTGATGTTCCAGCCTTCCAGTCTGATGTTCCAGCTTTGCAGTCTGATGTTCCAGCTTTGCAGTCTGATGTTCCAGCTTTGCAGTCTGATGTTCCAGCTTTGCAGTCTGATGTTCCAGCTTTGCAGTCTGATGTTCCAGCTTTGCAGTCTGATGTTCCAGCTTTGCAGTCCGATGTTCCAGCTTTGCAGTCTGAGGTTCAAGCTTTGCAGTCTGAAGTTCAAGCTTTGCAGTCTGATGTCCCAGCCTTCCAGTCTGATGTCCCAGCCTTCCAGTCTGATGTCCCAGCCTTCCAGTCTGCTGTTCCAGCCTTCCAGTCTGATGTTCCAGCTTTGCAGTCTGATGTTCCAGCTTTACAGTCTGATGTGCCTGCCTCCCAGTTTGTCGTCCCGATGCCTGCCTTCCAGCTCGATGTCCCTGCCTTCCAGCCGGATGTCTTGCAGCTTGCCTTCCAGCCTGATGTCTTGATGCCTACCTACCAGTCTGATGTGCCAGCTTTCCAGATTGGTGTGCCAGCTTTCCAGATTGGTGTGCCAGCTTCCCAGATTGATGTGCCAACTTCCCAGTTTGCTGTACCAGCTTCCCAGCCTGATGCCTTGCAGCTTGTCTTCCAGCCTGATGTCTTGATGCCCACCTACCAGTCTGATGTGCCAGCTTCCCAGTCTGATGTGCCAGCTTCCCAGATTGATGTGCCAGCTTCCCAGATTGATGTGCCAGCTTCTCAGATTGATGTGCCAGCTTCTCAGATTGATGTGCCAGCTTCCCAGCCTGATGCCTTGCAGCTTGTCTTCCAGCCTGATGTCTTGATGCCTACCTCCCAGTCTGATGTGCCAGCTTCCCAGTCTGATGTGCCAGCTTCCCAGTCTGATGTGCCAGCTTCCCAGATTGATGTGCCAGCTTCCCAGCCTGATGCCTTGCAGCTTGTCTTCCAGCCTGATGTCTTGATGCCTACCTGCCAGTCTGATGTGCCAGCTTCCCAGTCTGATGTGCCAGCTTCCCAGTCTGATGTGCCAGCTTCCCAGTCTGATGTGCCAGCTTCCCAGATTGATGTGCCAGCTTCCCAGATTGATGTGCCAGCTTCCCAGTCTGCTGCCCAGCTCAAGTGTTTCCTGTCGTCTGCTGCCCAGCTCAAGTGTTTCCTGTCGTCTACTGCCCAGCTCAAGTGTTTCCTGTCGTCTGCTGCCCAGCTCAAGTGTTTCCTGTCTGCTGCCCAGCTCAAGTGTTTCCTGTCGTCTGCTGCCCAGCTCACGTGGTTCCTGTCGTCTGCTGCCCAGCTCAAGTGGTTCCTGTCGTCTGCTGCCCAGCTCAAGTGGTTCCTGTCGTCTGCTGCCCAGCTCAAGTGGTTCCTGTCGTCTGCTGCCCAGCTCAAGTGGTTCCTGTCGTTTGCTGCCCAGCTCAAGTGGTTCCTGTCGTTTGCTGCCCAGCTCAAGTGGTTCCTGTCGTTTGCTGCCCAGCTCAAGTGGTTCCTGTCGTTTGCTGCCCAGCTCAAGTGGTTCCTGTCGTTTGCTGCCCAGCTCAAGTGGTTCCTGTCGTTTGCTGCCCAGCTCAAGTGGTTCCTGTCGTTTGCTGCCCAGCCCAAGTGGTTCCTGTCGTCTGCTGCCCAGCTTAATGACTCTGACATGCCAGCAGTACCCACTGTCAAGGTTGATGTACCCGATGCCCGGCCTGATGTGCCCTCACCTGTCCAGTTGAAGGCCATGAACTTTGAACAGATACACCTTGTTGGAGCGTCCGGAGGCCGCTCCTTTAGGGGGGGGGTACTGTCATGAGAAGGTCTACCCGTTGGTGGCGCTATCGGTCTCTTGGATCGCAGTACCAGTGTCCATCAGTAGGTGTCTTCCAACACCTAGGACCTGCAGTAAGAGGTCTTTCCTGCTGGTGGCACTGTTGCATCCTCGGGCCGTAGTACCGGCGTCAACCAGCGGGTGCACTCTAGCAGTGTGGAGCAAACAGGTCACACTGCGCTCAGCTGTAACGTGAGGTCAATTACCACAGCCTTACAAATACCCGGCAAGCCCTCATAGGCTTGCCTTGGTATCTCTCTCTCTCTCCCCCTGCGTTCTGACCTTGCTGCCTGTTTGACCTTGAGCCTGCTATCTGCCTTGTCCTGATCTGATCCAATCCCTATCCTGAGGCCTTCCTAGTCCTGTCCCTTCTGTTCCTGGCTCCCTTGGATCCCTGCCCTGAACCCCATCCATCCATCCTCTCCTTGTCCTGTTCAGGTTCCCGTCCTTACCCTTATGCTGACTTCCCTGTGTATGACCTTGGCTTGGCTTGTTTACGATTACGGTATCTCCCTTTACTTATATATATATATACATTGTTGTTTGTAGTGGGTTGTTGTGTGGGTTTTTGCACTGTTTGTTCCTGTCACTTATCACTTGTTAATAAACACCATTTCACTTACATGTGTTTCTGGTCTCCTCTGTGCAGTCCACACAGTCTGGTCAATTAGATATCCTGACAGGTAGGTTGATTAAGCTGATATGCTCTAATATCTCTAGGGGGACTCCGCAGGTGTCCTGGTTTTCCTCCTACTCAACCTGAGAGTGTTCCCACAACTTCTGTCACATTCTCAGTTGTTGAAAGTATCCTATGGAGTAAGGAATGGTTAGATCCCTTGTCAGGTGTTTTTCAATGTTTGCCCTATCAGAGAGATTTCTCCTCACTTCATGTCTCGAAGTTTCATTTGTTTTGACATACGATTTTGTAATAAATAGACGTTCCTGAATGAAAACCATATTTACTATTAGAAAACCATAAGTTTGAGAAAATGTTTCCATTCTGAACTTTCATGAATGTTGATTGGCTTGAAGAAGGAACCAATCAGCAGTTTCGAAACGCGTCCCATTTTGATGACCTACTTCCAGTTTGCGTTCCACGCTGGTTGTCATCCCCTCCCGCTGACTAATTTCCAGGATTCATGTTCCATGCTGACTCTGACAGCGTGATTGCTCCACCAGTGCTTCCAGAGCTTGTGGCATCCATCTGCTGGTCACCCTGGGATCTTCTGCTGCTGCATATCGACACCCCTGGAAACCTATAACACACTGGGACCTTCCTGATGCCGGATCGGCTGCCTTAAAAATATGTGAAATGTTCCCTTCATTCTTATATCCTGTAAGTGTTTTTAATCCTTTTGGAGGATATTATAAGTTCTAATTATACACTTAGAGGCACCTTTTCTTCTGTTTTTCTTTTTACTAGAGATTGCTCCCCTCTTTGAGTGCTGCCCTAAGTGTTTGAAGCCCTCATAATTTGAGTACCTCTACTCAATATAGACATTATCTGCCTGGTCCTACTATTCAGAGGGCCCTTATATACACTCTTTACATGAATGTTGATTTGACTACTCACAATTAGAAAATGAAATGAATGTAAATGCTCTTGAAACCAAAAACATTGAACCAAATTCTACTAGTGTATGGCCATATTTAGAGATCTCATTTCAGTACCCATAATAAGCCTTTAAAAGCTAACTCCACCTTTATGACCATGTTTCATGTTACACCCATATTTAGGGTCTACAGCACCCCACCCTCAAATAGCCCCCACTGCAACAGAGGGGCTGTAGTTCTCAAGGAAGCACAAAAGCAGTGTTGTCACCGCATCTGTAGTCCATTGATACTTCCACCTCTATACAGTAGTGGAGCAGAGCTTGAGGAAGAGTCTGCAGGAGCCAGCGCATTGCATCCACGATCCACCAATTGCAGTTGCAATGCTTTGCAGACACACACACACAAATACAGTGTCTTGAAAAAGTATTTATACCCCTTGAAATTTTCCACATTTCGTCATTTTATAACCAAAAACGTAAATGTGTTTTTTTGTGATTTTATGTGATAGACCAACACAAAGTGGCACATAATTGTGAAGTGAAAGGAAAATGATAAATGGTTTTCAATTTTTTTTACAAATAAATATCTGAAAAGTTGAGCGTGCATTTGTATTCAGCCCCTTTTACTCTAATACCCCTAACTAAAATCGAGTGGACCAAATTGCCTTCAGAAGTCACCTAATTAGTAAATACACCTGTGTGTATTTTAATCTTAGTATAAATACAGCTGTTCTGCGAAGCCCTCATAGGTTTGTTAAAGAACCTTAGTGAACAAACAGCATCATGAAGGCCAAGGAACACAGCAGACAGAGGAACAAACAATTATACATGTGGCGCTGATTCTGAGACAGATCCTATGATACTGAAAGTCCTGATGGCCTGGTATATGAGGGCTGCAATGCAGCCAGAAGAAAAGTCCACTGATTCAAGGCCAGCCTTTTGCAGGGAAGCAGAAGCGGCCTCCAAGATATGCAAGAATGAAAAACAATACAGGTGCCTCTGAGTTTAGACTGTTTGGTGTACATTAAAAAATCACATAGTAACATTAAGGTTTACAATGAAACAAACAAAGTGTAGCTGTCTCGGCCAATCTGTAGTCTCCCCTGGCTGGCAGAAAGATGGTGTAGCAGGGGAGAGCTGAAGAGGAGGCTTGGAAGGCTCCTTGCGTTGGTCAGGATGATGTCACAGGTGTGTTTGCGACGCGTTTCCGGGCTAGCGCACCCTGGTGGGGAGAGGTATGTGCCCTCCTTTTTCAAGCCCTATGTGATTACACACCTAACAGTCTACACTCAGAGGTGCCTGCATTATTTTTCTTTCTAATATGCCAGACAGGTCAGGGATAAAGTTGTCAAAGTTTAAAGCTGGGTTAGGTTATAGTTACATAGTTACATAGTAGGTGAGGTTGAAAAAAGACACAAGTCCATCAAGTCCAACCTATGTGTGTGATTATGTGTCAGTATTACATTACATATCCCTGTATATTGCGGTCATTCAGGTGATTATCTAATAGTTTCTTGAAGCTAACAATGCTCCCCGCTGAGACCACCGCCTGTGGAAGGCAATTCCACATCCTTGCCGCTCTTACAGTAAAGAACCCTCTACGTAGTTTAAGGTTAAACCTCTTTTCTTCTAATTGTAATGAGTGGCCACGAGTCTTATTAAACTCTCTTCTGCGAAAAAGTTTTATCCCTATTGTGGGGTCACCAGTACAGTATTTGTAAATTGAAATCATATCCCCTCTCAAGCGTCTCTTCTCCAGAGAGAATAAGTTCAGTGCTCGCAACCTTTCCTCATAACTAAGATCCTCCAGACCCTTTATTAGCTTTGTTGCCCTTCTTTGTACTCGCTCCATTTCCAGTACGTCCCTCCTGAGGACTGGTGCCCAGAACTGGACAGCATACTCCAGGTGCGGGCGGACCAGAGTCTTGTAGAGCGGGAGAATTATCGTTTTATCTCTGCAGTTGATCCCCCTTTTAATGCATGCCAATATTCTGTTTGCTTTATTAGCAGCAGCTTGGCATTGCATGGCATTATAAAAAAATATCCCAAGCTTTGAACGTCTCACGGAGCACTGTTCAATCGACCATCCAAAAATGGAAAGAGTATGGCAACCTACCAAGACATGGCCATCCACCTAAACTGACAGGCCAGGCAAAGAGAGCATTCATCAGAGAAGCAGCCAAGAGGCCCATGGTAACTCTGTAGGGGCTGCAGAGATCCACAGCTCAGGTGGAAGAATCTGTCCACAGAACAATTATTAGTCATACACCCCACAAATCTGACCTTTATGGAAGAGTGTCAAGAAGAAAGCCATTTTTGAAAAAAAGCCATAGGAAGTCCTGTTTGCAGTTTGCCAGAAGCCATGTGGGGGACACAGCAAACGTAGAAGAAGGTGCTCTGATCAGTTGAGACCAACATTGAACTTTTTGGCCTAAAAGCAAAACGCTATGTGTGGTGGAATACTAACACTGCACATCACCCTGAACACATCATCCCCACCGTGAAACATGGTGGTGACAGCATCATGTTGTGGGGATGCCTTTCTTCAGCAGGGACAGGGAAGCTGGTCAGAGTTGATGCAAGATGGATGGAGCCAAATACAGGGCACTCTTATGTTGCGTACACATGGCCGGACATTACTCCCGGATGGGAGCTTTCAGTCGGACATTACGACAGTGTGTATGCCCCATCAGACTTTTTCTGTCTGCATTTCCGACGGACTCAGATATAGAACATGTTCTAAATCTTTCTGTCGGAAATGCCGACGGAGTTTAGCCCATTGTCAAGTCCAGCCGTGTGTACGCGGCATTAGAAGAAAACCTGTTAGAGTTTGCAAAAGACTGGGGTGGAGGTTCACCTTCCAGCAGGGCAATGACCATAAACATACAGCCAGAGCTGCAATGGAATGATTTTGATCAAAGCATATTTATGTGTTATAATGGGCCAGTCAAAGTCCAGATCTAAATCCAACTGAGAATCTGTGGCAAGACTTGAAAATTGCTGTTCACAGACGCACTCCATTTAATTTGACAGAGCTTGAGCTATTTTGCAGAGAAGAATGGGCAAAAATTTCACTCTCTAGATGTGCAAAGCTGGTAGAGACCTCCCCAAAAAGACTTGCAGCTGTAATTGCAGAGAAAGGTGGTTCTACAAAGTATTCACCCAGGGGGGCTGAATACAAATGGACACCACACTTTTTACATATTTATTTGTAAAAAATGTTGAAAATAGGATTTTTAATAACAGCTTACCTGTAAAATAATTTTCTTGGAGTACACCACAGGACACAGAGCCTTTTTAATTACTTAATGGGTTGTATAGCTCAACAATAGGTGATTGGACACTGGCACACCCAATGAAGACAAGTCCCTCTCTATATAACCCTCCCATAAGGAGAGTACCTCAGTTTTTGTAGCAAAGCAATAAGGATCCCATAAGAAGGGGGGATCTCTGTGTCCCGTGGTGTACTCCAAGAAAAGGATTTTACAGGTAAGCTGTTATTAAAAATCCTTTTTTCTTTTTCATACACGACGGGACACAGAGCCTTGTTAATTACTTAAAGCGGAGGTTCACACAAAAATTGAACCTACGCTTTTCGGAACCCTCCCCCCCTCCGGTGTCACATTTGGCACCTTTCAGGGTGGAGGGGGGTGCAGATACCTGTCTAAGACAGGTATTTGCACCCACTTCCGGCATAGACTCCCACGGGAGTCTATGCCTCTTCCCGTCCCCACCGCGCTGTCTGCTGGGACACACACAGGTCCCAGAGACAGCGGGGGCCAGTTAGGAAGCGCAGCGCGACTCGCGTATGCGCAGTAGGGAACCGGAAAGTGAAGCCGCAGCGCTTCACTTCCTGATTCCCTTACAGAGAATGGCGACGGCAGCACCCGAGGATCGAGGGACGATTCGGTCTCGGGTGCCGACATCGCTGGACCCTGGGATAGGTGAGTGTCCTTATTTTAAAAGTCAGCAGCTGCAGTATTTGTAGCTGCTGACTTTTCTTTTTTTTTTTTTTTTTTGCGGGACTCCCTCTTTAATGGGACATCCCAGAGCAATGCTCAACTTGAGGGGTAGGAGACACAAATCAAAACAAACCACCATCGGACGTGAGGACCTACATTGCTGCCTGGAGCACACTGCGCCCGAAGGCAGTATCCTTAAGCCCTCTTACATCCACTTGATAGAATTTGGTAAATGATCTGAGCCATAGAGGCCTGGTGATGCACCGCCCAAGAAGCACTTACTTCTCTGGTCGAGTGCGCTTTCACATGAAAAGGAGGAATTTTCAAACCATAAGCTTGAATAATAACCTGCCGAATCCACTTAGAGATAGTAGATTTCAATGCTGTCTGGCCCTTTCTAGGACCTTCCAGCAGAATAAACAAAACATCAGTCTTCCGTATCTGAGCAGATGCTTTCAGATAGACCTTTATTGCTTTCACTACATCTAGAGAATGCAAAAAATTTTCCTCCGCAGACTGCGGAGACTTTGAAGAAAAGCAAGAATCCTACCAATGACATACTTTTGAGGATGCCACCCTTTGGATTCGCACCAGGAAACATATGCCTTTCAGATTCTGTAATAGATGAGCCTGGAGGCCGGCTTTCTAGCATTAACCAGAGTGGAGAGAACTGGACCCAAAAATTCCACGTTTCTTCAAAATGTAGGTTTCAACAGCCAAACCATCAAATTTAGACTTTGTAAGGAATAGGGATGAGCCGAACACCCCCCTATTCGGTTGGCACCAGAACATGCGAACAGGAAAAAAGTTCGTTCGAACACGCGAACACCGTTAAAGTCTATGGGACACGAACATGAATAATCAAAAGTGCTAATTTTAAAGGCTTATATGCAAGTTATTGTCATTAAAAGTGTTTGGGGACCTGGGTCCTGCCCCAGGGGACATGGATCAATGCAAAAAAAAGTTTTAAAAACGGCCGTTTTTTCAGGAGCAGTGATTTTAATAATGCTTAAAGTCAAACAATAAAAGTGTAATATCCCTTTAAATTTCGTACCTGGGGGGTGTCTATAGTATGCCTGTAAAGGGGCGCATGTTTCCCGTGTTTAGAACAGTCTGACAGCAAAATGACATTTTGAAGGAAAAAACACATTTAAAACTACCCGCGGCTATTGCATTGCCGACAATACACATAGAAGTTCATTGATAAAAACGACATGGGAATTCCCCACAGGGAAACCCCGAACCAAAATTAAAAAAAAAAAATTATGTGGGAGTCCCCCTAAATTCCATACAAGGCCCTTCAGGTCTGGTATGGATATTAAGGGGAACCCCAGCCAAAATAAAAAAAAAAAAAGACGTGGGGTTCCCCCTAAATTCCATACCAGACCCTTCAGGTCTGGTATGGATTTTAAGGGGAACCCCGCGCCAAAAAAAAACAAAAAAACGGCGTGGGGTCCCCCCAAAAATCCATACCAGACCCTTATCCGAGCACACAACCTGGCAGGCCGCAGGAAAAGAGGGGGGGACGAGAGTGCGGCCCCCCCCCTCCTGAACCGTACCAGGCCACATGCCCTCAACATTGGGAGGGTGCTTTGGGGTAGCCCCCCAAAACACCTTGTCCCCATGTTGATGAAGACAAGGGCCTCATCCCCACAACCCTGGCCGGTGGTTGTGGGGGTCTGCGGGCGGGGGGCTTATCGGAATCTGGAAGCCCCCTTTAACAAGGGGACCCCCAGATCCCGGCCCCCCCCCTGTGTGAAATGGTAAGGGGGTACTTACCCCTACCATTTCACTAAAAAACTGTCAAAAATGTTAAAAATGACAAGAGACAGTTTTTGACAATTCCTTTATTTAAATGCTTCTTCTTTCTTCCTTCATCTTCTTCTGGTTCTTCTGGCTCTTCTGGTTCTTCCTCCGGCGTTCTCGTCCAGCATCTCCTCAGCGGCGTCTTCTATCTTCTTCTCCTCGGGCCGCTCCGCACCCATGGCATTGGGGGGGAGGCTCCCGCTCTTCTCTTCATCTTCTTCATCATCTTCTTCATCTTCTTCTTCTTCTTCATCTCTTCTTCCTTCTTCATTTCTTCTTCGGGCCGCTCCGCATCCATGCATGGAGGGAGGCTCCCGCTGTGTGACGGCGTCTCTTCGTCTGACGGTTCTTAAATAACGGGGGCGGGGCCACCCGGTGACCCCGCCCCCCTCTGACGCACGGTGACTTGACGGGACTTCCCTGTGGCATTCCCCGTGACGTCACAGGGAAGTCCCGTCAAGTCACCGTGCGTCAGAGGGGGGCGGGGTCACCGGGTGGCCCCGCCCCCCGTTATTTAAGAACCGTCAGACGAAGAGACGCCGTCACACAGCGGGAGCCTCCCTCCATGCATGGATGCGGAGCGGCCCAAAGAAGAAATGAAGAAGGAAGAAGAGATGAAGGAGAAGAAGAAGATGAAGAAGATGAAGAGAAGAGCGGGAGCCTCCCCCCCAATGCCATGGGTGCGGAGCGGGCCGAGGAGAAGAAGATAGAAGACGCCGCTGAGGAGATGCTGGACGAGAACGCCGGAGGAAGAACCAGAAGAGCCAGAAGAACCAGAAGAAGAAGAAGATGAAGGAAGAAAGAAGAAGCATTTAAATAAAGGAATTGTCAAAAACTGTCTCTTGTCATTTTTAACATTTTTGACAGTTTTTTAGTGAAATGGTAGGGGTAAGTACCCCCTTACCATTTCACACAGGGGGGGGGCGGGATCTGGGGGTCCCCTTGTTAAAGGGGGCTTCCAGATTCCGATAAGCCCCCCGCCCGCAGACCCCCACAACCACCGCCCAGGGTTGTGGGGATGAGGCCCTTGTCTTCATCAACATGGGGACAAGGTGTTTTGGGGGGCTACCCCGAAGCACCCTCCCAATGTTGAGGGCATGTGGCCTGGTACGGTTCAGGAGGGGGGGGCGCACTCTCGTCCGCCCCTCTTTTCCTGCGGCCTGCCAGGTTGCGTGCTCGGATAAGGGTCTGGTATGGATTTTTGGGGGGACCAAACGCCGTTGTTTTTTTTTTTTTTGGCACGGGGTTCCCCTTAAAATCCATACCAGACCTGAAGGGTCTGGTATGGAATTTAGGGGGAACCCCACGTCTTTTTTTTTTTAATTTTGGCTGGGGTTCCCCTTAATATCCATACCAGACCTGAAGGGCCTTGTATGGAATTTAGGGGGACTCCCACATAATTTTTTTTTTTTAATTTTGGTTCGGGGTTTCCCTGTGGGGAATTCCCATGCCGTTTTTATCAATGAACTTCTATGTGTATTGTCGGCAATGCAATAGCCGCGGGTAGTTTTAAATGTGTTTTTTTCTTCAAAATGTCATTTTGCTGTCAGACTGTTCTAAACACAGGAAACATGCGCCCCTTTACAGGCATACTATAGACACCCCCCAGGTACGAAATTTAAAGGGATATTACACTTTTATTGTTTGACTTTAAGCATTATTAAAATCACTGCTCCTGAAAAAACGGCCGTTTTTAAAACTTTTTTTTGCATTGATCCATGTCCCCTGGGGCAGGACCCAGGTCCCCAAACACTTTTTATGACAATAACTTGCATATAAGCCTTTAAAATTTGCACTTTTGATTTCTCCCATAGACTTTTAAAGGGTGTTCCGCGGCATTCGAATTTGCCGCGAACACCCCAAATTGTTCGCTGTTCGGCGAGCTTGCGAACAGCCAATGTTCGAGTAGAACATGAGTTCGACTCGAACTCGAAGCTCATCCCTAGTAAGGAAGGATGGAATACTGGTCCCTGCGAGAGCAGGTCTGGGCGGAGTGGAAGAACCCAAGGTTTTCCCACCGCCATCCTTACAATCTCTGTGTACCAGGATCTTCTAGGCCAAGCTGGAGCCACCAGGATTACTGGTTTCCCTTTTTTCCTGAACCTGCAAAGCAATCTCGGTAAGAGCGTAATCGGAGGGAATGCATAAATCAGAGAAAACTGATCCCAAGGAATCAATAGCGCATCTGCTCCGTATGCTAGAGGATCCCTTGTCCTCGATACAAAGTTGTCCAACTTCCTGTTGAACCTGGAGGCTAGTAAATCTACATCCGAGGTACCCCATTTCTGGCATATGGCCCAAAATATCTCGGGGTAACAGCTGCTGGCGGCTCAGATAGTCCGCTTGCCAATTCTCTACCCCCGGAATGAAGACTGCAGAAAGACAGGGAACATGCTTTTCTGCCCCAAAACAGTACTTGGTTCACCTCCCTCTGGGCATCCCGACTCCGGGTGCCCCCTTGATGATTGATATAGGCCACAGCAGTAGCATTGTCGGACTGTATCCAGACAGGATAACCGTGCAACCTGTACGTCCAGGCTCTGAGGGCTAAATGCACTCCAAAATATTGATGGGCAGGCACCTTTCGGCCTTGGACCATCCCCCTCGGGTCGAAGCCTCTTCCAGAACTGCCCCCCAGCCCAAAAGGCTGGCATCTGTTGATACCACCTTCCAGGTGACTGGGGTGAAGGATCTTTCCCTTCTCAAATTTTTGTTTTTTTACCACCAACTAAGGCTTTGTCGTATCTCTGATGACAGGCACATATCCAAGGCTTGGACTCTCCTGTTCGAGGCAGATAGGATGCTGTTTTGCAGCAGTGTCGAATGAAACTGGGCGTAAGGAACGGCCTCGAAAGAGGTCACCATCTTTCCTAACAACCTCATGCAAAGATGAATGGATGGTTTCTTCCTCGCCTTGACCATCTGGATCAATTCTCTTATAGACTTGATCTTTGACTCGGGTAAGAATACCCTGCTTTGGGCAGTGTCTATGATCATGCCCAAATACTCCACCCTCTTTAAGGGCTGCAAGGATGATTTTTCCGGGTTGAGGACCCAACCTAAGTGCCCTAGGTATTTTACCGTGCTGAGCACATTGTGCTTTAACCATGCTACCGACTGCAGCACAGTAGCAGGTCATCTAGATATGCCGTCACCACTATGCCCTGCGCCCTTAGATTTGCTAGAAGCGGGGCTAGAATCTTCGTAAATACCCAGGGTGCAGTAGCCAGACCAAAGGGTAGGGCCACAAACTGGAAGTGGTGCTCTTCTACTGAGGACCTTAGGAATCTTTGGTGAGCGGGACAGATAGGCACATGTAGATATGCATCTTTGATGTCTATTGATGCCATGAATTCTCCCTCTAATAGGGTGGAGACCACAGAATGGATTGGCTCCATGCAAAAGGGGCGAATGTTCAGGAATTCATTCAGGCCCGTTAGATCTAGAATAGGTCTGACAACCCCATTTGGTTTTGGAACCACAAAGAGGTTTGAATAAAACCCCAACCCTTGCTCCTTTAGGGGAACTTCTATGATTACCCCTTGGGATAGCAAGTGATCCAATACCTGGAAGAAGAGATTTCTTTTTACTGGATATTTGGAGATGTTTGACCCTAGAAAATGGTAAGGCGGGAATTCTCAGAACACCGGCTTGTAAACCAGGAACACTGTGGAAACTACCCACCTGTCCCGGATTTCCGCCTGCCAAGCCCCTGAAAATCGCAGAAGTTGTCCCCCCACTTGGCTGAGCGGGGGCGCCCCCTCATAAGGAGGCTTTGGGTTTTGCTTAGCAGATTTCTGACCCCAAGGTTTCTTTTGTCCTTGGGCTTGGCCCTGTGCCTTGCCTCTTACATCTGGCTGAGAATGCCGTCGCCACTGCCTGGAGGCCGTGGCCCCAGAAATCGGGGAGAGAGAACGTTTAAAAGAAGGACGTTTACTCTTTTTCTTATCTGGTAAAAGGGTAGTCTTACCACTAGAAATCTTCTGGATGTATTTATCCAGGTCATCCCCAAACAGCCATTCCCCATGAAAGGGGAAACCGGTTAAAAGCTTTTTGCATGGAGCTTCAGCTGACCAATGCTTTAGCCACAGAATCCTGCGCATGTGTACCATCAGGAGGGTAAGGCGGGATGCCTGCTGAATAGAATCTTTAATGGCATCTACCGCAAAACATAAGGCCTTAGGCAGGTCCGCCCATAGCTTAACCTGATCAGCAGGAAGATCTTTAAGCCCTTGCCTCACCTGCCCCTTTAGTACCTGACACATGCCAATAGCTGCCACAGCAGCTGTATTAGCTGCTACAGCTTTTTCTCAGTTGGATCCTTAAAAACCTGAGCATTGTCTACAGGACAAGTCAGATTTTTGTTCACACAAGTAGTAGCCGCATCTATTGCTGGCAAGCTCCATTTCTAGGTAAATTTTTCCTCCATTGGGTAAAGGAAAGCAAATTTCTTAGGAGGGGAAAAGAGCTTGTCTGGATGTTCCCAGTCAGCATAAATACGTTTTTCCAATAAAGGATGGACCGGGAAAGTATATGCAGCCTGCAGGGATTTTAATGACCCCAAGGAAGAAAGAGGGGACTCTGTTAACTCAGAAGAGGGCAATTTGTACTTAGCACGTTTGGCTTCTGCATAGCATTGCACCTGAAATTTGAGAACCTGAGAGGCAGAAAAATCCTCCTCTGATTCCCCCAATTCATCCGACTGCTCCTGATCCTTGTCCCCTGATGGAGTAGTATCATCATCATCAGACTCATATGATGGGGGATTTAGAGCAGCAGAAGAGGACCTACCCCGGTTTCTGATCTTCTGCAAGGACGCTGCGATTAAAGTAGTGATTTTTTCCTCTAAACCATTCAATGCTGCTGCTAAAGTGTCCTCAGTGACATGCAGGAGCTGCCATATTAGGAGAAGCTGCAAAGCCTGACAGGAGCAATGGCTCATCCTGTGCGGCTGCATCGGGTCTAGCAGGGGAGGATGGAACCAGGCAGGCATGATAACTAGGACCCCCCGATCCGGATGGTGACACCTTAGTGCCCCTCTTCCCTGCCCCTGAACTCCTTCTACGGGAAGGCATAGTCCTAAGCTAGAAAAAAGCAGAGGTACTAGCGCAGGTGCATCAACTGCTGAGCTAGTCTAGCAATACAAACAATATGCTGCTAATTTGCACAGCCTGATGCTGAGTAGGCATCTTGGTGTGGCTGCATCCAACACACATGGAGTTGCTTACATGCCCCAAATTGCTGCTGTGTCCCTCTTGAGCTCTGGCGTCTGGGGGTTTATTAAAAAAATTCCGCCCTGCACCTGCGCTGTGGCTGGCGTGCACACCGCACGTTCATGCCTGTGGCAACCACACCCCCCCTGCTTCCCCGCCAAACTGGCTTCAAAAGTGCGACCCCTGTGCACGCGCATAGGGTAATGGCAGCAGTGGGGGCGAGAAGGGGGAGAAAGAAAGATCCCCCCAATGAGCGCAGTGGACCCCAGACTACGAGGAGCCCCCCCTACAGAGTTGTGGCAGAGTCTGCAGCGGAGGAAGTGAGCCGCTCAATGGACCGGCTGACACTGAGCTTTCGTTTCCTGGAGAGCATGGTAGGTAGGACACCAGGTATGCCTCTTTACCCCTCCAGTGGTGGAAACAGGTAAGACATGCAGCTACTCATAGGAGAAAGTCCTTAAGATTTTTTCTTAGGATTTTCTCACTTACCTTATCCCCGCCGCAGGAACTGTTGAAGACCAGACAGATCCAATCTTCACCCATCACGGCGGGTAGTGTTGTGCCAACCTTCAGGGTTCTGGGTTTCTACTTAAAGGAGGCCTCTTCCCTGGACCTGTAGAAGACTCTGCCAGAGTATCTTTGCGGATTTTTAAAAACGTGCCCAAAGTACTCAATCCCAGAACCCAGTCCTACAAGAGAGACATTACAGGCAAAACCTTGCTCTTCCACGAGGCCCGGGTACCATCCATTTTAGCATTTTTTTGGCTTTTTTGGATGGATCCGGTTGCATAGCTCCTTGACCCCCCCTTGACCCCCCCTTAGCACATCTTTAACTGTGACCAACACCTTAGACACTGGCGAAAAAACTGAGGTACTCTCCTTATGGAAGGGGTTATATAGAGGGGGACTTGTCTTCATTGGGTGGGCCAGTGTCCAATCACCTATTGGTGAGCTATACAACCCATTAAGTGTAAGTAAGGTCCTTTGCACTATCAAAGTGAATGTATAATATAGTACTCTGATAAATTGCAGCTAGATCTAAAGTATATGAGTGCACTAAATTGGTATAAAATAAATAAGGGGTCAGCGCAACTTAATATTATAAATATAGATGATTTAGTACCGTGCGATAATCTGTGCAAAAATTGCTAAAAAATGTGGAAAATTTCAAGGGGTATGAATACTTTTTTAAGGCACTGTAACAAATATTTGCAAGAACAGATACAGAAAGAAAGAAATAGATCTGGTGGTTAACAATGAAGTCCATTCAGTATATTCTCCTGAAAAATCAGCACCCCTACTAGCACTAACACAATATTGTGTTCAACATGTTATTTGAAATAGATAAAGGGATACCAGTAAAATCTGGAAAATAATTAACTGTGTCAAGATATGGGTAACACATCTGCTTCAGATGCCCAATTGCTGATTCAAGAATGTGTCATAAATGTGGGAGTATGACGCTACTCTGCCAAGTTTAGTCAAATGAACTTCCCCTTTGTGTCTTCGTTCCCAAGGTGGGGTTAGGTCGATCGGATAGAGGGAGGACTGGAGAATCTATTCTAGTGCAGCCACACAGGAAGAGGACAGACCACTGAGCAAAGGAAGCCTATTTCATAACATTTATGCTGCCATAAAAATGAAAGAAGACATTCACTGGCACTTCGAGCAGATCACACAAATGGAAATCTGCTTCATATCCTTTCATCTTCATAACATATCATAAAGTAAGCTCTACAAAGCACTGTTATACATAAAGATCATATTTTTTCATTGCTGTACTTATTCCTCACTTTTAAATCAAATTGTATCTGCTCACAAGTTGATTTGATAAGTATTAGGAAAGTTTTGATAAATTTTAAAGTCCTTAAATCGATATTAAACCAAAAACCAAAAGTGCATTGTATTGCAGCTTACCAATCATTAGATGTGGTGGCTGCATTCGTTTTCTATTCTTATTTCCTGGTGATCTGGCCAGTGGCACAACTCTGGAGGAATGAGAAAAGGAGGCACAGCAGACAGCAGCATTGTCAGTCTGGGGGGCATGGAAGTGTTAAATGTATTAGCAGATTTAGATACACTAACAAATTAAAGCCAAACTCCAGCTCGCACTGTATAATCAGTTACAGCAAACAGTTGTTTTGCTTTTGGGATAAAAATTATCTCCGTGTCATCTAACTGCAATTGATAATTCGAGATGGGCCGAACACCTCCCGGTTCGGTTTGTGCCAGAACTCTAGAACATTGCAAATGTTCGGACCCAAACTACAAATCCTATTGAAGTCAATGGGACTGAACTTGAAAAATCAAAAGTCCCCATTTTGAAGGCTTATATGCAAGTTATTGGTCATAAAAAGGGTATGGAGGCCTGGGTACTGCCCTGGGGGACACGTACCAATGCAAAAAAAAAGTTTTAAAAAAGATGGTTTCTAAAGGATCAGTGATTTTAATGATGTTTAAAGTGAAACAATAAAAATGAAAAATTCCTGTAAATATAATGCCTTGGGGTCTGCCTGTAAAGTTGTGTACCATGTATAGAACCTGCTGCAGCAAAACTAACATTGATAAAGAAAAAAAAATGACATTTAAATTTATTTTCCCTGCAAGCTTTCTTGATACGACCAGTCTGTATGATACGACCAGAATTTAGTGCACTCGGAACAAGATTAGAGATTTTTGAATAAATTCTGGTGTCTCTTTGGCAGCCTTTGGATGGAAATAACAAAGTTTTCCACCACAGTGAGCAAGCCTTATGTGAAGAAGCCAAATCATAGTACACTTAGGCCAAGGTTAACAATTTTTTTTTAGATAAAGTCTGGTGTCTCTTTCGCAGACTTTGGATAGAAGTAACAGGCGTGGAAAAATTGGGTTTTGGGTGTTGGTGGTGCCTTCACACCGTAAACCTATAGAGGTACTCTTGATGAAAGCAAGAATTGGCCTTGCTGTAAAAAACTGTGGCTGGGGGAATGTGACTGCCAATTTGTTGTTTAGCAGTGTTCTCCACTCTCTGTAGTCTCGTGTTACTCCCTTTAAATTTATCGTTGAACAATTACTTTCAATTTGACAGTCAATATTACCATCAGATTAGAGGGACATCTATGGGAGCTCACTAGGCCCCCTCATATGCATGGTTACACCTAAGATTTGGAGAGGAACAAATTGTCTATCTATCTCTAGTTACCTCAGCCAAAGCCTCACCTGATTGATGACGAGCTGATGGTATGCAGGGGCACCATGAATGAATTGGAAACATTCATGGGAGAGCTTAACAGAAATGAGAGGAACATAAAATTCACTTACACAGCAGATCCTGTAGAGATCTCCTTTTTGGGTCTTAGAATTGCGAGGGAAGGTTAAAAGACCATTACTAAAATGCACAGAAAAAAGTGTGGCAAACACTTTACTTCAAGCTAGTTACAATCCACAACCAAAGAAATGCGGAATTCCAGTGGGAATAATTGCTAATTATGATTCACAGTGGCATCTGGTTAAAAATACCCTCACTGGCATATTCTCACACAACGCCCAAAGATTAAAAATATAGTAGGTTTGTTTCCCCAAATGGTGGCAAAAAGAGCAAAAAATTGAACCACTGGATGCATCCAGAGTATGTCAGAACTACACACAGATTGGCTAACGGGATTGCCAAAACCTAAAAGAATATTCACTTGTGGTCTTTATAAGATCTGTGGATTCTGTGGATTGGTGGACCGCACGGACGTGTTCACCAATTCCAGGACCAGGGTAACATAAGGGCTATTGGAGCTGTAGTCATACACAGAGAAAAAGGAGATGGTGTGCACTATGAAGAAATTAGGGTGTGACAAAATTTTGCTAACAGTGGTAGGGGTTTAATACTTGTACAATGCACAGGGATCAGATTTGTGTATATAACGTACAAAATGCAGGTGGCAAGAAAATGGCTGCAGTTCAACGGCTTTTAGGGATTAAAACAGGTGGTGAGGCGGCAACATAACGCTTCCTCACCACATGTCAAACACCTCTAAAAAAAGATCCAGTATGGATCACTCTTCAGAGGGCAACACAAGTGTAAAAAACTATTTTTACCGCAACTCACCTGTTCCCTTCAAGCTGCAATGGCAGCCCCTTTCTTTCTCTCACCCCTTTACATGCAATTGTCCTTGTGCTCAAAAAAAATTAAATTCTCATCTGGACCCAGCTTGAATACTGCCACACATGTTGAACAAAGTTGAATTCAAGCACTTTTCCCTGTAAAATAATTTTTTCCTAACTCAAAGCAGAAAATAGCAAGAAGGGCAGTGTCAATTGCAATACATTATTAATTAAGAATCCACATTCAAATTTCTGATAAAGTAAGCCCATACATGTGGGTGGCAATAAATTAACGAAGATTTCCCTAGCTAACATCCTTTGTCTGTGTTTCTCCAAATGACAGCATATTTTATTTTACAGTGTCAGACTGCACAGTAATATTTCCAGGTACTCAGCTGGGGTGGGAAAGGAATGAGACTATTAAAGTTGTTGGGGACACGGGACATAATCTTTGTGTTGCAGTCCCGACAATTAAATTAAAGTCCAGGTCCCTTATTCTATATCAATCCGCCGAGCATGAGGATTACTCCGATGGGGACTATTTAATGTTTTTCAGGCACAGGTGGAGTAATCCTCATGCTGTGGTTCCCAGCAATTACATGCCTCATGCTGCCTGTGCCTGAAAAACATTTAATAGTCCCCAGCATGTTTAACGCAGCATATTTTAAAGCATTACTGCACATTTAATGCAGGATATATCAGTGCGTTACTGTACTTTTAACACAGTATATCTGTGCGATACTGTGCATTTAACGGAGTATATATCAGTGTGTTTCTTGCGTTTAATGCAGTATATTTGTGTGTTACTGCACGTTTAAAGCAGAATATATCATTGCGTTACTGCACAATTAACACAGTATATATCAGTACATTACTGTACGTTTAATGGAATATGTATCATATCATTATACTGCGCTACACATCATTATGTGTAGCGCAGTATATATCAGTGCGTTACTACATGTTTAAAGCAGTATAGCACATTTAACACAGTATATTTGATTGCGTTACTGCTCATTTAATGCAGTATATATCAGTGCATTATTGCATGTTTAACGCAGTATATAACAGTAGGTTACTGCACGTTTAACACAGTATATTTGAGTGCATTACTGCACGTTTAACGCAGTATATATCAGTGTGTTACTGAACGTTTAACGCAGTATATATCAGTGCGTTACTACATGTTTAACGCAGTATAGCATGTTTAAAAGTATATTTGATTGTGTTACTGCTCGTTTAATGTAGTACATATATCAGTGCATTACTGCACATTTAACGCAGTATATTTGAGTGCGTTACTGCGCGTTTAACGCAGTAAATATCAGTGCATTTTTGACCGTTTAAAGCAGTATACTTGAGTGCTTTACTGCACGTTTAACACAGTATATATCAGTGCATTACTGCACAATTAACGCAGTATATATCAGTGCGTTACTGTACATTTAACGCAATATACATGATTGTGTTGCTGCACGTTTAACGCAGTATATATATTAGTGCGTTACTGCATGTTTAACGCAGTATATAGCAGTGCGTTACTGTACATTTAACGCAGTATATTTGAGTGCATTACTGCACATTTAACGCAGTATGCTTCAGTGCGTCAGTGCATGTTTACCACAGTATATTGCAGTGCGTCAGTGCAATTTTACTGCAGTATAATGTAGTGTGTTAGTGGTGAGTGTCTGTTTGGTGATTACTCAAGTTAAAGTGCACCAAACACCACTTTCCATTGATTAAAGTGTGTCAACATATATATTTCTACATCTTTATTACATTTTGTTAATAAGCGCCCAATCATGAATGGGAGGCAAACAAGGTTAGGCAGACATTCCCATGGCACTGTGAGGGGGCCAGCAGCGTATGTGTCCACAGGCAAAGGTGGACGTGGTCTGTCCTCAGGCAGGGCATCATTTTCTCTGTTTAGTGATGCTGCCTGTGCCATCCAGCCACAGCAGAGGTGGTGGCAGAGAAGTGTTGATCCATCATTGTGGTGTACTAATCACCACACTCCAGAGATTCGGGTGGTTAATCAACCGGGAAAAGAGTAATCTTCAGCCCACACAAAACATGACCTTTCTAGGGGCAGAATTGGATACCCTATTGAACAGAGTCAGTTTACCTCAGGAAAAGGTAGTCCCCTTAATCCGGCAGATAAGGAGGCTAATGACAGCAACATCCCTTCCGGCCAGAGTCTGTCTGAGCATCCTAGGTTCCATGTCTGCCACTCTACCAATGATCCGATGGGCATAATGGCGCATGAGAACATTGCAGACCTCATTTCTCACTCAGTGGACTGGAACATCAATGCTCCAGGCAATTTCCATTCGCAAGAGTGTGAAACAGTCAATTTGGTGGTGGTTGCATGTTGGCAACCTCAGGAGGCACAGACCTATAATTTCCCCAGAACCAGAAGTGATCACATCAGATGCCAGCCAGGCAGGATGGGGGGCTCACTACCAGAACCAGGCGGCCCAGGGTCAAAGGCAATTAAACGCGCAGGGCTTAGAGTCGAATGTTCTCGAGCTCAGAGCAGCCTTCCAGGCCCTCCTAGCCTTTGGATCATACTTAAGGGGAAAAAGCATCCTAATCCGAATGGACAACAAAGTGGCAGTGGCATACATTCAGAGACAGGGAGGTACCAGAAGCAATACACTACTGGAGGAAGTTCCCCCCATCCTGGAATGAGCTCAACTGTTCCTAACAGATCTATGTGCTGTATACGTTCAGCACAGAACCTACTGGCTGATTGTTTAAGCAGGAAGTTCCTGTCAAACAACGAATGGTCTCTGAACCATCAAGCCTTCAGTCTCCTGATCAAAACTTGGGGAATTCCAGATATCAATCTGGCCGAGACACCTACAAACACCAAGTGCCAGAGGTTCCTGTTGAGAGCAGCATACCCATCAATGGAAGAAGTAGACTGCCTTCTTCACCCATGAAACTTTTGACTAGAGTACATATTCCCACCGACTCCACTAATTGCGAGGTTCCTCTCCAGACTCAGGAGGTCATCAGCCTCAGTAATAGCAGTGATTCCCTTTTGGCCCAGAAGGCCTTGGTTCACGACCCTACTGCAGCTCAGCTTAGAAGATCCGCTACAACTCCCGCTGACTCAGGATCTACTTTACCAAGGACAGTTCTTTCATCCGGCTCTGGAAAGACTGCACCTAATGGCATGGTGGTTGAGAGGAATAGGTTTTTAGAACAAGACTGTTCCCAGGAGGTTGTTTCAATATTACTCCAGGCTAGGAAATGCACGATTAACATCTCCTATGATAAGGTATGGGAAAGGTTTGCATCTATGTCTCAGCAGAACAGCTGGGATCCACTATCTCCAGAGGCACCACAGGCCCTGGAATTTCTTCAAGCAAGCCTAACTAGAGGGTTAAGCTCAAGTTCCCTTAAAGTACAAATTTCAGCTCTATCTGCAAAACGGGCTTCAGATGGGCCTCACATGCTCTTCTAGTCCAGTTTATGAGGGCATGTGTAAATATCAGGCCTCCAAGAAGACCAACGTTTCCAGCATGGGATTTATCAATAGTCCTAAATGCACTGTCAAATCCCCCTTTCATCCAGCTGACTCTATCTCACTGTGGGACTTAACACTAAAGTTAACATTTCTTATCGCCATCACTTCGGCTAAAAGATTCTCAGAGATGCAAGCGTTAATGATTACAGAACCTTATATGATCTTTTACCCAGACAGGGTGGTACTAAAACCTTCAGACCACTTTACTCCGAAGGTGGCATCATCCTTTCATTACAATCAGGAGATCAATCTTCCGATCTTTACCAACGAACAGGGGCAACCACACCCCTTGGATATAAAGTCCACTATTAGCTGCTATCTGACAGCTACAGCCTCTTTTAGAAAAACGGATAATCTATTAGTGATTCCCCATGGATGCAGAAAAGGTCACATGGCATCATCTCGCACCATCACATTATGGCTGGTTAAGTCATCAAGAAAACCTACGACATTCAAAATCTGCAGGTACCTGGAGGCATTAGAGCTCACACAACAAGGGCAGTGGCAACTGCATGGGCAGCATATTGCAGGGTTTTCGCTAGAGACAATCTGCAGGGCAGCGACCTGGTCCTCCAGGCATACATTCATGTCCCACTATAGGGTGGACTCTGCCCAATTATCAACAGTAGATTTCAGGATATCCGTTATTCGGGCCAATTCTACAGCTATATGACAAAATAAATGCTACCTTTTACTTGAACCACCAGGTATTTCCCAGTGTGTGCTGCCATGATGCGTCAAGAAAACAGAAAATTGTATACTCACCTTTCCATAATTTTCCTGACGAATCTTCATGGTAGCACACAGCATCCCACCCTTCCTTAGATGATAGCTACAGAGAATGAAGTGGGGTGCCTCTCCTTCAAATTTATAGTTAACCAACCCTGTCAAGTTCTGGGGGCGGAGTCACAACCCAGTGTTTGCTGCCATGAAGATGCGTCAGAAAGGAAAATTACGAAAAGGTGAGTATACAATTTTCCGTTATCAGTGCGTTATTGTACATTTAACGCAGTATATTTGAGTGCATTACTGCACATTTAACACAGTATATGTTAGTGTGTTAGTGCACGGTTACCACAGTATATTGCAGTGCGTCAGTGCAGTTTTACTGCAGTATATTGTAGTGTGTCAGTGGAGAGTGTCTGTTTAGTGAGCACTCAAGTTAAAGTGGAGTTCCGCCTATTTTTTTTTTTTAAGTCAGCAGCTACAAATACTGCAGTTGCTGACTTTTAAAATAAGGACACTTACCTGTCCAGGGTGCCCGCGATGTCGGCACCCAAAGCCGAACCCGTTCCTCAGCTCTCGGGTGGAGGCGCCGTCATCTTCGATAAGGCTTCCTGGTTCCCTATTGTGCATGCGCGGCTCCCGCTGCGCAATCCCACTGGTCCCTGCTGTCTTCTGGGACCTATGTGTCTCCCAGGAGACAGCGGGGAGGATGGAGAAGGTGCCGGAAGTGGTGTAGATACCTGTGGGTGGCTCGGCTATCTATGCCCAGAAGTGGGAGCAAAATACCTGTGTTAGACAGGTATCTGCTCCCCTCTCCCCCCTGAAAGATGCCAAATGTGACACCAGAGGGGGGGAGGATTACGAAAAGCGGAAGCTCCATTTTTGGGTGGAACTCCGCTTTAAAGTGCACCAAACACCGCTTTCAACTGATTAAAGTGCATTAACGTACACATTTCCACATCTTTATTACATTTTGTTAAAGTGGAGTTCCACCCAAAAGTGGAACTTCCACTCATCGGATTCCTCCCCCCCTCCGGTTTCACAGTTGGCACCTTTCAGGGGGGAGGGGGGTGCAGATACCTGTATATTACAGGTATCTGTACCCACTTCCGGCATAGATAGCCGCAGAATCTGCGGTTATTTACGCCACTTCCTGTTCCCCCCCGCTGTCTGCTGGGAAACACACGGGTCCCAGAGATAGCAGGGACCAGCCGTATTGCGCTGCGTGACTCGCGCATGCGCAGTAGGGAACCGGGAAGTGAAGCCGCACGGCTTCACTTCCTGATTCCCTTACCGAAGATGGAGGCGGCAGCACCCGAGGACCGAGAGACGGTTCAGCCTCGGGTGCCGACATCGCGGGCGCCCTGTACAGGTAAGTGTCCATGTTTTAAAAGTCAGCAGCTGCAGTATTTGTAGCTGCTGACTTTTAAAAAAAAAAAATTAAGCGGAGCTCCGCTTTAATAAGCGCCCCCCCTCCCCCTCCATCATGTCTGGGAGGCCAACAAGGAGAGGCAGATGTTCCCATGGCACTATGAGGGGGCCAGCAGCATATGTGTCCACAGGCAAAGGTGGACATAGTCCGTCCTCAGGCAGGGCATAATTTTTTCATCACTGTTTAGTGATGTTGCCCGTGCCATCCAGCTACAGCATGCAGAGGAGGTGGTGGCAGTTTACTGCATTTGCTAGAGTGGCTTATTCTGCCTCCTTGTCTACAGCTACTCCTGCTATAGCTCCAGCATCAGGCATGGAGGTGTCAGCTGAGTTATTTGAACACAGCATCAGTCATTTGCTCCTTGACAATGCACAGCCATTACTTGATTCAGATCTTTGTTCTGAGGTTGAGGTAGGGAAGGTAGGAACATGAGCCTACAGAGAAGGGAGAACATAGGTAAACAACAAATTGGCAGTCATGTTCCCCCAGCCTCAGCGTATTGCCAAGTTGTCTCCAGTGATAATGAGGATAGAGGGGAAGATGATGATGATGATGATGATGATGAGGTCACTGATGCGACTTGGGTGCTGGATAGAGTAGATGAGGAAAGTGAGGGAGAGCCACAACCCCAAAGAGGCAGCCATCATGAAAGAGAAGAGAGAAGCCATCCTATTCCACCAGATTGTGGAACTGTTATGTCCTTCTCACAGCTCAGCTGTTTAGGCTTTTTTAGCACATGTGCAGCCGATCACACCGTTGCATTTTGCATACTGTGCCTCAAGCGCGTCAAGCGTGGCAAAAACACCAGCCATATGGGTACCATATGCTTAACAAGGCGTTTACCTTCCCACCACCTGAAAGCCACAGAAAAGGGACGCAATTCTGTTCCTCCTCACCCCTCAACTTTTCGGTCTACCCCTGCTTTACCTCATGACTTTTCAGCAGCCTCCACTGACAGGGATGATGGTATAGCTCAGGGTGTCCCAGGTCCTTGCAGCACATCTGCCAGTAGCACACCACAGCTGTAGACTACAACAGGCACATTTCTCTGCCCCATCTGCTGCAGTGGAAAAAAAAATACAGTCACTGCCACCCACATTTCCAGCGTCTAAACCCAAGCTTGTCTAAGCTTCTGGCTTTACAACTCCTGCCTTTCTGCCTGGTGGATTGTGCCCCCTTCCATGAATTTTCAGAATGCACTGTACCACAATGGCAGGTTCCCAGTCACTATTTCTTATCACAGGCTATTCCAGCTCTACCATCACGTGGAAGGCAATGTTGTGGCATCGTTGGGCAAGGCAGTCAGCCACAAGGTCCACGTTACTGCTGACACATGGTCCAGCAAGTATGGTCAGGGATGATATATTTTGTTCACAGCGCACTGGGTAACTGCTTGCAACTCAGAAGGATGCAGGACAGGGCTCAGTCCTGCAGCTTGTTGTGCCACCACATCTCCATACAGCTAGTGGTGATGATGTGTGATTTGTCAGCTTCACCCCCTTCTCCTCCTCCTCCTCCATGCCCTCCTCTGCTGAATTGTCTCGTGAACCATAAGTACCCCCTAAGCGTTTAAGACTATTCAATGAGTCAGTCTGAAAGGTGCTATGCAATGCTTCAGCTGGTCTATCTAGGGCACAGGAGCAGAGATTCTGGCAGTTTTGCAGGGGCAGGCCCAGAGGTGGTTCATACCATGCCAGCCGGAGCCAGGAATGGTGGTGTGTGATAATGGCACAAACCTCCTGTCCGCCCTTGGACGGGGAAAGTTGACACATGTGCTATTCCTGACACATGTCCTCAATTTGGTGGTGCAGCATTTTTTAAATAGGTACCCAGGGTTAAAAGATCTGCTGAAACAGGCCAGAAGAGTCTGTACCCATTTCAGGCGGTCATATACAGCCAGTGCTCAATTGGCTTAAATTCACTAGGAATTCCACCTGGCCATAAACCGCCTGATTTGTGACATGCACACCAGGTGCAACTAGACTTTGGCAATATGGCAGCGGCTGCACATGCAGCAGAGGGCTGTCAACGAGTACCTGTGTGAGTATGGCACAATGACAGGCTTAGGCCTGCTCAGCTTTTTTCCACACGCCAATGGCTGCTGATAAAGGATGCATGCACTGTACTGTCATCCTTTGAGGGGGCCACAAGGATGGTGAGCCATGACAATGCATGCATCCCTATTGTGTTCCTGCTGGAGCAGACTCTGCACAGCACTTTGGACAGGGCACACGAAGCAGAAAAGTGGGAACTGTTTGACAGGTGCATATCATTGCAATTTTTGACTGCAAGGCCAGTTCTTGGTTTCATCATGAGTACCTGTATAGGGTTACGGTATGAAGGCACCACCGACACTTCTTTTCATTGTCTGCGAAAGAGACACCAGAATGTATCCAAAAAATCTCTAATCTTGTTCTGAGTGCACTAAATTGTGGCCTCATCATACAGACTGGCTCCCCAAGCTGTTGTATATAACATAGAAAAAACTTGAATGGAAAATGTCATTTTTTTTGCTTTATTAATGTAATTATTGCTGCAGTCTGCTCTACACACAGTACAGAAGTGCCACATTACAGGCAGACTAAGGGGACCTCCTTGGCACTATATTTAGGAATTTTTCATTTTTATTGTTATTTTGATGGTTTTACTTTAACCACTAGGGGTCCGCGCTATAGCCGAAAGAAGGTGTCATGGTTATGCAATAGAGGTTGTTTGTCAGCTTACCTGTTTCCATGTGTTCATCTCCAAAGACCAGCTGTCTCTCACCTGACTGCTTTTATTAACTCTCCTCTAGCATGGCTCCACCCCAGCTCCTATCAGAGAACTCTATATTAACCTCTGCACTGCAGGTCAGCCCTGCTGATCAACCTTTGTGTGTTTGGCTTCCTGTTCCTGCCTGCAGTGTGCTCTATGTTTGTTTCTGTTACCGACTTTGGCGTGTTCTCTAATATTCCTGTCTGCTCGTGACCCTGACCTCTGGCGTGTCCCTGACTATCCCTGTTTGCCTGTGACCCTGAACCTTGGCGTGAACTCTGTTGTCCTTGTCTGCTTGTGGCCCTGACCTTGGCTTATTCCTTTACTTTCCCTATCCTCCTGTTGCCTACTGTGGGTGTGAGCTGGGGGACCCTGGGGGCCTGGAGCCAGTTGCAGCCCAGTCCATCCTCACCTCTAGAGGCTCTGGTGAACACCTGCTGGCTCTTAGACTCCGCGCCCCAGGGAATCCTATGCTCTAGCCCCGGTGGGATCAGTGTTGGTGTCCCTGCCTTCCTTACCACCCGGACTCCCATACACAGCAGTCAGCCGTAGGGTCCACTGCCTTGTGGTGCACTCCTGATCCCAACAGTGTGCATCTGTCACCCAGCCTCTAGGTGACCTGACAGTTTGATCAGCCATGGACCCGGCTGACGTGTCGCTTCCTGCAGCCGATCCATTGCAGGGCATAGTTCGCAGACTCGAGGCCCAGGAATCTAATCAGGTGATGCGATTCCTTATGGATCTGGCTTCCCACTTCGAGCAGCTCCAGGCCTCCTTGGGAAACCCGAACCTGCAGCCTCAAGTACAATCAGCAGCTGCACTTATCGCACCAGTCAAAGCCACACATTCATATTCACTGCCAGCTCCGTCCCGTTTTTCTGGGGACTCCAAGGCCTGCAGGGGTTTCCTCAGCCAATGCACCATTCATTTTGAGCTCCAGCCTCAAAACTTTCTGTCTGATCGGGCAAAGGTAGCCTATATAATTTACCTCCTCTCTGGTGAAGCTTTAGCTTGGGCTGCCCCACTGTGGGAGAGGAATGACCCAGTGGTTTCCAGCCTGTCCGACTTCTTGAGGCTTTTTCGTAATATCTTCGAGGAGCCAGCTCGGGTTTCCTCAGCGGCTAGTGCCCTTTTACGCCTTCACCAAGAATCTTGTTCAGTGGGACAATATGCACTTCAGTTCCGTATCCTCACAGCTGAATTGAGCTGGAACAATGAGGCCCTGGTCGCAACCTTTTTACATGGCCTCTCTGACCGAGTGAAGGACGAATTAGCAGGAAGAGCCATCCCCGCCGGTCTGGACGATGTAATTTCCTTGTGCAATCAGATTGACATTCGTTTCCAGGAGAGGTCCCTAGAAAAAAAGACGCCAGCACCCCCTAGGTCCTAGTCAGCCAGAACTCTTCTCCCGTCGCCCTGTGGAGCATCCTCTGTCTGCTGAGGAACCTATGCAGCTGGGCCGGACCAGACTAACCCCCGAAGAACGTGCTAGACGCAGAACTCTGGGCTTGTGTCTTTATTGTGGGGGCAAGGGTCATTTCCGTGACTCCTGCTCGCTTCGTCCGGGAAATGCTCGGGTCTAATACATTTAGAAGGTGGAGTATTAGACCCAGAAACATCACCTTCTCGTCTTCTTCTTCCGGTGTTCCTCCATGTAGGCCCTTCTCCCCAATCGGTCCTAGCATATCTAGACTCCGGGGCTGCCGGCAATTTTATGGAATGGAGAACTGCTTGTCAGAGAACTCACAGCACTAGCTCCCGTCTCCATGCAGTAGCGTCTAACGGCCATGCGCGGTGTCCCCGACAGATACGAGCGAGTTCCGGATCGAACGTGCACAACCGCGCATCCGTACGAACGTGTGCACGCACCCGCACAGCCATACGAGCGGGTGTACGTTCTCACGCACGCACGTTCACGTCCACCAATCCCGGCGCTCGGCGCCATATATAAACAAGGTCCTTGCCTGACACTAGTGCTGGATCGTCTTCAGCTAGTTCCTAATTTCCTGACATCTGTGTGACCTGTTACCTTGCTCCTGATTACCCGGCTTCCTGACCACTCTCTCGGATCTCCCTTGTCTGCTACCTACCTTGCGGATCATACCGACTCTGGCTTGGACTATCTACTACGGCTCTGCCTCCTGACTTTGTACCGCGCTGCCTGCCCGTTGCCGACCTCTGCCTGACCTTGACCACGAACTGTCTTCTGTTTTGGATACCTCGCTGCCAGCCCGTTGCCAACCTTTGCCTGACCTGACGTTGCAGTTTTCCCTGAACCCACGCATGCCCGGCTTCTACTAACAGTTCTGGTGACCTATCTTCCATCTAGTGTCCGGAGGATCCCGAATCTCCAAGTTCCAGTTCTCCAGCCGCAGGCACCTGCACCCTTCTGTGCCCCGGCACTCCCTGTCCTCACTACCAGGGGTGTCAGGACCAGGACCGTGCGAGAGGCCTCCCTCAACATTCAGACTCTGCTGTAAGGTACGTGACACTGCTTCTTCTATGAAGCTTACCCTTTCTCCCCTCGCTACACCACTGGTAGTCTCAGCAATTGATGGCACTGTGCTCCCAGGGGGCCCTATCTGTTTCCAGACGCTACCTATTAGGATGTCGGTAGGGATACTCCACCAGGAGTGGATTTCCTTCCTCATTCTACCCAAGGCCTCTACCCCCATTGTATTAGGCCTTCCTTGGCTACAGCTCCACTCTCCACATGTGGACTGGGTCTCTGGGCAGATCCTGGCTTGGGGCCCTTTGTGTTTCTCGTCCTGTCTTCTCAAGGTGGTCCCCAAGGAGAGACTTCCCATTGCTACCACATCCGTATCTTCTGATCTTCCCTCGGCATATAGCGATTACCGGGATGTGTTTTGTAAGAAGTCTGCTGAGGTGCTTCCTCCCCACAGATCTTTTGACTGTGCCATTGACCTTGACCCTGGAGCAACTCTACCCAGGGGTCGTACCTACCCTCTGTCCATTCCAGAGACCCAGGCCATGTCTGAGTATGTCGCCGAGAATTTGGAGAGAGGTTTCATCCAGAAATCCTCGTCGCCTGCAGGAGCAGGGTTCTTTTTCGTTGCTAAAAAGGATGGTACCCTCAGACCCTGCATCGACTATCGAGGGTTAAATGCAGTGACTATCAAAAACCGATACCCCTTACCTCTAATATCTGAGCTATTTGACAGGTTGAAGGGGGCTTCCATTTTCACCAAGTTGGATCTCAGAGGTGCATACAATCTCATTAGAATACGGGAAGGTGCTGAATGGAAGACTGCGTTTAACACTAGGGATGGGCATTACGAATACCTGGTTATGCATTTTGGTTTGTGTAATGCTCCAGCTGTTTTCCAGAACTTTGTCAATGAAATCTTCAGGGATCTACTATACCAGTTTGTTGTCATCTATCTGGATGACATTCTCATCTTTTCTGAAAACCTGCTTGCTCACAGGAACCATGTCCGCACCGTACTTCAGCGCCTTCGAGAGAATAATCTCTATGGCAAGCTGGAGAAGTGTTCCTTTGAATGTCCTGAGGTCCTGTTTCTGGGATGATTTGTTTCTAGTTTGGGCCTTCGCATGGATCCCGGAAAGGTCTCGGCCATTACCAACTGGCCCCTTCCTGCTAGCCTTAAGGCAACACGGCGCTTTCATGGCTTCACAAATTATTATAGACAGTTCATAAGGAATTACTCTTCCATTGCCACACCTATTATCGCTTTAACCAAGAAGGGTGCGAATGCCAAAGACTGGCCTCCCGAGGCTGTCTCTGCGTTTCACGATCTGAAACAGGCCTTTGTTTCTGGACCTCTCTTGAGGAGACCAAATCCTAAGGACCCATTTTTTATTGAAGTAGACGCTTCTTCGATGGGGGTGGGAGCTGTGCTTCTTCAGTTCTTTGAGAAGAGACGTCAACCATGTGCGTTCTTCTCCAAGAAATTTTCTCAGGCAGAGAGAAATTATGGCATTGGTGATCGGGAACTTCTCGCAATTAAATTGGCGTTGGAAGAGTGGCGTCATCTCTTGGAGGGTTCCCCTCACTCCATTACGATCTTTACTGATCGCAAGAATCTACAATACCTACAGAATGCTAAACGTCTGAACCCCAGACAGGCCAGGTGGAGTCTCTTCTTTTCTCGTTTTAAATTCACGATTACGTACAAACCTGGTTCCTGCAACGGTCGGGCTGATGAGCTCTCTAGGTCATTTGACACTTTGGACGAGGAGTCCACCCCTGATCCTGAGGCGACCATTCCAACCTCATGCATTGTTGCCCATTCTACCACCCTGGAATCAAAAATTCCTCCTAGCAAGACCTTTGTTCCCACAGAGCTAAGAGCTAAGATCCTTCCTTGGGGACATGATTCCAAGGTGGCAGGTCATGCTGGGTTCCTCCGATCCTTCCTGCTCATCAGTCGTCTCTACTGGTGGCCTAACCTCTGCTCAGATGTTAAAGATTATGTTAAGGCTTGTCATGTCTGTGCTCAGTCTAAATCTTCCACACAAGCCCCTGCTGGTCTTCTCATGCCCTTGCCCATTCCTAAGGAGCCCTGGTCTCACATCGCCATGGATTTTATCACCGATGTTCTACTGTCGGAGAATAATACAGCCATTTGGGTAGTAATTGATCGGTTCTCCAAGATGACTCATTTTGTTCCTCTTCCTGGTCTCCCTTCTACCTCTGCCTTGGTTCCCATCTTTGTACAAGAGATTTTCCGCCTTCATGGTGTTCCTTCCCATGTTGTTTCAGACAGGGGTGTTCAGTTTACGTCCCGTTTTTGGAGAGCCTTTTGCAAATCCCTCAACATTACCTTTGGATTTTACCTCTTCTTACCATCCCCAATCCAATGGCCAGACTGAGACGGTTAATCAGGAGTTGAAGGTCTTTCTCCGTACCTTGGTCTCGGCTCATCACGAAGATTGGGCATCACTACTCCCGTGGGCAGAGTTCTCCCACAATAATCATGTCAACATCAGTTCTCAGAAAACACCCTTTATCACTGTTTATGGAAAACATCCTTAACTCCCTCTTCCTATGAGCTTTTCTTCTGACATTCCAGCCTTGGCTACTGTTCAGGAATCATTCAATTCCATGTGGACTGACGTTCATGATTCCCTCCAGAAAACTGCCAACAAATTCAAGAATTTTGCTGACCGTCGCAGGCGTAAGCCACCTTCTCTTCAGCCAGGAGACAAAGTCTGGCTCTCCACCAGGAACATCAAACTCCGGGTTCCTTCTCTCAAATTTGCCCCAAGATTCATTGGTCCATACACCATAACTTCTAAACTGAATCCGGTTTGTTTCAAGCTCCAGATTCCCAAAAGCCTCAAAATCTCTAACTCCTTCCATGTTGCCCTTCTGAAGCCTTTAGTCCTCAATAAGTTCTCTCGTCCTCTCTCTACCGCAGCGCCGGTCTATGATGATAATCAGGAGTACGAGGTTAGCCAAATTTTGGATTCCCGACTCTGTAGAGGCATTCTCCAGTACCTCATGCATTGGAAGGGGTTTGGTCCTGAGGAGAGGTCGTGGATCAAGGCTTCTGAGGTCTTTGCACCTCGTCTGTTGAGGAGGTTTCATTTGAAGTTCCCCTCTAAACCTGGTCCCAGGCGGGGAAGGGGGAGGCCTCGTAAGAGGGGGGGTACTGTCATGGTTATGCAATAGAGGTTGTTTGTCAGCTTACCTGTTTCCATGTGTTCATCTCCAAAGACCAGCTGTCTCTCACCTGACTGCTTTTATTAACTCTCCTCTAGCACGGCTCCACCCCAGCTCCTATCAGAGAACTCTATATTAACCTCTGCACTCCAGGTCAGCCCTGCTGATCAACCTTTGTGTGTTTGGCTTCCTGTTCCTGCCTGCCGTGTGCTCTACGTTTGTTTCTGTTACCAACTTTGGTATGTTCTCTACTATTCCTGTCTGCTCGTGACCCTGACCTCTGGCGTGTCCCCGACTATCCCTGTTTGCCTGTGACCCTGAACCTTGGCGTGAACTCTGTTGTCCTTGTCTGCTTGTGGCCCTGACCTTGGCTTATTCCTTTACTATCCCTATCCTCCTGTTGCCTAATGTGGGTGTGAGCTGGGGGACCCTGGGGGCCGCGACCTGGAGCCAGTTGCAGCCCAGTCCATCCTCACCTCTAGAGGCTCTGGTGAACACTTGCTGGCTCTTATTATAAAACAGTTGACCTGATTGGGCCCCACAGTTACCATAACCATGTCTCCATCCCTGTATAAGCATAAAAAAGCAAAAGAGAGGGGTAGTGGGACTTTAAATGAGGCATGGGTATGTCTTTGAGATGGTCTAGGATACCTTATATTATATTAACTATCACCACCTCATAAGGGTTTTTTTAGCTGTATAGCCATAGAGAATTGCTGATCAAGAAAATGCATAGACATCAGTTCATGAGTAATAATAATAATATAATGCATCATAATATACAATACATAAATCATGCACATTGAGGCATAATAAAAATAGTAATAATAATAGTAGTCATGTTGATAGAAACGTTGTTTGTAAACGCTGTTTATAGGATATTGACATAATTGATACAGGCAATACAATGGATATACAAAAAAGGTGAACAAGGTATTCCGAATAACAATGTTAGTAAAAATGGTATGCAATAGAATTCATAGATGAAACAAACTTGAAATGGCAACCCTGAGTGTAGACTCTACGCGTTTCATGGCGTTTAAAGCCAGGAGGCGTTTAAAGTTCTCAGGAGGAGAGGATATATGGGTCTTCATCCACACCTCAGAACTTTATCTGTGGCCCATACCTGTATGCCTCCTACCTTGGAAGTGTGTTTTAGCTGTCTGGCTCTCTCCTTGGCTGCTGTTCCTCTCCACCCCCTCTTCGATTCCCCAGCTCTTCGGTTTGGGGGTCAGCCTTGTGTGTCCTTGGCCTCAACCCCGGGGGAGACAGCTCTCTCAGGGCCACCTTCACTATTCCATAATTGGACTGTTGGGTTATGTACTGGGCTGTTGCCAAAAGTCATCTCTTGATGCATCCCACTCCTGATGATTGGCTTTAAACGCCATGAAACGCGTAGAGTCTACACTCAGGGTTGCCATTTCAAGTTTGTTTCATCTATGAATTCTATTGCATACCATTTTTACTAACATTGTTATTCGGAATACCTTGTTCACCTTTTTTGTATATCCATTGTATTGCCTGTATCAATTATGTCAATATCCTATAAACAGCGTTTACAAACAACGTTTCTATCAACATGACTACTATTATTATTACTATTTTTATTATGCCTCAATGTGCATGATTTATGTATTGTATATTATGATGCATTATATTATTATTATTACTCATGAACTGATGTCTATGCATTTTCTTGATCAGCAATTCTCTATGGCTATACAGCTAAAAAAACCCTTATGAGGTGGTGATAGTTAATATAATATAAGGTATCCTAGACCATCTCAAAGACATACCCATGCCTCATTTAAAGTCCCACTACCCCTCTCTTTTGCTTTTTTATACTTGCTGGCTCTTAGACTCCGCGCCCCAGGGAATCCTACGCTCTAGCCCCGGTGGGATCAGTGTTGGTGTCCCAGCGGCCATGCCTTCCTTACCACCCGGACTCCCATCCGCAGCAGTCAGCCGTAGGGTCCACTGCCTTGTGGTGCACTCCTGATCCCAACAGTGTGCATATGTCACCCAGCCTCTAGGTGACCTGACAGAAGGCTACAGTGCAGCGCCCAATTGCCGGGAGGGCGTCCCTGGACGTCCTCCTGTTCACTTCCCTGATGCGCGGGCACTGAATAAGTTCAGTGCTTGCAACCTTTCCTCATAACGAAGATCCTCCAGACCCTTTATTAGCTTTGTTGCCCTTCTTTGTACTCGCTCCATTTCCAGTACGTCCCTCCTGAGGACTGGTGCCCAGAACTGGACAGCATACTCCAGGTGCGGCCGGACCAGAGTCTTGTAGAGCGGGAGAATTATCGTTTTATCTCTGCAGTTGATCCCCCTTTTAATGCATGCCAATATTCTGTTTGCTTTATTAGCAGCAGCTTGGCATTGCATGCCATTGCTGAGTCTATCATCCACTAGGACCCCCAGGTCCTTTTCCATCCTAGATTCCCCCAGAGGTTCTCCCCCCAGTGTATAGATTGCATTCATATTTTTGCCACCCAAATGCATTATTTTACATTTTTCTACATTGAACCTCATTTGCCATGTAGTCGCCCACCCCATTAATTTGTTCAGGTCTTTTTGCAAGATTTCCACATCCTGCAGAGAAGTTATTGCCCTGCTTAGCTTAGTATCGTCTGCAAATACAGAGATTGAACTCTTTATCCCATCCTCCAGGTCGTTTATGAACAAATTAAATAGGATTGGTCCCAGCACAGAACCCTGGGGAACCCCACTACCCACCCCTGACCATTCTGAGTACTCCCCATTTATCACCACCCTCTGAACACGCCCTTGTAGCCAGTTTTCAATCCATGTACTCACCCTATGGTCCATGCCAACGCACCTTATTTTGTACAGTAAACGTTTATGGGGAACTGTGTCAAATGCTTTTGCAAAATCCAGATACACCACGTCTACGGGCCTTCCTTTATCTAGATGGCAACTCACCTCCTCATAGAAGGTTAATAGATTGGTTTGGCAAGAACGATTCTTCATGAATCCATGCTGATTACTGCTAATGAGATCATTCTTATTACTAAAATCTTGTATATAGTCCCTTATCATCCCCTCCAAGAGTTTACATACTATTGATGTTAGGCTAACTGGTCTGTAATTCCCAGGGATGTTTTTTGGGCCCTTTTTAAATATTGGTGCTACATTGACTTTTCTCCAATCAGCTGGTACCATTCCAGTCAATAGACTGTCTGTAAAAATTAGGAACAACGGTCTGGCAATCACCTGACTGAGTTCCCTAAGTACCCTCGGATGCAAGCCATCTGGTCCCGGTGATTTATTAATGTTAAGTTTCCCAAGTCTAATTTTAATTCCGTCCTCTGTTAACCATGTAGGTGCTTCCTGTGTTGTGTCATGAGGATAAACACTGCAGTTTTGGTTACTGAAGCCCCCCGATTCACTTGTGAAGACTGAGGAGAAGAATAAATTCAATACCTTTGCCATCTCCCCATCCTTTGTAACCAGATGTCCTTCCTCATTCTTTATGGGGCCAATATGGTCTGTCCTCCCTTTTTTACTATTTACATACTTAAAGAATTTCTTGGGATTTTTTTTGCTCTCCTCTGCTATGTGTCTTTCATGTTCTATCTTAGCCATCCTAATTGCACCCTTACATTTCTTATTGCATTCTTTATAAATTCTGAATGCTGAGGATGATCCCTCAACCTTGTATTTTTTGAAGGCCTTCTCCTTTGCTTTTATATGCATTTTTACATTGGAGTTAAGCCATCCAGGATGTTTGTTTGCTCTTTTAAATTTATTACCCAATGGGATACATTGGCTAATGCCCTTATTTAATATGCTCTTAAAGCAAACCCATCTCTCCTCCGTATTCTTTGTTCCTAATATTTTATCCCAATTTATGCCTTTTAGCAAGGTTTGTAGTTTAGGGAAGTTGGCTCTTTTGAAATTCAGTGTCTTTGTGTTCCCTTCATGTTTCCTATTTGTGTGATTTATACTGAAACTAATTGACCTGTGATCGCTGTTACCTAAATTGCCCCGTATTTCCATATTTGTTATCAGGTCTGTATTGTTGGTAATCAGTAGATCTAGTAATGTTTTATTTCTAGTTGGTGCGTCTACCATCTGACCCATAAAATTGTCCTGCAAGACACTAAGGAACTGGCGAGCCTTAAATGAATGCGCGGTTCCCTCCGCCCAGTCTATGTCTGGATAATTAAAATCCCCCATTATGATAGCACTTCCCATTCTTGCTGCTAATCCAATTTGTGATAGGAGATCCGTCTCCACTTCCTCCCTCAGGTTTGGGGGCCTATAGCATACTCCCAGTATTATTTTCCCCTTAGCTTCATCCCTTTGGAGCTCTACCCATAAAGATTCCACCTCCTCCCTAGCCCCCTCAGTGATGTCATCTCTCACACTCACTTGTACATTATTCTTGATATATAGGCATACCCCTCCCCCTTTTTTACCTTCTCTATCCTTGCGGTATAGGGTATACCCTTGAATGTTTGCCAGCCAATCATGGGAGCTGTTGAACCAGGTCTCTGAAATTCCCACAAAATCCAAATCCTCCTTGTACAACAGTATCTCTAGTTCACCCATCTTGTCCGCCATGCTCCTGGCATTGGTGAACATGCCACATAGTTTAGACTGGTCGCATATTGTCCTCGTATTGGGTGTTTCAAGATTGCAACTAGGACTTGCTACTATACTCACCTTGTGTTTTTGTGCTTTGGTTAACCTACCACTAATGCCCCCAATACTACCCTCTGGAATATCTTCCGCGCTGGCTATCACTGTCTCTGGACCCTCCCCCCCATCGCCTAGTTTAAAAACCCCTCTAACTTTTTGGCCATCTTCATTCCCAGCAGATCTGCACCCTCCTCATTTAGGTGCAGTCCGTCCCTTCTATAGTACCGGTTACCGACTGAGAAGTCGGCCCAGTCCTCCAGGAACCCAAACCCCTCCTTACTACACCAGCTCTTCAGCCACTTGTTTACTTCCCTAATCTCCCTCTGCCTTTCTGGTGTGGCTCGATGTACCGGTAGTATTCCTAAGAACACTACCTTGGAGGTCCTTTTCCTCAATTTAGCTCCTAAGTCCCTAAAATCGTTCTTTAGGACACTCCATCTGCCTCTGACTTTGTCATTGGTGCCAACGTGCACCATGACAGCCGGGTCTTCCCCAGCCCCTCCCAGTAATCTGTCCACAAGATCCGTGATGTGCCGAACCCGAGCGCCCGGTAGACAACATACTGTTCGGCGCTTCAGGTCTTGGTTACAGATTGCCCTCTCTGTCCTTCTAAGAATTGAGTCCCCTACCACCAGAATCTGTCTTTCCTTTCCCTTTGCTGCCCCCCCCACTCTCACTGGAGGAGTTCTTCCCCTGGCAGCTAGGAGAGTCCCTCATCTGCAGCAGTGCTGGTCCCTGACTGGTTACACCAATGTCACTCAATGGAGCGTACTTATTGGGATGCTCCAGTCCTGGAAAGGCCTCTCTGGCACTTCCCCCTCTACCCCTCCTGACTGTCACCCATCTACTCTTTGCTAGTGCCTGTCATCAGTGCCACCTATTAGTGCCATCTGTCATCAGTGCCACGTATTAGTGCCATCTGTCATCAGTGCCACATATTAGTGCCATCTGTCATTAGTGCCACATCAGTGTCACATGTCATCAGTGCCACATATTAGTGCCATCTGTCATCAGTGTCACGTGTCATCAGTGCCACATATCAGTGCCATCTGTCATCAGTGCCACCTGTCAGTGTCATGTGCCATCTGTTATCAGTGTCATGTGTCATCAGTGCCACGTATCAGTGCCATCTGTCATCAATGTCACGTGTCATCAGTGCCACGTATTAGTGCCATCTGTCATCAGTGCCACATATTAGTGCCATCTGTCATCAGTGCCACGTATTAATGCCATCTGTCATCCGTGCCATGTATTAGTGCCATTTGTCATCAGTACCACGTATTAGTGCCACGTGTCATCAGTGCCACGTGTCATCAGTGCCACATATTAGTGCCATCTGTAATCAGTGTCACCTGTCATCAGTGCCACATATTAGTGCCATCTGTCATCAGTGCCACATCAGTGTCACGTGTCATTGTACTGGTGCTCCAGGGCCTTCAAAAGTGTAATATGTAGTCAACAAGTTAGATGTGTAATTTATGCTCCTAGAACACGTGATGGCGTTCCCTGCATGTTGGGCCTCTCTAAGTGGGCAGGCTGTGAAAAAGTCCCACACATGTGGTATCGTAATACTAAGGAGGAGTAGCAGAATGTATTTTGGGGTGTCATTTGTGGTATACACATACCATGTGAGAGAAATAACCTATTACAATGACAATTTTGTGGAAAAAAAAATCTTCATTTTGCAAAGAATTGTGGTAAAAAAATGACAACATCAAAAACCTCACCATGCATCTTACTAAATACCTTGGAATATCTACTTTCAAAAAATGGGTCATTTGGGGAGTATTTGTATTGTCCTGGCTTGTTCGGGTCGCAAGAAATGAGATAGGCCACCAGATCAGGTGTGATCAATTTTTTATGATTTGCACCACAGCTTGTAGACTCTCTAACTTTCACGCAGACCAAATAATATCCACTAATTTGGGTTATTTGTACCAAAGATATGTAGCAGTATAAATTGTGGCCAAAATTTATGAAAAAAAAATGATTAGCAAAATTTTATCACATAAACTAAAAACAATGTTTGTATTTTTTCTAAATTTTTGGTCTTTTTGCATTTGTAGCGCAAAAAATAAAATACACAGAGGTGATCAAATACCACCAAAAGAAAGCTCTATTTGTATGAAAAAAAGGACAAAAAAATCATTTGGGTACAATGTTACATGACTGAGTAATTGTGATTCAAAGTGTGAGAGCACTGAAAGCTGAAAATTGGTCTGGTCACTAGGAGGGTTTAAGTGCCCAGTAGGCAAGTGGTTAAGCATCAGTAAATCACTGCTCATTTAAAAATTATTTTTTTTACAAACTTTTATTCATTGATACATGCCCCCTAGGGCTGTACCCAGACCCCCATAACCATTGTATGCCCAATTACTTGCATATAAGCCTTCAAAATGTGCTCTTTTGATTTTTCCAAGTCTATAGACTTCAATGGGGTTTGTTATTAGTTTCCAAACTTTTGCGATGTTCTAAAATTCTCCCGCGAACCGAACAGGGGGTCATTCGGCCCATCTCTAGTAAGGAATATGTGGAACTAAATGTAACTATGCTGCTGCCTATATAATCAGATCTTCTACAACTGTGTGTAATTGTGTTTGACAGTTTGCCAATTGTGGATTGGTAATCATAGAGCAAAAGCTGTATAAGGCCATGTTGCATAGTTACATAGTAGGTGAGGTTGAAAAAAGACACAAGTCCATCAAGTCCCACCTATGTGTGTGATTATATGTCATTATTACATTGTATATCCCTGTATGTTGTGGTCGTTCAGGTGCTTGTCTAATTGTTTTTTTGAAACTATCGATGTTCCCCGCTGAAACCACCACCTGTGGAAGGGAATTACACATCCTTGCCACTCTTACAGTCAAGAACCCTCTACATAGTTTAAGGTTAAATCTAATTTTTTCTCATTTTAATGAGTGGCCATGTGTCTTATTAAACTCCCTTCCGCGGTAAAGCTTTATCCCTATTGTGGGGTCACCAATATGGTGTCAGGGCTAAGCTCAGCCCTTCCTTCTCTGAGCTGGCTGCTCAGCTGTTGGGTAATTGCCAGCTCCTATCTCTCCACAGTTACTCAGCTGTTGATGATATCCTGCTCATCAGTCCTGCCTACTTAAGCCGTCCAGTCCAGAGGAGCTCTGCCTTTGCCTTAGTCAACATCACAGAGACACTCTCCTGCATTCCTGTTAAAAGACTTGCTTGGCTGACATCTTCTGGCTCCAGATTCTGCTTGCTGTTTTTCTACGCTCATCTCCGGCTCCCTGGCGTTTAGCTTGTCTGACTATCCATTCCGATTCCTGAACTCTGGCTATGTTTTGACTACGTTTGTTCTATTTACTTTTATTATTAAACAGGTGTGATTTAACTGTACTTCTGTCTCAGTCTGATTTCATGGTTTCTGACATGTGGTATATGTAGCCAGCTTACATGTATAGTGTAAGCCAGGTACATATGAGCCAATACGTGGATCTGATATTGCAACTTGCCCCACTCCTGCATGCTGCAATATTGCTCCTCCTGCATTTGATTGCCTGCAAAAGTGTTTATTTCATCTTTATAAAGCGCAATCTTAGTAGCTGGCTTGATTGCTTGTTATAAGCTATTATCCTACTTTTTGCAGCCAGTTGATCTAATAGCTGCCATGGACATACCACCAGTTTAAACAAGATAAATGTTTCCAACATACCATTATAATTATATCTTATGAGACCTGAGACCCATTATATATATCATGCATATGCTATTATTAGCGCCTGCATGATATATAGATGTAGCACCCTGGTGCTTAGGCAGGGTTGCTATCAAATTTAGTTTGCTGGGTAGTAATTGTCCTTAGTAGATCCACTGATTTCTCTCTAATTCTGGAATTGCTCCACCTTTTCTCTTCTGTCACTAGGTGACACTCTGGCTGGTGACATTAGATTGACAAGGGCTTGGCAAGGTCAGATTATGAACGGATGGGTGTCTCAGCCAATTGGCAGGGTTTTTTTTTAGACCCTTGGCCTGCTGGGAGAGCCTATTTATTTGAGTGGAGTCCGGTGATCTGGGTTCTCTGCCACCTGAACAGGTGGACATGTGTTATGTCGTCCCGGGCTGCTAGGCCAGGAGCCTGAGGCCTATCCTGGGGACACCTGGCTGCTAGGCTGCCTGAGGCCTATCCAGGAGCAGGAGAAGCAGCGTAGGGTTGGGACTGCAGGATTGGAGTTCATCCGAGTTGCGAAGGTTCAGCCGGACATGGAACCAGTTGTGGTCAGAGGTAAAAGGGAAGCAGTCACCACTAAAGGACCATCCACCTTGTTACTGGAGACCACTGTGAGTAAGCTTGAGCAAGTACCAGAGCAGTCTTCTCACCAGCCGGGAACGGTTAAGAAGTGGTAAAGCTTCAGCGAGTGACAAGCCAGGGACCCAGCAGGATAGCGGGGGTGAAGCTTGACGAGTGTACTGCGGGATAGCTGTGGAAGAGCTCAGGAGATCCAGTGACGATTGGAATGGTTGGTGATTGGTGATTGGGAGCCAGTGTAGGGAGTGGAGGAGAGGGTTGGCAGACACTGAGCGGTTGGTAAGGTGGATAAGTCTGGCAGCAGCATTCATGATAGACTGAAGAGAGAATAGCCTATGGAGAGGCAGGCCAATCACTTTACCAATGAATGAGTCATCAGCTGTCAACTTTTTTTCACTCAGCCGTCAGCTCTGCCCCCCCACCCCATGTTGATTTGGACAAAGGGCTCTACTTGACAACCCTGGGTGGTGGTTGTGGGAGTCTGCGGGCAGGGGGCTTATTGGATTTGGAATCTGGAAGCCCCCCTTTAACAAGGGGGCCCCCAGATCCCAGCCCCCCTACACATTCACCAAAAAAAGTGTCAAAAATAAATAAAAACAGGAGGCAGTTTTTTGACAATTCCCTTTTTTTAAAAATAATGTCCCCCCGATATAGTTACATAGTTAGCCAGGTTGAAAAACGTCCATCTAGTTCAACCAATAAAAAAAAAAAATAATCATACAATCCCATAAACACTATCCTATACCCACAGTTGATCCAGAGGAAGGCGAAAAACCCCAGCAAAACATGATCCAATTTGCTACAGCAGGGGAAAAAATTCCTTCCTGATCCCTCAAGAGACAATAGGATTTTCCCTGGATCAACTTTACCTATAAATGTTAGTACCCAGTTATATAATGTCCATTTAGGAAAGAATCCAGGCCTTTTTTGAAGCAATCTACTGAGCTGAAATTGTAGATCCATTGTCAATCACGACACCTGCCACACCACCGGACCCAAAAAAAGAAAAAAAAATGGCCTGCTCTGCCATTTGACAGTAAGGGTAAGGGGCGGGGTAAGGGGCGGGGCCAGCTGGTGACATCACCGCCCCACAGCACCCCCCATGTTGAGGGCATGTGGGCTGGCATGGTTCAGGAGGGGGGTGCTCGCTCGTCCTCTCCTTTCCTGACCTGCCGGCTGCATGCACGGATAAGGGTCTGGTATTGATTTTGGCGACACCCCACGCCATCTTTTTTTTAAATTTTAGCATGGGGTTCCTCTTAAAATCCATAACAGACCCAAAGGTATGTATTTTTGCATTGCCAATGTTCTAGCGGATATTGCCCGCCATCGAAAAGTGCCCGCGCATGTGCAATATTGAAGGGCACTCCAGCTGATTTGCTGATCAGCTGGCATGACGTAACCATAGCGCATGCGCACATCGTAGGAGGTATCTTTCGATGGGAGATACCATTTCATGGCCACAATCGAAACCTATACAAACAGCGGAGGGAGACCGTAGTTGTCAGATTGTGCCTGTTGCGGGGCGGCTTTACAGTGTGCTGATAGTCTGGTTTTGTCTGTGTTGCAGGGCGGGGTTCGGTGTGTTGAACGACCGGTTTTGCCTGTGTGAAAGGGCAGGCTGCAACACAGACAAAACCAGCCCTTCAACACAGCCACAAACCACCCTACAGCAGCAGAGATGCACAATCTGACAACTACGGTCTCCCTCTGCTGTTTGTATAGGTTTCAATTGTGCCCGTGAAATGGTATCTCCCGTCAAGAGATATCTCCTATGATGTGTGCATGCACCATGGTTACATCAGGTCAGCTGATCAGCAAATCAGCTGGAGTGCAATTCCATACTGCGAATGCGTGGGCACTTTTCAATGGCAGGCACTATCCGATAGAACACTGGCAATGGTATTGTATTGCCGGCAATTTAAATGTAATTTATTTTCTTCATAAATGTCAGTTTTGCTGCAGCAGGTTCTATACACAGTACAGATGGGTCACTTTACAAGCAGACTAAGGGGCTGTCAGAAGAGAGCTTTGTGTTGTTTACATTTACAAAGCTCTCTCCTATCACTCACTCCAATCATTGGCCGGGAAACCACTGATTGGCATGTGCTGGAGCCAGTGACAGCACAGCCCGGGTGGGTGAGCACGTGCACATGTGCCCCCTACCTGGAAATGCAGAGTCCCACATATATATATAAATATATATATATATACGTGAATCCGCGCAGCTGGTCCGCACTGTAGCAGTAACACTAGAGTGCATGGTCGGCAAGTGCTTAATGGTGAACCACTTGTTTGTAATTTAAAGCGGAGCTCCACCCAAAAGGGGAAGCTCTACTTGTTCCCACACTCTACTGCCACATTTGGCACTTTTCTGGGGGGAGAGGGGAGCAGGTACCTGGTTTTGCCAGGTACCTGCTCCCACTCTTGGGTAAGAACTACAACATTTCCGGGCCCCTCCTCCTTCCCCCTGCTGCTTTCTGGGATACACACAGGTCTCAGAAGATGGCGGGACCTTTCAGAAAGCGCAGCGCGACCCGCACATGCCCAGTAGGAGACCAGATGTGAAGCTTAAAGGTTTCACTGCCAGTTTCCCTTACATATAATGCTGCCACCTACACCCAAAGCCAATTGACGAATCCCTGAACAGACAAGTGACCTTATAGCAGCAGCAACAGCATTTTTTTTTTTTACAGACTAGATTTCCTCTTTAATATTTAAAATTGTGTCAATACAATATTTTTTTAACTAATTGGATGCTTTATAATCCTCTGAAATAATTAACCTTTTTGTGGTCTTTCCCACAAGTAATATAGAAAATGAAATACATGCCTGTTCTACAAATAAACAGCAGACAAAATAATCCTGCATACAGGCATAGGCCATTTGAAATTCCTCATTCGAAATGTACTGTAAAAGCAATACCTGTATATTTTCACATTGGACGAGTGCTTTAAATAAGAAGATCCATAAATAGACTGAAAGCAAGAACATACAGCTATAGGATTTTACAAAGGGCATGCAGTTTTTAGGAGTTATACAGAATAGAGTAGAAAGATCTAATCAACCAACTAGAAGCAATCAGATTAATAATGGTTTTGCATGTTTTATTACTAAGTTTACTCATCAACTTGGCATGAACTACATTTGAACAAATTTGAAAATGTATAGATCCTTTACCACAGATACTGTTTAAATATACTTCCTCTTTAAAGATGTTGTGATTGTTGTAAAAGTAAAGGCTCATGTGTCAATATGTATATATATATATATATATATATATATATATATATATATATTTTTTTTTTTTTTCATACTATTTGTATATGTTATATATAATTATATACAGGGCTTTTGTTTCTTAGAGATCCCCCCCCCCCCCCGCCCCAACCATGCCCAAACTCCGCCCCCAACTACACCTTTCTTAGGCTAGAGAAGTACCGCGGCATCAAATACAAAGGGCACATGGTTCAGAAATATGTAAACAAAAAGTACAGGACTCAGAAGTGCATAACACACAGGGCTCAGGAGTGTGTATTGTGCAGTTGTGAGAGGTGCATATCACACAGGGTACAGAAAAATAAAAATCTGCAAAATAGACAGTACCTACATTCAATGCAAAGCATCCCTTGTGCTCAGGAATTTGCAACATATAGCCCTGTGTACAGAGTGCAGGGGTCAGGGATATGTAACATATAGCCCAGCACACAGAATGCAGCAATAAAGCGTATGTAATATGCAATCCAGCATACAGAGCGCAGGGCTCAGGAGTATGTAATGCAAAACCCATTGTACAGAGTACACCATTCAGGAGTACCATCTAGAGGCCTTTTATATGTAACATACACTATAAAAGATATGTAACATACACCACAGCATAGAGAGTATAACAGTTCTTGAGTATGTAATACACTAAGTATGTTACAAAATTCTCACCACTGCACCCTGCATGCTGCGCCATACATTACATACGCTTGGTCACCGAACTCTGTATGCTTTACTGTCCCTCAGAAATTTTCCCTGGTCTTCCCCAAGCAAACCCCCCCTCCCTTCCCTCAAGTATCCCCCCTCAAAGTAACTATCAAATTGTTACCTTTACACACCTGTCCACAGTTAACCTTAGCACCCCCCATCCACAACTCACATTTGTCCCCCTTGCACCCCAGCTCTCCTCTCTGCTAAATCCCCCCCCCGCCCCCCCTCTGCTAATTCCCTCCCAGCTCTCCTCTCTGCACAAATAACCCCCCACCTTTCCTCTCTGCTAAAATCCCCCCCAGCTCTCCTCTCTGCACAAATTACCCCCCTAACAAATTAAATCCCCCACCTTACCTCTCTGCTTGCCCCCCCCCCCCCCCGCCTCTTCTCTCTTCTAAAATCCCCCCACCTCTCCTCTCTGCTAACCCCCCCAGATCTCCTCTCTGCACAAATTACCCCCCTCCAGCTTTCCTCTCTGCACAAATTACCCACCCAGCTTTTCTCGCTGCTAATATTCCCCCCCCCTCCCTCCCAGCTCTCCTCTCTTCACAAATTATCCCCCCTACAGTTCTCAGTGCTTGAATGTATTCACCTGAAAGCTCTTCCCCTCCCCCCCTTTCAAACCCTCCTACCTCTCCTGAAAGGCCGCCATTGCTGTATAATATATGGTATGCATGGGCCACGGGCTCTTTTCTTTTAAACTCGGCATAGTACAGAGTGACGATTGCAGAGCTCCGCCTATCAGAACTGTCAGAGTAGAAGCGTCAGGCGGGGATGCAAGCTTCCTTTCGGATGACAACAAGCAGCTGCAGTGCTGGGACCGGACTCACTAGTGCTTGAGGGCGGAAAGAGAAGCCAGTAAAGGAAGTGGGTTGTGCAGAAGACTTCCTTTACTGGCTAATGTGTTACATGACAGGTTGGAGAAGAGAGGTCTGCCATAGGTTCCGGTACGGCGTACTGGCACGTTCTGGCAGAAAAAAAGCCCTGATTATATAGAAGTATAATGGTGTCTGTTTAGTAAAACTTTCTATTTAAGTCCTCACGCACACTGGACATGTTTACAGCTGCTGTTTTTGGCTTCAGGCAATTTTTTCTGCAGCCAGTAAACTCCCCAACATGTATATCCTATGTGTCTATGCACACATAGGCTGTTATCAGCGTTTTTTGGCGGGGGTGTTTTCTGGCTAGAAAAAACCCCAGAACAAGTGGGTTTGAAAGGTGGTTTTCAGTTGTAAAAACGCTCTAACTGATAAAAGCTTAAAAATGCTGAAAAATGCTGAAAACGTGGCTATTAAGCGTTTATCAGCATTTTTGAGCCATAAGCTTTTGTGGGAGTATCGTTTTGCTAAAAAAACCTAATAAACTCTAAAAATGCTTAAAACTGCTGAAAATGCTACTGCAAAAACTTTGTAAAACTCATTCTACAGCAACAGCTTTCTACAGCTAACGCTACTGGCTTTTATATAGCATCCAGTGTGCATAAGGCTTTATGCCACGTACACACGAGCGGACTTTACGGCAGACTTTGCCCGGCGGACGGGATTTCATCAGACAATTTGATCATGTGTGGGCTCCAGCGGACTTTGTTTTCTCAAAAGTTGGATGGACTTAGATTTGAAACATGTTTCAAATCTATCCGACAGACTCGAGTCCGGTCGAAAAGTCCGCTCGTCTGTATGCTAGTTCGACGGACATAAAGCCACGCTAGGGCAGCTATTGGCTACTGGCTATGAACTTCCTTATTTTAGTCCGGTCGTACGTCTTCACGTACAAATCCGACGGACTTTGGTTGATTGTGTGTAGGCAAGTCCGTTCATTCAGAAAGTCCGTCGTAAAGTCCGTCGAAAAGTCCGCCGGGCAAAGTCTGCCGTAAAGTCCGCTCCTGTGTACGCGGCATTATAGTTCATTTACTGGTTTCTAAGCCCCTGCCACTGGGGGGCACTGTAGATTTGATGTCCCTGCCTTTGGCTTGTGATGGTTTGTCTTGTGATTGTGACTCATGATTTTTTCTTTTTTTCATGTCATGAGACCCCAGCCTGTTCCTGCCTTTTAGATCAGGGGTCTCAAACTGGGGGCCCTCCAGCTGTTGCCAAACTACAAGTCCCATCATGCCTCTGCCTGTGGAGTCATGCTTGTAACTGTCAGCCTTGCAATGACTCATGGGACTTCATGGGTAGTTTCTCAACAGCTGGAGGGCCACCAGTTTGAGACCCCTGTTCTAGAGGCTAGTGAGAGCGATAACACCAAATTTAACACACCTGCTCCCATTCACACCTGAGACCTTGTAACACTAACAAGTCACATGACACCGGGCAGGGAAAATAGCTAATTGGGCCGAATTTGGACATTTTCACTTAGGGGTGTACTCACTTTTGTTGCCAGCGGTTTAGACATGAATAGCTGTGTGTGGAGTTATTTTGAGGGGACAACAAATTTACACTGTTATACAAGCTGTACACTCACTACTTTACATTGTAGAAAAGTGTCATTTCTTCAGCGCTGTCACATGAAAAGATATAATAAAATATTTACAAAAATGTGAGGGGTGTACTCACTTTTGTGAGATACTGTATACAAGTGTTTAATATTCAGCTTGCTGGGACTTGTAGTACATCTGTCTATCTACATTTCCTTTCTATGAATTAGACTAGTAGAATGCATGATACGCCTGTTAGGCTATATCGTTATCTGCTGGGACTGAGTATTACCGCTTGCTGGGATTTGTGATACATATGCTGATTCAACCCATAAATCATAGCTCCCAACTGTCCCTGATTTCGAGGGACTGTTCCTGATTTGGAACAAAGTCCCTCTGTCCCTCTTTCCCCCCTCATTTGTCCCTCATTTGGTTCTGATCTATATAGTTGGATATAAAATGCACTCTTTATCTTTCAAAAAGTGTTCCCAGTGCTAAACCTTTCATCCAATTTCTAAACTGCTGCATTTGTAAATTCCAAAAGCCAGTATAAAGAAATAGTAGTGGTAAAAAAAAAAAAAATTGTGGGTTTAACTAATCATTTTAAGGGGGCGTGGAAGGGGTGTGTCCTATGCTTACATACTTTTGCTGATAGGTGTCCTTCATTCCCATCTCAGAAAGTTGGGAGGTATGAATACATGTTTAAGTTTAATACATGACTATTGTATAACAGATGACACTTGCTTACCCCCTTTTATCAACTACTCCCATCACTGCATAACCCAACCTTCTACCCCAATAATCGAGACCACAACCATATGGAGTAAAATATTGGCCGTAGCAGCCAATAATCTTTATTAAAACATAAAGCAATAATAATAATAATAATTTAACTCAACAGTAACATAATCCTGTAAACACCTGAAACATCCTTAAATCCCGTTGGTCTTTGCAGGGAAAAACCCACCAAACTTAAAAACTCCCAAACACTCAGGCACTGCGGTACTATACTAAAATTAGGCCTCCAGCTGACAAGCTAGCTCGGAGACAAACAACAAATAGCCCGCCGTGCCCCAATAACCAATTCAAGCTAAAACCCTTGTTAGCTGAAATCTCACCAACGGGCCTCATACTAGCGATGGGTTCCGATCTCTTAAATATCTGGGGTTTAATCCTTCCCCGCAAAGACCAACATCACGCCACAGCACACACCAGGGTAACACCTTACCCTTGTGTGCCCTGCCACACCCTCAAAGCTCGTTGTATCCTATCCTGCAGGCCCAATGACCACAAATCAATCCCCACATCATTCAGGTGTACCCCATCGCCCTTCAGATATCTCCATGTATCTACCTCTAATTCCAGGTGCCGTATAGCCAGCCCTCCATTCCTCACTACAAAACTGCTAACCTCCTTGTTGACCTTCTTTCTGGCCCGGTTGATCTTAGCGACCGACCTGGTCAATCTCCAAGTTGTACGCGCCACAATGTCCGACCACACAATAAGCATATGTGGAAAAGACATCCTGAGCTGCCAAAAATCGAACTTGATGTCTTTTACCAAGTCCAACATTGACCGTAACCCTAGGTCATTACCCCCTACATGTAACAGCAACACGTCCGGCGCTCTGTCCAGGCGTGCAAACGTATTAACTTCTGCTACCGTCCTACTCCACAGCATGCCTGGCACCCCAAACCACCTAAGACACACTTCCTGCCTGGAAAACCCCAATTGTCTCCCATCCCTTCTGGCATCACCTCTCTTGGCCCCCCAACACACATACGAGTGGCCCACTATCCACACCAGGCATTGTTGACGACCTGCAAAAGAAAAACAAACAAAAAGGACCCCCCAATGCATTAATAACTCCCACAAATTATCAACAATCACCACCTATCTCAATATATCCGCATTACATCTAACAATATTAACAGTCTTTCCCATAATAGTATTACTTATTATATTATTTGCTCTTTTTTTTTTTTTTTTTTACACAATCACTAACTGTGGGCGAACATAGGACCTAAACCGCCTGGATTCCCATCTCCCAATCCTCTTTACCGCTGCATCATCCAATCCCCACCGGACCGCTTCCGTAGCTGCCCCTATCCGAAATGAATGGGATGAAAACTTTTCACCCTCTAAACCTAATACCCCCAAACATCTTTTGAAAATTGCATTAAATTGAAATCGTGATAAAAACAAGCCATCCTGGTGTCTTAAAAAGGGGGCTTCCCCCCCCCCCCCGGGCGTATAGCTATAAACTCACTCACCAATTTAACTGGGCACAAGGGAGAGCCGGGCAACGCAAAAACCTGCACGGTCTTACCCTTGCCCCGCTGATCTGTTTTTGACTTCCTAATTAATATGGACAACCTGTCCTCCCCACATCGGACGTCCGACTCCCCCAACCCCCCTTGTACTCTTTTTGAGGGACTAACCAACTCACTGATCCGAAATGCACCAAAGAACGCTAATGCGAATGCCACCCTGAACAACACCACTTCATATCCCGTCGAGCAAACATTGTCCAAACATCCAACTAACTGACCCAACAACTGGAACGAAACAGGCCGCCTGGAGTCCCTCCCCGGCTTGGCCCGCCTATAACCCTTCATACCCTGCCTGACCCAAAAATCTTTCGTAAAGTCCGGCAAACCTTGAAATTTCAACCAAAACGCCAAACCTGCCAACTTCTTCTCCATCCCCGACACGGACAACCCATCTTCTAAATTCCTGGAAACAAAGTATAAAACTAACAACCGAAGATCCCGTTCTTCCTTCCCTACCTGCACCTGTCTCAGCAGAGATACCCATTCCTGCCATACCCTGTTGTATGCAGCCCACGTCGTATCGCTCACCGACCGTTTTATCCAGTCTGTTAGTCCACCAAGGCAATCTTCCACAGCCAGTCTGGACACGGGACACCTTCCTCCTCCGCCCCAGGCGCCAATTCCCAGAACCTGTCCCACTGAAAGCGAGACAGTGCATCAGCCACAACGTTTTCAACTCCTGGGAGGTGCACAGCGTATATAAACACATTTAGCTGTAGGCATCTCAAGACCAGGTGTCTAAGTAACCTAATCACCAGCGGTGACGCTGCCGATACCTTATTAATCACCTGTACCACTCCCAAGTTGTCACCATGAAACCTAACTTTTAAATTCCTGAACAACTCACCCCATAACTCCACTGCTAACACCACCGGGAACAGTTCCAACAGGAGCATGTTCTTCAGCAGACCTGCCTCCTTCCATGACTGTGGCCATGGCCCCGCACTCCACTTACCCTGAAAAAAGGCTCCAAAACCTGCTGCCCCTGCCGCATCTGTAAACAACTCCAGATCAAAGTTGCTCACAGGCCCTGACATCCACAGCGCCCTGACGTTGAACTTAGCCAGGAACGTGTGCCAAACCTTCAGATCCTCCCTGTGAGCTTTCAACAAACGAATATAGTGTCTTGGCGAAACCACACCCGACGTACTTGCAGACAGCCGCCTGCAAAATACTCTCCCCATAGGCAAAATTCGACACGCAAAGTTCAACTTACCTAGTAATGATTGTAACTCCCTTAGTTGAACTTTTTTCTTTTCGATTAGACCCCGAATTTCCTCCTGCAACGCCGCCAACTTGTCCTCGGGTAGCCTACACTCCATCGCTCTGGTGTCTAGAATAATACCCAAAAAACTCAATTCCGTAGTTGGACCTTCCGTCTTCTCCGGGGCTAGCGGGATGCCAAATTTTTCCGCAACATGTTCCAACGTCGCCAACAAGACCGCACAGACTGTCGATCCAGGGGGACCCACGCAGAGAAAATCGTCCAAGTAGTGGATGATAGAGTTCAATCCCGCGACGTCCCGAACTACCCACTCAATGAAGGAACTAAACTTTTCAAATAAAGCGCAGGATATCGAACACCCCATAGGCAAACAACGATCCACATAGAATTCGTCCTGCCAACAACAACCCAATAAACGAAAACTCTCCGGTAATGCACCGGTAACAAACGGAAGGCCGACTCTATGTCCGCCTTTGCCAACAACGCCCCCTGCCCATACTTTCTAACCCAAAATACCGATGCATCAAAAGACGTGTAAGATACCGCACACTCCTCTGGGTCAATGGCGTCATTCACCGACCCCCCTTTTGGGTATGACAAGTGGTGTATCAACCTAAACTTATTAGGCTCTTTTTTCGGCACCACACCTAGCGGGGACACCACTAACTCCGGAATCGGTAATTCTGCAAAAGGGCCACTCATGCGGCCCAACCTAACTTCTTTTTGCAACTTTTCCCTGACCACGTCCCCATGCAGCAATGCTGACTTCAAATTCCGAGCCAGCGGTGGTGTATCGACCAAGCGAGACGGGATTCTAAACCCCTCTGAAAAACCCTGGGCTAACAGCCCCGCTGCCACCCTGTCAGGGTACCTATCGAGGAAGGGCTCCATCCTTCCCACTTTCACCGGCGTTGTCCCCTTTTGCAACAGACTCACCGGCATGGCCCGAAACACCGCGACACCGGGTGCCCCCCCCCCCCACAACTGGAGCATTCATGCTTGTACTTGCACGACCCTCCAAATCTACAGGACCCCTCATTAAATTGCCAACAAACCCCTTTCTTTCTTGTGGCCGACTGTCCGGAGTTGGCTGATCCACCGGCCCCCCCCTGAAAAAACTGACCCGTCGGCCTAGCCGAAGTCATGAGGCGCATCCATAGGCTGATGTCTTTATGATCCCACCTCAATGCTGGGCGAATGGCCCTCCGCTGCCGGAATTGCTCATCGTAACGCAGCCATGCCGTGCCCCCGTAGACTCTGTAAGCTTCTCCCACGGCGTCCAAATAGCAAAACAATGCCGAACAGTGCTCAGGATTCTTCTCCCCTATCACACTGGCCATGATCGCGAAAGCCTGTAGCCAATTCGCAAACGTCCTAGGTATCAGCCTATACCTCCTTTTTTCCTCATCCTCTTTTTTATTATCCTCCGGCTTAACTCTATCCAAATTAAACTTCTCCAGGGGTAAGAGCGAAAAAATCTCTACATACTCCCCTTTCCAAATTTTTTCCCTCACATCTAGCTTCAAATGCGCCCCTAGCGGCCCCTCAAAGCACACATACACCTCACATTTCGCAGCATCTGCTAAACGCACTAAGTCTTGTTTTTTCGTACCCTCGCCCGTTGCCCCTTCGGATGTCTTGGGAACCTCCGCCTGTACTGCCACCCCCGCGACCACAGTCGCCGGCGCCGCTTGCTCCTCCACGGGCCTTGAAGGAGTCCCGGTGTCTAGGACCGAGCCCTCTCGGCTCCCCCGCCCCTCCCCTGGGTCAACCCATGCCGCCGCCGGAGACTGACTCCCGCTTGGCCCTGGCTCAAACCTTTTCAATAACTCCTTCAAACCCGATACAAACCCTTGTAGCCCTGCATCCGCCGATGCGCGGTCTGCTACCTGCGCGGCCGGATTCACAGGCACAGTCATGACCGACCGCCCCGCTGAGCCCAACCCTCCCCCACTACCCCCCACCCCCCCAACACACCCCACAACACAGCCATCATTACAATTCTTCTTACCCCGCTGCCTGGGAGGAAGTCCACCAGCCGAGGGTCCCGTCTCCACCGCCACCAGCTATTCTCGCTGTCCATCGCTGTCCGACTGCGACAGCTCACCTTCCGATCTGTATTCACCCATCTCTTCACCGATCATTGATGGCCCTCCAGCCGCTTCGTCACTGGATGCCGAGGATCTGCTGTGCCCTTCCCTCCTCCTCCGCGCTGAAGATCCGCCCGCCGATTTTTTGTTCGCCTTTCTTGGCCGAACGACCTCATCCGGGCAGTGCCGCCCGCAGCCACTGCCATGGTCCCCTTCCTGCCTGTCTCTCCGCTTGGGGCCACCGACCGCCGCACTCGAGCGACCAGCTGCCGCGGCCATGTTCTTCCTCCGCTGTAAACCCGCCCCTGCCGTCTGGTGGCCTGGGGCCTGGCTATCCGAGCCTGAACCTTCTTCACCAGCATCCACAAGAGGACTGCTGGCTCTCCTATCTGCCGCGTCACTGTCGCCGCCCTGGCCGACTCCTGGCTGACGCCCCCCCCTCCTCACCGCCCGCACCGCCGTGCGCTGAACGGGCAGCCTTGCCACAGGCCGACCCGCCCTGCCCTGCTGTCCTGCATGTACCAATCGTGGGGAACGGGGACGGGGACTGCTAGACTGTCCTCTTCTATGCTGTGCCTCCTTCACTTCCTCGTTTTTGCGCTGTGCCGCCGCCATCCTCGCGGGAGGCCCTGCAGCCACCTGACCCGCCTTCTCCCGCTGTTCATCAGTCCCGCGTGCCATATAAGCAGGGGGGGTGGCCGTACTAGAACCCCCCCGTTCCGTGTTGCTACCCGCTTCGCGGGAGGCCCAGAGACCGGCCTACCCGCACTCGTCCTAATCCTCTGTGACTTCCCAGGGAGGGACCTCGTGACGTCGGGCGAGAAGCGAATAGGCGGCCTGGATCGCCTGCCTCTCACAACTGCGCTCTCTCCTCCCAGGGCCGCTGAGTCCGACTCACCCAACGCCGCCACCAACCGACCCTCCAGCCATCCAGGCCCTCTGGACGCCGCCTCTGCTTTTAGCCGGGCAAACAGATCTTCCACCGCTGCCATCACGCTTGTTCCTCTCCACACAACTGAGCTGGGGCGGGATCTCTCACACCACTAATACACTCTGCTCCACCCCCAACCCTAAACTGGCCAATCACACACCCCCTTACAACTAACTTCTCCTTACCAAGTTCCCCTGTTAACCCTGTCATGCCCGCCCTACGCCTATTCTTTGTCTATTGCTCCGGGCTTCCTTTATTATGCAATTGGCTGCTATATAGATAACTGCTTTATAATTAGCTTGTTGGGACTCAGGAAAACATCCGTCTACCTGCATTGTCTTTTGTGCAATTAGCTGGTTGGAATACAATATACTTGTACACTGGTTTGACTATATTTTTGCCTGCTGCTGTTGCGACTGAAAATATAGTTTTGCTGAGACTTGTGGTACATTTGCTGATTCATACTTTTGGTACTGCATCAATCCGTGGGAACTTTTTTGACTACAGATTTGGTTTGCTTCAAAAGGCTATACACAATTGCTGACATTGACTAAGTATTTATTAGCAGCCATGTGTTTTAAGCACAGTTGTTTTCTATTGCTTCAACATTGTTTGCTCCTTGCACATAAGTACATCTATTTGCCCACGAGGAGTCTTTTAACTATTAAAATTTGTCCCAATACCATCAGGGGGGCCTTTATTTCAAGTATGTGCCATCATCAGTTGATATCATTGTCCCAAAAGCGGCCACTTGAATTTTATATATATTTTTTTTAATTCCATCCAGTATTTTGCAATTTATTACTATATTGAAGTGGTTGGATCAGTGCTTTTAAGAGATTTTACAAGTTGTGGAACTGCAAAAATCAATTAGCAATGTTGCAACTGGAGGATGTTGAGATATTTAAGCACATTTAAGCAAATTATAACAATACTACTATGTGGACAATATTTGCACATCCAGTAATACTAAATCCTCCTATATGAGATATATTGCTGAAATTTGATCTCAATGAGTTTTTCTCAACATGACTTCAAGTGGCTTTATATAATTGATATATAGATATATAGATATATAGATATATATCTATATATCATTGACGCTATTTTTATATCTTATCTTGAGAGCTGTGTAGGTTTAGTGTGGGAACTGCGTAAATTATTATCTGTCTGTTTTATCCACTTCAGCTCCGGAAGGTTTTACCCCCTCCTGACCAGGCCATTTTTTTGTGATACCGCACTGCGTTGCTTTAACTGACAATTGTGCAGTTGTGCGACGCTGTACCTAAATAAAATTGATGACTTTTTTTCACACAAATAGAGCTTTTTTTTTATTTGATCACCTCTGCGGTTTTTGTTTTTTGCGCTATAAACAAAAAAAGACCGACAATTTAAAAAAAAAAAAACTATATTTTTTATTTTCTGCTATAAAACATCCAATAAAAAAATTTAAAAAATCTTATTTCTTCATCAGTTTAGGCCAATTTGTATTCTGCTACATATTTTTAGGAAAGAAAATAGCAAAAAGCGTATATTGATTGGTTTGCACAAGAGTTATAGCGTCTACAAACTATCGGATAGCTTAATTTTTAATTGTTTTTACTAGTAATGGCGGCGATCAGCGATTTTTAAGGGACTGCGACATTGCCACGGACAAGTCTGACACTAATGCCGCGTACACGCGATCGGAAATGCCACCAGCAAAACTCCGATGAGAGCTTTTGGTCGGAAAATACGACCGTGTGTATTCTCCATCAGACTTTTGCTGGCGGAATTCCAGCCAGCAAAAGATTGAGAGCAGGTTCTCTATTTTTCGGTCGGGAAGAGTTCCTATCCGAAAATGCGATTGTCTGTATGCAATTTGGGCGCGCAAAAAATCACGCATGCTCGGAAACAATTTGACGCATGCTCGGAAGCATTGAACTTCATTTTCTCGGCTCGTCGTAGTGTTGTACGTCAGCGCGCTCTTGGCGGTCGAACTGTGTGGGGGATGGACTGACTGGAGGAAGAGAGAGATCTGTGTTCCTGATTAGCAGGAAGACAAGATTTCTATCTTCCTCTCTGACAGAACGACGGTCTGCCTTGTTTACATAGGCAGACTGCCGCTCTGCCTCGCCTGTGAATGATCGCAGGTGGCCGGCAGCCATCGTGGCTGCCGGACCCGCTGATTGGCTCCCGCTGTGTCCAATTACATCGAGAGTGGGACTCCGGCGGCCCAATCTGAGGAATCACGTACAGGTAAATGATTTTGCACTTAAGGGCCACCCTGCCGCAGTATATGTACATGAGACGGTCCTTATGTGGTTAAAGTGTAGCTCCACTTTTGTTGAGACACAAACAATACCCTCCCTCTCAGGATTCAATGTACATTGAAAGGTTTTTAACAAACGTTGTAGCAAAGTCTTACTTGGTTTTCTGGGAAAATTGATGAGCCAATCACACAAGCAGGAACTGGCATTTCTGTGGAAGTTCTGTACACCAGCTGTGTACAGAAGGCCTTCAGGTGGCCTCATTAGATTTAAATTCTAATGCAAATTACAGTGGCTGCAGATTGAAAAGGAAGTGTATTTTTTAAAAACATTAAATTACAGTATGGCTTGTGTAGCAATTGTGCTATTTTTTATGTGTCATATCCACTCCAAGAAAATGCAGTTACTCTTTAAGTTTTCAATCAGATCATGGGTATATTATACATGTATTCAATCAAGCTGTATAATGTTTTTTAAAAAAGTGGATGGCTATATAAATAGGCCTTTTCTTAATTATTCCCTACAAATAATAGTTCAAAAAGCATTAGTCTCCACCATGTTCTGTTGCAATGATTATATACTGATATATTTGTATCCCATATATTGGGAGTCGTATACACATTCCTTGATAATTTAAATGTTCTAGATTTTATAATCTGGTAACTATTTTCTTAATCTCTCCACACTAAATTTGCAATAGTGGTCTTATTTTTTCTTTTAAATACATAAGATTTGTAATACAAGATAGGAGCAGTGTGCCTGTTGAAACAGACAAATGTGACTGTTTTTTTATACTAAATTATTTCAAATGATCTTTACTGGTGTAAACACATTAGGGATTGATGCATTAAACAGATGTTAAAGTGGTGTTCCGGCCGAAATGATACTTTTTCAACAAAAATACCCCTATAATACACAAGCTTAATGTATTCTAGTAAAGTTAGACTGTAAACTAAGGTCTGTTTTGTTAGTTTATAGCAGTAGTTTGTTATTTTATAAACTTGCAGCAGGCCGTGGCCATCTTAAGTGTGGGCATCTGAAGCCAGACTGTATTTCTTCCTGGATCTCATCCTTGCAGATCTCGCACATGCTCAGTGCAGCACAAGCAGTGTAATAGGTTTCAGGTCAGGTTTCCATAGGCAGTGTCAGAGGAAGTTGCCGCCCCTTCCCAGAAGGCATTGCAAACAGGAAATGATGCGATGGGCCACGGCCAGGGAGGAGGATGTGAAAAATGAATACAGCAGATATACAGTAGGTGCTGAGAAAAAAAATTTAAAAAATATCCAATTCGTTTACAGTGCACAGTTTAGTGAGCGATGCTGAAGAGTTGTAAAAGTGGGTGGAACTCCACTTTAACTGATAAAAAAGCCTGTAAGACTTCATTTACTCCCGGAGTATTTATCTGCAGTGTTCAGTAGCATGAAGAAGCATGTTAAAAGAAGGTGTTTTTTTCAGTTGGTATGCTTTTAGATTAACTCACATCAATTGAAATCAGTTTACATCAGTTAGCATGCATTTGAACTTAAAAAAAACTGCTCCATAATGTACACATTTGTGTTGTACAATGCAGGTAAACATGTTGCACATAGAAGCATGAAGTTAACCAAAAGACTGGCTCCAGTCAATGAAGATGAACGCTACAAATACAGATATAATACATATAAGGCTATCGCTTTACCCATGAAAGGTTTTGTAATTCTGTCCATACAGATCTGATATTTATGGCTCTGCTACTTAGCACAGTTCTGTTTGCCAGGGTAAGATATTTGATTTTTCTCTGGTGCCATGAAAGGCTAAGGCTGCCTTTTGAGGCAGAATTTCACTTTTCATAATAAACAGAAGCATTTTCTAATGTCTTTTCTGCTCAAGCCATCCCAATGTGCTTATCTCTCACTTATAGCATACAGCAATAATAACTGTGACCCCAAAAGGGGATATACCTAGTGCAAAAGGAATGGGAGCAGTGTACTATCACTTAGATGCAAGTAAATAAGAAGCAATTGGCAATGATCATAAGGCAATGTTAGAAAAATTCATGAAAAAAAATCAATATATTTTAAAATCCAAGGGAATACATTTAACAGTGTTACTTCAAGCGAGTTCTGGAGTCTTCCCACCAATGCTCATGTGAAAACAAAAAGCAGGGGAGGGGAGAGAGAGTGACACTAAGTGTAGTAGTAGCAGTGGGAGAATCAATAAAAATGTGGATGATAAGTATTGCACCCAAATACACGTGGATAGATAAAGCATATTGATATATTCTGTAAAGACATCAGCAGATGGCACCTTCTTGAGAACTCTCTGATGGATATGGAATGATAAGAAAAAGAAGAAAGGGGAATGCACCACTCTCAGCGTAATATTATTAAAAGACAGTGCACAAAAAAAAAGAAGAGATGCACATGAAGAATGTACATGTGATTGGAGGCCAATATGGATAGCAAGGATGTAAAATCCTTAGCCGGAGATTCATAAATACCACTACACTGAGAGCATCCTACTCTCTCTTTTGTTTTTTTGGGGGGGTTTTGCCACTGCACATTTACATCTATTGACAAGGCCATCCACCAAAAGCAGCCCCATATCCATTCTCCATACATCGTCAGCGGCTGGATACCTTGACTAACGCCTGTGTCCCATAATCCTCATGTGAGTGCATCTCTTAATTTTTTGTGCACTGCCTTTTATTAATACTACACTGAGAGTGGTGCATTTTCCCTCTCCTTTTTCCTATCGTTCTGTATCCATCAAAGAAATTTGAAGAAGCTGCAATCTGCTGATGTTTTTACAGAACATATTGATAAGTTGTGTGCGTGAGTGCAATACTTATCATCCATTTTTTTATGGATTCTCCCACTACTACTAGGATTATAAAGTGGTGCTCTCTCTCCCATCCCCTGCTTGTTTTCACATTCTCTCTCACTTACCTAGTCCATGGTCGCTTTGAATCTGCACCTCTTTGTTCAAAATTTAAATGATGAATTCTGAACCCATGATATCCTGTAGCATCATGTATCTATCCAGGAAACTTCATATTCCATCAAGCAGTGCCTTACTGCATCACAGAATAGGTTGTGTTTTACCACGCTGGGCCACACCTCTCTCATTAATATACCACCTCTTTTTTTTTTCCACACACTTTCCTACTTCTTTCTTTAAGGTGGCCATACACAGCACAATTTGATTGTACAATCTCCTTTAGATGTACCATCAGCTATGTAGTGCAATGGCCTGTCTGATTTGATACAAATTTAATGAATTGTTCAGGTGGATCTTCCTATTACATATTTTTGGTAAATATAGAGAAAATTGTACAATGTACACAGATGCGAGGTGGTTGCAGGGGAGCCCTTTTCCCCTGGGGGTATACTTACAGCTGCAGCCACAGCATGTGTGCACCCCCAGTTGCTGCCTCTGCAGCTAAAGAGGGAGCAGTTGGGGGTGGTAAAACAGCTCAACCATGTGGTTTTACCACCCTACAACCTCACATGTGAACAAGCCCTTGGTTTACATCTGTGTGGCAGCGTGCTGCTTGTAGGGCAGCCCTTTCATTTCAGTGGGCTGCCCTACCTGCAGAAATGTAGTGAATGAAGTCTACGATCCTTTTTGAAATTTTCTCCACACCAAAAACACCCTGTTTGCCAATGTGTGGGGTACCATCAAGAATTAATGGCACCCCTAATGAGCAGAGCGTTTGTCTGTGCGTCAGGAACGAGTGCGATTTTGCGTGCATTCAGCGACACACAGTAACTTGTACCAAGCCTTGGACTGAGGTGCCTCAAGACTGAAAATACTTTTCAAGGGCGTCCCGACTGGAAAAAGGAAAAAGGTTGAGAAACACTGACATAGAGGGACGGAAGCAATCTCCTGGAGGTAGAGGAGACACTGGCGGGCTGCTTTAGAATATAGGAGAATGAAAGTTTTTTTCCCTTTTTAGACAGTGGTCCCTGGAACAGATGTCTATGTTAAAAGTTTCCCCTTACCTCTTGTTTTGTACAAATGGAAGGGTGAACATCCCCAATGGGGAAACTATTCACTAATTCACGTTAACTAAAAAAGTCATACATGAAGAGAGCGTTCCTCAGTTGCAACAAGAGATCTGGTAACTTGCCCTGCCCTTCTCTTTATGACGACGAATGTGAAAGGTGAAAACTAGCTCCAGACAGCTATTGGCTGGTGTATCCCATCTGATGTGTATTTTATAGTTTCATGTTCAAAATCACAAATTTAATTCCAGTCGATATATATATATACATTTAAAATATGCTTAAATGAAGCTTAGGGACTTAAGGATCAAGGATTAAGGCCTATTCACACCAAAATGCTATAACACACGTTACTCAAGTTGGTGTGCTGCATTGCAATAAAAAGGGACTGATGCTCCATCACACCTGCATTGCAGCATACTGCAACATGTGGTAACACACTATGGTATGCTACGATCAAACCTAGTGCATTGCAATTTGGGTATGCTGTGGTGGATTGGCTGTCCATTCAGATGAATGGGCTACCTTGACATAATATGTGTTAATGCCCATGCATTAAATGCATTGCAGTGAACCACCCTGGTATAAATGGGTCCTTACTGATGGTGGTTTGTTGTATACCAGAACTGCAAGCCTTGACTCACATAAAATACGCTATCAGAATAAAGGGTAAATCTACCCAAAACGGATGTTTCATTTTTTTCAAAAATGCAAGTAAATGAATCCTTTTTTCTCTCTGGGACATTTTTTATGAGGTAGCTGCACTTATGCCCTTGGGTGTTTATATATTCTGTAGTCATTATATGAAGTTCTACAATCCCCGTTTAATATCAAAATTAATATATATTATTGAGAGTGCAGCAGGAGGTACTGAAAAATGCTAAAGTCAGAGTGAACACCGAAAAACTCAAGGGGTAAAGAAAAAGTTGGAAATAATGGTACTGAAGTTTTGGCGTATCTAAGGCAAAGCCTATAACAAAATTATTCCTTTTGGAGCAATTGGACTTTAAAGAGCTGACTGCCTTTTTAGTCTTTCAAGTAACCTGATCTGGCAATTGTAGTGAACACATGCTCTCTTATATGCAATGGGGTTGATTTACTAAAACTGGAGAGTGCAAAATCTGGTGCAGCTCTGCATTACAATCAGCTTCCATTTTTTTTTGTTGTTAAAGCTTAATTGAACAAGCTGAAGTGTCACTATTTAGTAAGTTCTCTACCCTGGTTGGTGTAATATTATACCAAAACTACAAGAATACAGCATTACAATTTAGAACCAAAATATTTACAGTTCAGGATTATTGAAAAATAAGATAAAACAACAATAATAATAATAACAGTAATATATTCATTTGAAACTTTGTAAATTGTAAAAAATAATCTTCTTACCTTCCAACCTCATGCCTACATTGAGACACTTTTGGAAACGACAGTACGGACACCTTTTCCTTTGTGTTTTGTCTATTTTACAGCTCTGGTTCTCTGTGCAGGTATATCGCTTGTTATTTTGGACAGTCCTCTTGAAGAAGCCCTATTTTGTGTATAAAACACATGCATTGAAAAGTTAATCATCAGACAAATAGATATCAATAAAGATATTCATGAAAAAAATGGCTATGATTATTTTGAACCCCCATGATGCACAAAGGCCCTTACTGAAAACTATTTACTGTAGCTTTGAAGCATCTGAAAAAATCTTTCTACCAGTAAAAGATATTGGAGTTGATTTACTAAAAGAATAAAGCATATTTACATTGTAACATACAGGTTCCCTTAGCATTGTAAAGAGGTGTAGTTGCATTTGCTTCAATCATCCAATCATATGCAAGCAAAAAGCATAAGGTGTTTAATTCCCCTCAAAGCTACATATTATTTAGTAAGCTAAGTGAACACATTTAATGAATCAACCCTATTGGATTATTCCGGCACCTAATACTGTTTCTGGCATAACACAAGGTACAAAACATTTCTTGTGTGGCTCCCATAGTGAAATTTTCACTGAGATGTCCGTTTATGAAGAAGTGAAAAAAATTCACTGCTTCATTCTCCGGCATTCACAGAGGAGATCGTTCTCCTCTGTGTGCCAGTTTGTGAAACTTTGTAGATCGCTTCACCTACGGAGGAGTGAAGTGATCTACAAACACTTCAAACAGTGAAGAACGGCCCCTGATACTGGAATCTCGTGAGACTTTACGAGATTACAGTACCAGAAATTCACAGAAACGCAGAGATGTCAGTTTATTAAGCAGTGATAAATTATCACCGCTCAGTACACGGACAGACAGCGTGGTTAATGTTAATAAAATGAAGAGTATATATATATATATATATATATATATATATATATATATATATATATATATATATATATATATATATATATATATATATATATATATATATATATATATATATATATATATATATATATATATATATATATATATATATATATATATATATATATATATATATATATATATATATATATATATACACATAAATATGACAGGGGGGCATGGTTACTGTCTTGGGGGGTCTGAACGAGGCATAAGGAAGTTAAAAATCTTCCTCCTTCCCCCTCAGTTCCCCCCAGATTCTCTCTTCAATCCCCCATTCTCCACCTCTGAGCTGGTGAATCGGGGAGGGTGAAATCTGACACAGATCGCCAGTGAAGCGCTGAGATCGCAGCATCATAAACTGGCCGTTCCTGTGTCAGTCAATAAGGATTCTCAGTGTGCGTAGATAATCAGCGGGAGAACATGTTCAAACACTTCTCCCCCGATTATCTCTGTTTCATCAACTGTTTATAGACTGTGATCAGTGGCGATCCTCTGGATCACCGTTGTTCACTGCTTCATAAACGGACACCTGAGCAACAAGTCCGTTGGTGAATAGTCTGAAACAATGTGGAAATACATAGTATGCGTTATCTCTTTGTTTCCCCAAGCTTTACAATAAAACTTATACTCATGGCAATAAAATTTACTATATATCACGGAGATGGAATTTCACATTTCTCATTTCGCTTTTTTTTCTACAGACTGTACATACTAAGTTCCTAAAATGTTTTATCTCTAAGACCTTTCACCATTTTTGCATACTATTGGGCATAACATTTTAGGCAGGTATGAAAAAATGCTGTAAATTAAGAATGCTTTCAGAAATAGAAGTATTAATAGTTTATTTTTATCAGTTAAATGAACAGAAGAGAATTCCAATTCAAATCAATATTTGGTGTGACCACCCTTTGCCTTCAAAACAGCATCAATTCTTCTAGGTTTTTTGAAGGAACTTGGCAGGTAGGTTATTCCAGACATCTTAGAGAACTAACCACAGATCTTTGGTGGAAGTAGGCTGCCTCAAATACTTCTGTCTCTTCATGCAATCCCTTGGAGACTCGATGCTGAAATCAAGGATCTGTGGGAGCCAAACCATAACTACCAGGACTCTTTGTTCTTCTTTACACTGAAGATAGTTTTTAATGACATTGGCTGTATGTTTGTGATCATAGTCCTGATGCATTATAAATTTGGGGCACACATGATCCCTGATAGATGGCATGATGGATAAGTGCCTGCCTGTATTTCTCAGCACTGAGGACACTATTGATCCTGACTAAATATCCAAATCTATTTGCAGAAATGCAGCCGTAAAGTTGCAAAGAACCTCCACCATGCTTCACTGTTACCTGCAGATACTCATTATTGTACTGCTATCCAGCCCTTCAGCAAAAAACTGCCTCCTGCTACAGTCAAATATTTCAAATTTTGACCCATAAGTCCAGAGCACCTACTACCATTTTCTGCACCCCAGTTGCTATATTTTTATGCATAGTTGAGTCACTTAGCCTTGTTTCCACACCTGAGGTATGGCCTTTTTGGTGGAATTATTCCATGAAGACCACTTTTGGCCAGACTTTTCTGGACAGTAGATGGATGTACCTAGGTCCCACTTAGTTATGTGCTGATGGCACTGCTGGACATTCCATGATTACTTCTAATATGGGAAGTAACCGTGATGTGTCTCTCATCTTCTGCAAGTTTCCTTGGCTGACCACTGCGTCTATGGTCCTCAACCTTGCTGGTTTCTTTATGCTTCTTCAAAAGAGCTTGAACAGCACATCTTGAAACTCGAGTCTGCTTTGAAATCTTTTCCTGGGAGAGACCTTGCTGATGAAGTATAACTACCTTGTGTCTTGTTGTTGTGCTCAGCTTTGCCATGGTGTACGACCTGTGACATGAAACTGTCTTCCACAACCTCTCCTTAGTTTGGCTGTTCCTCACTCGATTTTTAGCCTCCTACACAAATGTTTCTGTCCAGATAATGACAGTGTTTAAACCTATATATGAAATTGATGATTATTAGCACCTGCTTGGCATAATTGGTTAATCATACACCTGACTCTAATCCTACAAAATCCCTGACTTTGTGCAAGTGTACAAAGTGTAAGAATTGATGCTGATTTGAAGCCAAAAGTTAGTCACACCAAATATTGATTTGATTTAGATTTTTCTTCTGTTCACTCAATTAGCATTTTGTAAATTGATAACAATAAACAATAAAATATATATTTTTCAAAACATTCTTACTTCACAGCATTTCTTTACACCTGCCTAAAACATTTGCAAAGTAATGTATAAATATCACACACATGCACAGTATATATATTATAACAATGCCATCAAAATAGTTTGGAGCCTTAATGGGACGGTACTATGAAGATTTGTTTTAAAAACCTGTAAAGAATTTTTTTCCAAAATGCTCACGTTCCCTACCTTAACCTAGCAGACATTTTCCTGGTGAAATACACCCCCCACCTCCCCTTGCCCATCAAATTTGCCTTGATTTTGCTTAACTTTCATTAATAGAGATACTGTAACTTAAAGAAAAATAGCTCAAAGAAAGAAACACAACAATGAAATGTTTAAAAAAAACTTTGAATACCAAGGACAATGAAATGCATTCAAGCCTTAAAGTTTACAATTGAGAAAGGTAATTAATAAATGCACCCAATCAAAAAGCTTTCCACGAAAGTCAAACTAATGTTGAAAACAATTCCACATTACGTAATGTCTATCTCATTAACCGTTTCAGCCATGGAAGATTTTACCCCCTTCCTGACCCTAGCACTTTTTACAATTTGGCACTGCGTCGCTTTAACTGACAATTGGGCGGTCATGCAATGCTGTACCCAAACAAAATTTGCGTCTTTTTTTCCCACAAATAGAGCTTTCTTTTGGTGGTATTGATCACCTCCGCAGTTTTTATTTTTTGCACTATAAACAAAAAAAGAGGGACAATTTTGAAATAAACACAATATTTTTTACTTTTTGCTATAATAAATATCCCCAAATTTTCTTTTAAAAAACAAATTTATTCATCAGTTTAGGCCAATATGTATTCTTCTACATATTTTTGGTAAAAAAAAATCGCAATAAGCTTATATTGATTTTGTTTTTTACTAGTAATGGCGTGATGTGCAAATTTTAGTGGTATTGTGACATTGAGACGAACAGGTCGGACACTTTTGACACATTTTTGGAACATTGACATCTATACAGCGATTAGTGCTATAAATATGCACTGATTACTGTGTAAATGTCACTGGCAGGGAAGGGGTTAACACTAGGAAGCGATCAAGGGGTTAAATGTGTGTTTTCCTCAGTGTGTTCTAACTGTATAGGGATAGGACTGACATGGGGAGGAGACAGATCGTTGTTCCTAGTTAGTAGGAACACACAATCTGTCTCCTCTCCCCTGACAGCACAGGGATTTGTGTGTTTACACACACAAATCCCTGTGCTGGCTCTTGTGCAAGCGATCGCCCATGGCCGATGGCGATCGTGCCCGCCAGCCACGCGCATTGGGTCCCCTTCTGTGTCCCCTGTCTCCGGCGGCACGCGCGCACCCTCTGGCGGCTTCCCTGGGCACAGCCTTACCGTGTGGGATTTCGCCCAGGAGAGCCATTCTGCAGCAGTAAAAGTAGGGGGGGCCGGTCGGGAACAGTAATATAATAAGGTATGCATTTCAATTCAATAATAATGGCAATGAATATTTTAAAAGAAGCACAATAATAATTTCATTACTTCAGGATCAGCATGTCATATTTTATTAAATTAATGAAATTAATTTAGGAGTTTGTACAGCATGATAATTATATGATCCCATCTATTTTGATTTATAATGTAAATGTCATAAGAAGAAAAAATGGGGGAGCACATTTGTAAGATGTAACTTCAAATAAATCTCTTTGAGAAATTAAAACATTAAATAAAACTAAAACTGAAAGCATACCAATTTTTGGTAAACAACTATGATATGAAACATGCATTGGAATCAATTGAAAGTCAGTTGAAATACATTGCCTTCAAATGCTGTTTTTGGGATCTCAACTAATTATTAAATACTTTTAATATTATACTATAGGATTTACTGTCACATGAGCATCTATTGTTTGTGTCTATAGATCTTCCTGAACTGAAGATCACATCATGCATTTAGTTAACTGATCCAATGTAAAATAAAAAAATTACATATTTTCTGATTAAAATCATTTCCTTGTGATAGACGCACACATACTCTTGTACATCTAGGGTAAATTAATACCTACTGAAATTGAAACTGGTTGAAGCAGCTCAGCAAGTGGTATTGCTAGTTTACTGTTGAAGTCTAAAGGTGATGCTAGGGATCAAACAAATGTCAGTAGTCCTATAGGCACTGACCAAAGTTATAGATTGGGAATTATGATTCAGGGGAAAGACTTTTTGACAGAGACCTGCATTTATCTAATTAACATGAACCATACACAACCAGAACACAAAGACAAATTCTCAAAGCTCAATGCTTAATATTCAAATAGCATTCTGAAATGCTATTACCTTACTTTACAATAACATTGCAGCATACTTAGTCACTGTTATGTAGTCACTCTCAATGTGAGCCAACAAACAACAAACAAGCTGACAAATGTTTATTTTTTACACTAGAATGAGTAAAACCAGCCAAATGTAGCCCACCACCATCTATATGGACCTACACTCACTAATATTTCTTACTCTCTTACTCTCTCACGTATGGAAAAACAGGCTTTAACCATCCCAAGGACAAGCTCAACCCCACAGCTGTTAGATCCTCCTTGCAGCTTTTGTGTACATTACCGGTAAAATAAATCAAGCTCCCAGAAAGTATCCAAATAAAGCAAAAAAATATACACAGTGTAACACCATCAAATAACTTGGTTTATTAAAACAAATAAATATACTCACAAGGACACATAAAAAAAACTTCCCAATTGAACAGCGCGGTGATTCGCTCAGCCTCCCAGTGCTACAGCTCTGATCTCCCACACAGGCGGCCGTGTTGTATATAAAGCGCTTTTGACAGATCACCAGCTTACTGGAAGTTTCACCCATTCTGTCTAGTTTCTCCAAAGGGTATATGGGGTTAAATGATATATTAAAAGCGAACTGCATTTTGCTTAATGCAAATCCAAATACATATTTTACTTTAACATAAATTGATAGTCTAATTATGGTCCAGCCTTCAGCCTATAAGCAAGAAAACTAGTGTAGCAGCCTGGTATTAGGCAGGGTTGCTAACAAATTTAGTTATGCTAGGCGGTAATTAACCTGGTTAATTAGTAGTTGTATCCACTGACTTTCTGCCCTAAGCCTGAATATGGTGCATTTCTCTCTTCTGTCAATAGGTGGCACTGCTGCCTTTGGCATTAGAATGACAAGACCATAGTGAGTTCAGGTTGTGAATAGACATAATTTTTCAGCCAATCATATTTGTGGCCAAGCATGTTGGGAGAGTCTATTTAAGGGAAATGAGTTAGGTGATCTGTGTTCTTTTAGCCCCAGGCTGAGGCCTGCGGTCTGTATGTGAAGCAGCAGCTGTTAGGCCTAAGCCTGAGGCCTAGCCACGTGTGTAGAGGCTCAGCCGGAAGGGAGCCTGATCGTTGCAGAGGTACAGCTGGACGGTAAACCGAGTGTTGCCAGAGGTGAAGGAGAAGCATTTGACACATGGGATGACCACTCCTGTTACCAGAGGCAAGTAAAAACCAGAGGTCAGAGATAAAGGGGACACCATCTCCAGTAAAGGACAACTACTCCTGTTATCAGAGACCATATTTGTGAAGTCTAAAGAAGTACTAGAGCAGCCCTTTTCACTAGCCGGGGACGGTGAACAAGTTGGGAAAGCTTCAGCATTCAAGTCAGGGACCTAGCGGGTGAGCGTGGGTGACACTTGAAGAGGATTCAGCGGGTTAGCTGAGAGCCAAGCCAGTGACCCAGCAGGTAGCGTGGGTGACGCTTGGAGCATACAGTGGGTTAGCTGTGGAAGAGCTCAGGGGATCCAGCGGGTGGCTGGGATCTGAAGGGCTGGTGAGAAAAAGGGGAGCTCAGTGAGAAAATCTACAGTAAAAGTCTGTGAGATGTGAGTGAAGATCTGCAACTGGGGACACTGTGAGTTGAGTGTGCGGTTCTACATTGAAGTTGGAGAGTTCAGTTGCCATTGGAGACAGCAGTTCTACAAATACAGTGCTGCAAACAGCTTAAAGGCCCTCAACCTGTATAGCTGTTTTCCTATTTTGTCTCCGAGTCTGCCAATTGCTATTGCATCTGCCTAAGGGTGTTCAGGCCCTAACCCTCTCTCCCCAGTTCTTGAGACAATAAATCTCTTTTGTTTGCTATCAAAAAGTGACTGACGCCCACTCCTTCCATCTTGCATTACACCCACTATGCCCAGTAACCCACTCTACAAAGAAGGATGTCGGCTCTCCCTGACTCTGGAGGTTACCATTAGGCCTCTAGGGGTCAGGGCCAGTGCTACACTAGCAGATTAAAAAACTAGCATTCACCAGTAAGGTATACTAGTGCAAAATGTTGCAAAGCTGTGTGGCCACAAAGATCTATGACTTTTCCTGTATATGGACCAACTGAGTTGTTAAAGTCTGTTATTTTACCTGATTCCCTAACTGCACAAGCTTTTTTTTTTAGCCTTTTCAAACTCTTTACTTATACAAGAGCACATATAGATCAGTAGAAGTTGGCATAATTATTGTGGCATACGAATACAATAAACATGTTCATTCAGATCAACAAAGCTATGGTTTTGCAGTAAACAGGTCCTAGAGAGATGCAGTCATAATAAGTAATTATTATGTGTGATGTTACAAAGTGAACAGTGTTGCATATTTGTAAAAAATAATATTCTAATCAAACAATGGGGATATTTGTCTAAAAAGTGACAGTGCCTTGTGTTCCTCTGCATATTTATCAAGACTTAAACGACATTCCTAATAAAATGGACTTTATATGATAATAATTCAGAGGACATAAAGCCAATACTATACAATGCACTCAAATCTTTGTGGTTTATTTATTAAAGGAGCCAATGTATATGTAAAAATCCTACTAACCAGGACCGACTCAATACATCTGTTTACACACTGACTTGGATGACCTTAAAAGAAAACCTTTCCTGTGATGGAGGTTGCCATTGCTACTTCTCAAATAATAATTTCTTTGCTGTCGTCTTTACCCACTTGCTTTAATACTTTGGTGTTGATTTACTAAAGGCAAAAACACTGTGCACTATTCAAAGTGCAGTTGCACTCTGCTAGTGCAGTTGCCCCAGAGTTTAGTAAATGAGGTAAGGCTTCACTTTGCAATGAGTACCCAATCACATGCAAGGAAAATATAAAAAAATGCATTTTTACTCGCACATGATTGGATGATGGAAGTCAGCAGAGCTTCTGCTCATTTACTAAGCTCTGGGGCAACTGCACAGTCTATTTGCCTTTAATAAATCAACCCCTTTGTGTCTTTTTCCTGAAACAAGCTTGCAAAAAAAAATGACTGACTTTACGAATATACATCATTTAGCAATATTGTTTCTGGTAAGTGACTCAAAAACCTTACCGATCTCAGTTTGTCAGCCTGCATTGACTGCCTCCAGGCATTCCTGTCCTTAATTTATCCAGGGCCGTCTTTAAGGCAGGGAAAAAGGGGAAGCTGCCCTGGGCCCTGTCATTGTTATGGGGCCCAAAGCAGCTGCCTCATACTTGCCAACTTTCCCAGTTTAAATTCCCTCGTCCCTTGAGGTTTTAGTCTCATGCTGTGTCCTAATATCTCAGTGTGAAGTTCTGTTATTAATGCTGCCCAGCTCTGTCTTGTTGTTGTGTACAAATGACTCACCTGAAGACCCTGTGTGGTATTCATATGTATATCATGCCCCCCTGAGGTCATATCCACCATCACCTTAAGGGCGGCACAGTGGTGTAGTGGGTAGCACTCTCGCCTAGCAGTAAAAAAAGGGTCACTGGTTCAAATCTCAACCACGACACTACCTGCCTGGAGTTTGCATGTTCTCCCTGTGCCTGCATGGGTTTCCTCCGGGTACTCCGGTTTCCTCCCACACTCCAAAGACATGCTGGTAGGTTAATTGGCTTCTGTCCAAAATTGGCCCTAGTATATGAATGTGAGTTTGGGGTCCTTGGATTGTGGGCTCCTTAAGGGTAGGGATCGTGAGTGTGCGATGTATGTGTGGAGCAATGCGGAAATTGACGGCGCTATATGGGTACCTTAAATAAATAGGGATAACTCACTCAGGTTCAACTGGATGGACTGGTGTCTTTATTCAACCTTACTAACCATGTAACCATGTAACCTATACTGAATGCTACCCACTGGGGAGATAAAGGGGTGTGCTTGAAAGTCCTGCCTAATACTGTGGTCATTAAGCCTACCATCAGCCTGTTCTGCAAAGGTAAGCAAATTAGTGTGGGGAGGGTAGTGTGTGGTGTGCAGAGGTAGGCAGAGAAGGAATTACAGTTTGAGGTGCACAGGTGAACAAGGTCCAGTCCATGGTGCGCAGCCAGTGAGGAGATGGTGTGCTGTAACCTCTAGAAACCAATCAGTAAGCAGTAATGATTTGCAGTAACCAATCAGTGAGCAGTATTGTTGTACAGTAATCTCTAGCAACCAATCAACAAGCAGAAATCATGTGCTGTAACCTCTAGCAACTAATCAGTGAGCCAAAATGTTTGCTGTAACCTCTAGCAACCAGTCACTGAGCGTAATGATACACTGTAACCTCTGGCAACCAATCGCAATCACTGCCTGATCTGACTCAGTAAACTGATTTTGAGTCTATTTAACTGCATGGGGGGGGGCCCCAAGAAAATTTTTGCCCAGGGTCCAATCAATATTAAAGATGGCCCTGAATTTATCTATTGCTATATATGCTCCAGCTTGGAGGCTCTCAGTTTCTAATGTAAATTATTAGACAGTGTTTTTTTTTTTTTACTGAATAGCTGGTTGGTGTGCACCTTACTCTAAAAAGCTAGTTATACATTGGAGTAGTTGGCATTTTTGATTAGCATGCAGGTAAGAATGCCTAACTTTACAGGTATGCATGTTGCATAATTGTTTCAGGTCATTGGCTCAAACCTTATTGAACCCAGTTTGGCAGGGTCCTAGTCAGACAACCAGCAACAAGGGAGTTGGCAATGGAAGCATCCATGTGCCTCTCACGAATGGTTTGCTTTAAAGCAAATCTGTCACTAGAAAAAAAAAACAGCCGTCATGTGTAAGGTGAAAAGTTCTGTATTATATTCTTTTTCCAGGGGAACAACTGTCCTTCACAAAAACAATGATAGTAGGCTGTATATGTATGTCAATTAACCAAGGCTGCCCTTTATTTCATCCTCATATGTCAATAAAGCTACATGTACACAAAAGAGAAAAGGCGCTCAAAGGAGTACCGAATTGAAAATAGGTAGTATTAAACATACTTACAAACATACTTACTTGTAGCATATGGTTAGAATATGAACTATTGTAACTTAAAACCAATCCCTCCATATTTCCATTGGATAATGTTCTCATCATTGAGGGTCACCGTCACTATTTTAAGATCTCCCATTGAGTTCATCCCAGTGAGTAGAATCTATAGACATAAAGAATGCTCTTCTAATGCCGCGTACACACGGTCGGACTTTCTAGAAAGCTAGGTCCGACGTACTTGCCGCCAGACTTCCGGCGGACTACCGCCGGACTTTCTGAACGGCCGGACTTGCCTACACACGGCCGGACTTTCCGGAATCCGGTCTTCCCGACGGACTTCCGCCGGACTTTCAGAATGAACGGACTTTCCCACACACGGACAAGTCCGTTCATTTTGAACGTGACTCGGGTACGACGGGACTAGAAAAGGAATTCAATCTCGCCGCTTTTTTTGGCGAGATTGAAACCTTGCGAGCCCCGTCGCAGGCCCTTAGGTCTGGTATGGAACTTTAAGGGGAACCCCCTACGCCGAAAAACCGGCGTGGGGGTCCCCCCCAAAATCCATACCAGACCCCGATCCGAGCACGCAGCCCGGCCGGTCAGGAAAGGGGGTGGGGACGAGCGAGCGCCCCCCCCCCTCCTGAACCGTACCAGGCCGCATGCCCTCAACATGGGGGGGTGCTTTGGGGGAGGGGGCGCCTTACGGTGCCCCCCCACCACAAAGCACCTTGTCCCCATGTTGATGAGGACAAGGGCCTCTTCCCGACAACCCTGGCCATTGGTTGTCGGGGTCTGCGGGCGGGGGGCTTATCGGAATCCGGGAGCCCCCTATAATAAGAGGGCCCCCAGATCCCGGCCCCCCCACCCTATGTGAATGAATATGGGGTACATGGTACCCCTACCCATTCACCTAGGTAAAAAGTGTTAATAATAAAACACAACACAGGTTTTTAAAATAATTTATTAAACTGCTCCGGGGGGGGTCTTCTTCCGTCTTCGGGGGTCCCTCCGCTTCATCTTCTCCCGGCGTCCGGTGGGTTCTTCTCCGCTCTCTTCTCCCGGTGTTCCAGTTCTTCGGCCGGCTCCTCTGATGTGTTCAGGTAGCTCTCTTGCCAGCAGAGGTCCGGACTTCTGAGCTGCTGGGCTTCTTGTCTTCTCTTCTCTTCCCCCAGATGTTGACACGACGCTCTCTCCGGCTGGACTGGTCTCCGAGGGCTGCGTTGTGACTTATATAGGCGGAGACCCCGCCCCCTTTTGATGTCACAGTCCCTGGGCATGCTGGGACTGTGACGTTTTAGGGGGCGTGGTCGACCACGCCCCCTAAAACGTCACAGTCCCAGCATGCCCAGGGCCTGTGACATCATATGTGGGCGGGGTCTCCGCCTATATAAGTCACAACGCAGCCCTCGGAGACCAGTCCAGCCGGAGAGAGCGTCGTGTCAACATCTGGGGAAGAGAAGAGAAGAGAAGACAAGAAGCCCAGCAGCTCAGAAGTCCGGACCTCTGCTGGCAAGAGAGCTACCTGAACACAGCAGAGGAGCCGGCCGAAGAACTGGAACACCGGGAGAAGAGAGCGGAGAAGAACCAACCGGACGCCGGGAGAAGATGAAGCGGAGGGACCCCCGAAGACGGAAGAAGACCCCCCCCGGAGCAGTTTAATAAATTATTTTAAAAACCTGTGTTGTGTTTTATTATTAACACTTTTTACCTAGGTGAATGGGTAGGGGTACCATGTACCCCATATTCATTCACATAGGGTGGGGGGGCCGGGATCTGGGGGCCCTCTTATTATAGGGGGCTCCCGGATTCCGATAAGCCCCCCGCCCGCAGACCCCGACAACCAACGGCCAGGGTTGTCGGGAAGAGGCCCTTGTCCTCATCAACATGGGGACAAGGTGCTTTGTGGTGGGGGGGCACCGTAAGGCGCCCCCTCCCCCAAAGCACCCCCCCATGTTGAGGGCATGCGGCCTGGTACGGTTCAGGAGGGGGGGGGGGGGCGCTCGCTCGTCCCCACCCCCTTTCCTGACCGGCCGGGCTGCGTGCTCGGATCGGGGTCTGGTATGGATTTTGGGGGGACCCCCACGCCGGTTTTTCGGCGTAGGGGGGGTTCTCCTTAAAGTTCCATACCAGACCTAAGGGCCTGGGATGCCCCCCGCGCTCGCCGCAATGGGAAAATTTGTTTTTCCTATTGCAGCGAGCGCGAGATGCAGTAACCTGCTCCTCCGTCGTATCTGGTCCTTCGGACCAGCATACAGACGAACGGGCTTTCCGTCAGGAACTGAGTCCGGCGGAGGTACGACGTAAAGATTTGAAGCAGGCTTCAAATCTAAAGTACGTCGGATTTCCGCCCGAAACGGTCCGTCGGAAGTCCGATGGAGACCACACACGGTCGGATTTTCCGCCGGACTTAGTCCGGCGGCGTCCGTCGGACTTTTGCAGGTGAAAAGTCCGACCGTGTGTACGCGGCATAAGACTATCTGCAAAATCTCAGTGGATGTGGTGCCCAGGCTGTACATATACCAAAGCAAACTAGCTCTGTGTTTTAAGCACATGTGGCTATCACTTGGGTGTCCGTTTATGTAACAGTGAACAGCGGTGATCCCGAGGATCGCCACTGATCACAGCTCATAAACAGTTTATGAAACAGAGATAATTGGGGGAGAAGTGTTTGAAAATGTTCTCCCGCCGATGATCTCCACACACTGAGAATCCTCATCGACTGACACAGAAACAGCCAGTTTATGAAGATGCGATCTCAGAACTTCACTGGTGATCTGAGTCAGAATTCACTCTCCCAGATTCACCAGCTCAGAGGTGGATAATCGGGGAGTGAAGAGAGAATGTGGGGGGATCTGAGGGGGAAGGAGGAAGATTTTTAACTTCCTTCTACCTCGTTCAGACCCCCAAGGCTGTAACCATGTCCCCCTGTCATATTTATGTGTATACATATATATACACATATATATATATAATGTGGGCATTTATATATATATAATGTGAGTGTATATACATGCATATATATTGTGTGTGTGTGTGTATACATATAAATATTATAAAGGGGGACTCATTATTTTATTAACTGTAACCACGCCGTCTGTCCGTGTACTGAGCGGTTATAATTTACCACTGCTTAATAAACTGACATCTCTGTGTTTCTGTGAATTTCTGGTGCTGTAATCTCGTAAAGTCTCACGAGATTCCAGTATCAGGGGCCGTTCTCCAGTGTTGGAAGCGTTTGTAGATCGCTTCACTCCTCCAAAGGTGAGGTGATCTACTCTGCTTCATAAACTGGCACCCAGAGGTGAACGATCTCCTCTGTGAATGCCGGAGAGCGAAGCAGTGAATAGATTTCACTGCTTTATAAACGGACACCTTGATCTCTTGAACTTAAAGTTTTTGGTAAGGGAGATGTTGTGTTTCTGATGAGTAAATGGAGGTCCATTCTGAAACACATTGAACCTTTTTCAATAAATGTAATGTTTTATGCTGCAAGTCCATGTATTGTTTTTCAAGTGTGGTCTGTGGTGTCCTTTAGCACCGATAACATTGATCTCAAGAGACTTAGCCATAAACACAAAGCTATTTTGTCATGGTGTGTATAAATGCAGCCCAACCATCGCATATGGCGAGCTCTGCTGCTGCTAGTGAATCTTATGATATCTTAAGATACTCTTGGGGGATGACATTTTTATGCCTGTAGATGAACCCTATTGGGTTGATTTATTAAAACTGGAGAATACAAAATCTGGTGCAACAGTGTATGGTAGCCAATCAGTCTCTAACTTCAGCTCGTTAAATTAGACTTTAAAGGATAAGTTAACCTTTGGAAACATGTTACATGCCAGCCTAAAAAATAAGAGTCCAAATTAATTTATTTATGTTTTCTTAAAAGACAGCCAACACCTTTAGGGGGTCAAAGGAACCCCCCCTTTATTAGGGCTACAATAAAACACAATATAATGTAAAAATAATTGTGACTGATAAAATCATGAGCCTAACAATCGTAAAACATCATGGATAACATACATATACATGTGCATACAGATATGTGCATCCAAAAATACCCATATATACATGCAATGAAATTAAGGGAATATCAGATAATAAGTAATAAGGTGCGATGGGTTCATTTTCAAAATTAATGATATTGATTCTACATGGTTAGTAGATGCCATTGCACCATTATATATGTAACTGAAATAATACACATTAAATCAAACAATTTAATATAATAATTAAAGAAAAAAAAAAACCTGACGGATGAAAAAATTATGTAAAAAAAAAAAAGTACATATACTGTATATATGCATGTCTAAAATTGAAAGAAATATATACTTAAAAAAAACTGGTACACTAAAAATGCTGCATATGGAAGTAATACCAAAAAATGCTGCATATGGAAGCTATCCTGAAAAAATGCATATAAAGGCTATGTCAAAGAAATGCCCATAAATACAATATGTGGTCAAGATCAGCCTATAAGCTCAGGGAGAAAAAAGTTGCTACCATTTCGAAGACCCTCAAAGACTTTTAAAAAAACAGTGATTTGGAACATAAGTAAGCACATCACTGTTTTTTGAAAAGTCTTTGAGGGTCTTCAAAATGGTAGCAACTTCTTTCTCCCTGAGCTTATAGCATGGTCATGTCCACATATTGTTTTTATGGCATTTCTTTGACATAGCCTTTATATGCATTTTTTCGGCATAGCTTCCATATGCAGCATTTTTTGGTATAACTTCCATATGCAGCATTTTTAGTGTACCAGTTTAATCAGTTTTAGACATGCACATATATATGTATAATTTTTTTTTACATAGTTTTTTTTTAACCCGTCAGTTTTTTTCTTCTTTAATTATTATATTGAATTGTTTGATTTCATGTGTATTATTTCAGTTACATATAAAATGGTGCAATGGCATCTACTAACCATATAGAATTGGATATCATTAATTTCGGAAATGAACCTATTGCACCTTATCGCATATTATCTGATATTCCATCATTTCTTTATCTTCATTTCATTGCATGTATGCATTTTTGTGAATATGCTGGTATTTTTGGATGCACGTATGTGTACGCACATGTATATGTATGTCATTCATGATGTTTTACGATTGTTAGGCTCATAATTTTATCAGTCACAAATATTTTTACATTATATTATGTTTTCCTGTAGCCTTGACGAAGGGGTGTTCCTTTGATCTCCGAAATGCGTTGGCTGTCTTTTAACACAACATCAAAAAATTAATTTGGACTCTTATTTTTGTGGTCTGGCTCTCCTTCCATATATGCACATCTTTTACCTGCTGGAGTAACCACAGTAGGGTAACCTTCCATGTTGTGAGCAGCCTAACCTGAGCCAGTGGGCTCTTCAAATGGTTCTTGCCCTCTCACTACCTTGTTTAAACTCATATCAAAGTCCCAGTGCTTCTTGGATATCCTTTTTTCATTGCCACCACCTCTCCCCAAACCTGCTGTCACAATATAAAAAGAAATGAGCCCATGCGGGGCTCCACGCACCCAACCGCTTCATTCATTCACAGAGTTCTGTGAATGGGAGAACTGCAAGTACCGACAGCCTTTGCGGCTGTTGACTTGTAATTCTCACTGAACTACCAGGTCGCTGCTGAGTGCCCTAGATAGTTAATTATTTCTTCCTGTCATTGTGTAACTGCTTGCTCGTGCTAATCGTGGATGCAATGTTTTGCAGGCTTCTAGTAAAAAAAAATATAAATGCACATTTTTTTTACCTGCACAAAGATGCAAATATTATTTTTCTACAAGGGTGAACTTATCCTTTAACAAAAAAATACCTGGAAGATGATTGGATTCTATATACCAGATTTTGCACTCCGGTTTTAGTAAATCAACCCCTGTGTGAGATTAAGATGTTTCCATTTCAATATGTATTCACGCAATGATGGTTGCACACACAGTGGTCTCATGTATGCAGTGCACTCCTAGTTTTCCGTGAATAATGAACGTCCAAAAAATATTGCTTTTGAGCTTTTTGGTTCACTGGAGAATGTGCAAGTTAACATTTCTTTGAAAAATAAATTGAAAATAAATATTGTGGTTATCTCACTTTCAGCAATGACTGGCGTAAGTGTCAATTCCAATGGTATGTAAAAAAAAATTGTACGCTACATTGCTGTGTGAAAAATGTAAAACACTTTATGTATGAGCATAAATCTTTGAAATATCTGTTCCAAGCCATAGCATACAAAACCTTGTACACCGGCTAGTGCATAAACATCCGTGCATTTGCACACAAACAATCTGCGTAACCCCAGGACTATAGCCTTCTGCATGTAGTTTACTGGGAGCTGTTCCATATAAAGGGTTTTCAAGTGTCCATTATTGTAGTCCTGTGCACATGAAGTAGTTTCATTCCTATGTGGTATGCATATTTAAAAATGCTAACAGCAATTAGATAGACCAAAAAAGACTAAAACAGAACGCGTTTATTTTACGCATGACAAAAGTGAGGCTTGTGTTTGAATGCTTTAAAGAACATATCATAGCAAACCACACTCAGAAATATATATATATATATATACTGTAAGCTGTGCCTAATTTCAAGTAGACAGGTTGCGTGCTTGTGCATGATTACTGTGCTGGTGTATGTGCTGGTGTATTTACCTAAGTAAATCAGGCCCATTATATAAGCACTAAATAAAGATTCCATCAGAATATTTAGGCATTCTTTAACATAATGTACTGAAATATGCTATATGACAGGCTGTTGTAGGACGTTGTGGGATTTATTTAGAAAACTAAACATACAGGGGTTTATTTCCTAAAGCTGGAGAGTGCAAAATTAGGCTCACTTCTGTATATAAACCAATCAGCTTACAGGTTTTTTTTTTTGCCAAAGCTTAATTGAACAAGCTGGGGTTAGAAGCTTATTGGTTTCTATGCAGAAGTGAACCTGATTTTGCACTCTCCAGCTTTAGGAAACAAACCCCTGTATGTTTAGTTTTCGTCTTTTTTTTTTTTTTTTTTTCCCAGAGGTAAAAGCTGAAGGAAAAGCTATGCATTTGTGGAAACAAATGATCAAATCTTCTGATTTTTTTTTTTTTAACCTAAGCCTATGTTTCCTACAGAAACCAAATAATGAGTGAGTTTTAAAATGGTCTTGGAAGTGTACATAGGACAAGATAAAAACTGCTAGTTTAGTTATCAGGCCATTATTAATAGTAAAAATTAAATCTTTAAAAAGTCTCAAAAACAGCAAAGCCCACTGACAGCAAAATTAAACTGTGAAGATAGATGTGTTCACTGCCAATATGTAATCAGAATGGAATTATAAAAAATATAAGATTACCCTTCAGTTATCCAATCTATTCATGGTCATTATCAGTGTAGAAACAATAAAATCATAAAAAGTACCAGAATAAAAGATAACATTTTTTAATGTAATCAACATAAGATAGCAGTATTAGAAATCGATGGATTGATTAATGAGAAAAATGATATTGATAAATATCTAGATAGTAGATGCATGGTTGGGAGCAGAGAGAATGATATAAGATTAACATACATATATATAAAACAGGCAGCAGCTGCACTGTGGACTTACAATTTCCCAGCGTAGTTTAATAAATCTCAACATTTTGACAGGGTGCAGCATATATATATATATATATATATATATATATATATATATATATATATATATATATATATATATATATATATCATGGCATAGTTGGGGCTTTTATACTTTGTATATGATACAATACACTATTTGTGCTTTTTATCTAATATGGAGTTTGGCAGCCTGTTATTATTATTTATTATTTAAGGTACTTATATAGCGCTGTCAATTTATGCAGCGCTTTACATATACATTGTACTTTCACATCAGTCCCTACCCTTTAGACAGATGCCAATTAACCTACGAGCATGTCTTTAGAGTGTGGGAGGAAACTGGAGTACCCGGAGGAAACCCACGCAGGCACAGGGAGAACATGCAAACTCCAGGCAGGTAGTGTTGTGGTTGGGATTTGAACCAATGACCCTTTTTACTACTAGGTGAGAGTGCTACCCACTACACCACTGTGCTTCCTCTGTATGCTCTCATCAACCAATTGGATTATTTATATATATTTATATTTTATTTCTTTAAATTTGTTGAATGGGGCTCATTCAAATCTCTATGTCTTACTGAGAATGTCATACCTCAGAGAAACACTAACACGTATTATCATTTAACCTGTTCCCTGTAACACTTAACCTAACCCTAAAATTAACACTTAGGGTGTTATTTACGAAAGGCAAATCAACTTTGCACTACAAGTGCAAACTACAAGTGCAAAGTGCACTTGGAATTGCGCTGAAAGTGCACTTAGAAGTGCAGTCGCTGTAAATCTGGGGGGTAGATCTGAAATGAGTGGAAGCTCTACTGATTTTATCATCCAATCATGTGCAAGCTAAAATGCTGTTTTTTATTTTCCTTGCATGTTCCCCTCAGATCTACGGTGACTGGACTTCCAAGTGCACTTTCAGTGCAATTTCAAATGCACTTTGTCCTTGTAGTGCAAAGTGGATTTGCCTTTCGTAAATAACCCCCTTAGCCTACATGGTACTCTACACTGAAATGTAAGCCCTAACCTATTCATGAAATTTCTTACCCAAACCTCTGCTTAAACTTTACCTTTAAAAAACACCTAACCTAACTTTAGAACTGACGCCTAAACGTATCCCATAATCTTAACCCTTAACTTAACCCCCCTAATCCCTGACTCAGAACCTAACTGTACTTATCTTTTAACCTACATAACGACATAAAATATCCCCTAAACCATCGGGCTGATACCTTACCAAGCTGATATATACTTTTTGTAACAGCTTAAATAAGAACTGAAATAACAGCACCTATAAAGTCCAAGTCCCCCAACTTGGACACCTTATCACCACGATGACACTGGCACGTTGGTAAGTCTTTTTGCCTGCAGTTTTTAGAGTACAAATCAGAACAAAGTGCTTGCAATCCAAGGGCAATACTTGGCTATGTAGGCTAACACTATGTTAAGGAATCTATAATAAAAATTTCTATTTGACTTTACTACCCAATGGAATATTATTTCCTATAACAATGCACACCATGATTTATAAGCGCTGCGCAAATTGTTTGCGCTATATAAATTGTGTATAATAATAATAATAATAATAATAAAGCTACAAACATTTTTATTATAAATATACATTTTCTTCACTCAGTGAGGTTTTAGTAAATAATAGCTGCCTTTACAGTAATAAAAAAATGTATTCTTCCTTTTTATTTCATTACCTTAGCTTGAAGTATGATAAATCTTAAGTAAATCATCCTTTGTTACAATAAAACACACCCCTTATTATTTTAATAATGTGCAATGTCACTGTTGAGCAGTAATCTACAATAACTCACTGAGCATATATTCATATCAACACTATAACATGACCTCAGTGTGGGAAGACTTGCCTCATATTGTATACAAAGCCCTTTTAACTGGACTTTAATTGTGCCCTGCTTCCACTGGGATGGAGGAAAGGAAGGAAGGAAGGAAGGAAGGAAGGAAGGAAGGAAGGAAGGAAGGAAGGAAGGAAGGAAGGAAGGAAATAAGGAAGGAAGAAAGAAAGAAAGAAAGAAAGAAAGAAAGAAAGAAAGAAAGAAAGAAAGAAAGAAATCTAATAGTTTGACCGTATGTTCTAATCCTTTTTTGCTTGCCTGTTAACCTGTATATATATTATTATAATTTAGTCAAAAAGTCAAGAGAAAAGAGTGAGATGCTACAGATTGCCATTCATTCGACTTTAAATATGCATGGAAAATAAAAGGATTACACTACATTAAAAAAATTGAATAAACCACACAGACAGGAAATTTCCTGACTAGCCCAGTTGTTTTCCTTGGTCACCAGCCTGAAAAGTTAGAGTTTGGAGGTTATATTCCCCACTTGCTTTGCCAACATGAATTTAGCTTCTGCCATTAAAGATTTTTTTTTTTAACATTACTATGCTCAGATAACTTTTGAACATGGAAAAGTCACAAGATTATCCATCATGCTGGAAAAGATCTCACATCAAGCATACTCAGAGGATTTGTTGTTTGTGTTAATTGTGTGCTTATAGGATTTACATCATTTTCCTTTTTAAAAAATTATGTAACTCAATCAAGCACACAATCAACAATTAGTGTGTGGAATATTCCTTTTGGTAAAATAGATCTTTCTTTTTAGCCATACACCAAAAGGAATATCCCACACATGCGCATAACAAATACCATAGGCTAAGGAATCATTATTATCTGAATAAATTGTCATTTGCATTCACTAAGGGGTTTTTTTTGCCTTTTGCTGTATCAATATGATTTAGGTGAGGTTAAATGTAAAGTAGTTTTTTACTTGTAGGGCAGACTGAGACATTGCAGAAAACACTTTTTTTATTGTATTTTTTAATTTATCCTAATCATATATTGTAATCCGCAGTGCAAAAATCAGCTGATTTGGAGGATCATATTGAATACGGGAACATTTTTGCAGAGCTGCCTGCCAGCTGCATGAAAACGCTCAGCCTGTGCCTGATCTCTACAGAGCATGATTTAAATTGTCAAACCTAGAGTGACCTTATTATATTGTAACTTTAGTCTCCAATGGAGCTCTCATAAATATATTGCTTTAGGTTGAATTCACAGAGCTTCACAAGAGAATACAGATCTATATTTTCAGTAATGTGACTGTAATATTCAAAAGATCTCAGTGGATGCAACTGAAAATAAATGTCACTTTTTAAAATAGTGATTATTCTGGAATTTTAGCTTTGCGAAGCCTTGTTTAATTCTTGTCATGTGAGCCTGTTGTCTAATTAGTGAATGAAAATGACATATTTTATTTGCTATAGTATTTGGTGTGCCTCCATTAGTATATTTTTTTTTAAGTTGTACATAAGCATATGCTCATTTGCACCTACTGTAAAGCACTAAAGGATAAGGAAGAGCTGTACAAATACAAAATAATAACAGTACTACTACTACTAATCAACCTCATCATATATTATTATTATTATTATTATTATTATTATTATTGTTGTTATTGTTATTATTATTATTATTATTGTTATTATTGTTAGTAGTAGTAGTAGTAGTAGTAGTAGTAGTAGTAGTAGTAGTAGTAGTAGTAGTATTAGTATTATTATTTTTGCAATTGAAAATTGGGCATCAGGGTTCAGTAGAAAATAGGTGAAAAAATCCAATCCAAACCACAGACAGATATGCCTGCTGCAATCTGATCCCACTGAACCTGGCAGGATTGTTTCATAATCATTGGCTATGTATGAGTAACCTTAATAACTTAGCTATATTACCATTTAAATATAATTTATCTATAAAAGATGTATTATATAAATAGACAACTAGATACTTGATGTATTTTTACATACAGGTAATTACTACTACACAGTATTATAAAACAATAACGTGTACCAGCATTAAAAAGTAATATACCAGCAGAAATAGCAGCAGCAATAAACACTATGTATAAATGCAGACAAATTAAAAGAGTTTCCAAAAGAAAAAGCTGAATTTAAACCACAAAATAATGATAAAAAATAAATAAGATGATGTTGATGATGATGACTGCTGATGATAACAATAATCCTAATATTAGTAGTAATATTATTGTTAATAATAACAATAATTAAAAAAAAAAAGTTGAGTGGGTTGTTGGGATTTGCTCTGTGCCTGTCATCATTATGATCATCATCGTCACACAACCCATACACATACCTTGCAGCTTTCACAGGTGAGGAGCCCATAGTGATAACCGGATACCTTGTCCCCGCAGACTGGGCACATTTCATCCAGTTCTTCATCGTAGCTATAATCCATCACCTTGCTGTGACTTCCTGCGAGGGAAAGACAGGAGAGAAAGCCAAGAGCTCGATCACAACTGGCATCAATCACATCGGTGGCTGGAACAGAGCTGCCACCTCCGTGTCACCCAATCACTTTTGGAATGTAATGATCAGAGACTCATAGGGGAGATAGCCACATCCTCACACATCAGCCTCCCAGCACTCATTGGTGGTCATTGGACCTTCATGTACACAAAGAAAATAGGGCTTCATCTAGCCACTATATATATATATATATATATAGATATATATATATATATATATCTATATCTATATATATATATATATATCTATATATATATATACATATATAGATATATATCTATAGATATATATCTATATATATATCAATAGATAGATATCTATATATATATCAATAGATATATATAGATATATATATATAGATACATAACTATATATCTATATATATATAGATATAGATATGGATATCTATATCTATATCTATATATATATATATGGATATCTATAGATATATACAGATATGTAACTGCTCTTTTCATTGTGTGTGTAATTATGCCTGCCACTGAAGACCCGATATTTGAAAATCGGGACTACAGTTTATAATAATCACAACGATCAGACACTAGACTAAACTATAAATAAGTGCATCATCTATGGAAATGTACAACGCTAAACAGGTACATTTGATGATGTACAAAGATTTATTAAACATTATGGACATCTAGAATAAGAATTGCTGACCATAAAGGCGTATCAATAAACACCAAGAGTTCGTATGGTAACATGTAATTATCTCTGCCTGGTGGAGAAAATAGGGATTTACACAACATCTAACAAAGCAGACCTATAAAATATTCAGTGTAGTGTATATAAGACTTACTAAAAATAATAAATAAATATATATATATATATATATATATATATATATATATATATTTTTTTTTTTTTCCCCCTTCATCTGTCTTTTTTTTCTCTTTACACATATACACAAAATACACATATTCTTCTGATCACACATGGCAAAGCATATATATATATATATATATATATATATATATATATATATATATATATATATATATATATATATATACACACACACACAGAAGAAGAAATGTATATATATATATATATATATATGTGTGTGTGTTATTTTTTTCCTTCACCTGTCTCTCTTTTCCTCCATGCACATATACACAAAATATACATATTTTTCTGATCACACATGGATGCCTGGTACTATACTGGTTAAGATAAAATACTAATTTTCTCAGGAATTAAATATTCAACAGACATATTCCACTTCAGATACGAAGAGAGAACATTAAACAAAGCAATTTCTGTAAGAAACAGATGAAGATCTTCTAAAGATGATCCTCTATAGCAAAACGAATCCTATTACTAACATGTGAATGTGGTATTTGGTTGTGAGTAGAGTGATACATGAAGTATGTAGATGTGATCCTCTTACCAGTAGAGCAGTGCAGCTTGTAGTCCTGATCAGTCGTGCAGTCCCCGTCCACCTTAGATAACATGTAGTGACAGTGCTGGCTGTCAGAGGACGGCTCGCTCTCCTGGAAGGACTGTGGGCGCACCATGTGTCAGAGAGCGCCGCTTCCTATTTACACCTCACCTCTGTCCACATTGGGGGAGTGACAGCCAGTCTGTGCCTCGGCCCCACCCACCCAACGGGACATTTAAATCGTCCATAAGGATGGATACCTCTGTCAGGGGGCTGGCACCTTCCGTGCGTGCTGATTGGTTAGCACCCCAGCCAACTGGAAAAAGGAGCTATCGAGAACCTCAGTGATTAACTACCAGGCAAATTCTGCGTTGACCACTGATATATATAATATAAAATTGTTTGTACGTTAGAACTAATGCAGTCATGTTAGATACTAAACAATTTCAAACGTATAAATTCTCCTGGAATATATATATTTATATTTATTTTATTATTATTATTATTTTTTTTTTACTTTTTATTTATTTATTTATTTTGCACCAACGCGTATCTGTTCGTTGCCTATGCATGCAATCTGATAGATTCCCGAAGATTACCAAAAATTAACAAAAAGCAAAAAGGGGTTTCAACACAGAAAGATGTAAGATTCAGGAAGACGAAGCAGTACAGCTGAGCAACTCCTTGAATCTTATTGAGTAATAAATGTTGTCTCTCTGTGCTGCAACCTCTTGATTTTTGTGATACACACACACACACACATATACATATATATATATATATATATATATATATATATATATATATATATATATATATATAGCACTATATATAAATATATATATATATATATATATATATATATATATATATATATATATATATATATATATATATATATATATATATATATATATTTATACTAAATGGTGTATATATATTTTTTTTATATAGTGCGTTTGTAATAATAGAGAGATAAAGAGAGAAGGGCGTACCGTTAAAAAAAAAAAGAAGGAAAAAAAATCTGCTTTTTGTATATTATAGCACAAGTACAAATATAGGTGGATATGACATCAGATTTAAAAAAAAAGGTTGGATTGCAGTAACATTTGTTAGATTGATTAAACAAAACTGTGGGGTTCATATACATTGATAGAAATGTTAGAAAGATAGATAGATAGACAGATAGATAGATAGATAGATAGATAGATAGATAGATAGATAGATAGATAGATAGATAGATAGATAGATAGATAGATAGATAGATAGATAGATAGATAGATAGATAGATAGATAGATAGATAGATAGTATTATACTATATGTAGTTGTATATGTGTGTATATAGATATAAATATACTGTATGTAGTTGTATATGTATATAGATATAAATGAACTGTCTGTAGTTGTATATGTGTGTATATAGATATAAATATACTGTCTGTAGTTGTATATGTGTGTATATAGATATAAATGAACTGTCTGTAGTTGTATATGTGTGTATATAGATATAAATGAACTGTATGTAGTTGTATATGTGTGTGTATATATCTCCTTATAGAAAAAAATGCTGCCATAAAACTATACTGAGCATCACTGATGATATTTTAAAATGACAATTGCAATGTATCTGGATACTGGTGCTTTCAATGATTTGCGTTTCTATTTTTTTGATAAAGATATAATAATAATAATAATAATAATAATAATAATAATAATAATAATAATAACAACACGGTATGATTAATAATATTATTATTACTTCTGATAATAATAATAATAATATTATTATATTATTATTATTATTATTATTATTATTATTCCTGATGGTCCCACTGAACGAAAAAACCGAAACTATGACCCACCTGTGTGTCCAATATATAGTATAACACAGAAAACAAAGGCTGGTCGCTAATGTAACTGCCGTTGTCCCTGCACTTGAATAATGGTGTAGTGCCTTGATTTGACACAGAACAGTATAAGGCCATATGTGAACTCTCTCCAATTAGAATTCCATCTAATTCCAATTCCATATAGTTCATGGCATTTAAATTCCCATCAAACAGGTCCCCGCACAGAGCAGAAAGCTTTATTTGATTCTAATTGAGGTACAAGTATTCAGCAAGTCCTGGCCCGTCTGTCGCCCTCATTCTTCCCTGACTGCCGTTTTTATCCCGGGCACAATGTAGCCGGCGGAGTTGTATTCAGGACCCAATCTGTACAAAACGACATAAAATACTGGGATGCCTCTGGGACGGCTAGGAGCACCTTTTTTTTTTTTTTTTACATTATCCTTGCATATAACAAAAAGCCGAGTAATTCAAGGTAAAAAAGTGACTGAGCAGAAGCTGTATGAAAGCCTGGAGCTTTTCAGTAGGGTTTACCCCTTAAGAGTTCCAAGCTGTTGAGGCCAAAAAATGAATAAAAAGTGAAAAGAGGGAAGAAGACATAAAAGTAAGCAGACAGACAACTAGTACAGTTCACATGGAGCTCTGAAGGAACTCAGGCAGGAGAGTGCTAAACTCTCACCCAGATCCAGTGTGTGGGAGACGTCTTCCCAGCTCTGATTTGTCTTCCTTCTACCTCCCTGAGCCAACAACTTGGATTTTGTTGCTGCTAGAAGTCCAAGCTAACAGCTAATAACAATATCCTGCCGAGCCTTACTGCCTGCTAATGGTGAGCTACCTTCTTTTTCTTTATACAATGTACATGGGTTTGTTATAAAACTTACCATGTATATAGTATATGTATGGATTTGGTATACATATAAAAGTTGTATATCAATATATGGATAAGTTTGTTATAAAACATACCATGTGTATAGCAATTACATGGGTTTGTTATATGTAAATTAACCTGTATATAGTATATGCATGGGTTTGTTATACAAGTTACCATGTATATAGTATATATGCATGACTTTGTTAAAAAAAAATAATGACCATATATAATATATGCATGGATTTGTTATTAAATTTACCTTGTCTGGTATGTGAATGGATTTGTTTTAGAACTTACTGGGTATGAGCTTGTTATATAAAATTATCCTGTATATAGTATACATGCATGGGTTTAATATGAAAGTTATTCTGTATTTATTTATGCATAGGTTTAATTTACAGCTTACCATGTATATAGTATATGTTTGGGTATATTATCAAAGTTACCATGTAAATAGACGAGAGCATGCAAACTCTGCTGCACTTGGCCGTCGATTGAAGCTTTTATTTTCCTTCTAAATTTTTATATTTGTGGTAACTCTAGATTCGGATAGTCTTTAAAGATCCAATTAGGTATTTCCAAAGTGTAAAGCTATACAATGCCGACCTAAATAGTAGGATTTTTCAAATTGAATTGTGCTACTATATAACGTCGAATCTTCAATAGAATCGTTACATTGTATTTTCTTTTCTAGCAAAAATATCTTTCATACACAATTAACGGAAATCCACCCATATACTATATACATGGTAAAATGTATAACAAACTCATGCATATGCTAAATACATAGTATCCTTTATAGTATCCTTTATAATGAACTTTTGCATATACTAATTTTATGGTATCCTTACAACAAACCCATGCATATACTATAAACACAGTAACAATGCATGGTAACCTTTTAACACATCCATATTATATACATGGTAAGTTTTATAATAAACCCATGCATATACAATATACATGGTAAGTATTATAATAAACCCATGCATATACAATATACATGGTAAGTTTTATAATAAACCCATGCATATACAATATACATGGTCAGTTTTGTAATAAACCCATGCATATACAATATACATGGTAATTATTATAATAAACCCATGCATATACAATATACATGGTAAGTATTGTAATAAACCCATGCATATACAATATACATGGTAAGTTTTGTAATAAACCCATGCATATACAATATACATGGTAAGTATTATAATAAACCCATGCATATACAATATACATGGTAAGTTTTATATTAAACCCATGCATATACAATATACATGGTAAGTTTTATAATAAACCCATGCATATACAATATACATGGTAAGTATTGTAATAAACCCATGCATATACAATATACATGGTGAGTTTTGTAATAAACCCATGCATATACAATATACATGGTAAGTATTATAATAAACCCATGCATATACAATATACATGGTAAGTTTTGTAATAAACCCATGTATATACAATATACATGGTAAGTTTTATAATAAATCCATGCATATACAATATACATGGTCACCGTTATAATAAACCCATAAATATACTATATACAGGATGCCTTTTATAATAAACCCATGCTTATACGATATACATGGAAACTTTTATATAGCAAATGCATCCATATACTATACACATTGTAACTTTTTTCATTATTAACGCATCCTTGCATATGCTATATACATGGCATGTTTTATAACAAACCCATCCCAGCATGTACTATGTACTCGGTAATAACGTTTATAAAAATCCATGTATATACTATAAATATGGTAACCTTTATAATTAATCAATGCATATAAAATATGCATAGTAACCGTTTTTTTTTAACTATTTCTAAGTACAGTAATAAGGGAGTCTTGTCCTTCTCTGTGAGGCTATATGTAAGCATTCATCATTCCTTATTAAGGGGAAGAAGGGAAGACAATGATGGAGTCCCCCCGACCGCATCTGGATACTTGAGCTATCAAGCTGCCATTAATATTAATAATAATATACAATCTGAATGAAGTGCAGCTATCTGATGTTATTAAATACTTACTTTTGCAATTATAAAGAGATAAATGTTTAAAAACTGTGCAGTACTGTATGCAGATACAGGGAACAGGAACAGAAAGACATTTTGTTGTAATTGAAATATTCTTTATCTAACAGCCCGTAGGTCTTAAATAAGTAGTAAATGTATTTTAAAATAGTTAATAATCAGACTGATTTAAGATTATGAAAATAATGATATTTTTAAATATTTAGTTAGCAGGCTATGAGATTATTAGAAAAAATATTGTTAGTTTGTATGGCTTGCACATGTATCTATCCCTCTCTTTATAATAATAATAATAATAATAATAATAATAATAATAATAATAATAATAATAATAATAATAATATATAATAAAATAGTTAGTTTACTTAAGGTATCTCTCGCTCTCGTTACAGTTTTGCTATACATATACATATTATATCTATAGGCATATAGACAGACACAACACACACACAATATAGTTCATAGAAATGTACATATACGCATTTACTTATGTGCTGTGTTTTTGCTATTATTAGGCAGTATATATAACAGTATATATAAAACAATACCATACAACCATGTTGTATGGTATTGTTTTTGTTATTATTACTATTATTATTATCATTTTTTTTTTTATTATTATTATTATTATTATTATTATTATTATTATTGCTACTAGATACTTGCGTGTAAAGTGTATTTTTATGACAGTATAGAGACGCAATTCCCGTAATATATACACATTATTACAGTTTTAACTATTCAAACAATGAATTCATGTTTTATGCAACGGTATATTTGAAAGCTTAATAAAAAATAAAATAAAAGTAAAAGCAAATATACCATAAAAATCAGCAGGTAAATTTGTAAATTACATATATTCTGACCTAAAACTGCCATTTAGTTTTTTTTACAATTTTTATTATTAAAGCTTTCTCCTGCAATCACATTCTGATGCTTCACAACTTCATATTTTTTAGATTTGCATCATGAAAATCTTTATTTTATGCATTTTTCTAATGCAAATTTAGTGGGAACTTTGACATTTAATTTCACAGAATAAATCCAGCAGGTGAAGGGTAAAATCGTTTTTTTTAACCTTGTTGAAAAAAAAGGAAAGCTCTGCAAAAACGTCCCCTTATGACTGCAGATAGTGCAGGATTTTCACACACAATAATAGTGTATTATTATAACAAATGATCTAATTAGTATATTAGTTAGTATAATTAGTATATATATATATTAGCAAATAGTAGTTATTGTGAATGACCTGATGTAATACAAATTAAATAACCGCTCCTAATTAGTTTGATGCCTCATTAGCACTACAGACATTGAAAATATACAATGGGGGAGATTTACTAAAACTGGTGCACTCAGAATCTGGTGCAGCTGTGCATAGTAACCAGTCAGCTTCCAGGTTTTTATTGTCAAAGCTTAATTGAACAAGCTGAAGTTAGAAGCTGATTGGTTACTATGCACAATTGCACCCGATTTGTGTGCATAAGTTTTAGTACATCTCTTCCAATGTCTATTTTTAATGAAGTCCACACATGGAATTTATGTTCAGTTTTTTTTTTTTTTTATAAATCTGCCATTAGGTATGATCACTGGGAATCATTTGCAATATCATAAATATGAGGTAAAAATATCATCATTGACAATTAGAATCTGGTTAACTCTTGCACAATGCACACATCTGAGTTTGCCAGATAATGAAAAATATGCTGTTTTGCTGTTTGCTGTGCACATTATTTACTAAAGAGCTGAGGTGGGATAAATCTGGGCTCACTTTAAACATCAAGCCCAGAATCAGTTTGCTACATATCATTTTAAAATTTAGTACATTTGATGATTTTTGTGAATTTTTAAAAAATCATTAGAACACTTGATTCTTTACCACATACAACATGTGGTGTGCATTTGAGAAGTTTTTCTCAGTTCAGTTCTGGACAGTTCTCAGAGGAAAAATCTCTTCTGCAGCCGTTTATGAAGCTGAGAACTTCAAATTTTGTGAGATATTAATATTATGTGCAGTCGAGTTCAAGAGGTAAAACTAAAGTTTAAAAGAACATGTAATTACACGTTTTCAGTAACTGTGATAACTAAGTAAATATATATATATATATATATATATATATATATATATATATATATATATATATATATATATATATATATATATATATATTAATATCATTATTATTATTATTACTTAACCACTTGCTTACTGGGCCCTTAAACCCCCCTCCTATCCAGACCAATTTTCAGCTTTCAGCGCTGATGCACTTTGAATGACAATTGCGCGGTCATACAACACTATACCCATATGAAATTTTTATCATTTTTTCACCACAAATAGAGCTTTCTTTTGGTGGTATTTGATCACCTCTGCAGTTTTTACTTTTTGTTAAAAAAATGTAAAAAACTGAATTTTTAAAAAAAAAAAAAATTTATTTTTTTATATTTTGTTATAAAAAATTTAAAACAGGTAATTTTTCTCCTTCATTGATGAACGCTGATGAGGCAACAGTGATGGGCACTGATAGGTGGCAGTGATGGGCACTGATCAGTTATACTGATAGGCAGCACTGCTAGGTGGCACTGATTGGCACTACTGGTGGGCATTGATAGGTGGCACTTGTGGGCATTGATAGGTGGCACTTGTGGGCATTGATAGGTGGCACTTGTTGGCACTGTTAGTTGGCACTGTGGGCACTGTTAGGTGGCATTGTTAGGTGGCACTGTGGGCACTGTTAGGTGGCACTGTGGGCAGGATTAGGTGGCACTATTAGGTGGCACTGATGAGGCAGATGTGCCTCTTCCACTTCGGGACCGATGTCCCTCACATCTGAGCCGGTGATCGACTTTTTTTTCTACTCACGCTGTCAGCGTGAGTAGAAAAAAAAACGGTTACCGATCTTTTTTTTACATCATGTGATCAGCTGTCATTGGCTGACAGCCGATCACATGGTAAGGGGCCGGGACCGGCCCCTTCCTTAGATCGGCGATCACCCGAGTCTCAGTGACTCGGTGATCACAGCACGCTCAGCAGAGCGTGTGCTCAGGGGAGGCCGTCATATGACGGCCTCCCGGGAATTCAGGTCCACGCTGTGGCCGCCATTCGGCCATAGCGCGGATGCCAAGTGGTTAAGGTACTTATATAGCGCCGTCAATTTACGCAGTGCTTTACATATACATTGTACATTCACATCGGTCCCTACCCTCAAGGAGCTTACAATCTAAGGTCCCTAACTCACATTCATATACTAGAGCCAATTTAGACAGAAGCCAATTAACCTACCAGCATGTCTTTGGAGTGTGGGAGGAAACTGGAGTACCTGGAGGAAACCCACACAGGCACAGGGAGAACATGCAAACTCCAGGCAGGTAGTGTCAGGGTTGGGATTCAAACCAGTGACCCTTTTTACTGCTAGGCGAGAGTGCTGCCCACATATATATATATACACACACATATATATATATATATATATATATATATATATACACTTGTATATAGTATATATTTATATGTTGTTAATATTCCTTTTTAACCCACTGGCGCTGATATTAGGAAGAAAGAAGCCTTCTTCTTCTAATTGCACCAGCTTCTCTCCCAGATTCTCCACCTCCGAGCTGGTGAATCTGGAAGGGAGATATTTCAGTGTAACGGTTGTGAGATCTTCAGATCTCACTTTTATAAACTGGCGTCCTTTTATGAAACTGCGGTAAAATACCGCTATTCAGTTCTCAGGCATTCTCAGAAGAGATCGTTCTCCTCTGAGTGCCTGTTTATGAAGGACTGTAGCTTGCTTCTCATGTTGAGTTGAGAAGCGATCTACAAACGGAACTCCTGAGAACGGCTCCTCTCACTGTAATCTCGCGTGATGTAGCGGGATTACAGTATGAGGAAGTGTAAAATACAAAAGTTGAACACGATTCAGCAAACATTATTCCCCAACATATTAATAAAATAATCAAGTTAAATTCCCCTACACAATATACATTAACCTAATTATTAAAAAAAATGTTTTTATCAATATTTAAAGATCATATATGTGCCTATTTAAACATGAATTGTGTATAGTAAATGAATGTAATCTACATATGTAATGCAGCTATACACCATTCATATACATACAAAATACATTTATAATCATTAAAAAATATTTTTAATAAAATATACAAGTATAAATATTTATTAATAAATTAAAATAAAATATATGTCATAATTGATAAACACCCATATAACTGTAATAGAACATGCCATGGGTAAAACCATATTTCAGGGTTACAAAATTTTATTTACTAATAAATTAAAAATTATATAAAAATGACATTAATAATAGCATTTAAATGCAGGTAGAATAATATATATATATATATATATATATATATATATATATATATATATATATATATATATATATATATTTATGGTCGGAGCCCTCCGTCCTGAGAGATATGAAGCACATAAACCCTGGCCTGCTGTATGGTAAACCCAGATCTGCTGGGTGGTATGCCAGAGAAGGGCGCATACCTTAAGAAAGTAATGGATGTTTCTGTAGAGAAATTGTTTGAAGAGAAGTACCCCAAGAAGGGGAATGGGTGGGTGGGTACCGCGCACTGGAACCGACACAGACCATCCTGGGTGGTCTGGTTAAATACCCTCCAGGCTCCTCCCATAACTTCAGGCCAGTAAACCGGCCTTCCTATTTATGGTCGGAGCCCTCCGTCCTGAGAGATATGAAGCACATAAACACGTCACAAGACTAACAACATAAAATAGACCTGAAGTGTGCCCTGGCCTGCTGTATGGTAAACCCAGATCTGCTGGGTGGTATGCCAGAGAAGGGCGCAAAAAGACTTGGTTAGGGAGGTAATGATTTAAGTTTACTGACATACTACAGGGCAAGCTTGCCAAAGGCTTGTGACATTTCTGCTTGTGGATTGGGAATGTATCGAGCGAAGCAAGCGAATTTCCACCTGCCCATCTTCTTGATGACGTGTTCCGGGACCCGTTTCGTGAGGCTGCTGATGCTACTCCAATGCGAAAGAATTTCCAGAGAATTGTCCGGGGTCAAGGCCTAAGTTGGGCAAAAGATTTCTAACGTGTCTAGTGAACTGGCTGCTACTTAGAGGGCTAGTAGGGAACGGTAGTATTGGCTGCCCTCCGAGAGGTCGGGCAGATGAGCTAATAACTGGTCTAGAATGGCCACGGGCACCAGGCGTTTACGAGTCTGGGAAGTATGATATCTACACCGGGACCAGACTGTTGTGTTTCGGACACCATGAGGTCCCGGATGAAGTAACTTTGGTGGCGTGTCAGGTGGCGTCTATGTAACATGTTACTGGGGCCGGTGACCGTGAATTCACTGGGGCATAAGAAACCGCAGAAAGCCAGGTAGATGGCTGCGTGAACGACCGGGCTGAAATTAACCCAAAGGGGAATGTGACAGGATGGTAGACCTGTCTCGGAATATGGCGCTGGTCGCAGGCAGGCGTTTACTGTTGATTTGGAGTTGTCTGTGACTACCGTGCAGTGTAGACTTGACCGCATAGGCGGTAACCAAAGATGGTTTGGTAGGATTTTGTAAGGAGATGAAATGCTGGATGCCAGCTAAGTAGAGACTAATGGTATAGTGTGAAAATGCCAACTGTGTGTGGCAAGATGATATGAAGGCCAGGATGTGATGGAAATCTCCTGATACTGCCCCAGGGTTTGAGGCTAGGAACCTGTCATGGATTTTCCAGGCAGTACGGTAGGCCTTCAGGGCGTTTGTGAGAAAATGATAGATTAATAAGGCAGGTAGCATTGTGAAGGTGTTTGTTTTAATCCGAGGTTAGCTACGACCAATGTGGGATAAGAAACATGGTCGGGTCGGTTCCAGATCCCTGCGAAAGAATAACGCAAAGTTTAAACGGGTAGTGCGTCGGCCAGAGTATTGCATTTGCCTGGGATGTAGATGCAGCGAACATTATTTGGTGCTGTGGGGATAGTTGCACCAGCCTGCTCAGGAAGGCCATGATGGCCAGCGAGTTGAACCTGCTTTTATTTAGAATACTAGCTGTGGCTTGGTTGTCTGTGGTAAACGACAGTGTTTGTCCTGCCCAGTTACTGCGCCAGACATGAGCTGCTGCAATAATGGGGTAGAGTTCAATCAAAGAAAAGGACTAACTGAAGCCGGGAATCAAAAGGATTTCTGATGGCCATGGCCCTTCAAATCAAAGATAGCCAAAAAATTGACGCGAGGACCTGTGGAGGCTGCGGCGTCCGTGACTACCTGAGATGAAGAGGGAGATGCTAACGGAATGAACATTGACATACCATTCCAGTTGATGAGAAATTCATTCCATCTGGGCAGATCCGCTATTTCTGGCATGTCTAATTTGAGGATTTAGTCAGGAACTTGTACTTGGGAGAGAAACACTAGGAGGCGTGAGATAAGGGTCACCTCGAGTCTGGTTTTTTAAGTGCTACTAAAAAGATGAAGTGGGCTGTATGAGCGCCACTGAGTGTGCTTGCAGAGATTGCAAGGAGTATATGTTGAGATGCATGTTTGCAGTGATTGCAAATGGGTATATGCTGAGATGCGTGTTTTTGCAGCGGTTGCAAGGACTATATACTGAGATGCGTGTTTTTGCAGCGATTGCAAGGGGTATATACTAAGATGCGTGTTTTTGCAGCGATTGCAAGGGGTATATACTAAGATGCGTTTTTTTTTTTTGCCGTGACTGCAAAATGGGTAAATGCCGAGATGCGTGTTTTGCAGTGATTGCAAGGAGTTTATACTGAGATGTGTGTTTTGCAGCAATTGCAAAAAATGGGTATATGCTGAGACGCGTGTTTTGCAGTGATTGCAAGTGGGTAAACACTAAGATGCGAGTGTTTTCAGCAATTGCGAGGAGTTTATACTGAGATGCATGTTTTGCAGTGATTGCAAACGGGTATGTGGTAAGTTGCGTGTATTTGTAGCGATTGCAAGGAGTCATGATGAGATGCGTGTCTTGCAGTGATTGCAAGGAGTCATGATGAGATGCGTGTCTTGCAGCGATTGCAAGGAGTCATGATGAGATGCGTGTCTTGCAGCGATTGCAAGGAGTCATGATGAGATGCGTGTCTTGCAGCGATTGCAAGGAGTCATGATGAGATGCGTGTCTTGCAGCGATTGCAAGGAGTCATGATGAGATGCGTGTCTTGCAGCGATTGCAAGGTGTTACGATGAGATGCGTGTCTTGCAGCGATTGCAAGGAGTTATGATGAGATGCGTGTCTTGCAGCGATTGCAAGGAGTTTATGATGAGATGCGTGTCTGTGAATGTTAATGCTTTAATACACGTAAGGCTGAAGATCTGAATCCTAAGTTCCACTGCATTCGTAAGCGCCAATGCAACTAGTTCAAACCGGGCTGAGGTATAAGCACCGGTGGGGTTTATTTGTGAAAGATCAGTCGAAGAAGTTTTGTATTGCCCAGGATCCGAATCGTTGAGCTGGTGCTGCGATTTGGACTCGGATCGGTCGGTGGAGTTGTACGGTTGGTGGAGTTCGTATTGCCAAGGATCCGAATCATTGCACTGATGCTGTGACTAGATTCGGATCGGTTGTGGATGTGAGGTGACGAGGGAGCTTGTATGGATTGCTGGATCCGAATCGCTGAGCCGGTGCTGCGACTGGACTCGGATCGGTTGGTGATGCTTTGTATTGCAGAGGATCCGAATCATTGAGCCGGTGCTACGACTGGACTCGGATTGGCCGGTGGGGTTTGTAATGCCGAGGATTCTGCATCATTGAGCCAGTATGCGACTGGACTCGGATCGGTCGGTGAAAGTTGGGTTGGCAAGGATCCGAATCGTTGAGCCAGTGCTATGACTGGACTCGGATCGGTTGGTGACGCTTTGTATTGCAGAGGATCCGAATCATTGAGCCGGCGCTACGACTGGACTCGGATCGGTCGGTGAAAGTTGTATTTGGCAAGGATCTGAATCATTGAGCCGGTGCTACGACTGGACTCGGATTGGTCAGGGAAAGTTGGGTTGGCAAGGATCCAAATCGTTTAGCCAATGCTACAACTGGACTCGGATTGGACGGTGGGGTTTGTAATGCTGAGGTTTCTGAAACATTGAGCCGGTATGCGACTGGACTAGATCGGTCGGTGAAGTTGGGTTGGCAAGGATCCGAATCGTTGAGCCGGTGCTACGACTGGACTCGGATTGGATGGTGGGGTTTGTAATGCCTAGGATCTTTAATCATTGAGCCGGTATGCGACTGGACTCGGATCAGTTGGTGAAAGTGGGTTTGGGAAGGATCCGAATAGTTTAAGCCGGTGCTACGACTGGACTCGGATTGGATGGTGGGGTTTGTAATGCTAAGGATCCGAATCATTGAGCCGGTGTTACGACTGGACTCGGATCGGTCGGATGAAAGAAGCACACTGTTGGTGAGTGCTTGTGTATGCTGAGGATCCGAATCATTGAGCCGGTGTTGCGACTGGACTCGGATCGGTCGGATGAAAGAAGCACACTGTTGGTGAGTGCTTGTGTATGCTGAGGATCTGAATCATTGAGCCGGTGTTGCGACTGGACTCGGGTCGGTGGGATGAAAGAAGCACACTGTTGGTGAGTGCTTGTGTATGCTGAGGATCCGAATCATTGAGCCGGTTTTGCGACTGGACTCGGATCGGTCGGATGAAAGAAGCACACTGTTGGTGAGTGCTTGTGTATGCTGAGGATCCGAATCATTGAGCCGGTGTTGCGACTGGACTCGGATCGGTCGGATGAAAGAAGCACACTGTTGGTGAGTGCTTGTGTATGCTGAGGATCCGAATCATTGAGCCGGTGTTGCGACTGGACTCGGATCGGTTGGTGATGTTTGTATTGCCAAGGATCCGAATCTTTAAGCCGGTGCTGCGACTGGACTCGGATCGGTTGGTGGAGTTCGTATTGCAGAGGATCCGAATCTTTGCGCTGATTATGCGACTAGATTCAGATCGGTTGTGGATGTAAGGTGACGATGGGGCTTGTGTTCCGGATCCGAATCGTTGAGCCGGTGCTGCAACTGGACTCAGATTGGCTGACGGTGTTAGTGGTTGATAGGGCTTGTGATTTGCTGAGGATCTAAATCATAGGGCCGATGTTGCGACTACATTCGTTGTAAGTGATTTGTTCCCGAAGGTGGCTTGTGCTTATTCGTACGGTTCTTACTACCTAGTCGGTAAGATACCAGTGGTGCCGAGTGGAGGCTGTCATGAGTCGTAACATCGCAGATGCGACTGGGCTCGAATGAGGAACGGAGAAAGGCAGTAAGTACGGATGTGTGCGAATAACCGAATAAGACCTACGAAGTTGTAGGTGGTTTACGAAGGGGAACATAAAGTAACGGTTCGGTAGCAGGTAACCACAAGTCCTACCTGCGACAGTGAGTGTGGGACAATTGATGAAAACCTACGACCAATCTGGAAGGACATGCAGTGAGTTGGTAGAGTCGGCCTCTGCAATGCATCTGATATGAATCAGTTTGTAAAACGTGTTAAATTAATCCGATATAAATCGGTAGTAAGGAGTATCTGATACTAATTGGTTGTAGAGTGTATGCCATCCCTTACTGTGAAACTAAACACCTATCAACCACCCATCCCCCCAGGCTAATCAAGTGCAGAGAAAGCACCAGGTGGGCTCAACCACACCTCAATCAGCCACAGAAACCCATACAAACAATACATGCTGATCTGCTAATGAATGAGATGGCAACCCCATGGGCCATGAATTTCATAACCAGTGAAGCCTATTGCGAGTGATATTGAGAACGACCGACAGTGACTGGAGGCTTGGGTCTACGAATGAATCGTATATTTGTCAGAAGGAACTTTACGAATGTACTACGCCTGTGTGGAATGATGTCGGGGCATGAGCGACAACAACTCCGGGGCAGGTTTTTTCACGAAAGGGGTGCAGGATAAGAAGCATAATAAACCGCAAGATTTTGCACATGACACGAAAGTTTGGATACTACCTGCGACCGCGAGTGGGAACCGCCGACGAAGACCACGAATGAAAAGCCGGAGTGCACCTGCGATTGAATGCACAGACTACCGAACATGAGGTGAGCTGGGAAGAGTCAGCCCTGTGATGTGAGCTACCGCGCACTGGAACCGACACAGACCATCCTGGGTGGTCTGGTTAAATACCCTCCAGGCTCCTCCCATAACTTCAGGCCAGTAAACCGGCCTTCCTATATATATATATATATATATATATATATATATATATATATATATATATATATATATATATGTATATATAATTGTTAACAGTTATTTATATATATGTTATGTCAAACAAACCCACCTATATCTCACATTTTTGAAAATATTTTATCATATCTTTTTATGTGACAACACTGAATAAATGACACTTTGCTACAATGTAAAGTAGTGAGTGTACAGCTTGTATAACAGTGAAAATTTGCTGTCCCCTCAAAATACCTCAACACACAGCCGTTATTGTCTAAACCGCTGAAAACAAAAGTGAGTAGACCCCTAAATGAAAATGTCCAAATTGGGCCCGAAGTGTCAATATTTTGTGTGGCCACCATTATTTTCCAGCACTGCCTTAACCCTCTTGGTCATGGAGTTCACCAGAGCTTTACAGGTTGCCACAGGAGTCCCCTTCCACTCCTCCATGATGACATCACGGAGCTGGTCGATGTTAGAGACCTTGCACTCCTCCACCTTCCATTTGAGGATACCCCACAGATGCTCAATAGGGTTTAGGTCTGGAGACATGCTTGGCCAGTCAATGACCTTTACCCTCAGCTTCTTTAGCAAGACAGTGGTCGTGTTGGAGGAGTGTTTGGGGTCGTTATCATGTTGGACTACTACCCTGCGGCCTAGTCTCTGAAAGCAGGGGATCATGTCACAGTACATTTGGGCATTCATGGTTGTCTCAATGAACTGTTGCTCCCCAGTGCTGGGAGAACTCACGAAGCCCAAGACCATGACACTCCCACCACCATAATTGACTGTAGGCAAGACACACTTGTCTTTGTACTCATCACCTGGTTGCCGCCACACACGCTTGACACTATCTGAACCAAATACGTTTATCTTGGTCTCATCAGACCACAGGACATGGTTCCAGTAATCCATGTCCTTAGTCTGCTTGCCTTCAGTAAACTGTCTGCAGGCTTTCTTCATCATCTTTAGAAGAGGCTTCCTTCTGGGATGACAGCCATGCAGACCAATTTGATGCATTGTGCGGCGTATGGTCTGAGCACTGACAGGCTGACCCCCCACCCCTTCAACCTCTGCAGAAATGCTGGCAGCACTCATACGTCTATTTCCCAAAGACAACCTCTGGATATGACGCTGAGCACGTGCACTCAACTTCTTTGGTCAACAATAGCGAGGCCTGTTCTGATTGAAACCTATGCTGTTAAACCGCTGTATGATCTTGGCCACTGTGCTGCAGCTGAGTTTAAGGGTCTTGGCAATCTTCTTATAGCCTAGGCCATCTTTATGTAGAGAAACAACTCCTTTTTTTCACATCTTTAGAAAGTTTGTTGCCATGGGGTGCCATGTTGAACTTCTGGTGACCAGTATGAGGGAGAGCGATAACACCAAATTTAACACACCTGCTCCCTATTCACACCTGAGACCTTGTACCACCAATGAGTCACATGACACCGGGGAGGGAAAATGGCTAATTGGGCCCAATTTGGACATTTTCACTTAGGGGTGTACTCACTTTTGTTGCCAGCGGTTAAAACATTAATGGCTGTGTGTTGAGTTATTTTGAGGGGACAGCAAATTTACATTGTTATACAAGCTGTACACTAACTATTTGACATCATAACAAAGCATCATTTCTTCAGTGTTGTCACGTGAAAAGATATAATAAAATATTTACAAAAATGTGAGGGGTGTACTCACTTTTGTGAGATACTGTAAATAGATAGAGAGAAAGAGAAAGAGACTGGCATCACAATTGTGCAATCACAGATATTGCATGTGACGCATTGCTGTGCATATCACATGCAATGTTTGTGCGATGCAAATTTAAATCATTTGCACCAAAATGGTACAGGACCCTTTATTTGGTCCGCACTGGAATCAGATCGCATGGGTGTGAACACCCATGCGATCTGATTCCTGCACCATTACATAGTTTGCACTGCGATCTGTGAAATAATCTGGGGGGTGTCATTAACTTTACATTGACACCCGCAGTGGTACGCAGATGTCAATGCAGGTGTGATGTGGAAACCCGCACAGGAATCACGCATCGCACAAGTGTGAACCCAGCCAGAGACGTGAACATCTAAAATATATATATATATATATATATAGATATATAGATATATATCTATATATATATATATATAGTCATAAAAGGACATTATTATTATATTATTATTATTTAAGGTACATTGTACATTCACATCGGTCCCTACCCTCAAGGGGCTTACAATCTAAGGTCCCTAACTCACATTCATATACTAGGGCCAATTTAGACAGAAGCCAATTAACCTACCAGCATGTCTTTGGAGTGTGGGAGGAAACCGGAGTACCCGGAGGAAACCCACGCAGGCACAGGGAGAACATGCTATATATACACACATATATATACACTTGTATATAGTATATATTTATATGTTGTTAATATTCATTTTAACCCACTGGTGCTGATATTAGGAAGAAAGAAGCCTTCTTCCTCTAATTGCACCAGCTTCTCTCCCAGATTCTCCACCTCTGAGCTGGTGAATCTGGAAGGGAGATATTTCAGTGTAAGGCTCCATGCACACTGGACTTAAAAAACGTTGATTCTACAGGCATTTGACTTTTTTTTCACCTGCCTCTAGAAGCACTTCTATTGTGTTCTATGTGTCTTTGCACATTATGACTACTACAGGCGTTTTCTGTCAGGGATGTTCAGAGGCAGGAAAAAAAAACCCTTCTTTATCTTGTTTTCTGGAGAAGTCTAGGAGCTGTAAAAATGTCAGTCTCTCCTAAACTGCTCTTATCTCTTCTGAACGTCATGTTTCAACATTTTTTTAGTAAAAAAAAAGGTGTGTTGTCACTGTACATCATTTCCTGGCTTTTGCAGAGGGGCGTGTAATGCAAAAAAGCCTATAAACGAAATGCTCTTAAACTCTCATAGACTCGCCTAAACTTTGTACAATATGCTTTCAATTTGTGTCTTTTATGCCATGTTTTTAAGCCAAAAACATTGACGGTTTTTCTGCTCCTAGTGTGCATGGTTCAGATCTCACGTTTATAAACTAGATGTTTGTGACAGAACGGTCATGTACTGTGATGAGAAGCGGAGAACATGTTCTCTGCTCCTTATCTCAGCTACATAAACCAATACACCCCAGAGGATCACGGCTGATCTTTGTTTTATAAAGGGACACCAAGAGAGAGGGTCAGGTAAAATGCATTGATATTATCTGGACCCAGCAAGGAGCAGCCTTGTATGTTTAATGAGTTTTGGCAAGAGCAACAAAATAATTATTGAGATCTACACTTTATTCAGTTTTTTTTCTAGTAGACTCTGTGATTTTGAAACAAGAGACAGTGATTAGAAACTGCAGGCATTTTTATATCTACTGGTGGACCATTCTTTCTTAGCAGTTAGTTTGTATTCCTTTAGAGTTCGGTATTTAATTCATGTATTAATTGCAGCAGTTTTTTTTAGGTCATATGCTTCTGCTACATTGTACCATCCTCTATTGTATACACATAAGAGAAGTTTCAATATGTTCTTGCTTGTTTATACAGAAACAAAAATGAAGTAGTTTTTACAATATATTTGCCAGGCCACAGTTCTCTAGTGATGCAAGGATAATTTTCTATCTTGATTTACTAAGAGCCCTTTCACACCGAGCCACGGGGGGCGTCGGCGGTAAAGAGGAGCTATTTTTGGCGCCGCTTTACCGTCGTTTTAGAGGCGCTATTCGGTCGCTAGCAGGGTGGTTTTAACCCCCCGCTAGCGGCCAAAAAGGGGTTAAATCCGTCAGCGGCATTTTGCTGGTGGTATCGCAGCGCTGCCCCATGGATTTCAATGGGGAGCAGTGGTGGAGGAGCGGTAAGTTCACTGCTCCTTCACTGCTCCAAAGAAGCTGCTGGCAGGACTTTTTGTGACGCCCTGCCAGCGCACACTCCAGTGTGAAAGCCCTCGGGCTTTCACACTGGAGTGAAAGGAGCCGCTTTTTTCAGGCGCTATACAGGCGCTTTTTTTTAGCACTGTCACGCTTGAAAAACGCTGGCAGTGTGAAAGGGGTCTGAAAGAGAATAGACTGTTGATACACATAATAATTGACTGTTCATGTAAAATAATGCATTTGGGTGGCAAAAATATGAATGCAATCTATACACTGGGGAGAACCTCTGGGGGAATGCAGGATGGAAAAGGACCTGGGGGTCCTAATAGATGATAGGCTCAGCAATGGCATGCAATGCCAAGCTGCTGCTAGCAAAGCAAACAGAATATTGGCATGCATTAAAAAGGGGATCAACTCCAGAGATAAAACAATAATTCTCCCGCTCTACAAGACTCTGGTCGCACCTAGAGTATGCTGTCCAGTTCTGGGCACCAGTCCTCAGGAAGGATGTACTGGAAATGGAGCGAGTACAAAGAAGGGCAACTAAGCTAATAAAGGGTCTGGAGGATATTAGTTATGAGGAAAGGTTGCGAGCACTGAACTTATTATCTCTGGAGAAGAGATGCTTGAGAGAGGATATGATTTCAATTTATAAATATCGTACTGGTGACCCCACAATAGGGATAAAACTTTTTTTTGTGGAAGGGAGTTTAACCACTTGCCAACCAGCCGCCGCAGTTTTACTGCGGCAGAATGGCACAGCTGGGCGAAACAACATTATGTAACAGCCCTGTGGCCACTAGGGGCGCGCGCAAGTTCCGGTGAGTTCCGGCAGATGCTAGTGTCCGATCACCGCCAGGCTCCCGTGATCACTGGTGACACACCGAAAATCGGGATCTGTGTGTGTAAACACACAGTTTCCAGTTCCCTGAGGGGAGAAGAGACTAATCGTCTGTTCATACAAAGTAAGAACAGCGATCTGTCATCTCCCTCTTCAATTAGAACGAGAGGGAACACAATTAACCCCTTGATCGCCCCCTAGTGTTAACTCTTTCCCTGCCAGTGACATTTTTACAGTAATCAGTGCATTTTTATAGCACTGATAGCTGTATAAATGCCAATGGTCCCAAAAATGTGTCAAAAGTGTCCGATGTGTCCGCCATAATGTCACAGTCCCGATAAAAATCGCAGATCGCGGCCATTACTAGTAAAAAAATTAATAATAAAAATGCTATAAATCTATAACTTTTGTGCAAACCAATCAATATACGCTTATTGCGATTTTTATTACCAAAAATATGTAGAAGAATACATATCGGCCTAAACTGAGAAAAAAATAGCCTTTTTTTAAAAAAAAAATGGGGATATTTATTATAGCAAAAAGTACAAAATATTGCGTGTTTTTCAAAATTGTCGCTCTTTTATTGTTTATAGCGCAAAAAACAAAAACCGCAGAGATGATCAAATACCACCAAAAGAAATCTCTATTTGTGGGGAAAAAAGGACATTCATTTTGTTTGGGTGCAGCGCCGCACGACTGTGCACTTGTCAGTTAAAGCGACGCAGTGCCGAATCGCAAAAAATGGCCTGGTCATTCAGCAGCCAAATCTTCCGGGGCTGAATCGGTTAACAAGACACGTGGCCACTGATTAAAATTAGAAGAAAAGAGGTTTAACCTTAAACTACGTAGAGGGTTCTTTACTGTAATGCTCTGTAAACACGATATGATTTTCCGACAACAAATGTTGGATGTGAGCTTGTTGTCAGAAAGTCCGACCGTGTGTATGCTCTATAGAACATTTGTTGGCAGAATTTCCGCCAACAAATGTTTGAGAGCAGGTTTTCAAATTTTCCGACAACAAAACCTGTTGTCGGAAATTCCAAGCGTGTGTATATAATTCCGAAGCACAAAAGTCCAGGCATGCTCGGAATCAAGCAGAAGAGCTGCACTGGCTATTGAGCTTCATTTTTCTCGGCTCGTTGTACGTGTTGTACGTCACCGCGTTCTTGATGTTCCGAATTTCCGACAACATTTGTGTGACCATGTGTATGCAAGACAAGTTTGAGCCAACATCCTTCGGAAAAAAAATCCACGGTTTTGTTGTTGGAAAATCCTATCGTGTGTACTGGGCATAATAGCGGCAAAGATGTGGAATTCCCTTTCACAGGTGGTGGTCTCAGCGGGGAGCATCGATAGTTTAAAAAAAACTATTAGATAAGCACCTGAACAACCGCAACATACAGGGATATACAATGTAATACTGACATATAATCACACATAGGTTGGACTTGATGGACTTGTGTCTTTTTTCAACCTCACCTACTATGTAACTATTAGGGATGAGTTCGACTTGAACATTGGCTGTTCGCCCGTTAGTCGAAAAACTGAACATTATGGGCCCTTCGTGCCAAATTCGAGCGGCGCGTAACGGCCCATAATGCACTGCGGGAGCGCAATGCATTGCTGTATGATGATTGGCCAAAGCATGCACCATGATCTGCATGCTTTGGCCAATCCCAGCGCCCTCAGCTAAGAGAGCCATAATTGGTCAAAGGCAGGGTGCCTTTAGGCAATCATGGCTCAGGGGGACCAAGTCCACGCCCCACACTATATAAGTGTCATTTAGATTGAGCAGGCAGGCAGGGTATTCATTTAGCTCCAGTGTATTTAATATATATATATATACAGACAGTCTTGTATATATATATATATATATATATATATATATATATATATATATATATATATATATATATATATATATATATATCCACTGAATCCAGTTTAGCTATATCTGACTGCAGGCTGTTCCTGGTGTACTTTTTCTAATATACTTCAGGCGGTGTACACAGTACACAGTACTGTGCACCCATAGTGCAGTTGCTACTACTTTCCTGGTGGTGTACACAATACAGTACACCCATAGTTGTTATTACACTTCTGCTGGTGTACACAGTACCGTGACCCCTAGTGTAGTTCCTACTACTTTCCTGGTGGTGTACACAATACATACAGTGCACCCATAGTTGTCATTACACTTCTGTTGGTGCACGGTACACAGTACCGTGCACCCCTAGTGCAGTTGCTACCACTTTTCTGGTGGTGTACACAGTACACAATACATACAGTGCACCCATAGTTGCTATTAGACTTCTGGTGGTGTACACAATACCGTTCACCCCTAGTGCAGTTGCTACTACTTTTCTGGTGGTGTACACAATACAGTACATCCACAGTTGTTATTACACTTCTGATAGTGTACACTGTACTGTGCACCCCTAGTGCAGTTGCTACTACTTTTCTGGTGGTGTACACAATACAGTACACCCATAGTTGTTATTACACTCCTGTTGGTGTACACAGTACCGTGCACCCCTAGTGCACTTGCTACTACTTTTCTGGTGGTATACACAGTACACAATACAGTGTAGTGTGGTTTTGCTAAACAAAATTTACAGCATGTCCAGAAGGCCACAAAGGAGAGGCAGACGCTCACAGGCCACTAAAAGAGGGCAAGCAGGCTCCGTGTCTACAGTGCTGGTCGTGGACACGGTGCATCCTCAGCACATGGCCGTGGGGCACGCTTGTCCTTTTTTTTCTGCAGCTGGCCATTTTATTGAGCCACAACATGCAGAAGAGTTGGTGGAATGGATAACAAAGCCCTCCTCATCCTCTGTCACCCAGGCTCAGAGTGGTTTGCCTGCCAATGCAGCTGCCAAAGCGGTCTATTTCATCGGCTACATGTCAACAGTCACTCCTTCCCTAGCCCCACCATCATGCACGGAGTAGTCCCCTGAACTATTCAACCACAGTGTCGGGTACATGCTGCAGGAGGATGCGCAGTGATTTGAAGGCTCCGATGATGGTACCCAGGTTGAGGAAGGGAGTAATGTGAGCCTAGAGAGAGGGGGTGCCCAGGAAGGTCTAAAACTGGCAGTCATGTATCCCTGAGCTGCAGTATACTGCCAAGTTTGCTCCAGTGATGAGGGGATGATGAGGTCACTGACTCTACTTGGGTGCCTGATAGAAGAGAGGAGGAGGAGGCACATCTCCAATGAGGCAGGATGCCCTCCAGAGGGCAGCTTAAGGGCAGCCACCCTATTGCATCACGCCGCAGAGCTAAGCAGGTACAGGGCGCTGATGACTCCCCACATATTTTAAAAAGGTCTTTGGTGTGGGCCTTTTTTGACACATGTGCAGCAGATCGCACCGTTGCTGTTTGCAACATATGTCTGAAGCGTATCAAGCGTGGCCAAAACAGCAGCTGCTTGGGCACCACATGCTTGACCAGACATATGACGACCTCCCATGCAGACCGTAGGCAACAGCACTTAAAAGACCCACATCAAAGAGCAAGGTGGACCTCTCCTTGCTCCTCATCAGCTGGGATATCCAACCCCACTATACCTCCAGTCCTCTCAGAAACCTGCACTGAGAGGAATGAAGGTATAGAAATAGGTGTCTCAAGTACTTGCGGCCAATCTGCTAGCGGTACACTAACATCGGATTTTAGCAGGCAAATTTCCCTACCCTTGCTAAACCATCAAAGAAATTCATTCTCAGCCATCCACATGCTCAGCGTCTGAATGCTAGCTTGGCCAAATTGCTAGCACTGCAACTGCTGGTAGACTCTGCCCCCTTTCATGAATTTGTGGAATGTGCGGTACCTCAGTGGCAGGTTCCCAAACACCATTTATTTTCACAGAAGGCCATTTCGGCTCTCTACCAGCATGTGGAAGGCAATGTCTTGGCCTCGTTGGACAGGGCGGTCAGAAGTAAGGTGTATATTACTGCTGACTCATGGTACAGCAGGCATGGACAGGGACGTTACCTTTCTTTCACAGCGCACTGGGTAACTCTGCTGGCAGCTGGGAAGGATGCAGGACAGGGTTCAGTATTGTTGGAGCTTGTTCCGTCACGACACCTCCAAAATGCTAGTGGTGATTCTGCTAGAGCTCTCTCCTCCACCCCCTCCTCTTCTTCTTCCTCTATGGCCTCTTGCTCTGCAGATTTCTCCTCTGAACCAGTGGTGCTCCGTAGGCGTTCAAGGGGATACGCAAACATTCAGGCAAAAAGATGCTATGCGGTGCTTCAGTTGGTCTGCTTAGGGGACAGGAGCCACACTGGGGCAGAGATTCTGTCAGCTCTGCAGGGGCAGGCTCAGAGTTGGTTGATGCCACACCAGCTTCAGCCAGGAATGGTTGTATGCAACAATGGCACCAACCTCCTCTCCGCCCACGGGGACACTTGACCCATGTTCCCTGTTTGGCTCACGTCCTGAATTTGGTGGTGCAGCGGTTCTTGAGCAGGTACCCTGGTTTACAGGATCTCTTGAGGCAGGCCAGGAAAGTCTGTGGTAATTTCTGCCGGTCATATAATGCCAGTGCTCGGCTGGCTGACATTCAAAGAGAATGCAACCTGCCCAAGAACCGCCTCATTTGTGACATGCCCACCAGGTGGAACTCAACGTTGGCAATGCTGCAGCAGCTTCAAACACAGCAGAGGGCCATCAATGAGTACCTGTGTGAGTATGGCACCAGGACAGGGTCAGGGGAGTTTGGCTTTTTTTCGCCACCCCAGCTGCTACTGATCAAGGATGTATGCACTGTCCTGTCACCATTTGAGGAGGCCACGAGGATGGTGAGCATTGACAGTGCATGCATCAGTGATACTGTCCCTCTTGTCTTCCTGTTGGAGCACAAGCTTCCTGGAATAATGGACAGAGCACTTGAGGCAGAAAAGCGGGAGGAAGAGGAGGACTTCCTTACCTCTCAAGGCCCCCTTTATCCAGATACTAGTATTGCTGCAGGCCTGCCGATCACACAGGAAGAAGAAGAGGAGAAGGAGGATTGTGTCAGCATGGAGGGGGAGGATAACACTGCATCAGCGGCAGTCTTCAAGGGATCGTTTGCAGTCCCCAGAAACCCATGGAGTTGTATGTGGCTGGGAGGAGGTGGTTGAGGATCATGTGATCCTTAGTGACCCAGAGGACTCAGAATCGAATGCCTCTGCAAACTTAAGCTTCATTGCCTCCCTGATCCTGCAAAGCCTGCGAAAGGACCCTAGGATTCGTGGTATCAAGGTGAGGGATCATTGCTGGCTGGCAAGCCTTCTTGATCCATGTTACAAGGGTAAGGTTGCAGAACTTATCCAGCCTTCTCAGAGGGAGACGAGGATGAAACATCTTCAAGAGGCTTTGAAGAAAGGTTTGTGCAATGCGTTTCCAGAGCCTGGAAGGTTACAATTTCCTGGTGCTGGACAACGTGTTGCTGAGGCTTTGCTCAGTCACAAAAAGAGCGGTGGAGGTGGCCGGCTGACCGATGCCTTCAGACAATTCTTCAGTCCTCAACGCCCAGGTCTGATCGGTTCCAGCAACCATCACCAGTGTCTGAATTACATGGTGCAGGAATATCTAGAGGCACCTTTCCACCAGAACATCCACTGGGTTACTGGGTCTTGAGGACGGACCACTGGCCAAAGCTTGCTTAATATGCAATTAAGCTACTGGCCTGTCCTGCATCCAGCGTTCTTTCCGAACGCACATTCAGTGCTGCTTCAGGTTTTGTAACCGATCACAGAGTGCACCAGTCCACAGACTCTGTTGATCGGCTCACATTCATAAAAATGAATCAGTCTTGTCTCACCAGCTACCAAGCATCTGATGCTGTTGTAACCAAATTATTTTTTCTATGGATGTGGGATCCCTTGAAGACTGCATATGCTGAGTGACTATCCTATTATGCTGAGTGACTATCCTATTCCTCCTCAATCTTCATGATGATAGCTTCTAGGAATATTTTCAGTTCAGGGCACCACCACCACTGCCTAAGGCACATTCAGTGCTGCTTCAGGCTTTGTAACTGATCACAGAGTGCACCAGTCCACAGACTCTGTTGATCGGCTCACATTCATAAAAATGAATCAGTCTTGTCTCACCAGCTACCAAGCATCTGATGCTGTTGTAACCAAATTTTTTTTCTATTAATGTGGGATCCCTTAAAGACTGCATATGCTGAGTGACTATCCTATTATGCTGAGTGACTATCCTATTCCTCCTCAATCTTCATGATGATAGCTTCTAGGAATATTTTCAGTTCAGTGCACCACCACCACTGCCTAAGGCCCAATTTTTCTGCCCCTGTTTACCAGGGGCATATAATTACAATTTTTGATATAATATTTCACAGCAGGGCCTGTTCCTGTGCTCAACAAAAGTATCTGTGAGGCTTTACAGTGTTGTGCCACCACCACCACGTCCTAAATCCCAATTTTTCTGCCCCTGTTTAACAGGGGCACGTAATTACAATTTTTGATTTACTATTTCACAGCAGGGCCTGTTCCTGTGCTTAACAAAAGTGTCTGTGAGGCTTTACAGTGTTGTGCCACCACCACCGCCTAAGGCCCAATTTTTATGCCCCTGTTTAACAGGGGCTGTAATTACAATTTTTGATCTAATATTTCACAGCAGGTCCTGTTCCTGCGCTCAACAAAAGTATCTGTGAGACTTTACAGTGTTGTGCCACCTCTACCGCCACCGCCTACGGCCCAATTTTTATGCCCCTGTTTAACGGGGGCATGTAATTAAAATTTTTGATCCAATATTTCACAGCAGGGCCTGTTCCTGTGCTTAACAAAAGTATCTGTGAGGCTTTACAGTGTTGTGCCACCACCATCACCACCGCCTAAGGCCCAATTGTTATGCCCCTGTTTAACAGGGGCGCGTAATTACAATTATTGATCTAATATTTCACAGCAGGGCCTGTTCCTGCTCTCAACAAAAGTATCTGTGAGACTTTACAGTGTTGTGCCACCACCAGCACCACCGCCTAAGGCCCAATTTTTATGCCCCTGTTTAACAGGGGCGCGTAATTACAATTTTTGATCTAATATTTAACAGCAGGGCCTGTTCCTGCGCTCAACAAAAGTATCGGTGAGGCTTTACAGTGTTGTACCACCACAACCACCGCCTAAGGCCCAGTTTTTATGCCCCTGTTTAACAGGGGCACGTAATTACAATTCTTGATATAATATTTCACAGCAGGGCCCGTTCCAGCGCCCACCAAGAGTAACTGTGAGGGCTTACAGTGTTCTGGTACCACCAACACCTAAGGCCCAATTTTCCACAGAGTGTATATAGGGTGTATATGGGTGTATATAGGGCAGGCCGTACAGTATATACAGGCGGTCCCCTATTTTCAAACACCCGACTAACAAACAACTCCTACTGGAGCTACATTTACAAAATGTACCTGTTCCAAATTACAAACAGATTCAATTTAAGAACAAACCTACAGTCCCTATCTTGTTTGTAACCCGGGAACCGCCTGTATACTGCTGCTGTTCAGAGTATATAGGGCCTGAGGGCCCCATGCCTTTTTTTTTTTTAAATTTGGGTGCGGGGTTCCCCTTAATATCCATACCAGACCCAAAGAGCCTGGTAATGGGGGGGGACATTACATTACAGCCGCAAGCAGTTTTTAAATGACTTTTATTCCTTTCGAAATGTCATTTTGTGTTCTAAACACGGGAAAAATGTGCCACTTTACAGGCATACTATAGTTACCCCCCAGGCATGATATTTAAAGGAATATTTCACTTTTATTGTTTCACTTTAAGCATGATTAAAATCACTGCTCCCGAAAAAAACAGCAGTTTTTAAAACTTTTTTTTGCATTGATACATGTCCCCTGGGGCAGGACCCGGGTCCCCAAACACTTTTTATGACAATAACTTGCATATTAGCCTTTAAAATTAGCACTTTAGATTTTTCACGTTCGAGTCCCATAGACTTTAATGGTGTTCACGTGTTCCCACAAATTTTTTGCCTGTTCGCATGTTCTGCCGCGAACCGAACCGGGGGGGGGGGGGGGGGTGTTCGGCTCATCCCTAGTAACTATGTAACATGCCCATATGGGACTATACACATATAAAATCTTTTCTATTGAGCACACGTCACTAGGGTAATAATGGGATGTTTCTAAAAAGATATCCCCTGAAGGGCAAGTAGAGATTAGATAATTAAGGTGTATGTTTATTAAACATACAGATGAGATAATTGGCAATGGTGAATAGCATGGCTTATCTCCACCATGCAGCAGTTTAATAGGCTGAAATGAGAATTAGAGATGGTGTTCTCCACCTCTGTCTCTCTCGTGAACAGCTGCCAGTCAACACTCGTTTAATAAGGTGCAATAGAAGTTCTTAACTCTCCCTTTGTGTAATATATCTTGCCCCCTGCTTCCCTACCTCAGAGATGTCAAAAACTGGGAGAGAAGAGGGAAATGGCCGTGATGTGATGAGGAAGTGGAGGGATTATGTCCTCTAGTTCCCTTGTCATTGTTCAACAGCCCCTGAAGATATAGAGCAGCTTGTAAATGTACATGTTTGTACATCTACAGACACATACGGTACATACAGGGCCATCCCCCCTATGGCCTCTAATAGTTGGGGACCTTTAACTCCTAAAAAATACCCTAATGCTTAGGGGCCCCTGAGGTTTAGAGTGAGTTTATTTCCTCACTAGACCCCAATATATTACTGTAAATATAAAGATAATAAAAGACCCATGTGAGAGGAGGTACTCATAAATGATTGTTTTTTTTTTAAATTTAAATCAGCACATTTCTGTGACAATTTTGACATTGTATTTAAGGCTATATAAATTTACCGTTACAAATGCCACAGAAAAGTCTGGATATAAATAAAAACACACATAGGTCTCACATAGGTATTCTATTTAGTCTATAACTGTTATTTTGTCTATTTTTACATTTTACTTTTCATTAAGTGGCATTTCTGTCCATGATCTTCATAATACATTACACATCCTGGCCATTCACCACCAGGCCTGTGCTGGCCATCGGGACTACTGGGAGTTTCCCGGTGGGCCGATTGGCAGTGGGCCACTACACTTCTGACTCTCTCTGAGTCTTCATTGTCATTGTTAGAATAATGCTGGGCACGGGTCGGCTCCGCTCCTGCACCCGGCGGGCGGCGTCACACAAGCACCGGCATCATCATGACGCTGCCACTCACTAGTCACTTCCCCTAACACTCCCCCTAACATTACAGCCTCGGCCTCTTTGTCCCGGCGCCGTGACGTTATTTACGGCTGGAGGGCGGAGGCGGCCCAGGGACATAGGAGGAGGCGGAGCCAGGAGCGTAGCGTAGCAAGCAAGCCTGCAAGACTGCAACCAAGAGGAGCCGAGGCCGAGCTGAGGAGGAAGATTCGGAACCTTACCAGAACCAAGTTGCAGGCAGCAAGTACAGTCAGACAGGGACCAAATCGATAGTGTGATTCAAGTAAGCACTAATACTTTACTAATAATAAAGTACCTGAGTAATATGTAATAGTAACTGAATATGCAGCCTGACGGGGGGAGGGGGTAGGGGTAAATGTACTGTAAATGTACTGCCACTGGTCATGGTTAACTTATTCATCAGTTACCATGACCAGTGGCATTAAATTAATAATTGACCAGTGGCATTAAATTAATAATTGACCAGTGGCATTAAATTATTTATCAATTACCGTGGTCAGTGGCAATAAATTAATAATTGACCAGTGGCATTATATTAATATCAATGCCACTGTGGCATTAATATTAATTTAATGCCATTGGTCAATTATTAATTTATTGCCACTGACCACGGTAACTGATGAATAATTTAATGCCACTGGTCAATTATTAATTTAATGCCACTGACCACGGTAACTGATGAATAATTTAATGCCACTGGTCAATTATTAATTTAATGCCACTGGTCAATTATTAATGCATCTTTTTCTCTAAATAATAAAAAAAAGCTGTTTATACATACAGTGGAATGTTTTTACTTATTTTTTTTGTGCAATTGCGTATAGTTTATATACTGTTTTTGTGTGTGTTTGCATTAAATTAAAGTGGGCCGGTCTGGATGAAGTCCAGGGCCAAATTTTTGTCCCAGTCCAGCCCTGTTCACCACTTATTTTATTTGCTTATATTCTCAGTCAGAGAAGTGCAAATATTAATAAATCATTTCTCCTCTGAGAGCTTTATATGTTGTGAAAGGCTACAATGTGTAAAGACACGCTATATCTCAGTTTAAATTAATAGATAAAGTTATAAATAAATACATTTTAAAAAAAAATTAATTAAGAAAGTGAACACAGTTTTACTTTAATAACTAAGCTCTGTGAACATTCATACCTCTTTAATAGACACGCTTGCTGGCAACCACTGGCTGATATTTTCTTAAAGATTTCTAAAATAGTTTTCCATTGTTGTGCATTGTTGTATAGGTATAATTTAGTAGACTGAAAGTGTACTCATACTATATCTGAATTTTTAATGAATATAATAAATGTAAACATTTTTTTTTTAGATTAAATAATACAGTTTGTAATTGATTTTCTAGGAATGCTTTCAACATGATCTTATTTTGTCTTTTTTCTTTGTTTATAAAACCTTGTTTTGATTTATTCCTCAATCATTCGTTTGTAGATAGTTCACACACAATAAGCTGTGTGAGCATGGGTTACCCACTGTGCATGGCTGCTTGAAAGTGCACATGCAAAAGGTTGCTTTAGTAGGCATGAATGATTTTGACAGCAAAGAAAAGTAAACACTAATCATTCTATCTGGCAATGTGAGCCTGACTTTAATAAATCAGAACTCCGGAGTTTGCACTGCTATTTACGCAGTGATCTATTTCATTATCATAAAGGTGGAAGCAATAGTTATAGATCTCTAATAGCTGCCTATATTTTCTGTAAGAAAAAGGTTCTGTTGTTCATACATATGTTGTTCAAGTTGTTCAGAGTTCATACTGCTGTAGGTGGCCTAGTTCAATCCATTCCTTTGCAACTGCATGCATTCGATATTGTTTGAATCCTCAAACAACAACAATAGGTAACAATGATTCTGGATCACCACATTACTGCAGTGTTGCTGGAACACTTTCATGTTCGATTCACTGGCAGTTCAGCAGAGCAGGCCAAAAATCATCAGCAACCATGAACCTAGAATGATGGAATGATGGAATTTGAGTGGGCTGTACAAATTTCACTCCCGCCACTAAATGACAGATTCAGGCTGCAGTAAAATTCGGTCGAAGACATTACCCTGGATTCCTGGAGATAAATTAAAATTATCACAGCTGGGAATCTGTAATTTAGTGACTGGAGTGTGGCATGCACAGATTAGCTGGTGACAGGTCATTGTGATTGTCATGGATTACCTTGCTGGATGAATTGATTGACAGATATATCATTGAACACTGTGATTGACTCTAGAACTATTTATGGGAAATCATTAAATGTAATTTTAAAAGCTGTAAGCATCTGTTTGTGTTCTATTTTATGAAAGGATTTTAATATGGTGTTTTTTCTTTTAAGTTAAACTCTTTGTGAGAACAGGTAAGGGGTAGTACAATACCCATGTACTCATTCTCCAGGGTGGGAGTGTGTTGCTATGGCTATTTTAGTTATATATATGGCATACATTTATGAAATAATACATTTTAGTTACCATCAGGGCTTTTTTTCAGGGGGAACTTGGTGGAACTCAGTTCCACCACCTCTGGCTCAGACTCTTTGGTGCCTGCTCACCACAATCACTTGTAAACACAAGTCTGGTTTCTGTGTTTACAAGTGACAGCTCTGCACTCTGTATGTAATGCAATCCTGGTATTTAATGCCCCTTTAATACCCTCCTTCTGTTTTCGTGAAATTTGACTGAACACACCTACTATTTGATGTGATTTGGAGGGTGTGTGTAGGGGGAGGGGTTTTGTGGGGCCGTGGTTAAGTTCCAGCACCTATTGTTTGAAAATAAAAGCCCTGGTTACCATGTATTGTTTTTTGAAGCTGGGCTTCCTCTATTTAATTGCCAATTTACTTGTTTGACTCATTTCATGGAGACTGGTAGAACAGTAAGTGATGTTGGCAGGAAGTAGGGGGAAGGAGGAAAGGTCTTGAACACAGCCATGTGATGAACACAAAGAAGCAGTAGTTTGGAGGACTCAGAGAAACAAGGAGCAGTCTGGATGAGTTCCTGGATAGAAGGAGGATGGCTTGATATTAAACACTTCGGCCCCGGAAGAATTTACCCCCTTCCTGACCAGAGCGTTTTTTGCGATTCGGCATTGCGTCGCTTTAACTGACAGTTGCGCAGTCGTGCAACGTTGTACCCAAACAAAATTGACGTCCTTTTTTTTCCCCACAAATAGAGCTTTCTTTTGGTGGTATTTGATCGCCTCTGCGGTTTTTATTTTTTGTGCCATAAACAAAAAAAAAGCGACAATTTTGAAAAAAAACACAATATTTTGTACTTTTTTGCTATAATAAATATACCCATTTTTTTTTAAAAAAAGCACATTTTTTCTCAGTTTAGGCTGATATGTATTCTTCTACATATTGTTGGTAAAAAAAATCGCAATAAGTGTATATTGATTGATTTGTGCAAAAGTTATAGCGTCTACAAAATAGGGGATAGATTTATAGCATTTTTATTATTTTTTTTTTTACTAGTAATGGCAGCAATCTGCGATTTTTATCATGGCTGCAACATTATGGTGGACACATCGGACAATTTTGACACATTTTTGGAATCATTGGCATTAATACAGTGATCAGTGCGATTAAAAATGCATTGATTACTGTAAAAATGTCACTGGCAGTGAAGGAGTTAACACTAGGGGGCCGTGAAGGGGTTAACTGTGTTGCCTGGGAGGTGATTCTAAATGAAGGGGGAGGGAACTAACTAGAGGAAGTGACAGATGGTGGTTCCTAGCTAATAGGAACACACGATCTGTCACTCCTGTCAGAACAGAACAGGGAAGTGTGTGTTTACACACACTCGTACCTGTTCTGTGTCTTCTGTTCACGATCGCTTGTGGCCGGCGGTCATCCTGACCATCAGCCACAAGCATCGGCACCCCCGCTGTGCAGCGGGCGCGCACGCGTGCCTGCCATCCGGACCCCGCAGGCCAACGTATAGCTACGTGGTTTCACGCAGGGGAGCCGGCTGGTCCGGAAGCAGTTAAAGAAGGAAGGTGACTCCACAAGATCAAAGAAATTCTGTGCAAGGAGGGATCTTTACCTGGGGATGACACTAAATCTCCAACCAAAGTTAAGTAACCGTTTAGTGGATCCCATTTGCATACATTGCCCATGCATGTGCATGTGTATAATGTATGCATATTTTGTAATACTCTGTTTTTTGTGTATTGTTTTTAATATACTACAGTTGTTTTTATGCTTTCTTGCTTTTACTGCAAAGTGACCTAAAAAAAACCCCAACAATTGGAGGCTCGTCCGTGATTTGCATTCCCATTTAATTGAAGCTGATCTGTTTCCTGTAGTATAGTTATAGAGCTAGTCTGTTGGAAAGACTCAATTTAGGCGCCACATCCCTTATTTGCAAAAATAACATAGAAAAGGAGGAATTGGGACTTTTCAAGGGCAAACATAAACAAAAATTAGAAAAATAGAAAATCTTTATTTAGATTAAAAATACCTAAGTGAAAAAGGTAAACCCACAGTACATCAGTAACAAATATCAACAGAAGTATAATTGTATCTCTACATGTTTCGCCATTCATGGCTTCTTCAGCAGATTCTGTTACAATAAACTCTGTATGCATAGACTGATCACTTCAAAGTTTCAAAAATACAATCATCAAACAGTTGTGGAAAGGCATGCAGGGCCATTTTGGGAGCATTATAGAGAAGGGTAATAGACTGGGAAGAACTGAAAGTCCATCTCAATAAATTTTTCAGAACCAATCAAGGTCTTGATATCACCAGCAGGTTACAATTGCTCCATTTGCAAACAAGGGAGAAAAATAGACTTTTTGAATCTAGAAAGATTCTCAAAGTGTTCCTAACTTCCCTATTGTTTTCTGGAGCCTTAGGCAGCATGCCTCCTTCCATGAGCCGAATACGTGGCAAAAAGAAAAATAAACACAAGAGACAGTTTTTAACAAATCCTTTATTAAAAAAAAAAGTGTCCTGTGATGTAAATCCACATGACATCAGACGGGATGGGGTCACCCTGTTACAGTATGTCACTGGGTGGCCCTGCCCTTGTCTATATGAGAGCTGTCAAAGCGAAAAGAGAGCAGTCAGTGGAAGGCCTCCCATAGAGGCAGAGCATTTTCCATGTTTGCTTTTTTCTGGTCAGTCGAGTGGCGTGATTGACGGTGGATTTACATAAAGGGATACTTTTTATTATTTTACATTTTTTAACCACTTCAGCCCCGGAAAAATTTACCCCCTTCCTGACCAGAGCACTTTTTGCAATTCGGCACTGCGTCGCTTTAACTGACAATTGCGCGGCCGTGCGACGTGGCTCCCAAACAAAATATACGTCTTTTTTTCCCCACAAATAGAGCTATCTTTTGGTGGTATTTGATCACCTCTGCAGTTTTTATTCTTTGCGCTATAAACAAAAAAAGAGCAACAATTTTGAAAAAAACACATTATTTTTTGCTTTTTGCTATAATAAATATCCCCCAAAAATATCTAAAAAAACATTTTTTTTCCTCAGTTTAGGCTGATATGTATTCTTCTATATATTTTTGGTAAAAAAATCGCAATAAGCGTTTATTGATTGGTTTGCGCAAAAGTTATAGCGTTTACAAAATAGGGGATAGTTTTATGGCAGTTTTATTATTATTTTTTCTTTACTACTAATGGCGGTGATCAGCGATTTTTATCATGACTGCGACATTATGGCGGACACATCGGACAATTTTGGTGTGATTTTGGGACCATTCACATTTATACAATGATCAGTGCAATTGAAATCGCATTGATTACTGTGTAAATGTGACTGGCAGTGAAGGGGTTAACACTAGGTGACGTTGTAGGGGTTAAATGTGTCCTAGGTATGTGTTCTAACTGTAGGGGGGATAGGCTAGCTGTGACACATCACTGATCATAGCTCCCGATCACAGGGAGCTATGACCAGTGACACTGTATCTAGGCAGAACGGGGAGATGCTTGTTCTTCATTAGCATCTCCCCGTTCTTCCTCTCCGTGAGATGATCGTGGGTATCCCCACGGCGATCGAGTCCAAGGGACCTGCGACCCGACTCACGGAGCTCCCGGCCGGCGCGCGCACGCAATGGCACGGCGGCAAATTCAAAGGGACTTACAGGTACAACCATTTGCCCATTCTGCCAACGTACATCGGCGTGTGCCGGTCAGGAAGTGGTTAATAAAGGATTTGTCAAAAACTGTCTCTTGTGGTTTTTACTGTTTGACACTTTTTTTTTAAATGGGTAGGGGTACGATGTACCCGATACTCAATAACATGAGGGGGCCAGGATCTGGGGGCCCCCTTCTTAAAGGGGGCTTCCAGATTCCGATAAGCCCCTCGCCCGCAAAACCCCAACAACCACAGCCCAGGGTTGTCGGGAAGAGGCCCTTGTCCCCATCATTATGGGGACAAGGTGCTTTGGGGCAGGGGGAGCAAAGCCCCCCCTGCCCCAAAGCACCCACCCCCTCATGTTCACTTCCCTTCCTTTTCCTGACCTACCAGGCTGCATGCTCGGATAAGGATCTGGTATGGATTTTGGGGGGACCCCCCCTGTTAAAGTTCTGTTCTGGTGCGAACCGAACCGGGGGGTATTCGCCCCATCCCTATATACAGAATATGTAATGAGGAGAAAGGCAGAGCTAATATGAGATTTGCTGAAAGAGCAGCTTGCAGTAGCGACCAAGCTTTTGAAAGACAGTGCAAGCAAGACAAGGGATTTAGAAAGTAGGCCACTCAAAGTCAAATTTCAGTGGCTTTGAAGTGGTTTAAACCAATGCAGGCAAAGCTTAAGATTTGAGTGAGTGGTGTGCAGCCCTCATGAATAAATCTAATGATAACAAAGGACAAAAACCCAAACCATGAAAGTAGAGGTAGGTCATGTGCCACTGTTACTTTCCATAATCGGGAAGTTCTGAATCTGATCAGCTCAAGAGATTAATCAAACATTAGGAAGGCAATTCCCCTGATCTCCAGGAGACAAATGTGGACTGACTTACTAAGCCCGGTTTCACACATGTGCGGTGCGAATTGAAGCTCAGGTTTCACTGGGGAGATAAAAATCTCCTGTTCAAAGGAATCACTGCATTTTAGCTCAGGATCAGTGAGCAGGGAGAGGGGGAGGGAGAGGGGATGAGAGGGGGAGGTGTAGTGAGGAGAAGTAGAAAATCCATGTTCAGAACGCAATGCATCTGCGAAGCAGATGCATTCCCATAGAAGATAAGGGGCTCGTAATTCGCACCGCAATGCCCAGAAAACGCACACGTTTTTTGTGCAATGCGCAGTGCGAATGCAACGCACATATGTGAACCAGATGCATTCATATGAATGTATTTTAAAATGTCCTGCGAATTAGATGCGGTGTAAGCCGCATCTAATTTGCATAGGTGTGAAAGCAGGCTAAAGGTGGGGGACCCCAGAGAGGAAATAGATGTGTTTCAATGCCAGCTTTGCTTAAGAGGTGGAAGAAAATGGCAAGGAAGGGTAGATTCAGTCACACTAAGTTTTTTTTTGTTCTCATAGACTGGGGCACCTTGCTAGGGAATGCCATGCTGTGAAAACTGGCCAGCAGCAGGCTGATGCTTTTATTTCTGCTGGAAATCTATGCCTTTCCGTGAGAATGTTACATGACAACTGTGCACACCCTACAATGATTTTGCAGTCAGAAAAGGGCAGATAGATAGATAGATGTGAGCAGTAAGCTATGTGTTTTGGCACAGTTGAAAGGAACAAATAATCTGCTTGTTTTTAACCTCCCTGGCGGTATGATTCTTTCTGATTTTAGGTGCTGAAAGCGGTACAATTATTTTGCATGGAAATTTGGCGATTTATATTGTAGGTCTGTAATTATTAACAATAACACACTTAAATCTGTCCAAACAAGAGTCTAGTAGATATCCCGGGTTTGATAAAGTTTGAAACACAAAAACATAAATTATAATATAATTAACCACTTCAGCCCCGGAAGGATTTACCCCCTTCCTGACCAGAGCACTTTTTACAATTCGGCACTGCGTCGCTTTAACTGCTAATTGCGCGGTCATGCAATGCTCTACTCAAACGAAATTTGCGTCCTTTTCTTCCCACAAATAGAGCTTTCTTTTGATGGTATTTGATCACCTCTGCCGTTTTTATTTTTTGCGCTATAAACGGAAAAAGACTGAAAATTTTGAAAAAAAATGATATTTTCTACTTTTTGTTATAAAAAAAATCCAATAAACTAAATTTTAGTCATACATTTAGGCCAAAATGTATTCGGCCACATGTCTTTGGTAAAAAAAATGTCAATAAGTGTATATTTATTGGTTTGCGCAAAAGTTATAGCGTCTACAAACTAGGGTACATTTTCTGGAATTTACACAGCTTTTAGTTTATGACTGCCTATGTCATTTCTTGAGGTGCTAAAATGGCAGGGCAGTACAAAACCCCCCCAAATGACCCCATTTTGGAAAGTAGACACCCCAAGGAAATTGCTGAGAGGCATGTTGAACCCATTGAATATTTTTTTTTTTGTCCCAAGTGATTGAATAATGACAAAAAAAAAAAAAAAAAAAAAAATTTACAAAAAGTTGTCACTAAATGATATATTGCTCACACAGGCCATGGGCATATGTGGAATTGCACCCCAAAATACATTCAGCTGCTTCTCCTGAGTACGGGAATACCACATGTGTGGCACTTTTTGGGAGCCTAGCCGCGTACGGGGCCCCGAAAACCCAGCACCACCCTCAGGATTTCTAAGGGCATACATTTTTGATTTTACTCCTCACTACCTATCACAGTTTTGAAGGCCATAAAATGCCAAGATGGCACAAACCCCCCCCAAATGACCCCATTTTGGAAAGTAGACACCCCAAGCTATTTGCTGAGAGGCATGGTGAGTATTTTGCAGCTCTCATTTGTTTTTGAAAATGAAGAAAGACCAGAAAAAAAATTTTTTTTTTTCTTTTTTCAATTTTCAAAACTTTGTGACAAAAAGTGAGGTCTGCAAAATACTCACTATACCTCTCAGCAAATAGCTTGGGGTGTCTACTTTCCAAAATGGGGTCATTTGGGGGGGGTTTGTGCCACCTGGGCATTCCATGGCCTCCTAAACTGTGATAGGCAGTGAAGAGTGAAATCAAAAATTTACGCCCTTAGAAAGCCTGAAGGCGGTGCTTGGTTTTCGGGGTCCCGTGCGCGGCTAGGCTCCCAAAAAGTCCCACACATGTGGTATCCCCGTACTCAGGAGAAGCAACAGAATTTATTTTGGGGTGTAATTTCACATATTCCCATGGCATGTTTGAGCAATATAACATTTAGTGACAACTTTGTGCAAAAAAAAAAAAAAAAAAAAAAAATTTGTCTCTTTCCCGCTACTTGTGTCACAATATAAAATATTCCATGGACTCGACATGCCTCTCAGCAAATAGCTTGGGGTGTCTACTTTCCAAAATGGAGTCATTTGGGGGGGGTTTGAACTGTCCTGGCATTTTATGCACAACATTTAGAAGCTTATGTCACACATCACCCACTCTTCTAACCACTTGAAGACAAAGCCCTTTCTGACACTTTTTGATTACATGAAAAAATTATTTTTTTTTGCAAGAAAATTACTTTGAACCCCCAAACATTATATATTATTTTAAAGCAAATGCCCTACAGATTAAAATGGTGGGTGTTTCATTTTTTTTTTTTCACACAGTATTTGCGCAGCGATTTTCAAACGCATTTTTTGGGGAAAAAACACACTTTTTAAAATTTTAATGCACTAAAACACACTATATTGCCCAAATGTTTGATGAAATAAAAAAGATGATCTTAGGCCGAGTACATGGATACCAAACATGACATGCTTTAAAATTGCGCACAAACGTGCAGTGGCAACAAAATTAATACATTTTTAAAAGCCTTTAAAAGCCTTTACAGGTTACCACTTTAGATTTACAGAGGAGGTCTACTGCTAAAATTACTGCCCTCGATCTGACCTTCGCGGTGATACCTCACATGCATGGTGCAATTGCTGTTTACATTTGACGCCAGACCGCCGCTTGCGTTCGCCTTAGCGCGAGAGCAGGGGGGACAGGGGTGCTTTTTATTTATTTATTTTTTTTCTTTATTATTTTTTTGCTTTTTTATCTTATTTTTAAACTGTTCCTTTCATTTTTTTTTTTTAAATCATTTTTATTGTTATCTCAGGGAATGTAAATATCCCCTATGATAGCAATAGGTAGTGACAGGTACTCTTTTTTGAAAAAATTGGGGTCTATTAGACCCTAGATCTCTCCTCTGCCTTCAAAGCATCTGACCACACCAAGATCGGTGTGATAAAATGCTCCCCCAATTTCCCAATGGCGCTATTTACATCCGGCGAAATCTAAGTCATAAAATGCTCGTAGCTTCCGGTTTCTTAGGCCATAGAGATGTTTGGAGCCACTCTGGTCTCTGATCAGCTCTATGGTCAGCTGGCTGAATCACCGGCTGCATTCTCAGGTTCCCTGTTGAGACAGGAGAGCCAGAGAAAAACACGGAAGACGGTGGGGGGGGGCATTCCCTCCCACTGCTTGTAAAAGCAGTCTAGAGGCTAATTAGCCGCTAGGATTGCTTTTACATGAAAGCCGACCGCTGGCTAAAAAGAATGATACCAAGATGATACCTAAACCTGCAGGCATCATTCTGGTATAACCACTCAAAGTCGTGAATGGCGTACCTGAAGACAAAAAAATGGTTAACAATAAAGCACAGTAAACGGTAAAGTATAAAAAATTGCATACCTGAAAAGCAAACATGATAAAACATAATAACAATAAAACATTGCAGAATAGAATACAGTAAAAAAGAGCAGAACAATAGAGAGAGAGAATAGAGAGAGAGAACAATAAAACGACAACTATTTTTTTTTATTTTTGTTTGTGTTTTTTTTTTTTTTTACACTTTTTTTTTGTAACTGTAACTTTTATAACTGTAACCGCTTCCAGGTTCGGGTCTCTCAAAATGCGATGGCATCTTGGGAGACCCTGTGAAAGTGTGCCTAGTCTGTGCAATGCTGTACCCTACGCTAATACTCAACTAGTGAATGGTAGCGTTCAAAACATTCACCAATGCAAAGACCAGGATTGTCAGGACAGGAGGGACAATAATAGCGGGTGTCACGCCTATATCCGCGCTTGCTGCAGACACAACATCTTTTTTGGGGGGGTTCGTTGGGTAGGGGTACTCGGGAGGATATATAAATGCCTCTCATGCAGCCGACTGCATTTGGTTGGGGATGTGAATGGGGGAAGTACGGGCGCTGCAGAAGCGGTGGGTTCCCAATTAGGATTGGCGAATGCAGCAGGAAGGGCACTATGGGCACGACGGGCCTGTGTTTGTCTTTTTGGTGGCAGCGGGACACTACTTGTGCTTGCCACCTCACCAGCTTGAACTGCACTTATGGGACTCGCCACGTCACCAAGTGTTACTGCAGTGCTGGTTTGACTACGACCGGGGTGTACTAGGCCGCTGGTGCTTGCCAGTTCACCAAAACGCTACAAAAAAAAGTGACAGTGATCGATCGATACTGCACTTGGGTGGGCTGGGCTGGGCCGGGCGGAGGGGCAAAACGCAGGTGCTAGCAGGTATCTGGGCTGATCCCACTAACACTGCGTTTTTGGGAACCCTAAACTGCTGGGGACGCCAGTATAGATCTGATCGGATCAGATATTGATGCGTTCAGATACTATACCACTAAGGGAGGTGTACGGTGCGTGTACGGTGCGTGCATGGGTGTTCGCGGTACTGGTGCTAATCTGACGCTGCCTAGGGCGACGCATATCACCGCCGGGCGATCAGGGGGCTAAACCTTTTTTCGGTAATAAACGGCGGGTGCCCTGACACTATAAAAAATAAACAAACTAACCAGCGTCACCCGTAACGGTTATACGGTGATCAGTGGTAAAAGGGTTAACTAGGGGGCCATCAAGGGGTTAAAACATTTATTAGATAGTATATGGGGGTCCCTGTCGCTATAAAACACTGACGGCGAACCTAAATATTTACGTCCCTAACTAGCGTCACCAGCGACACTAATACAGCGATCAGAAAAATGATCGCTTAGCGACACTGGCGACAGGGGGTAATCAAGGGGTTAAAACTTTATTAGGGGGGGGTAAGGGGGGTACCCTAGACCTACAGGGGGCTAAACTTTTATTTGGTAATAAACGGCGGGTGCCCTGACACTATAAAAAATAAACAAACTAACCAGCGTCACCCGTAACGGTTATACGGTGATCAGTGGTGAAAGGGTTAACTAGGGGGCAATCAAGGGGTTAAAACATTTATTAGGTAGTATATGGGGGTCCCTGTCGCTATAAAACGCTGACGGCGAACCTAAATATTTACGTCCCTAACTAGCGTCACCAGCGACACTAATACAGCGATCAGAAAAATGATCGCTTAGCGACACTGGTGACGGGGGGTGATCAAGGGGTTAAAACTTTATTAGGGGGGGTAAGGGGGGTACCCTAGACCTACAGGGGGGTAACAGTCACTACCCTAACACTGCTAACTGTCACAAACTGACACTATGCAGTAATCAGGAAAAAAAAAACAAAAAAAAAAAAAAACCTGCTTGGTGTCAGTTTGTGACAGGGGGGGGGGGGTGATTGGGGGGGGATCGGGGGGCGATCGGGGGGGGGATCGGGGGTGTAAGGTATGCCTGGCATGTTCTACTGTGTGTGTGTGAGTGTTGGTGCACTTACATGTCATCTCCCCTCGGCGCTGGAACGGAAACTCCCGAGCCGAGGAGAGATGACATCACATCCTCTGCCTCTGTGTACTATACAGAGGCAGGGGATGTTTGTCATTGGCTGGGAGCGATCGCAAGGGGGGGGCCACGATCGGATGGCCTCCCCCTCGTCTCCCATCGCTTCCAACCAAATGCCGACCGCAGCTGGCACCGGGGGGGGGGTCCGATCGGACCCCCCACCCGCGGGAAGGCAATCACGTTTCAGGTACATGATTTTGCCTGCCCGTGTCGCTCTGCTCACGTATATAGGCGTGAGGCGGTCGGCAAGTGGTTAAAAAAAAATAATAATTAAAAAAAATAAAAATAAATAGTAATAAAATAAATTTTCCCCACGATTCACTATCGCTCAATTCTGCAAGTGTTCTAATTTACTATTACTGTTTTCTAGCTGGTCTAAAGCCATTTTTGACGTAAAGGGACACTTTTTGGTTGCTATGGACAATCTCCAGTTTCCAGGCAGAAAGAACAGTATATGCAATATAAAACTGCATGCAGGGCATGGGCCAGAGCACTGGGGACAAATGGGATGTGAAATCATTTCATACAGTACTGTAATCTGTAAGATTATAGTACTGTATGTGTTATGCTTTTGACATTTTTTTGAATTTGCCGCCAGGCTCCGCCCCCGTGCGTCGCGACGCTCGCAGGGAACGGAGCCTGGCACAGAGAGGCTTCGGAGAAGGACGGAGCCCACGGACACTGCGGGGGACATCGCAGGATCCCGGGGACAAGGTAAGTAACGCCGCCCCAGGATCATGCAATGCGATCCCGAGTGTGGCTCGGGGTTACCGCTAATGGTGCTGAATTTTAACCCCGAGCCACACTCGGGAAAACCGCCAGGGAGGCTACCTCTTTTAAGGCAATAAACATCTAGAGGTGGAGCAGGTAGACCAGATGACCAAGCCAGAACAGATGAGGCAGACAAGAAGAATAGGTGAGAAAACTAGGAAGATGCAGAGGATTTTCTGATGACAGCTGAACTAGAGTGGACTTTCATTGGAGCATTTCCTTATAGACTGGAGGCCATAAGAAAACGCCAGAATTGATGTCAGTGAATGCAATAATAACCCCCAGCATTAATGACAGTGGATGCAATAACCACATGGCCCCATACAGCCAACCTGACAGGGCTTCCCCACCCCAAATAAACACAGTTTACTATGCTTCAGTTATGAATGAACACAGTGAGTGATCGTTAGCTATCACTCATTGTGTTCATTCAGGAAAAGAACGTGCTTGTAAATGTGACATATTTAACTGAACCTTCCCCCACTCTTGATCCTGAAGGATCATATTGTGTGCTTTCAGCTGCCAGGGGGAAGAAGTGGAGGGAAGTCAGAAGCACTGCTTGGGTGAGGGGCACACAGGGAAGTCTGAGCAGCAGGGGAAAACGTATAGTGCACAAGAAGGGTGATCTGTTCAACAGATGGGCAATTACTGGAACCATTCCCCTGTATTGCTCTCTCTGCAGCAGCTGAAAGCCAGCGGGAGGGACAAGAGAAGAAGCCAGCTTTCAGTTGCTGCAGAGAAAGCTATACAGGCAATAGGTTCCAGTAATTGCTCCCCCCTCGCTGTGTTAACACATGTGTTGATCACCCTTCCTGCCCACATCTGATTCACCCAGCTGCCTGGGCCCCGACCAGGACGACCGGTGGCACCCTTATCCATGGCCCTGGCTGCAGGAAAGAGATGTCTTACTCCTTTCCCTCCTGACAGGCTTGCAGACTGGCTTGCAGACCTAGTATTCCATATCAGGTCTCACTTGAGGCTGTGCCCAACTCTGCTCCACTTCCAAGGTGCTTTGCTAGGGGACCCCTCTTCAAGGCACCTTGTCCCTATGTTGATATGGGCAAGGGCCTCTTCCCCTGATCCATCTACTGTGGGGGGTGCAGGTGAGGGGCTTATTGGAATCTAGAACTCCCGTTTAACAATAAAGGGACACCCAGATACTGGGACCCTCCCATTAGATTTAGAAAGCACTACATAGTACATGAAAAAGTAAACAGTAAATCAAGGCACTTGACCAAATTTGGCTATGGTTTTGTCAGTGATGTCATGATTTCCCTGCCCCTTTGTTTGCTTAGCAGAAAGACATCACTGGTTGCTAAGGATGAGGAGGATGTTAACATCCTCTGCTTCCTTAGCAAACATTGACATAAATAGTAACAGTGGAAATACCACTACTATATATAACTTCAACTTCTGCTGAATGGGCTAAAAGTCTGGCATTTGGACGAACCCCTGAACAGCAAAGTTTGGTCTGAACTTGTGTTCAGAACAAACCTTAAAGCTCATCTTTTGAATCACAATAAAAAACATTCTAAGCACCAAAACAATCAAATGAAAGTAAATTAAAAAGGAAAAAATATTTTGTAGCACACTGAAAAAAAAATCTACAGTTTTTTGGGGGTTTCTTTGTAAATGATCAGAGGGTTAGCTGGAGTGTTACTTTAACTTTGTGGTTCTTGCTAAATCTACTCTTTGGGCTGTACTCAAATCTCTAACATTTTTGCAGAAGGCTGCATTGTTTTGGAACTCTCATTTTAATATTTATATATTGTCATATTAAAGTTTGGGGCTGTAAAAAAAAGTTAGTAGATATTGGTAGTGTCCACAGGTTGTACGAGTCTAAACATCGCAAATCATTTCAGAAAATAAAATTTGAATGCAGGTTAGGTAGAAACTACTTTTTAAAGCTCAATTTGGAGCTCAAGACCAATTTTTTAATGATATTGGCACAGTGGATAAGTTGCTTACTTTAGAAGCTATTAATGGTATGATTTCATTTTTGAATACTAATATGTTAAATAAATCTTTGGGGAATGCTTTGATAAGTAGCAACGAAAAATGGGAAGAAGAGACTTCAGAGGATATCCTTTGCAATGCTTCTTTAGTATGCTTGCCTTCTTCACACGGTTGATTGCAGTTTTTTGTTTTCTCCATAGGGTGGTTAACTGAATCACCATGTTGCATCAAATATAGGGCTGCACCAGGTGGCCAAAACTGGAGTGACATTGTGACTTAGTAACTGCAAAAATTAATAATATTTTTTACATTAATATTGGTAATTCTTTGCTCACATGTGTTTTTGAACTGTTTTAATTAATCTAATTTAGATACCTCATTGGCAGTGACAAGGTAAAAAAAAATGTGAGGAAGATTTGAGCACCTTATTCAAAAAACTTTGGAGGATTTCCTTCATAATGTTTCTTTAGTATGCTTGTCTTCATAACATAGATTAATACAGTCTTTTATTCTCCATAGGGAGCACCTTATCTAAAGAAACTTCAGAGGATAGCCTTTGTAATGTTTTTTTAGTATGCTCGCCTTCTTCACACAGATGATTTGTATTCTCCATAAGATATATCGAATGCTTGATTTTCTTTACAAAATAGGATTAACTAAATCCCAATGTTGCATCAAATGTGGAGCTGCACCTGGTGAATGAAACTGGAGAGATATTGAGACTAAAGGGCCGTACATACGATCAGAAAATCTGAAGTAAAATTTCATCCGACGAATGATCTGCCTATTTTCTGATTAATAGTATGGTGCTTTCGACAGCCGATTGCGAATTTTTGGACGTCAAAAACTAGATGTGCAGGCTATAAAATTTTTGTCGTATGTGAACACAATGTCCAATTTTCATTTAATCAGTACAGTTTTCGTCCGAAAAAAAAAGAGCTAGTCTACGCATGCTCAGAAACGAAAGAACGTATACAAAACAATTTAACACACTACATCACTTCTGAGGTTAAATTCTGTCGTACGAGAATTTTCATAGATTGAGTAACCTCTTCACTTTCGATATGAGACTAGCATGCTACAGAAAATGGACGAAAATTTGTCCGATAATCTGATCGTGTGTACCCTGCTTTAGTAACTGCAAAAGTGAATATAGGATATTCCCTGCTCGCATGTGTTTCTGAGCTATTTTAATTAATTTAATTAAGATTAAAATACCTTATTGGCAGTGACAAGGTCCCTGTCTGCAGCCCACAGTGTGATTGTTTTGGAGTGGGTCTCTAGTGTAGTCCCCTTGATGGGAGATTGACTCAAAGAACTGAACAAATTAATAATGTATGAAAAAATAACCTATGCATAATGAGGGGTCATACATCATTTTTTTTCAAACTGGGCTAGATGGTGGGATGAGATGGGTGAAAGTTTAGACCCTATGCCTAAAGGGGGTTAGATAATTTATTTATTTTTTGCGTGGGGCAATAAGGGCTATTTAGGCAGTAAGGCTATGCAAGATAGTCCAAAGTATTGTTGATTTGTGTAATAGCAGAGTATTCTTTTCACTTATGGTTTTTATGTCTTTATTATAAAATAGACATCAAATGTTTAATGTATACCATATTGTTAACATTATGCTTTTATTCGTGTTGCATGCACATAAGTCTGAAAGATTAAAAAAAAACTTTTTGCATGTTTAAGTCAACTTTTGTTGGTGATAAAATTACCTTACCTATAGACATGAGATGGAGGTCAGATATAATTATGATATAATTGTTTTTTTAGAGTAGAGAAAAGTGAAACCCCCTCTCTGTTGTTTTTTGGGTTTTTGCTGTTGAAGAGATTTCTCTTCCTGCACCAGAGATGCAACAGAATGATAAAGTAAAGGTTCATGTTAGCAAAATTCCCCTCTAAGACAGTTGTCACCAGAACAGTTGTGTGAACTGAAAGATTTACCCTCCCATCTTGTTCTGAAGACAAATTTAGGATTTTGCTCACTTTCTGTCTCAGTGACAATGGCCAAATACAAGGGTACATTTTCCCAACAGGAAGAATGAAATGGTACAAATAGAAGGGTGAATCTTCCCAACAGGGACACAGACAGCAACAAAAACATGACAGAGAGTCTACTCCATCAATACTCTATACAAAGCTGAAAAATGTTAGTTTTTTACATACACTTTAATATGCATACCTATTTCAGCTAAGCATATGTGTTTCTGCACTAAGCATACTGGACGTATAGCAATTGGTCAACAATATACATCTCAGACTGCATTAATTCTTCCTCTCGGAAGGATCCTATAGAGGTGACATATTACCCATAGATGTGGTTGATTTCTAAAACAACATAACTTAGAGAGAGAGATCAAGCAGTAATTATCACATATAGTTTATTGATATTGTTTAGAAGGTTACTATCTGCAGTGGCAGATAGAATTTAAAAAAATGAACGTTATTTCTGCAGTGTAATATAGGGAGACTTTTAATTTCCCCTCTTTGGTGTACAGAACAAAGACCTTGAGAATTTTCATGGGCAGAATGCATTGATTTATAGTTCCCCTCTCTGTTGTTCAAAAGTAGCATTGTGCCAATAACCCTACGTTCACACCTCTGCGTCCCCCCACCCCAAAGCACTTTGCCCCCATGTTGATGAGGACAAGGGCCTCTTCTCGACAACCCTAGCCGGTGGTTGTCGGGGTCTGCGGGCGGGGGGCTTATCAGAATCTGGAAGCCCCCTTTAACAAGGAGACCCCCAGATCCCGGCCTCCCACCCTATGTGAATGGGTATCGGTACATCGTACCCCTACTCATTTACCAAAAAAGCAGTGAAAAGTAAAAAAATAAGAGCCAGTTTTTGACAAATCCTTTATTAGTAAATTAGCTCTGAGCCACCATCTCTCCCGGTGTCCACGTCTTCTTCCATCACCATTTTCTCCCCGAGCTGTCATCTCCCTGTGTCGTCCTCTTCCTCACCGCCACTTCCTCTTCGCTGAGGAAGACAACGCGGAGTAATACAATGGAGGAAGACAGCTTCGCAACAAGACCAGTTTTTCTTTTTTTGCGGGTAACTGAGGGCAGTGAGGAAGAAGAAGAAGGCGGCAACGCGAGGAGGAAGAAGAAGAAGGTGGAGTTGGTGAGGAAGAAGACATCGGGAGATAACAGCTCGGGGAGAAGACAAGGGCACCGGGAGAGACGACACCGGGGTAGACCACATTGGGAGAGACGGCGGCTTAGAGCTATTTTACTAATATAGGAATTGTCAAAAACTGGCTCTTGTTTTTTTTTTTTAGCTTTTCACTGTTTTTTTGGTGAATGGGTAGGAGTAGGATGTACCTAATACACATTCACATAGGGTGGGGGGACCAGGATCTGGGGGTCCCTTTGTTAAGGGGGGCTTCCAGATTCTGATAAGCCCCCTGCCCGCAGACCCTGACAACCACCAGCTAGGGTTGTCAGGAAGAGGACCTTATCCTCATTAACCTGGGGGCAAGGTGCTTTGGGGTGGGGGTGCAGAGCATGTGGTCTGGTATGGTTCAGGAGGGGGGTACTCGCTCGTCCCCTCCCTTTCCTGACCTGCCGGGCAGCATGCTCAGATAAGGGTCTGGTATGGAATTTGGGGGGACCCCACATTGTTTTTTTTTAAATGTTGGCGTAGGGGGGTGCCCTCTGAATCCATACTAGACCCAAAGGGCCTAGTATGGACCTGGGGGGACCCCACGCCGTTTTTTTTGTAAATTTTTTTGCCGGCATTTTTTTTTTAATTCAGCTTTCAGCAGGAACCCAGCTGGGAGCAGATGACTCATCGGTTGCTAGGGATGTGGCGGCCAGCTTCCTGGCCCCCTTCTTAGCAACTAGCTTTATACAGTGTGTTTTACAGTGCGTTTAAAGAGAAAAAAAGAACGTAAAACGCAAAATGCATGAAAACTGCATGCAAAAACGCATTCAAAACGCTGGTTTAAAAATGCAAGATGCACTGAAAAATGCATCAAAGGCAGCCACATAGATGTGAACCTAGACTAAAGGACCATTTCTTTTGGTGTTTTGGTGTTTTAGGTAGAACACTGACTAAAACAATGATGAGTGTTACAAAGCTCTTCTAGCTCCCTGCCTGGTATTGCAGGTTAGAAAGTTGCAAATGCACACAAAACTATCACAAATCCTTTGCTAGATGAAAAGTAAATAGATTTGCCTTTTTCTTCTTGGACCTTGTTTGATGAATTTCATACTGGTGACTGGCTCTACAGTGATGTGATTTTACCTTCCATGCAAAAGATACACATTGAAGACAATGATCTGGATTCCTAAAGGCAAAGAACAAGAGCAGGGATTAGAGTTACTATGGTACTATTATATTATAGGCTCAAATCTACCTAAAAATTTGCACAGATAACAATCCTTTAACCTTCCTAGTATAACGTGCACTGATATTCTTAAATCTATCTAGCTTATTGGGGGAAAAAAAAGTCCCCTGCAAAATAATAGCATATTGTGCTAGCATGCATTGATTGCTAGCACATTATGAAACTTACCTTAGAACGAAGACCTCCAGCGGTGCTCTGTAACTGCTTACAGGGCTTCCATCGTCACTCGGTCTTCCTTATGGGCTTGCTGGCTCCAGCAGTTGAATTGGCCGAGCTGCGATGAGGTCACTCCCACGCATGTCAGTTGACTGAGAGTGCAGTGCGCATGCACCAGTGACATCACCGGCTGCTACTATACTGAATATCTCCTAAATGGTTTACGTTCGGGAAATTTTTACTGTACCTAGAGGTAAGCCTCATTTTAGGCCTATCTGTAGGTACAAGTAAACAAGATATGGCTTATATATCACTGATATATCACTTTAAGGACCAAGCGTTTTCTGGTGCTTTTTGTTTCCAAGGAAAAATCTGTTTTTCTGCTAGAAAATTATTTAGAATTCCCAAACATTATAAGTTTTTTTTTTGGCAGAGACCCTAGAGAATAAAATAGTGATCGTTACAATTTTTTATGTACACAATATTTGTGCAGCTGTTTTTCAAATGCAATTTTTTTTTGGAAAAAATACACTTTAATGAATTTAAATGCAACAAAAACCCAATATATAACCCCATTTTTTGGTACAATATAAAAGATGATGTTACGCCAAGTAAATAGATACCTAACATGTCATGCTTTAAAATTGTGCACGCTTGTAGAATAGTGACAAATTGCGATACTTAGAAATCTACATAGGTGATGTTTTAAAAATGTTTACAGGTTAGAGGCTGCTGGGAGAGAGAGTTGTTAGCAGATGCGGAAGGAGTTCCAGCGTTGTACTGAAGCTTTACCCCCTGTATGGCAACAAAAAATGAAGTTACAACTGACGAGATGGGAGGAGATTTTTTCGAAGGATGACTTTGATGTGGGATGTGCCAAAAGCGCCTGGTACCAAATTTGGTTGCAAGAAGACAAGCCCTTTTCGAGAGTGAGCTAGGAGAATACCTCTCAGTGACCTGGAAGAGCTTTGAGAGCAGTTGGCCGAGTTGAAAAGGTCAGGGGCCATTTAGGTGTCCAGAAGCCCCTATGCATCCCCTATTGTGGTGGTGCAGAAGAAGAATGGGTCACTACGCTTGTGCATTGACTACCGGACTTTGAATTACCACACTCTTCCTGATCAGTACACAACCCCTCACACTGAAGATGCTCTCCAGTGTCTTACTGGAGCTAAATGGTTCAGTGTACTTGACTTGAAGAGTGGGTACTACCAGATTCCCATGCACCCGGAAGACAGAGAAAAAAATGCATTTATTTGCCTTTTGGGGTTCTACGAGTTCAGCCGGATGCCTCAAGGATTGTCAGGGGCCCCAGCAACCTTCCTGTGATTGATTGAAAGAACAGTAGGAGACATGAACATAATAGAAGTATTAGTGCATCTGGACAACATTATTGTGTTTGGGAGAACTTTAGAAGAGCACCGAGCCCGGTTAGAGAAGGTTTTTACACAGCTCCACGAAGAAGGGTTGAAACTGTCGTTGGAGAAATGTCACTTCTACAGAATGTCTGTTACATACTTAGGTCATGTTGTCTCTGCCGGAGGGGTTGCCACGAACCCGAAGAAATTGGAGGCCATTACTACATGGCCTAGGCCAAAGACTGTGACTGAATTAAGATACTTCTTGGGATTCTGCTCTTATTATCGAAGGTTTATAGCTAATTTTGCCAGGATTGCTCGGCCCCTCAATGAACTGTTACAAATGGCCACAGGGAAGGAGAGAATGAGTTTAAGGAAAAAAAGTCAGTCTGTCGTAGGAAGGGAGAATCAGTACAATATCAATGAAAACCAAGGGGTTAGAGGGGGGAGACAAGAGCATTGGAGAATGGAGTGTGGAGTTCCCCTTTAAAAGCAAAGGTTAGCCCATGGAAATCCAAGGGGTTAGAGGGGGGAGACAAGAGCATTGGAGAATGGAGTGTGGAGTTCCCCTTTAAAAGCAAAAGCTAGCCCAAGGAAATCATATGCATTAGAGGAGGAAGGTTACATAACCTTTTAGGTGGAGCTAGAGGAACAAGAGTCTTTTTACATAATTTTAACAAGGTGCAAATCTCCTTAAAAAAATACATAGAGGTGAACCAGCGAAAAAAAAAAATTGTCAAGTTTAGAGGCGCGCATGTTCAACCCGTACAATTTCATGTACGTTGCTTGACATTTACTAAGATTTTGGCCGCGCAGTGAACAAACGCATGTGAACGAGCGCAACAGCCGCTTGCGCATGTGCACTGCTTAGATTGATCTCACACAGTTCTAAACATACTTGCAGGCACAGCAGACTTTCTCTGAAAAAGTTACTTTCTTATTCTATTTTGGGCATATTTGTTACTTGGGCAGTTGTTACTAAACTTCCTCACATCACCCCATAATATTGAAACCTCCATTTCTGTCAATATTGATTTGGAGATGCCTTGCTCCATGTCCATAATGGTGTACAGATTGCATTCTCCCGTGCGCCGAGATCGCTATAGTAAATGGGGGATTACTGTTACTGGCGCACCATTTTGTAAATATGAAAATGTGCGCTGCGCCTCGCCGTGCACCTCTACTGATGGTGCACGGCTTTCGTAAATCACCCCCCATAGGTTCAAGTAAAGCCAACAAAATTTTTCCAGTTTCTAGAAAAGTTTAAGTTATTATATCAAGTACTTTTATATAGCACTGTCAATTTATGGAGCGCTTTACATATACATTACATTGTACATTCACATCAGTTTCCTGCCCTCAAGGAGCTTTCAATCTAAGATCCCTAACTCACATTCATACATGCGCGCACTAGGGCCAATTTCCCTACCAGCATGTCTTTGGATTGTGGGAGGAAACCTACGCAGGCACAGGGTAGAACATGCAAACTGCAGACAGGTGGTATCGTGGTCGGGATTCGAAACAGCAACCCTTTTGCTGCTATGCAAAAGAGCTAACCACTACACCACTGCGCTACCCTATTACTTAGGTACTTAGTTTTAAGTGATATTAACTTGTAACTTACTAATTTTTTTAAGTTGATGAAACTTATTTTCCAAATGTATTTGATATATGTATTTGATATAGCTGGCTGTCAGAAACCATGAAATCAGACCAAGACTGAAGTACAGTTAAATCACACTTGTTTAATAATAAAAGTAAATAGAACAAATGTTGTCAAAACATAGCCAGAGTTCAGCAACCAGAAAGGATAGTCAGACAAGCCAAACGTCAGGGAGCCAGAGATGAGCGTAGTAAAACAGCAAGCAGGATCTGGAGCCAGAAGGGATGTCAGCCAAGCAATGACCACCAGGCTTGAGGGGTAAATGTCTATGGAAATCACGGAGGAGTACAGGGGCATGTACATCTGAGGATGAGACCCAAGAGTGTTCCTCCGGACCGTACCCCTTCCAATGCACCAGGTACTATATCTCGACGGACGACTCAGCCCAAGAAAGGTTGACCGAAACCAGGGGCTTATTCTTCTGGATAACTGGGGACGAAACAATGCCACCTAAGGTCTGTCCGTGAAGGTTTGGGTGTTCCCTGGACGGGTAGGACAAGACTTCAAAACGTGACCTGCCTGGCCACAATAAAGGCACAATCTCTCCCTCCTCCTAAAGGTTCTCTCCTCCGCAGAGAGATGCGTGAAGCCCAAGTGCATGGGTTCATCTACACTGACCGACTCGGTACCAGGAGGCATGGGAGGTGAGGGAGGCACAGGTGGGACTGCAAAGCTCAGAGGCAAACGTACAGGAGGCTTCCGCAAGCACTCCTTAAAAGAGAGTCTTTCTCTGAGTCTGGAGTCAATGAGGATTGAAAATGTGATCAACTTCTCCAGCTCAGTGGGTGTATCTCGGGCTGCTATCTCATCCTTGATGGAATCTGAGAGACGATGAGAAAAAGCAGCCACAAGGGCCTCATTGTTCCAAGCGACCTCTGCTGCCAGCGTACGGAATTCAATGGTGTAGTCGGCAACAGTTCTCGAACTCTGTTTGATGGACATGAGGCACTTGGCAGCAGAAGTGGAGCGTGCGGGAACGTCAAATACCCTTTTAAAGGAGGCCACAAACTCAGGGTAACTCAAGACAACAGGTTTTTGCGTCTCTCATAGAGGGTTTGCCCAGGCCAAGGCTCTCTCAGAAAGCAAAGATATCACGAAACCTACTTTGCTTCTGTCCATGGGAAATGTCAAATGTATTTGATATATGTTTGAAGGTTTTTATATAAAAATAATACAATAATATGTTTTTAAAAAAAAGGAATAGTCTCATGAAGCAGGCTTTTAAAACAAATTAACATTTACTATTTATAAAGTGTTACAAATGTAATATTATTAAAGCAGCATCAAATGTAAATGTAAACATTTAAAAAAAAAACATGTATATAAAGTATATCTGTAAAGATCATAGAATACAGAATGTATTAACTTTTTTTTAAGCCTTTTAGGAAAGTAATTTTCACTTTAAAGCGGAGTTCCACACAAAAATGGAACTTCCGCTTTTCGGAACCCTCCCCCCCTCCGGTGTCACATTTGGCACCTTTCAGGGGGGAGGGGGTGCAGATACCTGTCAAAGACAGGTATTTGCACCCACTTCCGGCATAGACTCCCATGGGAGTCTATGCCTCTTCCCGTCCCGACCGCGCTGTCTGCTGGGAACACACAGCTCCCAGGAGAGAGCGGGGACCACTAGGGACGCGCAGCGCGACTCGCGCATGCGCAGTAGGAAACCGGGAAGTGAAGCCGCAACGCTTCACTTCCTGATTCCCTCACCTAGGATGGTGGCGGCAGCTGCCGAGAACCGAGTGGGTTCTCGGCGTCCCCTGCCGACATCGCTGGACCCTGGGACAGGTAAGTGGCCATGTATTAAAAGTCAGCAGCTGCAGTATTTGTAGCTGCTGGCTTTTAATATTTTTTTTTTTGGCGGTGTGGGTGAACCCCCGCTTTAACCACTTCAGCACCGGAAGGGCTGGCCAGGCCATTTTTTGAGATACCGCACTGTGTTGCTTTAACGGACAATTGCGTGGTCGTGCGACGCTGTACTCAAACAAAATTGACGTTCTTTTTTTCCCAAAAATAGAGATTTTTTTGGTGGTATTTGATCACCTCTGCGGTTTTAATTTTTTGCGCTATAAAAAAAAAAGGACATCAATTTTGAAATTTCTGCTATAATACATATCCAAAAGAAAAATCTAAAAAAACGAATTTATTCATCAGTTTAGGCTGATACTGTATATATTCTTCTACATATTTTTGGTAAAAAAAAAACAAAAACGCAATAGGCGTATATTGATTGGTTTGTGCAAAAGTTTTTTTTTTTATTATTGTTTTTACTGGTAATGGCGGCAATCTACAATTTTTAGCAGGACTGCGACATTGTGGCAGACAAATCTGAACCCAAATGACACTTTTTGGGGACCAGTGACATTATTACATTGATCAGTGCTATAAAAATGCACTGATCAATGTATAAATGACACTGGCAGGGAAGGGGTTAACACTTGGGGGTGATCAAGGGGTTAAGTGTGTTCTCTGGGTGTGTTCTAACTGTAGGGGGGGGTGGGCTACCAGGGACATGACAGAGATAGCTGTTCCTGATCACTGGGAACAGAAGATCTCTGACATGTCATCTTGCAGAATGGGGAATCGCCTTGTTTAGATCCCCATTCAGTCTCTGTATACCGCGGTCATAGGCACGCTCCCACAGCACACAAGCCCGCTACCTCCTGTGCAAAGACCGACGTACACCTATGGTGGCTTGCGCAGGAGAGCCGACCTGCCGCAGTATAATGACAGTGGCTGGTCGGCAAGCGCTTAAAGTGTGAACTTTTGAAGATAGATTCCCCACATCTAGCTCTAAAAAGATCTTCTGAAAAACTTCAAAGGTATATTTTAGGTTTTCAGGGTAGCTTAGGCTAAAAGCATAAATAATTCCCATAATCATTCTTTCTGATACAAAATGAAAGTGCTATATGAAAAAAATACACTATACCAATATGCTTGTTTTTCCTGCCAATGCAGCATAAATATGGTATATTTGTTTTTAAAATTTCATAACATAGTGCAAAATGGGCGGGGCTTTAGGTTACATAATCTAACGTTAAATGTCCAATATCTCAAAAACCGAACAAACAGAAATGTTGTTTTCCGTGGTACAAATCAGCACAAACATTTTAAAATGTAATAGTGTGGTGCAAAGTGAAAGTGGGAGAGGTTTCATCAACCTAAATGCGCAATATCTCTTAAACCAAACCAGCACATACGTTTGTTTTTGCAGCATAAATCGGTACAGATGCAGTGCAAACAAATGCTAACTTTGTTTTTAAATTTTAATAACATTGGGTGCAAAGTGGGTGGGGCTTGATGTTACATAATTTGAATTTGAATTCCAATATTTCACAAACTGAACCAGCTGAAACATTCTTTTTTGTTGGACAAAATAGTTTTTAAGCTTAACAGCTGGCTGTCAGAAACCATGAAATCAGACCGAGACAGAAGTACAGTTAAATAACACTTGTTTAATAATAAAAGTAAATAGAACAAATGTAGTCAAAACATAGCCAGAGTTCAGCAACCAGAAAGGATAGTCAGACAAGCCAAACGTCAGAGAGCCAGAGTTGAGCGTAGTAAAATAGCAAGCAGGATCTGGAGCCAGAAGGGATGTCAGCCAAGCAAGGACCACCAGGCTTGAGGGGTAAACGTCTATGGAAATCACGGAGGAGGACACGGGCATGTACGTCTGAGGATGAGACCCAAGAGTGTTCCTCCGGACCGTACCCCTTCCAATGCACCAGGTGCTATATCTCGACGGATGAAAGGTTGACCGAAACCAGGGGCTTATCCTTCTGGATAACTGGGGACGAAACAATGCCACCTAAGACAGGACCTCAAGGTTTGGGTGCTCCCTGGACGGGTAGGACAAGACTTCAAAACGTGACCTGCCTGGCCACAATAAAGGCACAATCTCTCCCTCCTCCTAAAGGTTCTCTCCTCTGCAGAGAGACACGTGAAGCCCAAGTGCATGGGTTCATCTTCACTGACCGACTCGGTACCAGGAGGCATGGGAGGTGAGGGAGGCACGGGTGGGAGGCAAACGTACAGGAGGCTTCCGCAAGCGCTCCTTAAAAGAGAGTCTTTCTCTGAGTCTGGAGTCAATGAGGATGGCAAACGTGATCAACTTCTCCAGCTCAGTGGGTGTATCTCGGGCTGCTATCTCATCCTTTATGGAATCCGAGAGACGATGAGAAAAAGTCGCCACAAGGGCCTCATTGTTCCAAGCAACCTCTGCTGCCAGCGTACAGAATTCAATGGTGTAGTCGGCAACAGTTCTCGAACTCTGTTTGATGGACATGAGGCACTTGGCAGCAGAAGTGGAGTGTGTGGGAACGTCAAATACCCTTTTAAAGGAGGCCACAAACTCAGGGTAACTCAAGACAACAGGTTTTTGCGGCTCCCATAGAGGGTTTGCCCAGGCCAAGGCTCTCTCAGACAGCAAAGATATCACGAAACCTACTTTGCTTCTGTCTGTGGGAAATGCCCGGGGCAGCATCTTAAAGTATATCTCAACCTGGTTGAGAAATCCTCTGCATTGAACTGGATCGCCCTCAAATCGCTGAGGAAGCGGAGTGGAACAAGACATACCTCTTATAATACTCGAGGCGGGTGCTTGCACAGAGACTGGCACAGCAGCAGGGATGGCCTGCTAATCAGGTTAGACCGGAGCAGCCACAGTGGGAGATTCCAGGTGAGCCGTGCGACTCAGGAGCATTTGTAACACCATAGCAAACTGATCCATGCAGTGATCTTGCTCACCCAATCTGGATAAAATATTACCAACAAGTGGATAGACTGTATCTTCTGAATTCATGGCCTTCGCCTACTGTCAGAAACCATGAAATCAGACCGAGACAAAAGTACAGTTAAATCCCACTTATTTAATAATAAAAGTAAATAGAAAAAAAGCAGTCAAAATATAGCTGGAGTTCAGCAACCAGAAAGGATAGTCAGACAAGCCAAATGTCAGGGAGCCAGAGTTGAGCGTAGTAAAACAGCAAGCAGAATCTGGAGCCAGAAGGGATGTCAGCCAAGCAAGTCTTTTAACAGGAATGCAGGAGAGCGTCTCTGTGATGTTGACTAAGGTGAAGGCAGAGATCCTCTGGGCTGGACAGCTTAAGTAGGCAGGACTGACGAGCAGGATATCATCAACAGCTGAGTACCTGTGGAGAGATAGGAGCTGGTAATTAGCCGACAACTGAGTGGCCAGCGCAAAGAAGGAAGGGTTGAACCCAGCCCTGACACCCTCACACTGCATCTTGGTTGCGTTCTGCCGCATGCAGTAAGCGCAAACTTTGCGTGCGCACAAGTGAGTTGTCACAAAAGGTGAATACAATGGATGTATGTCCATTTATTATAAATATATTAATCTGCAAATAAAATAAACATTTTGGATGGTATGTTAAGCAACATTTAAAGCATGTGAACAATAATTTGTTCAATGTTCACTCTTACCTTTCAATGGCATTGCATGGCTTTGTAGTGACTTGGGAAAATTCTTGCCATTGGTGGTGCTCTTTTGTCCTGATGGGCCTCAAACGTATGGAAACTGCCTTGGCTTTCAAAGTTCCAAAAGATGTCAAACTCTTTAAAATATACAGCATCAAAACTCATGCGGTTGCAGGTTTGGCAAACACATGAGTCCCACAATTCAGTCAAATGAAAAGATAATTTTTTTAAGTAAATGTAAATCAATTAGAATATGGAAATGCACATACCTTAAAAGTTTTGTCTAGATTCCTCAATATTATACATTATTTTTGTAAATGTGAAAGGTGTGTTTTAAGAACTAATGAAATTAAGTAAGGTACTTAAAATATCAAAGTAAATTAATTAACATTTATTTTTATGTTGAAAATGATAACATTTTTATGTTAAAATTACAAGCCAACAGAATAATTTTTATCAGTGTGAGATGACTGAACCTAGGATGTCAGAGGTGATGGAGGATTTGCAGAGTTGAGGCAACCAGTGGGGTACAGAGTCTATTAGCAGCTAAAAAGTATATATATATATATATATATATATACATACACATGCACACACATTTTACCTTGCATTTCTATTCTTATCTTATATTGTTACATACATAGTTAGTCTGGTTGAAAAAAGACACAAGTCCATTTAGTTCAACCAATAACAGGGAACAAAATCCTATATACACAATCCTATACCCACAGTTGATCCAGAAAAAAGGCAAAAAAAATCAGCAAAGCATGATTCAATTTGCTCCAATAGGGGAAAAGATTAATTCCTGATCCCCCAAGGGGCAATCAGATTTTCCTTAGATCAACTTTACCTATAAATGTTAGTATCCATTTATATTATGTACATTTAGGAAAGAATCCAGGCCTTTTTTAAAGCAATCTATTGAGCTGGACAGAAACAACTCCTGAGGGAGTCTATTCCACATTTTCACACCTCTAATGCCCCGTACACACGGTCGGATTTTCGGATGGAAAATATTCGATGGGAGCTCGTTGTCGGAAATTCCAACAGTGTGTAGGCTCCATCGGACATTTTCCATCGGAATTTCCGTCACACAAAATATGAGATCTGCCTCTCAAATTTTCCGACAACAAAATCCGTTGTCGTAAATTCCGATTGTGTGTACACAATTCCGACGCACATAGTTCCACGCATGCTCGGAATCAAGCAGTAGAGCTGCACTGCCTATTGAACTTCATTTTCCTCAGCTCGTTGTACGTGTTGTATGTCACCGCGTTCTTGACGTTCGGGATTTCCGACAAGGTTTGTGTGACCGTGTGTATGCAAGACAAGTTTGAGCCAACATCCATCAGAAAAAATCCATGGATTTTGTTGTCGGAATGTCCGATCGTGTGTACGGGGCATTACTGTGAAGAAACTGTTCTGTATTTGGAGATTAAATCTCTTTTCCTCCAGATGTAAAGAGTGCCCTCCTTGTCCTCTGTAATGCCTTTAAAGTGAATAACTCAAAACAAAAAAGTTCACTATATGGACCACTTATGTATTTGTACATGTTGATCATATCCCCCCTTAATCTCCTCTTCTCAAGAGAGAATACATTCAGTTCCTGTAATCCTCAAAGCTGAGCTTCTCCATGCCTCTTATCAGTTTGGTTGCCCTTCTCTGCACTTTCTTCAGTTCCCCGATATCCTTTTTGTGAACTGGTGCCCAAAACTGAACTTACAGATGAGGCCTTACTAATGTTTTGTACAGGGGCAACATATCTCTCTCTCTGGAGTATATACCTCTCTTAATACAAGAAAGAATTTTGCTCACTTTGGAAATCGCTGCTTGACATTGCATGCCATTATTAAGTTCATGATCTACCAGAACACCCAGATCTTTATCCTCCATTGATTTCCCCAATTGCACTCCCCCTAGTATGTATGATGCATGCATATTCTTAGCCCCAAGTGCATAACTTTACATTTATCAACATTAAACCTCATTTGCCACATAGTTGCCCAATTAAACAGTGCATTGAGGTTGGCTTGTAAGTTAGAGACATCCTGAAAGGAGGTTATTTCACTGCATAGCTTGGTGTCATCTGCAAAGACCAAAATGGTACTTTTAATACCAAACACTATATCATTTATAAATATATTAAAACGTAAGGGTCCCAACACTGAACTTTGGGATACACCACTAACAACCCTAGACCATTCAGAGTATGAATCATTAACCCATACTCTCTCAATACGGTCTGTTAGCCAGATTTTTATCCATTTACAAACTGATTTTTTTCAAGCCTGCAGACTTTACCTTACACATGAGCCATGTGTGAGGAACTGTGTCAAGCACCTTTACAAAATCTAAGTATACCACATCCACAGCCATCCCCTTTGTCTAAGGTTTTACTTACCTCCTCAAAAAAGGAATCAAATTTGTCTGACAAGTTCTGTCTTTCATGAATCCATGCTGTTTGTTGCTTAAAATATTTTTTTTCCAGCAAGAACTCATCTTATTGGTCCTTTATTAAACTCTCTAGTATATTTCCAACTATAGAAGTTAAACTAACAGGCCTATAGTTACTTTGTAAAGACTTTGTTCCCTTTTTAAATCTACATTGGCCTTAAGCTTATCCAGTGGTACTAGTACAGTCATTAATAGGGTCCCTTAAAATTAGAAACAATGGCTTTGAAATGACAAAGCTCAATTCTTTTAGGATCCATGGGTGTATGCTATGTGGTCCAGGTGCTTTATTCCCCTTTATTCTGTCTAAATATTTCTGGCCCATTTCTATTTTGAGCCATTATGGATCATTTGGCACTGTATCAATAACATCCCCATTATGGACATGGGCTCCCCCATGTTTCTTTGTATACACAGAGCTGAAGAAGGTATTTAATAAATGTGCCTTCTCTTTATCCCTTGACTCACTGTAGATAATTTTGTAAAGGGCCTGACCTTTTTACTATCTTTTGTTAAACTTTCCAGTATCTTCCCGACTATAGAAGTTAAACTAACAGGTCTATAGTTACTTGATAAAGACTTTGAATCATTTATAAACAACATCAGCCCCGGAAGGATTTACCCCCAAAATGACCAGGCCATTTATTGCGAAACGGCACTGCGTTATTTTAGCTGACAATTGCGCAGTCGTGCGATGCTGTAACCAAATAAAATTGAGGTCCTTTTTTCCCACAAATAGAGCATTCTTTTGGTGGTATTTGATCACCTCTGCGCTTTTTATTTTTTGCGCTATAAACAAAAAAAGAGCGACAATTTTGAAAAGAAAACAATATTTTTTATTTTCTGCTATGAAGCATACCCAATAAAAAAATGTAAAAAATTTAATTTCTTCATCAGTTTAGGCCAATATGTATTCTGCTACATATTTTTGATAGAAAAAAAACCCAAATCAGTGTATATTGATTGTTTTTTTTTACTAGTAATGACGGCGGACAGATCGGACACCTAACTGACATTTTTGACACTTTTTTTGGAACCAGTGACATTATTACAGTGATCGGTGCTTAAAAATACGCACTGACATTGTACTAATGACACTGGCGGGGAAGGGGTTAACATCAGAGGCGATCAAAGGGTTAACTGTGTTCCCTCAGTGTGTTTACTAACTGTATGGGGATGGTCTGCTTGGGACAACACACAGATCCGTTTTCCTGCATAGCAGAAAGACAGGATCTCTGTGTGATCCCCTGTCAGAACATAGATCTGCCTTGTTTACACAGGCAGATCCGCTTTCTGTCTCTGCGGGGAATGATCGCGGGTGGCTGGCGGACATCGAGTCCACCAGACCCGCTGAATGGCTCCCCCACTGGCCAATGGGCATGCCTCTGCGGCGGCTGGTCAGCAAGCAGTTAAATATAGGCACCACATTGGCCCTACACCAATCCAGTGGTACTATTCCAGTCATTAACGAGTCCCTAAAGATGAGAAACAATGGCATCGAAATTACAGAGCTCAATTCATTTAGGATCCATGGGTGGATGCCATCTGGTCCTGGTACTTTATCCACCTTGATTCTGTCTAAATATTTCTGGACCATATCACTTTTGAGCCATTGTGGATTATTAGGGACTGTGTCAATACCATCCCCATTATGGACATGAGCTCCCCATGCTCCTTTGTCTACACTGAGCTTAAGAAAGTATTTAATAAATTTGCCTTTACTTTGTCCCCAGTCACCCAATCCAGATTATTTTGTTACAGAAGTGGAGCTGCAGCATATCCACCCTCAGAATACATGCACGCCAAGGAAATGGAGTTCCTCAGGCCAGGTATGGCTACAGAGAGGTAAGCTACACTAGCATTTGCAATTATATCTCTTTTATATAATTAGGTATTTGGGATGATCTAACAAGAAATTCCTATTTACAGTACAGAAACCAGCTGGGAGGATTCTGCTACACAAGAAACTCATCAGGAAGCAGTGGAAAACATTGGAGATGAATCAACCCAGGATACAGCTATGCTACCTTCAACCTCGTCATCTGTAGCCCCAATTCCTGATGAGGATTCTCTTAACCCTACATCAACCACCTGTGTTCGTGTACCTTATACACATGCAAGCACATGTGCAACTAGAGGGAGGACATCAGCGCCGGATTTCAACAGGATGTTGGCCATTCTGTCCACTATGGCTGACCATATGACGGGAAACCGGACAGAGGAACAATATTTTGGCAGGTGTCTAGAAAGGATAATGGTTCAGTTACCCTTGAACTAAAGGCTATGATGTGGGCAGGTGTAATTAGGTACATAAACACATTCATTCCACCATCTGACCAAAACCTCTTATTCAGAAATTCTGAAGGACCACCACTATATGGTCCATATGCAACTTACACATAATCCATAGCAGCCAACATCATATTTCCAGACAGCCTCCCAAAACCAACCTTTTCCACCATACCCATCCATTCCTTCAGTTCCAACCACCATGTCCCCAATAAATCCTGCTCCAATTTATACTCACACAAGTCACTCCGCCATCAGTCAGCATCATGCACAGGCCATGAATGTGCTAGTATCAAATGACCCTGTCCATTCACCAGCTACCTGTCATCGCCTATAGACACCGGTGATGTTTTTGTGGCTATAATGTCCAACATACTGTGACATTTTGGCATTGTAGTCTTCCCTCGTGTTGCATGTGTGCTTGCATTTACCTCAGGGACAACAGGGTGCAGCCAACACCCACAAGATGCTGTTCTAAAATAGAAATGTTTTTATGCAAAATATTCTATTTTTTTGGTTGATTTTGTTGTTAAAGTTTTAAGATAAAAAAATAATTTGGAGCTTTTGGTCCATTGTTGGGAAAAAAAAAAGATAATTTCTCGATATAAATATCTTACTTATGGGCTCTTTAACCACTTCACCCCCCCCCCTTAATGACCAGAGCATTTTTTGTGATTCGGCACTGCGTCGCGTTTAACTGACAATTGCACAGTCGTGCGACGTTGTACCCAAACAAAATTTACATCCTTTTTTTCCCACAAATAGAGCTTTCTTTTAGTGGTATTTGATCACCTCTGTTGTTTTTATTTTTTGCGCTATAAACAAAAAAAGAGTGAAAATTAAAAAAAGCAATATTTTTTACTTTTTGCTATAATAAATATCGCCAAAAAATGTAAAAAAATGAATTTCTTTCTCAGTTTAGGCCAATATGTATTCTTCCACATACTTTTGGGAAAAAAATCTCAATAAGTATATATTGTTTGGTTTGCGCAAAAGTTATAGCTTCTACAAAATAGGGAATAGATTTATGGCATTTTTATTATAATTTTTTTTTTATTAGTAATGGCGGTGATTTGCGATTTTTATTGGGACTGCTACATTGCGGTGGACAGATAGGATACTTTTGACACTATTTCGGGAAAAAATTCAGAGTTAAAAATAGCCACTGAATACGGTGTAAATGTCACTGGCAGGGAAGGGGTTAAACACTAGGGGGGCGATCAAGGGGTTAACAGTGTTCCCTCAGCGTGTTCTAACTGTGGGGGTGGATGGGCTACCTAGGACATGACATAGATCACTGCTCCTGATGACATGTCACTTGGCAGAACAGGGAAATGCCTTGTTTACATAAGCATTACCCCATTCTGCCTCTCCTCGTTGCGATCGTGGGCCACGACAGATATCGAGTCCGTGGGACCCACAGGCATGCTCCCTTGTTGATGGTGGCATGCGTGCCCCCGCTAGCCCAGGATTACGAAGGGACGTACAAAAGTGCACCTGTGCCATTCTGCCGTCGTACATCGGCGTGCAGCGGTCGGGAAGCGGTTAAAAAATGGTTTGTAAAGTTTTGCAAAAAATGTCACTGGCAGGGAAGGGGTTAAACAATAGGGAGCGATCAAGGGGTTAACTGTGTTCCCTAAGCATGTTTTAACTGTGGGGGATGGGCTACCTAGGACATGACAGAGATCACTGCTCCCGATGACAGGGAACAGTAGATCCCTGTCATGTCACTAGGCAGAACAGGGAAATGCCCTGCTTACATAAGTATTTCCCCATTCTGCCTCTCCTCATTGCAATCACGGGCCACCGACAGACATCGAGCCCAGGGGACCTGCGGGCACGCTCCCGTGCTGATGGCAGCGTGTGCACACCCGCTAGCCCGGATTTACAAAGGGACGTACAGGTATGCCCTTTTGCGCAGCTGTGCCATTCTGCCGACATACATCGGCGTGCGTCGGTCGGCAAGCGGTTAAACATGGTTTGTAAAGTTTTGCAAAACCAAAAAAGGGAGTTATTGCTCCTTCTAAAGAAAAAAAAAAGAGTAAAGTTTTTTCAAGACCTGAAACATATGTGTATTTGATGTAAACATACTGCGCCGTGTGCCACACTCCCCTCTTATATCCCCAGACACCAGAAAAAATGGACCCTCAGCTTTGCAGTCTGGGGGTCAAACACTCTTATTTCTGGTGTTAGGAAGGTGAGCCTCTAAAACTCCTCAGTAAAAACTCCAAATATATAGGTCTTGGGGGTAGCTAATATATCCACTAGGCTCGACAACACAGATAAAAGCTCATAGCGAAGTACTGTATAAAAAGGTTTAATTGTGCAATCATAAGCAACACTTACAGGAATGCAGATAAAACGAGCATAGGACAGAAAGTGAGGCTCTTCCTGATTCGCCGCGGCTCTGCGTGCGTTGCACGGAGGGCTGAAATTACGTAGTTAGTTAAGAAACCAGAAATTTGTCAACGCGTTTCACCCCTCCTCCAGGGCGTCCTTGATGACAGAAATAAGTATGTTTGACCCCCAGACTGCAAAGCTGAGGGTCCATTTTTTCTGGTTAGTGGGGATACAAGAGGGGAGTGTGGCACATGGCACAGCATGTTTACATGAAGCACTTCAGCATCTTCTAAACCTTTTGGAGAACTGGGCACTTTATAAGAGACTTTTGGGCTGATTTACGAAACGTTTGCGCCATCAGTAGAGGAGCACGCCGAGGCGCAATGCACATGTTCATATTTACAAAACGTTTGCGCCGGTAACAGAGCGCTAATCCCCATTTACTATAGTGATCTTGGCGCACGGGAGAATGCAATCTGTGCACCACTATGGACATGGCGCACGGCATCTTCAATTCAATATTAACAGAAGATGGAGGTGCCAATATTATGGGGTGATGTGAGGAAGTATAGTAACAACTGCCCAAGTAACAAATATGCCCAAAATAGAATGAGAAAGTAACTTTTTCAGAGAAAGCCTGCTGTGCCTGCTAGTACGTTTAGAACTGCGTGAGATCAATTTAAGCACTGCGCATGCGCAAACCGCTCTTGTGCTAGTTCAAATACGTTTGTTCACTGCGTGGCCAACATCTTAGTAAATGTCAAGCAATGCAAATGCAATTGCGTGGGTTGAACGGGCGCAACTCTAAACTTGACAGTTTACGCTGGTTCACCTTTATGTATTTTTTAATGATATTTGCACACAGGTCATGTTAGCGTGTTACATTGCCAACATGTGACATGCACCTTGTTAAAATTATGTAAAAAGACTCTTGCTCCTCTAGCTCCTCCTAAAAGGACATTCAACCTAACCCCTCTAATTCATATGATTTCCTTGGGCTAGCTTTTGCTTTTAAAGGGGAACTCCACACTCCATTCTCCAATGCTCTTGTCTCCCCCCTTTCTAATGCATATGATTTCTTTGGGCTAGCTTTTGCTTTTAAAGGGGAACTCCACACTCTATTCTCCAAGGAAAGACAGTGGTAGGGTTTTACCCTCACTTCCTGTTTGGCTATGTGACAGGAAGTGAAGACAATTTTAAGAAAAGGGACACAAAGCCCAACATAAAAAAGACAAGCAGGGGTTCTAACACTCACTTGGTTTCCCTCAAATGCCCACAATTAGAATAGGATTGGCTTGAGCTAGATTTTAGCGCAGTGCTCTAAATCAGTGCTTTTCAACCCTGTCCTCAAGTACCCCCAACACGCCATGTTTGCAGGTTTTCCTTCATCTTGCCCGGGTGCTTTAAATCAGTCAATGGCTTGGTATTTTGGACAGTGATTTTAGCTAAGATAAATTCCCAAAACATGTCCTGTCGGGGGTATGGAAAATTGAATACTTACCTCTCTGTAATTTTCCTTTCCTGGTGCCTATCCATGGCAGCATACTCACAATTAGGGATGAGCTTCGTGTTCGAGTCGAACCCATGTTCGACTCGAACATCGGCTGTTCGACCGTCCGTCGAATTGCGAACGATATGGGCCGTTCGCGCCAAATTCGTGTGGCGCGTCACGGCCCATAATTCACTGCGGCATCGCAGTGCATTGCTGGCTGATGATTGGCCAAGCATGCACTATGACCCGCATGCTTGGCCAATCACAGCGCTGTCAGTAGAGAGAGCTGTAATTGGCCAAAGCCAGGGTGGCTTTGGCCAATTATGGCTCAGGGGATTTAGTACACGCCCCACACTATATAAGGCCGCCTGCACGGCGGCCCTGTGTAGTGTGTGTTCCGGTGTGCTGAGAGATAGAGAGAGAGAGAGACAGTGTCATTTGATTTGAGTTAGATAGATTAGGCAGAACAGTCAGTCAGTTAGCTGCACTTACAGTGTATTGTGTATATATATGCATCCCAGGTGTTGCATATATATATATACACTGTATTCAGTTTAGCTAGATCCGTTCCTGTTATCTTCTAGACTATTTACATTTAGTGCAGTGCTTCCTGCTCACAGTGTTCAGCTAGATCCGTTCCTGTTATCTTCTAGACTATTTACATTTAGTGCAGTGCGTCCTGCTCACAGTGTTCAGCTAGATCCGTTCCTGTTATCTTCTAGACTATTTACATTTAGTGCAGTGCGTCCTCCTCACAGTGTTCAGCTAGATCCGTTCCTGTTATCTTCTAGACTATTTACATTTAGTGCAGTGCGTCCTGCTCACAGTGTTCAGCTAGATCCGTTCCTGTTATCTTCTAGACTATTTACATTTAGTGCAGTGCGTCCTGCTCACAGTGTTCAGCTAGATCCGTTCCTGTTATCTTCTAGACTATTTACATTTAGTGCAGTGCGTCCTGCTCACAGTGTTCAGCTAGATCCGTTCCTGTTATCTTCTAGACTATTTACATTTAGTGCAGTGCGTCCTGCTCACAGTGTTCAGCTAGATCCGTTCCTGTTATCTTCCTACTGACAGGCAGGCTTGTCTGGTTACAGTATATAAAGCTACCTGAAGAAAATTACAGGTGTTCTATTTGATCCTATTAGTACCACGGTCAGGCAGCTAGACTATTTACATTTAGTACAGTGCGTCCTGCTCACAGTGTTCAGCTAGATCCGTTCCTGTTATCTTCCTACTGACAGGCAGGCTTGTCTGGTTACAGTATATAAAGCTACCTGAAGAAAATTACTGGTGTTCTATTTGATCCTATTAGTACCACGGTCAGGCAGCTAGACTATTTACATTTAGTACAGTGCGTCCTGCTCACAGTGTTCAGCTAGATCCGTTCCTGTTATCTTCCTACTGACAGGCAGGCTTGTCTGGTTACAGTATATAAAGCTACCTGAAGAAAATTACAGGTGTTCTATTTGATCCTATTAGTACCACGGTCAGGCAGCTAGACTATTTACATTTAGTACAGTGCGTCCTGCTCACAGTGTTCAGCTAGATCAGTTCCTGTTATCTTCCCACTGACAGGCAGGCTTGTCTGGTTACAGTATATAAAGCTACCTGAAGAAAATTACTGGTGTTCTATCCCAGCTTAGTGCAGCTACAGGCCATTAGTATGTCTGGAAGGCCAAGAAGGAGAGGCAGACAGTCACAAGCCAATAAGAGAGGGCAAGCAGGCTCTGTGCTAGTGCTGGTCGTGGAGACGGTGCATCCTCATCAGCACGTGGCCATGGGACACGCTTGGCCTTTTTTTCGGCAGCTGGCCGTGTTGAGCCGCAACTTGCGGAAGACTTGGTCGAGTGGATGACCAAGCCGTCCTCATCCTCCTCATCCTCTCTCACCCAGGGTGCTTTGTCTGGCAAAGCAGCGGCCTCTTCCCTCAGCTCAATGTCATCAGTGACTCCTTCCCTAGCTCCACCATGTCCTCCTGAGGATTCCCTCGAACTGTTTGACCACAGTGTTGGGTACATGCTCCAGGAGGATGCCCAGCGTTTGGAAGGCTCTGATGATGATACTGAGCTCGATGAAGGCAGTAACATGAGCACGGACAGAGGGGGTGCCCAAGAAGGACAGCAATCTGGCAGTCATGCTCCCCCTGCTGCAGCATACTGCCCGGTTTGCTCCAGTGATGAGGAGGGAGGGGATGATGAGGTCACTGACTCAACGTGGGTGCCTGATAGGAGAGAGGAGGAGGAGGAGGAGGAGGAGGAGGCGGCACATCACCAACGAGGCAGGATGCCCTCCAGGGGCCAGCCTAAGGGCAGCACATTGACTGCATCACACCCCAAAGCTCCACATGTGCAGGGCGCTGCAGTCTCTGCGCGTTATTCAAAAAGTTCTTTGGTGTGGGCCTTTTTTGAGACGAGTGCATCAGATCGCACCGCTGCTATTTGCAACATATGTCTCAAGCGTATCTCGCGTGGCCAAAACATCTCCCGCTTGGGTACCTCATGCTTGACCAGACATATGTTGACCTGCCATGCAGTTCGTTGGCAAGCGTATCTAAAAGACCCACACCAAAGAACGAAGAGGATCTCTCCTTGCTCCTCATCAGCTGAGATTTCCAACCCCACTAGACCTCCAGTCCTCTCTGAGACCTGCAGTGAGAGGAATGAAGGTGTAGAATTAGGTGTGTCACAGCCAAGTACTTGTGGGCAATCTGCTTTTGGTACACCGACGTCAGATTGTACCAGGCAAATTTCCCTGCCCCAGCTGCTGCACCGCCGAAAGAAGTTTGCTCCCAGCCATCCACATGCCCAGCGGTTGAATGCTAGCTTGGCAAAATTGCTAGCACTTCAACTGCTGCCTTTTCAGTTGGTAGACTCTGCCCCCTTCCGTGAGTTTGTGGAATGTGCGGTTCCTCAGTGGCAGGTACCCAAACGCCACTTTTTCTCACGGAAGGCGATTCCGGCTCTCTACCGGCTTGTGGAAGGCAATGTCCATGCCTCGCTGGACAGGGCGGTCAGCGGTAAGGTGCATATTACCGCTGACTCATGGTCCAGCAGGCATGGACAGGGACGTTACCTAAGTTTCACGGCGCATTGGGTGACTCTGCTGGCAGCTGGGAAGGATGCAGGACAAGGTGCAGTAGTGTTGGAGGTTGTTCCGCCACCACGCCTCCAAAATGCTGATTGTGACACACCTCTCTCCTCCACCCCCTCCTCTTCTTCTTCCTCCATGGCCTCTTCCTCGGAACCAGCGGTGCTCCGTAGGCGTTCAAGGGGCTACGCAAGTACGCAGGCCAAAAGATGCCATGCGGTGCTTGAGCTGGTGTGCTTGGGGGACAGGAGCCACACTGGGGCAGAGGTTCTGTCAGCTCTGCAGGGGCAGGTTCAGAGGTGGTTGACGCCACGCCAACTTAAGGCAGGAATGGTGGTTTGCGACAATGGCACCAACCTCCTCTCTGCCCTCCGACAGGGACAAATGACCCATGTGCCCTGTTTGGCTCACGTCCTTAACTTGGTGGTGCAGCGGTTCTTGGGCAGGTACCCGGGCTTACAGGATGTCCTGAGGCAGGCCAGGAAAGTCTGTGTGCATTTCCGCCGGTCATATAATGCCAGTGCTCGGCTGACGGACCTCCAAAAGGAGTTTAACCTGCCCAAGAACCGCCAAATCTGTGACATGCCCACCAGGTGGAACTCAACGTTGGCCATGCTGCAGCGGCTGCACATGCAGCAGAGGGCCATCAATGAGTACCTGTGCGACTATGGCACCAGGACAGGGTCAGGGGAGCTTGGTTTTTTTTCCCCACGCCAGTGGGCCATGATCAGGGATGCATGCACTGTCCTGTCACCATTCGAGGAGGCCACGAGAATGGTGAGCAGTGACAGTGCATGCATCAGTGACACTGTCCCCCTTGTCCACCTGTTGGAGCACACGCTGCGTGGAATAATGGACAGGGCACTTGAGGCAGAACAGAGGCAGGAAGAGGAGGACTTCCTTAGCTCTCAAGGCCCCCTTTATCCAGACAGTGTTCCTGCGTGCCCGCCGATCACACAGGAAGAGGACGAGGAGGAGGAGGAGGAAGATTGTGTCAGTATGGAGGTGGAGCCTGGCACTCAGCATCAGCAGCAGTCTTTAAGGGATCAGTCCCAAGAAACACATGGACTTGTACGTGGCTGGGAGGAGGTGGCTGCGGACGTTGTCGTCCTTAGTGACCCAGAGGACTCCGGACCGAATGCCTCAGCAAACCTACGCTGCATGGCCTCCCTGATCCTGCAAAGCCTGCGTAAGGATCCTCGTATTCGTGGTATCAAGGAGAAGGACCAATACTGGCTGGCAACCCTCCTTGATCCACGTTACAAGGGTAAGGTTGCGGACCTTATCTTGCCATCGCAGAGGGAGCAGAGGATGAAACATCTTCGGGAGGCCTTGCAGAAAGGTCTGTGCAATGCGTTCCCAGAGACTGGGAGGTTACAAACTCCTGTTTCTGGACAACGTGTTGCTGAGGCTTCGGTCAGTCAAAGAAGGAGCGGTGGAGAAGGTGGCCGTCTGACCGATGCGTTCAGACAATTTTTTGGTCCGCAGCCCCAAGGTATGATCGGTTCCAGCAACCATCGCCAGCGTCTGTTTTACATGGTGCAGGAATACCTAGGGGCAAGATCAGACTTGGACACCTTTCCCACCGAAAATCCTCTGGGTTACTGGGTCTTGAAGATGGATCACTGGCCAGAGCTTGCACAGTATGCAATTGAGCTACTGGCCTGTCCTGCATCCAGCGTTCTTTCGGAACGCACATTCAGTGCTGCTGGAGGCGTGGTAACCGATCACAGGGTGCGTCTGTCCACCGACTCGGTCGATCGGCTGACCTTCATAAAAATGAATCAGTCTTGGATCACCACCAGCTACCAAGCACCTGATGCTGATGTAACCGAATAATTTTTTTTGAAATCTCAGATCCCTTCAAAGACTGCCTATGCTGATGCTGAGTGACTATCCCTGAGTAATTATCCTCTTCCTCCTCAATCATCACGCTGATAGCTTGTAAGAACATTTTTGGTTCTGGGCGCCACCACCAGTGCCTAAGGCACAATTTTTCAGCCCCTGTTTAACAGGGGCGTGTAATTACAATTTTTGATGTAATACTTTGCAGCAGGGCTCGTTCCTGCATTCCAACTAGAGTGTCTGTGAGGGGTTGCAGTGTTGTGGCACCAGCACCAGTGCCTAAGGCCCAATTTTTCTGCCCCTGTCTAACAGGGGCGTGTAATTACAATTTTTGATGCAATACTTTGCAGCAGGGCTCGTTCCTGCGTTCCAACTAGAGTGTCTGTGAGGGGTTGCAGTGTTGTGGCACCAGCACCAGTGCCTAAGGCCTAATTTTTCAGCTCCTGTTCAACAGGGGCATGTAATTACAATTCTTGATCTAATATTTCACAGCAGGGCCCTGTGAGGGCTTACAGTGTTGTGGCCACAGCAACACCTAAGGCCCAAATTTTTGCTGAGTATATAGGGCAGGACCCTACTTTCAAACATCTAACTTACAAACGACTCCTACTTGCAAACGGAAGGAGACAACAGGAAGTGAGATGAAATCTACCCCTAGGAAGGGAAATTCTCTCCTGTAAGAGTTAATATGGGAAAACAATTTCTCCTTTCCACTGATGCTTTCCAATCCTTGTTCCACAAAAAAACCCAAATTTTCAAAAAACATTTTTCATTGGGACAAAAAAGTGAGGTGAAATCTTCTGAAGAGGAGGAAAGACAGCAAAACAAATGTCACAGGGGTGATAACCCTTCCCTATGTTTTCCAAAAAGCTTAAAAAAGATTTTTTGGCTGGAGCTAAACACGTTAAAAATGTTCAAAATTACAAAGAGATTCAACTTAACAACAAACCTACAGTCCCTGTCTTGTTTGCACCGCCTGTATACTGCTGTTCAGAGTATATAGGGCCTGGTGGCCCCACACCTTTCCTTATTTTAATTTGGGTGCGGGGTTCCCCTTAATATCCATACAAGACCCAAAGGGCCTGGTAATAGACTGGGGGGTACCCATGCCGTTTGTCTCACTGATTTTCATCCATATTGCCATGACCCGACATGACATTAAACCCGCAAGCAGTTTTAAATGAGATCTTTTCCTTTAAAAATGACATTTGGTGCAGGGACTGTTCTAAACACGGGAAACACGCGTCACTTTACAGGCATACTATAGACACCCCCCAGGTACGATATTTAAAGGAATATTTCACTTTTTTTTTTTACTTTAAGCATCATTAAAATCACTGCTCCCGAAAAAACGGCCGTTTTTAAAAGTTTTTTCTGCATTGATACATGTCCCCTGGGGTAGGACCCGGGTCCCCAAACCCTTTTTAGGACAATACCATGCAAATTAGCCTTTAAAATGAGCACTTTTGATTTTGAATGTTCGAGTCCCATAGACGTCAATGGGGTTCTAACGTTCGTGCAAACTTTCGGTCCGTTCGCGGGTTCTGGTGCGAACCGAACCAGGGGGTGTTCGGCTCATCCCTACTCACAATCCATGCATATGCTACCATTGAAGGCACCAGGAAAATAACTTAGACAAATCACACCTTTTTTTGATTTGCCATGCCAATCAGCCTAGTTAAGCTGCAGCTGGGAAATATGTTGCATGAAAAGTAACAAAAAACACTTAAAACATAAAAGTTTGCTACAAATTGTATTGGTCAACAAAACAGGACTTGGAAAAGAGCAAGAAAAGCAAAAAACACATGTATGTTAATTTGAGACAAGCGAAGTGAATACATTTGAAGGAGAAAGTGGCAAAATTTATCAGGGGTGCAGACATCCCCAAAAACTGACAAGACTTCTAATGCCTCTGCACTCTATCCCAAAGCAAAAATAAGAGAGGATTTCATTTAGTTGAATTTTGCAAAGACACATTCCTAAGTTCAACTGTGATCCATGTCAATGGCCCAGTTAGACCTTGTTTAATAGAAAACACCAGTTGCCTTTCACTATAAACATTTGTTAGTCCAGTCCTGGAAATCTGCATCTGTTTTACTATTAAGTTAAATCCAAATATGGATTCCTGCAGCTAAATGCGCGAGTGCTGTGTACGCATAGGTATGTGTCTGAGGCACATATCTGTTTCCCAGAAGCGGAGGACAGCACACAGGAATGACATCACGCCCCTACAGAAAGTTGCTTGTAATGCTGCAAATTTCTTCCCACCACCATGCCCCGCTCACTGTTCTCTGAGGAAGAGATGATCCTTGTTTGCAAATTAAGAAAATATTTTTTTTTTTTTAACATGGGGTGATTTTTGTGTGGGTCCCTAACACACATTCAGACATATTAAGGCCAATTTAGAAAGGATCCAATTTACCTACCAGCGTGGTTTTAGAGTGTGGGAGTAAACCCATGCAGGCACAGGGAGAACATGCAAACTCCAGGCAGATTGTGTCATGATTTGGATGTGAACCAGCGACCCTTTTGCTGCTAGGTGAAAGTGCTAACCACTACACCACGGTGCTGCACTAATATATATCTATAGATGTAGATTGTCCACCAGCAGAGAGAATTTGGGTAGATGCCACACTCCCAATTCTGGAGGCCTAATAATGGTCTAACACAGGGGCCTTCAAGCTACGGCCCTCCAGTTGTTCAGGATTCCCATCATGCCTAGTCATGTCTGTGAATGTCAGAGTTTTACAATGCCTCATGGGATGTGTAGTTCCGCAACAGCTGAAGAGCCATAGTTTGAAGATTCCTGATCACTCTAGCATGTCTTGAAAAAAGGTGGGTTCTCATGTGCCTTGTATAAATATCAATAGGAAAATACAAGTGGGTCATGGCACATCTACATTCCAAATTTGGCATTTAAGATGGTCATGCACACTATGCAATCTGATTGACCAATCTCTGTACAACTCAATATTTTGGCAAAATAGGTAATAGGAAGATGCACTTGAACAATTAATTCAAATTATAGGAAAGCAAACAGGCACTTGCACTAAATCTATTTTTTTAAAGATCTAACTGATTGCAGTGTATGGTCACCTTTTAAAGATCAAGATCGGAAAATATTAATTTATTGGGTTTAGAAACACTTCTCTATTCTTTGTAATGTAAAGTTTTGGGTACAAATAGAAAAAAAACAAATTTCAAAAATAAATTAGAAGTGATAGGAATGAGATTAGCATCAAAAGGGTTAATTCACTGAGAACACCTACTAATTGCCTAACAAGACACATCCAATAGGATGAAATTAACCAATTGGATTGGGCGTGCGCTATTATCAATGAGAAAAACGCAGTTATTCTAGCACCAGTTGCAGTTTGCGTATTTATCATTGTCTGCATGAGCCGGTTCGCACATTCAATCAATTACGTTTCCAGCGCACCAATTAAGGTGTGAACCAATTAAGGGGTGTGGTTCTATCAATTAAGGGGTGTGGTTAATTGCTCACAGGTGACTATTTAACTGGTTGCAGGGCTCAGTGTGAGCGTGCTCAGTTTGAAGCAGTGGAGCTTGGTGTAAGTGGAACTGAATTAAGTGGGAGTTAAACACAAGAGTTTAAAACAGGAGGTTATAACAGGGGTCATAGTACCTGTGTAGTGTGAGTATCTGAGTGTTGTCTGAGTAGTGTGTGTGGATCGTTAGTACTGTGTATTGTGTACCTGTGTATTGTCTTGAGTATTAGTGCCAGGAAGCTAGCTGTTAGGTAATTTGGACAGGGTAAAATTCCCCAATCCTCACTAAATTTAATAGGTACGATGCCCGGCGGGTGTGGAGAGGCGGCTCTTTGTACATCTTGCCGCATGTATGCGTTCCTTGATCATCCGATCGAGGGCGAATACTGCTGTGCAAAATGTAAGCACATTGTTTCCCTGGAAGCCCAGGTTCTGAATCTAGGGAAGCAACTGTCAGCACTGAGAAGTCCCTCCATACTAAAGGTGAGCCAGGAACGTACATGGCAGGTGCCGGCAGGGGCCAGCACAGAGGCGGGTGGAGACAAAGAGGTGCAGGCACTAGCAAAGAGTAGATGGGTGACAGTCAGGAGGGGTAGAGGGGGAAGTGCCAGAGAGGCCGTTCCAGGACTGGAGCATCCCAATAAGTACGCTCCATTGAGTGACATTGGTGAAACCAGTCAGGGACCAGCACTGCTGGAGATGAGGGACTCTCCGAGCTGCCAGGAGAAGAACTCCTCCAGTGAGAGTGGGGGGGCAGCAAAGGGAAAGGAAAGACAGATTCTGGTGGTAGGGGACTCAATTCTTAGAAGGACAGAGAGGGCAATCTGTAACCAAGACCTGAAGCGCCGAACAGTATGTTGTCTACCGGGCGCTCGGGTTCGGCACATCACGGATCTTATGGACAGATTACTGGGAGGGGCTGGGGAAGACCCGGCTGTCATGGTGCACGTTGGCACCAATGACAAAGTCAGAGGCAGATGGAGTGTCCTAAAGAACGATTTTAGGGACTTAGGAGCTAAATTGAGGAAAAGGACCTCCAAGGTAGTGTTCTCAGGAATACTACCGGTACATCGAGCCACACCAGAAAGGCAGAGGGAGATTAGGGAAGTAAACAAGTGGCTGAAGAGCTGGTGTAGTAAGGAGGGGTTTGGGTTCCTGGAGGACTGGGCCGACTTCTCAGTCGGTAACCGGTACTATAGAAGGGACGGACTGCACCTAAATGAGGAGGGTGCAGATCTGCTGGGAATGAAGATGGCCAAAAAGTTAGAGGGGTTTTTAAACTAGGCGATGGGGGGGAGGGTCCAGAGACAGTGATAGCCAGCGCGGAAGATATTCCAGAGGGTAGTATTGGGGGCATTAGTGGTAGGTTAACCAAAGCACAAAAACACAAGGTGAGTATAGTAGCAAGTCCTAGTTGCAATCTTGAAACACCCAATACGAGGACAATATGCGACCAGTCTAAACTATGTGGCATGTTCACCAATGCCAGGAGCATGGCGGACAAGATGGGTGAACTAGAGATACGGTTGTACAAGGAGGATTTGGATTTTGTGGGAATTTCAGAGACCTGGTTCAACAGCTCTCATGATTGGCTGGCAAACATTCAAGGGTATACCCTATACCGCAAGGATAGAGAAGGTAAAAAAGGGGGAGGGGTATGCCTATATATCAAGAATAATGTACAAGTGAGTGTGAGAGATGACATCACTGAGGGGGCTAGGGAGGAGGTGGAATCTTTATGGGTAGAGCTCCAAAGGGATGAAGCTAAGGGGAAAATAATACTGGGAGTATGCTATAGGCCCCCAAACCTGAGGGAGGAAGTGGAGACGGATCTCCTATCACAAATTGGATTAGCAGCAAGGATGGGAAGTGTTATCATAATGGGGGATTTTAATTATCCAGACATAGACTGGGCGGAGGGAACCGCGCATTCATTTAAGGCTCGCCAGTTCCTTAGTGTTTTGCAGGACAATTTTATGGGTCAGATGGTAGACGCACCAACTAGAAATAAAACATTACTAGATCTACTGATTACCAATAATACAGACCTGATAACAGATGTGGTAATACGGGGCAATTTAGGTAACAGCGATCACAGGTCAATCAGTTTCAGTATAAATCACACAAATAGGAAACATGAAGGGAACACAAAGACACTGAATTTCAAAAGAGCCAACGTCCCTAAACTATAAACCTTGCTAAAAGGCATAAATTGGGATAAAATATTAGGAACAAAGAATACGGAGGAGAGATGGGTTTGCTTTAAGAGCATATTAAATAAGGGCATTAGCCAATGTATCCCATTGGGTAATAAATTTAAAAGAGCGAAAAAACATCCTGGATGGCTTAACTCCGATGTAAAAATGCATATAAAAGCAAAGGAGAAGGCCTTCAAAAAATACAAGGTTGAGGGATCATCCTCAGCATTCAGTATTTATAAAGAATGCAATAAGAAATGTAAGGGTGCAATTAGGAAGGCTAAGATAGAACATGAAAGACACATAGCGGAGGAGAGCAAAAGAAATCCCAAGAAATTCTTTAAGTATGTAAACAGTAAAAAAGGGAGGACAGACCATATTGGCCCCATAAAGAATGAGGAAGGACATCTGGTTACAAAGGATGGGGAGATGGCAAAGGTATTGAATTTATTCTTCTCCTCAGTCTTCACAAGTGAATCGGGGGGCTTCAGTAACCAAAACTGCAGTGTTTATCCTCATGACACATCACAGGAAGCACCTCCATGGTTAACAGAGGACGGAATTAAAATTAGACTTGAGAAACTTAACATTAATAAATCACCGGGACCAGATGGCTTGCATCCGAGGGTACTTAGGGAACTCAGTCAGGTGATTGCCAGACCGTTGTTCCTAATATTTACAGACAGTCTATTGACTGGAATGGTACCAGCTGATTGGAGAAAAGCCAATGTAGCACCAATATTTAAAAAGGGCCCAAAAAACATCCCTGGGAATTACAGACCAGTTAGCCTAACATCAATAGTATGTAAACTCTTGGAGGGGATGATAAGGGACTATATACAAGATTTTAGTAATAAGAATGATTTCATTAGCAGTAATCAGCATGGATTCATGAAGAATCGTTCTTGCCAAACCAATCTATTAACCTTCTATGAGGAGGTGAGTTGCCATCTAGATAAAGGAAGGCCCGTAGACGTGGTGTTTTTGGATTTTGCAAAAGCATTTGACACAGTTCCCCATAAACGTTTACTATACAAAATAAGGTGCATTGGCATGGACCATAGGGTGAGTACATGGATTGAAAACTGGCTACAAGGGCGTGTACAGAGGGTGGTGATAAATGGGGAGTACTCAGAATGGTCAGGGGTGGGTAGTGGGGTTCCCCAGGGTTCTGTGCTGGGACCAATCCTATTTAATTTGTTCATAAACGACCTGGAGGATGGGATAAAGAGTTCAATCTCTGTATTTGCAGACGATACTAAGCTAAGCAGGGCAATAACTTTTCTGCAGGATGTGGAAATCTTGCAAAAAGACCTGAACAAATTAATGGGGTGGGCGACTACATGGCAAATGAGGTTCAATGTAGAAAAATGTAAAATAATGCATTTGGGTGGCAAAAATATGAATGCAATCTATACACTGGTGGGAGAACCTCTGGGGGAATCTAGGATGGAAAAGGACCTGGGGGTCCTAGTGGATGATAGGCTCAGCAATGGCATGCAATGCCAAGCTGCTGCTAATAAAGCAAACAGAATATTGGCATGCATTAAAAGGGGGATCAACTGCAGAGATAAAACGATAATTCTCCCGCTCTACAAGACTCTGGTCCGGCCGCACCTGGAGTATGCTGTCCAGTTCTGGGCACCAGTCCTCAGGAGGGACGTACTGGAAATGGAGCGAGTACATAGAAGGGCAACAAAGCTAATAAAGGGTCTGGAGGATCTTAGTTATGAGGAAAGGTTGCAAGCACTGAACTTATTCTCTCTGGAGAAGAGACGCTTGAGAGGGGATATGATTTCAATTTACAAATACTGTACTGGTGACCCCACAATAGGGATAAAACTTTTTCGCAGAAGAGAGTTTAATAAGACTCGTGGCCACTCATTACAATTAGAAGAAAAGAGGTTTAACCTTAAACTACGTAGAGGGTTCTTTACTGTAAGAACGGTAAGGATGTGGAATTCCCTTCCACAGGCGGTGGTCTCAGCGGGGAGCATTGATAGCTTCAAGAAACTATTAGATAATCACCTGAATGACCGCAATATACAGGGATATGTAATGTAATACTGACACATTATCACACACATAGGTTGGACTTGATGGACTTGTGTCTTTTTTCAACCTCACCTACTATGTAACTATGTAACCAGCGCAACGCATTCATCTTAGTAAATCACCCCCTTTGTGTCACAGGAATGATTTATATAGTATAACAAACTGTAAGCACTGTATTATTTTGATTGTCATTCGAGGTGGTTTAGTACCTAGTGGACAGCAGCTGCAGGTATTTTCAAATTTTTTCGTGTTCAGTTTGTCACAATTTGTTACCTAGCACGAGTATTGATTTGTTTATTATGTGTATTTGTGTTTATTTGATTTTTAACTCTACATTTCACAAACATTAATTAGGGACCTTTCATGTTTAGACACAACTTACCTCAATGTGATGATTAACCTTCTGAAGTACGTGTCCATTTGCCCCAAACTTACATGGTTACTACTTAACAAATTGCCTACTATAATGTACAAACTCTCTTAAAAGGGCAAGTAATTGTACAGAAAAAAACTAGAAACGGGGGTGCCCATGTCCAGGGCCGAAACTAGGGGGAACGTGCCCCGGGAGTGGCATTGAGGGGGGTGTCACAGCTGGTACCAATCCTCCTGCATCTGCTTCCCCACCTCTGCCTCCCCCTAGCGGACCGCCGCCCCCATCACCCCACTTCTTTGGTCCCCCGCAGTGCTCACCTCCTCTCCCTGGCTAGCTGTGCAGTATGCAAACGGGCTGAATAAAGACATGATCCTCCACACTGAGAAGCTCATCATACGATCGGAAAGACAGACAGCCGTACACAGTTGTGACATAACCTTCCTCGGCACTCGTTCTCCTGCTCTTTCCTTCCCCTGCTCTCCATCTATATTCTCTATGGCAGCAGACAGGATGGAGAGTGGGGGAAGGAAAGAGCAGGAGAACGAGTGCCGAGGAAGGTTATGTTACAACTTTGTGTGGCTGCCTGTCTTTCCGATTGTATAATGAGCTTCTCAGTGTGGAGGATCATGTCTTTATTCAACCCGTCTGCATACTGCACAGCTAGCCAGGGAGAGGAGGTGAGAACTGTGGGAGGGGGGGCAGAGGAGCATGTGGGGAAGGGGAGGAGCAGGGGGGAATAGAGGAGCATGTGGGGGACCAGAGCAGAATTAGGAGCATGTGGGGGACCAGAGGAGCATTAGAAGCATGTGAGGGATCAGAGGAGCATGTGGGGAGCAGAGAAGCATGTGGGGGACCAAAGGAGCATGAGGAGCATGTGGGGGACCAAAGAAGCATGTGGGATACCAGAAGAGCATGTGGGGGAACAGAGGCACAGGGGGACCCGAGAAGCACAGAGGGGACTAGAGGAGCATGTGAGGGAACAGAGGCACAGAGAGGGACCAGAGGAGCATGGAGGGGACCAGAGGAGCATGTGGGGGACCAGAGGAGCATGTGGGGACCAGAGGAGCACAGGGGGGACCAGAGGAGCACGTGGGGGACCAGAGGAGCACGTGGGACCAGAGGAGCATGGGGGTACAGAAGAGCATGGGGGGAACAGAGGAGCACAGGGTACCAGAGGAGCATGGGGGTACAGAAGAGCATGGGGGGAACAGAGGAGCACGGGGGACCAGAGGAGCATGGGGGTACAGAAGAGCATGGGGGGAACAGAGGAGTATGGGGGTACAGAAGAGCATTGGGGGAATAGAGGAGCAGGAGGGGACAGATTAATACGGGGAGGCCAGAGGAGCATGTGTGGTACCAGAGGAGCAGTGGAGGTACCAGAGGATCAGGAAGGGACCAGAGGAGTATGGGGGTACAGAAGAGCATTGGGGGAATAGAGGAGCAGGGGGGACAGAGGAAAACAGGGGGGCCAGAGGAACATGTGTGATACCAGGGGAGCAGTGGGGGTACCAGAGGAGCAGGGGGATACCAGAGGAGCACGGGGTACAGAGGAATAGGGGAAAACAGAGGAGCATGTGCGGGAAGAGAGAAGCATGGGGGATCAGAGGAGCATGTGTGGTACCAGAGGAGCATGTGTGGTACCAGAGGAGCATGGGGGTACAGAGAAGTGGGGGGAAATCAGAGGAGCATGGGGGAAATAGAGGAACATGGGAAAACAGAGGAGCATGTGGGGGAGGAGAGGAGCATGGGGGAGGAGAGGAGCACGGGGGGACCAGAGGAGCATGGGGGGTACCAGAGGAGCAGAGGGGGTGCCAGAGAAGCAGGGGGGCCAGAGGAGCAAGGGGGAGGGGACAGACAGCTGATTCAATAGCTATAGCCTTGGAGTTTCTCATTTTCCTGCCTAATCTTGTTCCATTAAAGGGGGGGCGCCAAACTGATTCTTTGCCCCGGGTGAAAGAATGTCAAACTTCGCCACTGCGCATGCCCATGCACCAATGGCCAATAAGAGAGAAAAAAAATCAACCTTTTTTAATTATGAAATATAGCATGAAAAGAAAGAAAAAGCAAATGAATGTACGTGTATATACCAGTCTGGTGATTCTCGTTGGGGCTGGTTTTGCTCTGCCTCCACGGCCTCTTCCCTATAGGAGAATATGTGTAAGTGCATTGATTGCACGTCACTTCCGGCATATGCTGGTGTGATCCCAAAGTGCGGTGGCGGATGCTTTGTTTATCTCCTCCCGCCATTTCCGGACATGCATGGTTGAGGATTTTGTCTGTGCATGCCTGGAAACACACCCGCCCGTGTTCCCGCTGTGACTTGCAGTACGAGGCAGGCACAGGGATGCGTTTCTCCAGGGGAGGTGATTCTATTCCCCTATATATAGGCATATTAATACAGACCCCGAGCAGGCGGTTCTTTTCTCATGACTTTGGAGGTACAATCTTAGGACCACCTGAACCAGGGACAGCTCTATTAAATTCCCATTCAAGGTTAGTTTCAGCCATTTGTATGGTTGGAGGGGGGCTGGGATGCACCCCATGGGGAGCTCTACCACCCCCCTTTTGGGGTAACATCCCTCAGAAGCACCCATTTCATGGGGGGTTGTTTACTTTATATCTTTTTCAGGGCACTATCGAGAGGATGAAATACTAATTACATTTCTAATACACTGCATATACCTTCTCAACTTTGTAAATTTCCCCTCTCAGGGTATACTTCTGCCACCATGTGGTAATGTGAGTGTCAATCATGTCTATTATAAATATGCACATCTTTTATTAGTGCCTTTGATATACACTTTAATATCAACCTCAACCTACACATAAAGATTTTCTTTTTCTTTTCCTCCATTCCCATTACCAGTCTGATCTTGCTCTATCTAAAAGGGGCCTAAAACTATATATACGGTTATTACTTAATAGGGATAAACTGGTCCCAGGAAGTCTCCTCCTGAAGTTGCAGTTGCTCTAGTGTGGTGTGTGCCTTTACCCTCACCTTCCACCTTGAGTGGAGCCCCCTTTGACCTAAGTCTGCAACTCTATGCATAACTGTATGTTACCTTTAACAGTGATACGGAGTTATTGATTATATATTTTTTAATGTTTAGGAATATTTTTTGTATATTTTGTATTTTTTGCTGTTGTGATTGGTCATTGTTATATGTGATATGGTACTGATTGTAATGCATTTCCCAGCATCAATATGTTCTCCTGAGGAAGCCATCTGGCAAACATCCACACACATCTGTGGTGGTATGCTGATTCATGTACCTGGTCCTTCATGTGGAGACCCTCACTTATCTATATAATAAGTTGCCTGGGCCATTTGATAAAGATTTTTTTGGCACACAGAGTGCTATACGCAGCCAGTTGGGAAATGTAGGGAGGATAACCTTATGCAATTTGTACATGTTTTTATGGGTTTTGTATAATGATATGAAATAAACTTTTGTATCATTTTATACGATTCTAGTTTCCTTCACTTGGAGTTATTTATGACAACCTTTAAAGTTCTTTACTTTTCCCCTCTTTTTTCGTTTGAATTCTGTTATAGGTGTGGTGCCATACTAATCAAGACCTGTGTCTATGTATAACATTTTTGTTTTTTTAATAAAAATAACATGTAAAAAAATCAGACTAAAATTTCTAATCAGACTAAAAAGCCACGCTCAATATGTAGTATAATTTAGCCACACCCACTGTTTTCCAGCTCACCATTTCCCTGGTAGGGGCAACAGTGCATTACTTTGCCCAGGGGTCCGTAATTATATTAAGGTGGCACTGTAAGATTTTGTTTTTAATGCAGATTTACATGATTGGACATCTTCCTTTTTAGTTTTATACTTACCCTGTGGATGAGAATTGATAAAGAGATACAAGTGGTTAGAGAGTGTTTCCTGGAGGAGAGCTGACAACTTGGAGGATTCCAATTTGTGTAATGCTAATTTTTTAACAGAAAGTCATATAGATTTGGTGAGTTGCAAAGTTACAATTCTGTAAGGTTGTCTCAGATATCATCTATGATCAATGTACTATATGATTTTCAGTGTCATTTGACCTGAGATTGTATGTTAATTACCTAAATGATGTAATTTATTTTCTGTGCTGTCGCTATAAATAAATATTTAAAAAAAAAAATTAAATCCTAAAATGGATGAGCCTGATGAAATGGCTGATAAAATGGATGTAGAAGCTGCTTGTCTATGTACTCAAAGAAGTTTGAATCTGATATTTCATTTTTTCTATCAGACAATGCTTAAACTGAGCATACCCATAGAAATCTTACACTAGAGGAGGGAAGAGTATTGATTGCTTTATTTGCTAGGCAAACATTTCTATAGAACTAGCAGATAAAGGCACACCATTATCATTGGGGACAGATACATTTGAGAGTGAAACCCTATGAGAACTGTTTAAAGTCTGTACAAATTTTTTAAATGCATTTTATTAGTTTTACAAATAATGGAAAACACAGTATAATGTGGATCATCAAAGCGACAAAGTGAATATTGACAAGTTCAACATAAGAGCAGCGATAGCAGTTACGATCCTAAATCTTAGGATGTTACAACGCAAGTCATTATTTTTTTCTACAGGGTAATGAGGCATAGATGGTGGATCCCTCAAGGGTCACACCCTATTGATTTAATTGGGTCTATACATATTTACCTGCGATACTACTATGCAGGTTCAACAAAAAAATATAAAACATGTAGTGTCTAAGGCATTTTATGATCAATTACCGGTAATCAATTCTGACACCAAGAAATATCTTATATCTAAACATCTTGTGACTCTGGTCATTAGGGATAAGCTGAACACACGCACCAGAACCTGCGAATGGACCGAAAATTCGCACGAACGTTAGAACCCCATTGACGTCTATTGGACTCGAACGTTCGAAATCAAAAGTGCTCATTTTAAAGGCTAATTTGCATGTTATTGTCCTAAAAAGGGTTTGGGGACCCAGGTCCTGCCCCAGGGGACATGTATCAATGCAAAAAAAACTTTTAAAAACGTCCGTTTTTTCGGGAGCAGTGCTTTTAATGATGCTTAAAGTAAAAAAAAAGTGAAATATTCCTTTAAATATCGTACCTGGGGGGGTGTCTATAGTATGCCTGTAAAGTGGCGCGTGTTTCCCGTGCTTAGAACAGTCCCTGCACAAAATGTCATTTTTAAAAGAAAAAAAGTCATTTAAAACTGCTTGCGGCTTTAATGTAATGTCGGGTCCTGGCAATATGGATGAAAATCAGTGAGACAAACAGCATGGGTACCCCCCCAGTCCATTACCAGGCCCTTTGGGTCTTGTATGGATATTAAGGGGAACCCCGCACCCAAATTAAAAAAGGAAACAGCAGTATACAGGCTCTGTACTCTGAACAGCAGTATACAGGCGGTGCAAACAAGACAGGGACTGTAGGTTTGTTGTTAAGTAGAATCTGTTTGTAATTTTGAACGGGTACATTTTTAACGTGTTTAGCTCCAGCCAAAAAATCTTTTTTAAGCTTTTTGGAAAACATAGGGAAGGGTTATCACCCCTGTGACATTTGTTTTGCTGTCTGTCCTCCTCTTCAGAAGATTTCACCTCACTTTTTGTCCCAATGACAAATGTTTTTTGAAAATTTGGGTTTTTTTGTGGAACAAGGATTGGAAAGCATCAGTGGAAAGGAGAAATGTTTTTCCCATATTAACTCTTACAGGAGAGAATTTCCCTTCCTAGGGGTAGATTTCATCTCACTTCCTGTTGTCTCCTTGCGTTTGCAAGTAGGAGTCATTTGTAAGTTAGATATTTGAAAGTAGGGGCCTGCCCTATATACTCAGCAGAAATTTGGGCATTAGGTGTTGTTGTGGCCACAACACTGTAAGCCCTCACAGGGCCCTGCTGTGAAATATTAGATCAAGAATTGTAATTACATGCCCCTGTTGAACAGGGGCAGAAAAACTGTGCATTTGGTGGTGGTGGTGGTGGTGCTGGTGCCACAACACTGTAAGTCCTCACTCGCTCTTGGTGGGTGCAGAAACGGGCCCTGCTGTGAAATATTAGATCAAGAATTGTAATTACATGCCCCTGTTGAACAAGGGCAGAAAAATTGGGCCTTTGGTGGTGGTGGTGGTGCTGGTGCCACAACACTGTAAGTCCTCACTCGCTCTTGGTGGGCACAGAAATTGGCCCTGCTCTGAAATATTAGATCAAGAATTGTAATTACATGCTCCTGTTGAACAAGGGAAGAAAAATTGGGCCTTTGGTGGTGGTGGTGCTGGTGCCACAACACTGTAAGTCCTCACTCGCTCTTCGTAGGCGCAGAAACGGGCCCTGCTGTGAAATATTAGATTAAGAATTGTAATTACATGCCCGTGTTGAACAAGGGCAGAAAAATTGGGCCTTTGGTGGTGGTGGTGGTGCTGGTGCCACAACACTGTAAGTCCTCACTCGCTCTTGGTGGGCGCAGAAATGGGCCCTGCTGTGAAATATTAGATTAAGAATTGTAATTACATGCCCCTGTTGAACAGGGGCTGAAAAATTAGGCCTTAGGCACTGGTGCTGGAGCCACAGCACTGCAACCCCTCACAGATACTCTAGTTGGAACGCAGGAACGAGCCCTGCTGCAAAGTATTTCATCAAAAATTGTAATTACATGCCCCTGTTAAACAGGGGCTGAAAAATTAGGCCTTAGGCACTGGTGCTGGTGCCACAACACTGCAACCCCTCACAGATGCTCTAGTTGGAACGCAGGAACGAGCCCTGCTGCAAAGTATTGCATCAAAAATTGTAATTACATGCCCCTGTTAGACAGGGGCTGAAAAATTAGGCCTTAGGCACTGGTGCTGGTGCCACAACACTGCAACCTCTCACAGGTACTCTAGTTGGAACACAGGAACGAGCCCTGCTGCAAAGTATTGCTTTAAAAATTGTAATTACATGCCCCTGTTAAACAGGGGCTGAAAAATTAGGCCTTAGGCACTGGTGGTGGCGCCCAGAACCAAAAATGTTCTTACAAGCTATCAGCGTGATCATTGAGGAGGAAGAGGATAATTACTCAGGATAGTCACTCAGCATCAGCATAGGCAGTCTTTGAAGGGATCTGAGATTTCCAAAAATATTATTCGGTTACATCAGCATCAGGTGCTTGGTAGCTGGTGGTGATCCAAGACTGATTCATTTTTATGAAGGTCAGTCGATCGACCGAGTCGGTGGACAGAAGCACCCTGTGATCGGTTACAAAGCCTCCAGCAGCACTGAATGTGCGTTCCGAAAGAACGCTGGATGCAGGACAGGCCAGTAGCTCAATTGCATACCGTGCAAGCTCTGGCCAGTGATCCATCCTCAAGACCCAGTAACCCAGAGGATTTTCGGTGGGAAAGGTGTCCAAGTCAGATCTTGCCCCTAGGTATTCCTGCACCATGTAAAACAGACGCTGGCGATGGTTGCTGGAACCGATCATACCTTGGGGCTGCGGACCAAAAAATTGTCTGAACGCATCGGTCAGACGGCCACCTTCTCCACCGCTCCTTCTTTGACTGACCGAAGCCTCAGCAACACGTTGTCAGAAACAGGAGTTTGTAATCTCCCAGTCTCTGGGAACGCATTGCACAGACCTTTTTGCAAGGCCTCCCGAAGATGTTTCATCCTCTGCTCCCTCTGCGATGGCAAGATAAGGTCCGCAACCTTACCCTTGTAACGTGGATCAAGGAGGGTTGCTAGCCAGTATTGGTCCTTCTCCTTGATACCACGAATATGAGGATCCTTATGCAGGCTTTGCAGGATCAAGGAGGCCATGCAGCGTAGGTTTGCTGAGGCATTCGGTCCGGAGTCCTCTGGGTCACTAAGGACAACATGGTCCGCAGCCACCTCCTCCCAGCCACGTACAAGTCCATGTGTTTCTTGGGACTGATCCCTTAAAGACTGCTGCTGATGCTGAGTGCCAGGCTCCACCTACAATCTTCCTCCTCCTCCTCCTACTTGTCCTCTTCCTGTGTGATCGGTGGGCACGCAGGAACACTGTCTGGATAAAGGGGGCCTTGAGAGCTAAGGAAGTCCTCCTCTTCCTGCCTCTGTTCTGCCTCAAGTGCCCTGTCCATTATTCCACGCAGCGTGTGCTCCAACAGGTGGACAAGGGGGACAGTGTCACTGATGCATGCACTGCCACTGCTCACCATCCTCGTGGCCTCCTCAAATGGTGACAGGACAGTGCATGCATCCCTGATCATGGCCCACTGGCGTGGGGAAAAAAAAACAAGCTCCCCTGACCCTGTCCTGGTGCCATAGTCACACAGGTACTCATTGATGGCCCTCTGCTGCATGTGCAGCCGCTGCAGCATGGCCAACGTTGAGTTCCACCTGGTGGGCATGTCACAGATTAGGCGGTTCTTGGGCCGGTTAAACTCCTTTTGGAGGTCTGCCAGCCGAGCACTGGCATTATATGACCGGCAGGAATGCACACAGACTTTCCTGGCCTGCCTCAGGACATCCTGTAAGCCCGGGTACCTGCCCAAGAACCGCTGCACCACCAAGTTAAGGACGTGGGCCAAACAAGGCACATGGGTCATTTGTCCCTGTCGGAGGGCAGAGAGGAGGTTGGTGCCATTGTCGCAAACCACCATTCCTGCCTTAAGTTGGTGTGGCGTCAACCACCTCTAAACCTGCCCCTGCAGAGCTGACAGAACCTCTGCCCCAGTGTGGCTCCTGTCCCCCAAGCACACCAGCTCAAGCACCGCATGGCATCTTTTGGCCTGCATACTTGCATAGCCCCTTGAACGGCTACGGAGCACCGCTGGTTCCGAGGACAAAGCACAGGAAGAGGCCATGGAGGAAGAAGAAGAGGAGGGGGTGGAGGAGAGAGGTGTGTCAGAATCATTAGTAGTGGCATTTTGGAGGCGTGGTGGCGGAACAACCTCCAACACTACTGCACCTTGTCCTGCATCCTTCCCAGCTGCCAGCAGAGTCACCCAATGTGCCGTGAAACTTAGGTAACGTCCCTGTCCATGCCTGCTGGACCATGAGTCAGCGGTAATATGCACCTTACCGCTGACCGCCCTGTCCAGCAAGGCATGGACATTGCCTTCTACATGCCGATAGAGAGCCGGAATTGCCTTCCATCAAAAAAAGGGGCGTTTGGGTACCTGTCACTGAGGAACCGCACATTCCACAAACTCACGGAAGGGGGCAGAGTCTACCAACTGAAAAGGCAGCAGTTGAAGTGCTAGCAATTTTGCCAAGCTAGCATTCAACCGCTGGGCATGTGGATGGCTGGGAGCAAACTTCTTTCGGCGGTGCAGCAACTGGGGCAGGGAAATTTGCCTGGTACAATCTGATGTCGGTGTACCGAAAGCAGATTGCCCACAAGTACTTGGCTGTGACACACCTAATTCTACACCTTCATTCCTCTCAGTGCAGGTCTCAGAGAGGACTGAAGGTATAGTGGGGTTGGAGATCTCAGCTGATGAGGAGCAAGGAGAGGACCTCTTTGTTCTTTGGTGTGGGTCTTTTAGATACGCTTGCCAACGAACTGCATAGCAGGTCAACATATGTCTGGTCAAGCATGTGGTACCCAAGCGGGAGATGTTTTGGCCACGCGAGATACGCTTGAGACATATGTTGCAAATAACAGCGGTGCGATCTGATGCACTCGTCTCAAAAAAGGCCCACACCAAAGAACTTTTTGAATAACGCGCAGAGACTGCAGCGCCCTGCACATGTGGAGTTTTGGGGTGTGATGCAGTCAGTGTGCTGCCCTTAGGCTGGCCCCTGGAGGGCATCCTGCCTCCTCCTCCTCTCTCCTATCAGGCACCCACATTGAGTCAGTGACCTCATCATCCCCTCCCTCCTCATCACTGGAGCAAACCTGGCAGTATGCTGCAGCAGGGGGAGCATGACTGCCAGATTGCTGTCCTTCTTGGGAACCCCCTCTGTCCGTGCTCACGTTACTGCCTTCATCGAGCTCACTATCATCATCAGAGCCTTCCAAACGCTGGGCATCCTCCTGGAGCATGTACCCAACACTGTGGTCAAACAGTTTGAGGGACTCCTCAGGAGGACATGCTGGGGCTAGGGAAGGAGTCACTGATGACATTGAGCCGAGGGAAGAGGCCGCTGCTTTGCCAGACAAAGTACCCTGAGCATGGGTGAGAGAGGATGAGGAGGATGAGGATGGCTTGGTCATCCACTCGACCAAGTCTTCCGCATGTTGCGGCTCAACACGGCCAGCTGCCGAAAAAAAGGCCAAGCGTGTCCCACGGCCACGTGCTGATGAGGATGCACCGTCTCCACGACCAGCACTAGACACAGAGCCTGCTTGCCCTCTTTTATTGGCTTGTGACTGTCTGCCTCTCCTTCTTGGCCTTCCAGACATACTAATGGCCTGTAGCTAAGCTGGGATATATATATATATATATATATATGTACTGATACTGCAGCTAGCAAAATCAACTGCCTGCCTGTAGTATGAGAACACCACCAACCTTCTACAGGTAGCTTTAGCTGAACACTGTGTAGAGCTCGCAAAAAAATAACTTGTAGGTTTAGCTGAACACTGTGAGGAGGACGCACCACACTAACTTGTAGTTTTAGTTGAACACTGTGAGCAGGATGCACTACACTAACTTGTAGCTTTAGATGAACACTGTGCAGAGGTCTCACTACACTAACTTGTAGTTTTAGGTGAACACTGTGAGCAGGACGCACTACACTAACTTGTAGTTTTAGATGAACACTGTGCAGAGGTCTCACTACACTAACTTGTAGTTTTAGCTGAACACTGTGAGCAGGACGAACTACACTAACTTGTAGCTTTAGATGAACACTGTGCAGAGCTCGCAAAAAAATAACTTGAAGGTTTAGCTGAACACTGTGAGGAGGACGCACCACACTAACTTGTAGTTTTAGCGGAACACTGTGAGCAGGACGCACTACACTAACTTGTAGCTTTAGATGAACACTGTGCAGAGGTCTCACTACACTAACTTGTAGTTTTAGCTGAACACTGTGAGCAGGACGCACTACACTAACTTGTAGTTTTAGATGAACACTGTGCAGAGGTCTCACTACACTAACTTGTAGTTTTAGCTGAACAATGTGATCAGGACGCACTACACTAACTTGTAGCTTTAGATGAACACTGTGCAGAGCTCGCAAAAAAATAACTTGTAGGTTTAGCTGAACACTGTGAGGAGGACGCACCACACTAACTTGTAGTTTTAGCTGAACACTGTGAGCAGGATGCACTACACTAACTTGTAGTTTTAGATGAACACTGTGCAGAGGTCTCACTACACTAACTTGTAGTTTTAGCTGAACACTGTGAGCAGGACGAACTACACTAACTTGTAGCTTTAGATGAACACTGTGCAGAGGTCTCACTACACTAACTTGTAGTTTTAGCTGAACACTGTGAGCAGGACGCACTACACAAACTTGTAGTTTTAGATGAACACTGTGCAGAGGTCTCACTACACTAACTTATAGTTTTAGCTGAACACTGTGAGTAGGACGCACTACACTAACTTGTAGCTTTAGATGAACACTGTGCAGAGCTCGCAAAAAATAACTTGTAGGTTTAGCTGAACACTGTAAGGAGAACGCACCACACTAACTTGTAGTTTTAACGGAACACTGTGAGCAGGACGCACTACACTAACTTGTAGCTTTAGATGAACACTGTGCAGAGGTCTCACTACACTAACTTGTAGTTTTAGCTGAACACTGTGAGCAGGACGCACTACACTAACTTGTAGTTTTAGATGAACACTGTGCAGAGGTCTCACTACACTAACTTGTAGTTTTAGCTGAACACTGTGATCAGGGCGCACTACACTAACTTGTAGCTTTAGATGAACACTGTGCAGAGCTCGCAAAAAAATAACTTGTAGGTTTAGCTGAACACTGTGAGGAGGACGCACCACACTAACTTGTAGTTTTAGCTGAACACTGTGAGCAGGACGCACTACACTAACTTGTAGTTTTAGATTAACACTGTGCAGAGGTCTCACTACACTAACTTGTAGTTTTAGCTGAACACTGTGAGCAGGACGCACTACACTAACTGGTAGCTTTAGATGAACACTGTGCAGAGGTCTCACCACACTAACTTGTAGTTTTAGCTGAACACTGTGAGCAGGACGCACTACACTAACTTGTAGTTTTAGATGAACACTGTGCAGAGGTCTCACTACACTAACTTGTAGTTTTAGCTAAACACTGTGAGCAGGACGCACTACACTAACTTGTAGCTTTAGATGAACACTGTGCAGAGGTCTCACTACACTAACTTGTAGTTTTAGCTGAACACTGTGAGCAGGACGCACTACACTAACTTGTAGTTTTAGATGAACACTGTGCAGAGGTCTCACTACACTAACTTGTAGTTTTAGCTGAACAATGTGATCAGGACGCACTACACTAACTTGTAGCTTTAGATGAACACTGTGCAGAGCTCGCAAAAAAATAACTTGTAGGTTTAGCTGAACACTGTGAGGAGGACGCACCACACTAACTTGTAGTTTTAGCTGAACACTGTGAGCAGGATGCACTACACTAACTTGTAGTTTTAGATGAACACTGTGCAGAGGTCTCACTACACTAACTTGTAGTTTTAGCTGAACACTGTGAGCAGGACGAACTACACTAACTTGTAGCTTTAGATGAACACTGTGCAGAGGTCTCACTACACTAACTTGTAGTTTTAGCTGAACACTGTGAGCAGGACGCACTACACAAACTTGTAGTTTTAGATGAACACTGTGCAGAGGTCTCACTACACTAACTTATAGTTTTAGCTGAACACTGTGAGTAGGACGCACTACACTAACTTGTAGCTTTAGATGAACACTGTGCAGAGCTCGCAAAAAATAACTTGTAGGTTTAGCTGAACACTGTAAGGAGAACGCACCACACTAACTTGTAGTTTTAACGGAACACTGTGAGCAGGACGCACTACACTAACTTGTAGCTTTAGATGAACACTGTGCAGAGGTCTCACTACACTAACTTGTAGTTTTAGCTGAACACTGTGAGCAGGACGCACTACACTAACTTGTAGTTTTAGATGAACACTGTGCAGAGGTCTCACTACACTAACTTGTAGTTTTAGCTGAACACTGTGATCAGGGCGCACTACACTAACTTGTAGCTTTAGATGAACACTGTGCAGAGCTCGCAAAAAAATAACTTGTAGGTTTAGCTGAACACTGTGAGGAGGACGCACCACACTAACTTGTAGTTTTAGCTGAACACTGTGAGCAGGACGCACTACACTAACTTGTAGTTTTAGATTAACACTGTGCAGAGGTCTCACTACACTAACTTGTAGTTTTAGCTGAACACTGTGAGCAGGACGCACTACACTAACTGGTAGCTTTAGATGAACACTGTGCAGAGGTCTCACCACACTAACTTGTAGTTTTAGCTGAACACTGTGAGCAGGACGCACTACACTAACTTGTAGTTTTAGATGAACACTGTGCAGAGGTCTCACTACACTAACTTGTAGTTTTAGCTAAACACTGTGAGCAGGACGCACTACACTAACTTGTAGCTTTAGATGAACACTGTGCAGAGCTCGCAAAAAAATAACTTGTAGGTTTAGCTGAACACTGTGAGGAGGACGCACCACACTAACGTGTAGTTTTAGCTAAACACTGTGAGCAGGACGCACTACACTAACTTGTAGCTTTAGATGAACACTGTGCAGAGGTCTCACTACACTAACTTGTAGTTTTAGCTGAACACTGTGAGCAGGACGCACTACACTAACTTGTAGTTTTAGATGAACACTGTGCAGAGGTCTCACTACACTAACTTGTAGTTTTAGCTGAACACTGTGAGCAGGACGCACTACACTAACTTGTAGTTTTAGATGAACACTGTGCAGAGGTCTCACTACACTAACTTGTAGTTTTAGCTGAACACTGTGATCAGGACACACTACACTAACTTGTAGCTTTAGATGAACACTGTGCAGAGCTCGCAAAAAAATAACTTGTAGGTTTAGCTGAACACTGTGAGGAGGACGCACCACACTAACTTGTAGTTTTAGCTGAACACTGTGAGCAGGACGCACTACACTAACTTGTAGCTTTAGATGAACACTGTGCAGAGGTCTCACTACACTAACTTGTAGTTTTAGCTGAACACTGTGAGTAGGACGCACTACACTAACTTGTAGCTTTAGATGAACACTGTGCAGAGGTCTCACTACACTAACTTGTAGTTTTAGCTAAACACTGTGAGCAGGACGCACCACACTAACTTGTAGCTTTAGATGAACACTGCAGAGGTCTCACTACACTAACTTGTAGTTTTAGCTGAACACTGTGAGCAGGACGCACTACACTAACTTGTAGTTTTAGATGAACACTGTGCAGAGGTCTCACTACACTAACTTGTAGTTTTAGCTGAACACTGTGAGCAGGACGCACTACACTAATGCCGCGTACACAGGGTCGGACTTTTCGTCTACAAAAGTCCGACGGACGCCGACGGACTAAAGCTGGCTGACAATCCGATCGTGTGTGGGCTTCCCCAGACTTTTAGCGGACTTTCAGCTGACTTTTCCAGCCGCAAATCTGACGGATTTTAGATTTGAAACATGCTTCAAATCTTTACGTCGTAACTACGCCGGACCCAAAAATCCGCTCGTCTGTGTGCTAGTCCAACGGGCAAAAACCCACGCTAGGGCAGCTATTGGCTACTGGCTATCAACTTCCTTATTTTAGTCCGATGTACGTCATCACGTACGAATCTGTCGGACTTTTGTGTGATCGTATGTAGGCAAGTCCGTTCGTAAGAAAGTCTGGTGCAAGTCCGCCAAAAGTCCACCAAAAGTCCGACAAAAGTCCGTCGAATGTCTGTCGGACAGGCTGTTGGACTTTTGTAGCCGAAAAGTCCGACCGTGTGTACGTGGCATAACTTGTAGCTTTAGATGAACACTGTGCAGAGCTCGTAAAAAAATAACTTGTAGGTTTAGCTGAACACTGTGAGGAGGACACACCACACTAACTTGTAGTTTTAGCTGAACACTGTGAGCAGGACGCACTACACTAACTTGTAGCTTTAGATGAACACTGTGCAGAGGTCTCACTACACTAACTTGTAGTTTTAGCTGAACACTGTGAGCAGTACGCACTACACTAACTTGTAGCTTTAGCTGAACACTGTGCAGAGATCCCACTACACTATCTTGTAGTTTTAGCTGAACACTGTGAGCAGGACGCACTACACTAACTGTAAATAGTCTAGCTGCCTGACTGTGGTACTAATAGGATCAAAAGAACACCATCAATTTTCTTCAGGTAGCTGTAAATACTGTAACAAGACAAGCCTGCCTGTCAGTAGGAAGATAACAAGAACGGATCTAGCTAAACTGAATACAGTGTATATATATATATGCAACACCTGGGATGCATACTGTATATATACACAATACACTGTAAGTGCAGCTAACTCACTGATTGTCCTGCCTAATCTAGCTAACTCAAATTAAATGACACTGTCTGTCTGTCTATCTATGTATGTCAACGCCGGAACACACACTACACAGTGGCCAAACATGCGGGTCACACCCCCCCATGTGTTATTAGTTCATAATATCCTCTATAGTCTCTAACACCCGGGGCGCTTCCGCGGATGAGGCGCTTTTTGTGTTCTTGACCCTGGCTACGAATGTGTCTGGTGATATCCGCTTCTGGAGCCAGCATGTAGATAACTCTATTCTTCATGTGCCAATAGGTGTCACCAGCTGACGGATGTGACGCCCTTTGTGTCCGGTTAGAATCTGCTGGACGGGTTCGGTCTCGTGGTGGCAGCGCTGTTATTCGGGTCTGGACCCCGGTGGCTGATCATTTCTTCCCCTCCTCCCTCTTAAATTGGATGTCATTTGATGCTGATCTTGCAACATTCATGACAGATATATATCTCACCACCAAAACGAAACGCATCGGGCTTGCACTGTATACCAGCTTTGTTTGCTGAACAGCTCTTGTGGGGTTAAGTGTAGTTTTGTTGATTTGTCCTGTATACCTTGTTGTATCACCATCATTTGTAACTTTGGCATCCATTTTGTTTTCATGTTTTCATTTTTTGCTTTCACTATTATGTGTCTTGTTTTTAACTTTTTGACAAAATAAAATCAATATATTTTTTTATACCTTTTGATATATTCTTTGAGACCTCCGCCTTTTAAAATCCCATTTAAGAGGAAAAACTTTCTATTGAACATGCGGGTCATAGTGCATGCTTGGCCAATCATCAGCCAGCAATGCACTGCGATGCTGCAGTGAATTATGGGCCGTGACGCGCCACGTGAATTTGGCGCGAACGGCCCATAACGTTCGGAATTCGGCGAATGACCGAACAGCCGATGTTTGAGTCGAACATGGGTTCGACTCGAACACGAAGCTTATCCCTACTGGTCATGAATGTGCTCCCTAAAATCTACAAAGATCCTCTCAATCCCCAAGGCAGACCAATTGTGGTGGGGATGGAGTCAGTACGTGCACCCCTTGCTAAGTACCTGGACAAAATTCTTAGTCCCCTAGTATGGAAAGCAACATCTTACATCAGAGATACTAATGACTTCTTGAAATGATTAAAAACCTTACTCTAACTCTCTAGGCAGGCTTAAGGTATATGGGATCTGGACCAACCCCTTGACCCTTCCTTCTGTCAACCCGCTACTCCTTAGGGACCTCCTGACTACCAGTAATTTTGTTGCCCTTTATATTTTGCTTCAGTTTTTTTTTTGTTCCTGACCCAGCTATTAATTGACCTTCTATGTTCATTGTGTGGCCAGGTTTTAGTATGCTTCCACTACTAAGGGTATCTTGCATTAGTTAAATTCTTTTTTATAATAGTTGCTATACTATTGCATAAAAAAAACACACACATGCAAACACACACAGTGGTGATGGTGTAAAACTCAGTGCTAAACAAGTCTGCTGGTTGCAAGAGTAGTATGTAGACAAAAAAAAAAACGTTTGATGGAGGTATATAAAAAGGAATGAATAATAGATATACTATTTGGTCAAGCTTTAATGACAAAAAATAAGGACATAAAAATAGCAGAAGAATAAGAAAGTCTGTCTTTCTAAAAAGTTCTGGGGGGTGAACCCCTGTATTCTGGAGTCTTTGGTGTGACAGCTACAAATGGTTGCGCGGCTGCTTCAGGCATGGGCTGGAGACCCCGGAGACTGTGAGATGGAGAAAGAAGAAAAAAGAGGGAAAAGCACCAGGGCAGTATTTTGCAGCATAAAAATGTTTTAATCATAAATACATGACAAGTAGTGTGGCAAATTAAAATGCACTCACATAGTGCTAGGTTGGTGGGGGCTAACCCTATCCAGCATGGCAGGCAGAAACCACCGCTGTGTCCTGGTGTTGCAGAGCCACGATCGCCTGGTGTCAGCGGGGAGCTGAAGCCTCGTGGGATCTCAGAGGGATGCCAGCTGGGTTGTTCAGCATGGAGGTATTCGGACCTGTCACACTGGGGAACTACCCACCGTTGTGGTAGCCATTCAGAACGTGTTTCCTAGGCTTTGGCATGCCTCCTTCATCAGCTGATGAAGGAGGCGTGCCAAAGCCACCGAAATGCTTCTCACTCTTTTTTCTTCTTTCGCTATACTATTGCACACTGGGTAAACATACCCCCCCTCTTCTGCTCCCCTCTTTTCCCCTTTATTTGCCTGTTTTGCATTCTTATCTGTATCGGCTTCATGACCTATGTTTCAATGCTTTTTCGCCTTGTGTACTGTTCTGTTTTTTTTCTGCGAAAATCAAATAGATATTTAAAAAAAACAAAAGAGATCCTAAAGGTGCCTCCCAACACTGTTCATCCTCAACACTTGGAATGTCTCCAACCTATAAACATTAGACATGATTTGACAATAGAAGCATGCGCTAGGTTTCTTGTTGAGTCTAAAATATATATTTCATCCCAAATAACTTTTTATGCATTAACCTATGCATTACATTGAAAAATAACTTTATCCTTTTAAATCAACATTACTTGTAGGCCAGAGGAACTGCTATGGGTTCACATAATGCTCCACCATATGCATATGCTTATATGGATATGGTAGAGAATTATTTTTATTCAATTTAACTATTTGTTTGAATCCAAATGTATATTCTGCCATTGTCTTATGACACCTTTGCTACATTAGGGGCAGCAGGGAGACCTTAGATATGTTTCATTACTATCCTAACCATCTGATTCCCAGAGAATGTCTCATCCCTTGATACAAGTTTGCGATTCAAGAGGAGCGATTGACTAGTGATCTTTATTTAGAAACCTACTGATTGTAATCAATTACTACGTTTTAGTAGCTTTCATTTTTCTAATGTCTTTAAAGGATAAGTTCATCTTTTATAAAGGTAAATAAATGTGCATTTATTATCTTTTTTACACTGGAGTCTGTAAAGCATTGTACCCAAGTACACTGTCTGCCCGCACCTCTGATATGGGCAGTCAATTACTGAATTGCAGGAAGAATCAATGAACTACGAGATCAATGTTCAGTGCCTTCGCAGTTCACTAAGAACTACAAGCCATAGGCTGCATTGGCCTATGGTATCTGTGGATCATTCACTCACAGAATTCTGTGAATGAGTGGTAAGAATGTAGATATAAATTGTGCAGGTGAAATACAAAATAATCAAAACAGCAGCTGGCAATTACACAACAGAACATTCGTGCATAAAAAATATATAACTATATATATATATATATATATATATATATATATATATATATATATATATATATATATATATATATATATATATAAAAATAAAAAAACATATATATATATATATATATATATATATATATATATATATATATATATATATATATATATAGTATATATATATATATATATATATATATATATATGTATATATATATATATATATATATATATATATATATATATATGGTTATATATAAATATATAACCATATATAAACAACCATTCCCCCATCCCCACATGTCAGGGTGCTAGGTGTTATCCTGGATTCTGAACTCTCCTTTTGGCCCCACATCCAATCACTTTCCAAAGCTTGCCGCCTCAACCTCCGCAACATCTCTAAGCGACATCCCTTTCTAACTAATGAAACCACAAAGCTCCTGATTAACTCCCTGCTTATCTCTCGCCTCGACTACTGCAACTCCCTCCTCATTGGCTTACCTTTAAATAGACTATCCCCCCTTCAGTCCATCATGAATGCCGCTGCCAGACTCATCCACCTTACAAACCGCTCAGTGTCTGCTACCCCTCTCTGCCAATCCCTCCATTGGCTGCCACTCGCCCAACAAATTAAATTCAAAATACTAACAATAAGTTACAAAGCCATCCACAACCTGCCCCCAGCTACATCACTAGCCTAGTCTCAAAATACCAACCTAATCACCCTCTCCGTTCCTCCCAAGACCTCCTGCTTTCTAGCTCTCTCATCACCTCCTCCTATATCCGCCTCCAGGACTTCTCCCGAGCCTTGCCCATCCTCTGGAATTCCCTACCCCAATCTGTCAGACTGTCTCCAAATGTATCCACTTTTAGGCGATCCCGGAAAACTTTCCTCTTCAGAGAAGCCTATCCTGCCTCCATCTAACAACTGCACTATTTTCTCCATTAGCTCATCCCCCACAGCTATTACCCTTTTGTATAACTTGACCCTCCCTCCTAGATTGTAATCTCTAATGAGCAGTGCTCTCTGATTCCTCCTGTATTGAATTGTATTGTAATTGTACTGTCTGCCCTAATGTTGTAAAGTGCTGCGTAAACCTTCGGTGCTATATAAATCCTGTATAATAATAATAATATAACCCAAAATTGCAAATTAAATAAACAGTGATAAGTCCATGAGAACGTCTAAAATACTAATGTTCTAATCCGTGAGGAAATCCAACATAAATAAAGTTCTTAAATATTCGTGTCTCAATGATGATAAACGATTGAACACCAAAAGTGCACCTTCCACCATGAAAAAAAATAGGCTGTGCCCTTAGCAGATGACTAGACTCCACATTATAGGAGCCTAGTAAAGCGTGGATGAATGTAATACATACAATCTGTCCTTTGGATATAAACAGGATGATGGAAGTATCAACACAGGTGGCTGCTCTCTCAGTTTCTCGCTCCCAAGTATGATAAAAGAAAGGAGAAGAAAAACGCAACATAGCATAAAACCGTGATGATTTATAGAGGTAGCATAAGTCCAAACAGACAAGGATAAAACAGCTTCCAAGGTAAAAAACGGTCTGCAGATGACATAGGAACTAGTATGTTGAGAATTAGCATAGACTCCGCCCTACTACCGCGTTTCCCCGAAAATAAGGCTTACCCGAAAATAAGATCTAGTATTATTTTCCAGGAGGGCTGCAATATAAGCCCTATCCAGAAAATAGCCCTAGTTTAAAATGCTTGTAAAATCCTCTAATTCACTCTATTACAGTAGTATATAATGTACAATGTTTGTGTTTCTATAATATAATTGTGGAGAAGAGAGCTCTGGAGGGTCACAGAACGGCAGAGCGGTCCTATAACAAAGGTATTTGGCACAATTATATTACAGAAACACACATAGTACATTATATACTACTATAATAGAGTGAATTATAGGATTTTACAAGCATTTTAACTCTACACTGGGGATTCTTGTCAGGCAGGGAGAGAGAGGGGGAGAGAAGACAAAACATTACATGGTAAGACCTAGCCCAAAAATAAGCCCTAATGTGTCTTTTGTTGCCAAAATTAATATAAGACCCGGGCTTATTTTTGGGGAAACATGGCAGTTTCGTCATAACTGACATCATCGGGGGTGCGAAGTCCATGCCAGAAATCATGCTATTTAACATGTCCACAACAGAAAGAGCACAGCTGATCAGACACTCTAATCACAGCATATGGCCACTATTTGTCAGAAAGAAAAAATGACAGGGGAAACAGCCACTCATAAAAGCAATAGAGTGGATGAACCCACATTGCTTAAAGGGCATAAATCCCACAGTAGATGCATACCAAGCCTCCCTTTATCTAAGAGGCACCCAAGCCTCATCGTCAATCTAACAGGACAACAGAATACATATACAACAGATCGAGATCTAGGAGGCAGGAAGTAACCAAGCCTCGTTTTCAATCTGCCACAACAGCAGAGATCTATACACACCAGATCTTGATCTGGAAGGCAGGAAATAGCCAAGCCTCGTTCACATAAAGGAATCCATCAGAGTCACCCCAGAGTGAACATTTAGCCATGTCACAGTGTGTGATCTCATGTAAATGGTAAAAAAAATGTTTAAAAAAATCTATTTAATAAATTATGTAAATGGAAAAATATAACATTGTAAATAATGTGTGCGCAAAGAAAAATGAAAAATGAAAAATTAAACTATAAAAAAAAATATAAAACTCTCAATGGTGATTAAAGGGGTTGTAAAGGTAATTTTTTTTTTTTTTTAAATAACAAACATGTTATACTTACCTTCACTGTGCAGCTCGTTCTGCACAGAGTGGCCCCGAACCTGCTCTTCTGGGGTCCCTCGGCGGCTGTTTCAGTCTTCCCCGCAAGAACTAACCACCTTAATGCGTGCTCCCTCGCTATAGCCGCTCACTGTATCACTCAGCCCCGCCCCCCGCCTCGCCCCCCGCCTCGCCGCATCATTGAATGTGATTGACAGCAGCGCGAGCCAATGGCTGCGCTGCTTTCAATCCATCCACTGTAGCCAATCAGCGACCAGGCTGAGCTGCAATAGAGAAGACGGGAGCGAGCAGCGGAGATTCAAGGTGTCAGGTAAGTAAAACGGGGGGGCTGGGGGCGGCGGTATTGTCAAAAGTTTTTTCACCTTAATGCATATAATGCATTAAGGTGAAAAAACTTTTACCTTTACAACCCCTTTAAAAAAAGAAATTATGATCTTTTCGCAATGGACCAACCAAATCAGTTATCAGTACATTGATACAACAATAAATCCAGCAGTAAATTAATAGAACGATATATAACAGGACATCAAGAATTATTAATAAAAGCTTTGATGTGCCAATCAACATTAATCAACATTAATACCGAAAGGAACGTAAGATTTCAATTCATAAATCCACCTAACCTCCATTTGGGAGACAGCTCTTTTCATAGACCCTCCTCCCCAAGGTAGCATATATTTGTCAATTGCCACAACTGTATGTGGGATGACCAATTAGGACCTTTTCTATACGGGTAGCATATATTTGTCAATTGCCACAAAAGAGGTGCAGGTGGGATCTCTGTTATGGCATTGTGCAAAATGTTTAGGAACTGTGTGTTCTTTTTGGTCCTTTCTGATCTTTTTTATATTGTTAATGTGTTCATTAACCCGTATAGAAAAGGTCCCAATTGTTCATCCCACATACTGCTTACCGAATTAATTAAGGTAAACAATATTCTTTGTGGTACAGGTAATAAAATGTTTGATTGGATATATCTTAGCAGTAACAGTAGAAGAAAAGTACATGTTTTATTCCTTCCATTGGCATTAATTCTACACAAGGCACACTTTTTACAGATAGACCCACTAAGTTTTGACAGAACGTTGTACGTTTCGGTGGGTCTAAAATTGTGGGCGCCACACTAAGCTGTAAGGAAGGCAGCCCCCTAAAAATAACCCCTGGTTTATCAGGGAGTCTGGTGACCTAAACTGTGTCATTTTTGAGTACGGGCCAAAATTTTTTAAAAATCTTTTTGATTTTAAAATATTGTCCTGAAAATGACCATTTGAATTTCTGAGATGTATTAGATTTAACTTTATTGATTAGTAGAGAATTTCTGTCTAGGCTTCTCACCTGATTGATCTCTTAATTCAAAACATCAATATTGTACAGGGCAAGTTCCAGACGGGCACAGGCATAGACAACATCCTCCTGCCATTTGGCCATAAACAAATTGGCCAAAATAGGGGCAAATTTTGCCCCCCCATAGCCACACCCTTCTTTTTGAATATAAAATTGGTCGTTGAACCAAAAATAATTATGGGTAGTGACAAAAATAGGTAGGTCCAAAATTAAATCCTTTTGTCTCTCTAGATGAAAAAATGATTGACTGCTTCTGCTGCTATGGGATATATAAGTGTAGATCGATGTGACGTCAGCAGTGAATAGTAGGCCCTTCTCATCACATGTTGTATGATTTAACAATCGGGTGGTATCTTTAGTGTCCTTGATACGATGGCATCATTTTAACAATCGGTTGTAAATGGAAGTCAATGTATTTACCTATTCTGGCTGTGACTGAGTCAATTCCACTAATGATTGGGCGACCCAGAGGACAGTTAGCATTTTTGGTGATGCAATTTTGGGTTATATGTGAATGAATGGTGCAGCTGTGTGGGGGCAGAGCCCTGCACAGCCACTCTGTTTTTAAATGATGACAGAGGGTACAGAGAACCCACTGTCACAGGGAGGGAGGCTTAGGGGGAGAGAAGGCAGGAGCTGGAAAATGTTACATGTTCCACCAAATTAAGGGCCAAAGGTAAACTTAGCCTTTAAATTAATCCCTTAATATCAATCTACTTGTATCGCTGGTATTGTCAGGGACCTTATACAGAAACACATCTCAAGGAGATGGAGGCGAAATTGATTTGTAGGGCTACCCTGTAATATAATTAAAAAGAAATGCATTAATCCCCTACATCCTAAGGAGCCCCTACTGTCTATATTTTGTATGCCCTTATTAAAAGTTATTTTAAAAGATCATTAAAGATCACTAAAGGTTTTTAAAGATCACTTGGGTGGCACAGTGGTGTAGTGGGTGGCACTCTCACTTAGCAGTAAAAAGGGTTGCTGGTTTGAATCCCAACCATGACACTATCTGACATAAAAAACATCTAGTTTGCACAAGGCCTTAATGTTGACCCCTTTTCAATCTTAAAAAAAGAGGTTTAACTATCTATACCAAGTTGGTGAAATCAGATTAATGATTTTTGTGTATCTTACCCAACATATACCGTAGAAGCTCATTATGATATTTTTATATGGTATTCAATATGCAGATCAGTCAATCATTTAAACTGCCTCTATTATGAGTATCTAAAAAGGTAGTAGTCGCAGGTGTGGACCTGGACTTGGTCACTGCTGGCTGGCGCGTTCCAGAGAAAGTCTTTCTTCAAGTGGCTCTGAAGAAGAAGGACTTTCCTTCAAAATGTGTTAGCCAGCAGGGACCAAGTCCAGGCCCACCCTCCCATGCTAGAGGTTCCAGGCGGTCTGGGAGTGATCAGCCACATGGTGTGGCTTGACGAGTGCTTTTTATCACCTTTGTTTGTGAGTAGATATTGTTTGTTTATTACTTTTTATTTAAATATTTGTTGGATAATGCAGTAGGCCTGTGCGACCTCTTTCTTTTATTCAATTGCAGTGCTTTAAGGACAACTCCAGTCCTGGACTTCTGTTATGGTGAGTCATTTCACTCATGTGCAGGGGTATTGTTGCTGTTCTTGTTAAAAAATTCAAAGAAGGTTTCAAGATGTGCTGTTTAAGATCTATTGAAGAAGCACAATGAAACAAAAAAATGTTGAGGACCTTAGATGCAGTGGTTAGCCAAGGAAACTTAATGCAGCCAATTAAAGACACATCATGCTTACTTCCTTTCAACATCGGAAGATGTCCAGCAGTTCCATCAGCATAGAACTGGTGGAAACCAGTGGGACCCAGGTACACCCATCTACTCTCCGGAGGAGTCTGGCTAGAAGTGGTCTTCATGGAAGAATTGTGGCCAAAAAGCCATACCGCCAATGTGAAAACAAGTCTAAATGACTCAACTATGCACAAAAACATAGGAACTGATGTGCAGAAAAACAGGTGCTCTGGACTGATGAGTCAAAATTTTAAATATTTGGCTGTAGCAGGAGGCAATTTGTTCACCAAAGGTCTGAAGTAGGGATGAGCTTGATGTTTGGGTCGAACATAAGTTCGACTTGAACATCGCGTCTTTGCCCATTGGCCGAACAGCGAACATTATGGGGCATTTGCGAGAAATTTGAGCACCGCGGAACAACTCATAATGCACTGCGAGATCGCAGTGCATTTCTGTATGATGATTGGCCAAAGCATGCACCTGACCTGCATGCTTTGGCCAATCACAGCACGCTCTGATGAGAGAGCCATAATTGGCCAAAGGCAGGGTGCCTTTGGCCAATCATTGCTCAGGGGGACTAAGTCTACGCCCCACACTATATAAGGCTGCTTACATAGTGGCCGTGTGTAGTGTTGTTGGCGTGGACAGAGAGATAGCTTGAGTTAGATTAAGCAGGCAGATTATTCGGTTAGTGGCATTGTATTTTATTGTGTGTGTGTATATATATATATATATATATATATACTCTGCATTAAGTGTAGCCTATATATACAGTGCATTCGGTGGTGTATACTTTTTAATACACTTCTGGTGGTGTGCACAGTATCTAATACAGTGTTTACAGTATCTACTACACTTCTGGTGGTGTACACAGTATACAATACAGTGCAGCCATTGTACAGTTTCTAATACACTTCAGGCGGTGTACACAGTATCTAATTGTCAGAAACCATGAAATCAGGCAGAGACAGAAGTACAGTTAAATCATACTTGTAATATAATAATAAAAGAACAAATGTATTTAAAACATAGCCAAAGTTCAGTAACCAGAACGGATAGTCAGCCAAGCCAGAAGTCAGGGATCAATGTAGTGGAACAGCAAGCAGGATCAGGAGCCAGAAGGGATGTCAGCAAAGCAAGTCTTGAACAGGAGATAGGTTCTGTGATGTTGACCAAGGCGAAGGCAGAGATCCTCTGGACTGGACGGCTTAAGTAGGCAGGACTGATGAGCAGGGAATCATCAACAGCTGAGTAACTGTGGAGATATAAGAGCTGGCAATTAGCCAACAGCTGTCAGGAAAGGGTCCTTCCGCTGGTAAGATCTATCATTTGGCGTGCAGTACTGAGGTCCACCAACAGGTGTCTCCTGGCAGTTTGGAACTGTCAGGGAAGCCTTTCCCTGTTGGTGTTATGTCATCGTTGGGCCACAGTACTGGCGTCCACCAGCGGATGGATCCTGGCAGTGTGGAGCAGACAACACTTCCTGCGCTCAGGTGTTACATGAGGACAATTACTGGCAGTCTCATAAATACCCGCTGATGAGTACTCTCATCGCCTTGGTAACTCTCTCCTTGTGTCCTGACCTTGCTTGCCTGTTACCCGATCCTGAGCCTGCATCCGACCCTGTTGCTGAGCTTATCCCAAACCAGTTCCACCTGCATTCCTGTTACCTTTACCTTACCCTACAGCCCAATCCATCCCCTCCCTGTCCTGTTGCTTCCCTGTCCCTCATCTACTGATCTCCCTGTGTATGACCTTGGCCTGGCTAACATTTATGTTTTCGGAATATCCCTTGTTCACCTGCTTATCTGCTGTGTATGACCCTGGCCTGGCTTACGTCTGTGATTCTGGTATTGCCCCTTTGCTGTATATACTATTTGTTGTTTGTGGGGGTTTTTTTGGTTGGTTGTGCACTGTTTGTATTTACTTATTTATCACCTATGTTAACCACTTCCAAAAGACGGCTGCAGCGCGGACGCTAACTGCCGAGAGGCCATCTCTGGGCGTCCTGCTGTTTACTTCCATGATGCGCGCTCCCGCGGGTAGGCATCGGGGAAGTTCTGTGCTGGCCGTGTCCCTTGGACACAGCCAGTCACAGATCGCCGTAAACGGGCAGTCACAGCAGCCGTTTACAGTGCGATCGGCGGTGCCAATGAAAGATGATCTCATATGTAAACGAACACAGAGACAGCGTGTGAGGAGGGAGAGCGAACCGCTGCAGCCTGAGTGTCAGAAAAAAAAATGGAAAATAAGCAACACAGTACCTGTCAGTGCCATCTGTCCCCACTGTCATCTGTCCCCACTGCCATCTGTCCCCACTGCTATCTGTCACCACTGCCATCTGTCATCAGTGCCATCTGTCATCAGTGCCACATATTAGTGCCATCTGTCATCAGTGCCATCTGTCATAAGTGCCACATATTACTGCCATCTGTCATCAGTGCCACCTGTCAGTGTCACGTGCAATCTGTTATCAGTGTCACGTGTCATCAGTGCCACGTGTCAGTGGCATCTGTCATCAGTGTCACGTGTCATCAGTGCCAAGTATTAGTGCCATCTGTCATTAGTGCCACGCATTAGTGCCATCTGTCATCAGTGCCACGTACTAGTGCCATCTGTCATCAGTGCCACATATAAGTGCCATCTGTCATCAGTGTCACGTGTCATCAGTGCCACGTATTAGTGCCATCTGTCATCAGTGCCACGTATTAGTGCCATCTGTCATCATTGCCACGTATTAGTGCCATCTGTCATCAGTCCCATGTATTAGTGCCATCTGTCATCAGTGCCACATCAGTGTCATCAGTGCCACGTATCAGTGCCATCTGTCATCAGTGCCACATCAGTGTCATCAGTGCCACGTATCAGTACCATCTGTCATCAGTGCCACGTCAGTGTCACGTGTCATTGTCCTGGTGTTCCAGTGCCTTCAAAAGTGTAATAGGTAGTCAACAAGTTAGATGTGTAATTTATGCTCCTAGAACACGTGATGGGACTCCCTGCATGTTGGGCCTCTCTATGTGGCCAGGCTGTGAAAAAGTCCCACACATGTGGTATCATAATACTCAGGAGGAGAAGCAGAATGTATTTTGGAGTGTTATTTGTGGTATATACACGCCATGTGAGAGAAATAACCTATTACAATGACAATTTTGCGGGGGAAAAAATAAAAAAATCTTCATTTTGCAAAGAATTGTGGGAAAAATGACAACATCAAAAACCTCACCATGCATCTTACTAAATACCTTGGAATGTCTACTTTCAATAAAGGGGTCATTTGGGGGGTATTTGTACTTTCCTGGCTTGTTCGGGTCGCAGTTCATCAGGTGTGATCAATTTTTTATGATTTGCACCACAGCTTGTCGACTCTCTAACTTTCACATGGACCAAATAATATCCACTAATTTGGGATATTTTTACCAAAAAGGTGTAGCAGTATAAATTGTGGCCAAAATTTATGAAGAAAAATTAATAATTTGCAAAATTTTATCACAGAAACTAAGCAAAAATGCGTTTTTTTTCAAAATTTTCGTTCTTTTTTCCTGTATAGTGCAAAAAATAAAAAACCCAGAGGTGATCAAATACCACCAAAAGAAAGCTCTATTTGTATGAAAAAAAGGACAAAAAATTCATTTGGGTACAGTATTACATGACTAAGAATTGTCATTCAAAGTGTGAGAGCGCTGAAAGCTGAAAATTGGTCTGGGCAGGAGGGGGTTTAAGTGCCCAGTAGGCAAGTGGTTAATAAACATCATTATGATTCATCATACATGCATTTTTGGTTCTCTCTGTGCAGTCCACACAGTCTGGTCTACTAATTCACTGACAGTATACCAAGGCCATTCCTGACCAGATGTGGCTGCACTGAGGAATCTTCCTGGTTGCTGGGCTCGCTAAAGATGGATTTTAACCACTTGCTTACTGGGCACTTAAACCTCCCTCCTGCCCAGACCAATTTTCAGCTTTCATTGCTGACGCACTTTGAATGACAATTGCGCAGTCATACAACACTGTACCCAAATTACATTTTTATAATTTTTTCCCACAAATAGAGCTTTCTTTTGGTGGTATTTAATCACAGCTGGGATTTTTATTTTTTGCTAAACAAACAAAAAAAGATGGAAATTTTTTTTAAAAAAAAAATCATGTTTAATAGTTTGTTATAAAATTTTGCAAACAGGTAATTTTTCTCCTTCATTGATATGCGCTGATGAGGCGGCACTGGTGGGCACTGATAGGCTGCACTGATAGGCATGGATAGGCACAGTTAAGGCGGCACTGATAGGCACAGTTAAGGCGGCACTGATAGGCACAGTTAAGGCGGCACTGATAGGCACAGATAAGGCGGCACTGATGGGGACAGATAAGGCGGCACTGATGGGCACAGATAAGGTGGCACTGATGGCCACTGATGGGCCCTGATGGGTGGCACGGATGGGTGGCACTGATGGGTGGCACTGATCGGCACTGATGGGTGGCACTGATGGGCACTACTGATGGGCACTGGTAGGTGGCACTGATGTGCAGCACTGTTGTTGAGGCACTGATTGTGGGCACTGATAGGTGGCACTGATGGGTGGCATTGTGGGCACTGATGGGTGGCACTGTGGGCACTGATGGGCGGCGCTGGTGGGCACTGGTAGGCAGCACTGCTGCCTATTGCTAAGTGGCACTGGCAGAGGGCTCAGGTGGGCACTGATGATCTGGTGGCGCTTGCTGTGATCGGGACTCATGTCCCTCTCACGGCTGCCGGTGATCGTCTTTTTTTTTCCTCCTCACGCTGTCAGCGTGACGAGAATAAATAGCCGATTACCGGCTCTGTTGATGTCACATGATCAGCTGTCATTGACTGACAGCTGAACATGTGGTAAGGGGTCGGGATCGATCCCTTATTCCGATCTGTGATCAGGCGAGTCTCATAGACTCGCTGATCACAGAGCGCGCCGCGCGTGCACTGCAGGGGGCGCGCAGGCCGCTTGTGCGCGGGGCGATGTCATTGGACATAGTCCCGGCAAAGCAGGTCCACGCTGTAGCCGTCATTCGGCTATAGCGCGGATCTCTAGTGGTTAATGAAATTGTCTATTATTCTCTGCTGGCGGCAGAGGATAGTGAATATTGTCGCCAGACTTTAAAAAATTGGACCAGTGACCAGCTGCTGGAAACGATCCGATCAGCTCATTTCCTAGTGGATCAGGGCCATATGTTATTTGAAGATGTTCAGCCTTTGATCCAGTTATGTATTCCCGAAGGAAGTGATGACTTCTCTCCTCCCTTCAATGGTGGCTAAGTTGAATCCCTGGTATGGTTGTTATAAGGGGTACACACGGTCTGACTTTTCGGCTACAAAAGTCCGACAGCCCGTCCGACAAACTTTCGATGGATTTTTGGCGGACTTGCGGCAGACTTTCTAACGAACGGACTTGCCTGCATATGATCACACAAAAGTCAGACGGATTCGTACATGATGACGTACACCGGACTATAATAAGGAAGTTGATAGCCAGTAGCCAATAGCTGCCCTAGCGTGGGTTTTTGTCCGTCGGACTAGCATACAGACGAGCGGATTTCTGGGTCCGGCGGAGTTACGACGCAAAGATTTGAAGCAAGTTCCAAATCTAAAGTCCGTCAGATTTGCGACTGGAAAAGTCAGCTGAAAGTCCGGGGAAGCCCACACACAATCGGATTGTCCCCCGGATTTGGTCCGTCAGCGTCCGTCGGACTTTTGTAGTCAAAAAGTCCGACCGTGTGTACGCCCCATAAGAGGATGATCCGGCTTTTTTCGGTGAACATTATTCCTCTTGTTCCCAGCAGGTGTTATCTGATTGCATTTGTTCAATACAATCTCTGATTAAACAGGCTGTATTTGAACCAACTTTTGTTCAACCTGTGCTACAGGCATGGTCAGATCACCTGTATTTAGCCAAGCCACAACAATTTAGCCCTGCCATTAGTTACCTGCCTTCCCAAGAATCTATCTCCCCGTCGCCCATGGCAACCTCAGCTACAGCCCAGTATACACAGTTTCCCACCAAGTACTATTACCCAGTCTCTACTCACTGCACCTATCCTGCTTTAAGTCCACCTGCCTCTTCTCTTCCAGCTGTAACAATCCCTTCTCTTCCACCCTCCTCCAGCCACTGTTCCCTGGTCTTCCTTTTGCCTAGTTACATCCTTTTCTTACAGCCCTGTAGTTACCTACAAAGCCGCAGTGGCTAAACCAAAAAAGAAACGAAAATTCTTTCCTGCCCACACAATCCTGCCATTAACCCAGCCTGACGTCCCAGTGCCTGCTACCCAGCCTGACGTCCCAGTGCCTGCTACCCAGCCTGATGTCCCAGTGCCTGCTACCCAGCCTGACATTCCAGTGCCTGCTACCCACCATGACGTCCCATTGCTTACTACCCAGTCTGACATCCCAGTGCTTGCTACCCTGTCTGACGTCCCAGTGCCTGCTGACTGGTCTGATGAACCTGTGCCCATGTCCCAGCCTGAAGTTCTGCTGCCAGTGTTCCAGTATGATGTGTCGGTGCTTGCCTTCCAGTCTGATGTCTCGGTGTCTGCCTTGCAGTCTGATGTTGCGGTGTCAGGCCTCCAGTCTGATGTCTCGTGCCTGCCTTCCTGTCTGATGTCTCGGTGTCTGCCTTCCATTCTGATGTCTCGTTTCCGCCTTCCAGTCTGATGTCTCGTGTCTGCCTTCCAGTCTGATGTCTCAGTGCCTGCCTTCCAGTCTGATTTCTCGATGCCTGCCTTCCAGTCTGATGTCTCGGTGCCTGCTTTCCCGTCTGATGTATCTGTGCCTGCCTTCCCGTCTGATGTGCCGGCGCCTGCCTTCCAGTCTGATGTCTCGGCGCCTGCCTTCCAGTCTGATGTCTTGTTGCCTACCTTCCAGTCTGATGTCTCGGTGCCTGCCTTCCAGTCTGATGTCTCGTGCCTTCCAGTCTGATGTCCCGGTGCCTGCCTTCCAGTCTGATGTGCCGGCGCCTGCCTTCCAGTCTGATGTCTCGGCGCCTGCCTTCCAGTCTGATGTCTTGTTGCCTACCTTCCAGTCTGATGTCTCGGTGCCTGCCTTCCAGTCTGATGTCTCGGTGCCTTCCAGTCTGATGTCCCGGTGCCTGCCTTCCAGTCTGATGTCCCAGTGCCTGCCTTCCATTTTGATGTCCTGTTGCCTGCCTTCCAGTCTGAAGTTCCGGTGCCGGTGTCCCAGCCTGAAGAGCCGGTGTCCCAGCCTGAAGTTTTGGTGCCTGTGTCTCGGGCCTGAAGTTTCGTTGCCCGTGTCTCAGCCTGAAGTTTTGGTGCCCATGTCTCAGCCTAAAGTTTCTCAGTCTGCTAAACCGGGTGCCCGTTACCCAGTCTGCTAAACCGGTGCCCGTTACCCAGTCTGCTAAACTGGAGCCTGTCACCCGGCCTTATTCAGCTTGCCGGACCAGTGCCAGGTGTACAGCTTGCTGAACCGGGGCCCATTACCCAGCCCACTGGGCCGGGGCCCGTTACCCAGCTTGCTGAGCCGGTGCCTGTGATCCAGCCGGCCCTTACAGTGCTCGCCTAATGTCCCAGTGCCTGCTGCCCAGCTGGATGACCCGGAGCCTGCCACCCAGCCCAATGACCCGGGGCCTGCTTCCCAGCTCAACGACCCGAGCCTGCTGCCCAGCTCGACGACCCAGAGCCTGCTGCCCAGTTTGATGACCCAGAGCCTGCTGCCCAGCCTGATGTGCCACTGTCTGCTGCCCAGCCTGATGTGTCTACTGCCCAGCTTGAAGTGCCAATGCCTGCTGCTCAGCTCGACGACCGGGAGCCTGCTGCCCAGCTCGACAACTCGGAGCCTGCTGCCCAGCTTGACAACTCAGAGCCCGCTGCCCAGCTTGACAACCCGGAGCATGCTGCCCAGCTCGACGATTCAGAGCCTGCTGCCCAGCCTGATGTGCCACTATCTGTTGCCCAGCCTGATGTATCTGCTGCCCAGCTTGAAGTACACATGCCTGCTGCCCAGCTCGATGACCTGGAGCCCGCGGTCTGCTCTGATGTGCCCTCTGTTTGCCTTGATGTACCTGTTGCCCTTCCAGAAGCAACTGATGCCCTGCCTGAAGCGCCTGTTGCCCAGCCTGACGTACCCCCATCCATTGTTCTGCCTGATGCCATAGACTATGGACAATTTCAGTCAGTTCGAGCATCCGGAGGCCGCTTCTTTGAGGGGGGGTACTGTCAGGAAAGGGTCCGTCCACTGGTAAGATCTATCATTTGGCGTGCAGTACTGAGTTCCACCAGCAAGCGTCTCCTGACAGTTTGGAACTGTCAGGGGAGCCTTTCCCTGTTGGTGTTATGTCATCATTGGGCGGGAGTACTGGCATCCATGAGTACTCTCATCACCTTTGTATCACTCTCCTTGTGCCCGGACCTTGCTTGCCTGTTACCTGATCCTGAGCCTGCATTCGACCCTGTTCCCAAGCTTATCCCAACCCAGCTCCACCTGCGTTCCTGTTACCTTTACCTTACCCTACAGCCCGATCCATTCCCTCCCTGTCCTGTTGCTTCCCTGTCCCTCATCTACTGATCCCCCTTAGTATGACCTTTGTCCTGGCTAACGTTTATGTTTCCGGAATATCCCTTGTTCACCTGCTTATTTACTGTGTATGACCCTGGCCTGGCTTACGCCTGTGATTCTGGTATTGCCCCTTTGCTTTGTATACTAATTGTTGTTTGGGGGTTTTGTTTGGTTGGTTGTGCACTGTTTGTATTTACTTATTTATCACCTATCTTAATAAACATCATTATTATTCATCTTACATGCATTTCTGGTTCTCTCTGTGCAGTCCACACAGTCTGGTCTACTAATTCACTAACAACAGCTGAGCGGCCAGCTCTGAGAAGGAAGGGCTGAGCCCAGCCCTGACACTAATACAGTGTGTACAGTATCTGGTGGTTTACACAGTATACAATACAGTGCAGCTGTTGTACAGTTTCTAATACAGTGCAGGCAGTGTACACAGTATCTAATACAGTGTGTAGAGTTTCTAATACACAGGCGGTGTATTAACATATATATATACACACTCTGCATTCAGTTTAGCCTATATCTACAGTGCATTTGGTGGTGTACTATTTCTAATACACTTCAGGCGGTGTACACAGTATCTAATACAGTGTGTACAGTTTCTACTACACTTCTGGTGCTGTACACTGTATATAATACAGTACAGCCATTGTACAGGTTCTAATACAGTGCAAGCGGTGTACACAGTATCTAATACAGTGTGCAAAGTAACTACTACTATACACTTCTGGTGGTGTATAAACAGTGCAGCCGTTGTACAGTTTCTAATACAGTGCAGGTGGTGTACACAGTATCTAATACAGTGTGTAGAGTTTCTAATACATTTTAGGCGGTGTATTAATATATATATATACAGTGGGGACCAGTGCTGGGACAAGGCCATTTGGTGCCCAGGGCGAAGATGGCAAACTGCGCCCCCCCCCCCCCCGTTTTTAATAAAGAATCAATGTCGTTTCAAAACAAGAATATATCAAGCAGTAGAACAGCCGCTATGATCATTCTTATAGTGTAGAGAATAGCCGGCTAAAAAAGTTGATATCTGATTGATGCCTGTAGCTGCACCCATCATTCAGATATCCCCGCACAAAGCCAAGGACGTCGTATGACAACCGGCGGGCGGAAAGTGGTTAAAACACATTTTTTTTTAACACAAAGTTGTCCGTTTATACAATATTTCTAACACATAGCATGTACATACCAAAAATGACACCCCAAAATAGATTCTTCTACTCCTCCTGAGTACTGCGATACCACATGTGTGAGACTTCCACAGCCTGGCCACATACAGAGGCCGAATACAGCCGAGTATGGCTGGGTATGGCAGAGTATGGCTGGGTATGGCAGAGTATGGCTGGGTATGGCAGAGTATAGCTGGGTCTCACCGAGTATTGCAGAGTATGGCAGAGTATCACAGAGTATGGCTGGGTATTGCACAGTATTGCGGGGTTTTGCGGGGTATTGCACAGTGTTGCGGGGTATTGCAGAGTATTGCGGGGTATTGCAGAGTATTGCGGGGTATTGCAGGGTATTGCACAGTGTTGCGGGGTATTGTAAAGTATTGCAGAGTATTGCACAGTGTTGCGGGGTATTGCAGAGTATTGCGGGGTATTGCAGAGTATTGCACAGTGTTGCGGGGTATTGCAGAGTATTGTGGGGTATTGCAGAGTATTTCAGGGTATTGTGGGGTATTGCAGAGTATTGCACAGTATTGTGGGGTATTGCAGAGTATTGCACAGTATTGTGGAGTATTGCACAGTGTTGCGGGGTATTGCAGAGTATTGCGGGGTATTGCAGAGTATTTCAGGGTATTGTGGGGTATTGCAGAGTATTGCAGAATATTGTGGGGTATTGCAGAGTGTTGCGGGGTATTGCAGAGTATTGCAGAGTATTGCACAGTGTTGCAGGGTATTGCAGAGTATTGCAGGGTATTGCAGAGTATTGCACAGTGTTGCGGGGTATGGCAGAGTATTGCGGGGTATTGCAGAGTATTTCAGGGTATTGTGGGGTATTGCAGAGTATTGCACAGTGTTGCGGGGTATTGTAGAGTATTGCGGGGTATTGCAGAGTATTGCACAGTATTGTGGGGTATTGCAGAGTATTGCACAGTATTGTGGGGTATTGCAGAGTATTGCACAGTATTGTGGGGTATTGCAGAGTATTGCGCAGTATTGTGGGGTATTGCAGAGTATTGCACAGTATTGTGGGGTATTGCAGAGTATTGCACAGTATTGTGGGGTATTGCAGAGTATTGCACAGTATTGTGGGGTATTGCAGAGTATTGCACAGTATTGTGGGGTATTGCAGAGTATTGCACAGTATTGTGGGGTATTGCAGAGTATTGCACAGTATTGTGGGGTATTCAGCAGTGGTGGTCACTGGTCATTAACCTCGCCTCAGCCTCCTCCCCTCCCCCAATTCAGCCATTTATTAATCTGTTTTTTAGTGTTTACTTACACAAGTTCAGACTCAGAAGTTATGAGTCTGAACTTGTGTAAGTAAACACTAAAAAAAAGATTAATAAATGGCTGGACTGGGGGAGGGGGGGAGGCTGAGGCGAGGTTAATGACCAGTGACGACCACTGCTGAAGATCTGAGTCAGAACACTGGCACACATGACACTGGCACTGCACTCTTCTACCTTTCAGATTGAATCCAGCAGCCTGAGCCAGCCAGCCAGCCAGCAGCTCCTCAGCTCCTCAGCTCTGCTCCGCTTGATGTAACAGACAGCGCGCCGACACAACTCACAGCTCCCGCCTCCCTGCGCTCGTCTGTGTCCTCCCACCTCGCCTCCGGCCGTGAGTGACGTCATGGCGCTGGCAGAGACTACGGGACTCCTCCGTAGGGGAGTAAACATTGTAGTTGTGTGCTGAGGGAAGGGAGGATCATACAGGAGCGCACAAGGGGGATTTGTACAGTGCCACTGGGCGCTGTACATGCACTGTACAGTATTATTGTACACACTGGCGTGGCAGAAATTCACCTTCAGGCTGCGCCCCCCCCCCCCCATACCAAATGGTACCGTCCAGGGCACGTGCCCCTTCCGCCCCTGCCTTGTACCGGCCCTGGTGGGGACGGAAAGTATTCAGACCCCCTTAAATTTTTCACTCTTTGTTATATTGCAGCCATTTGCTAAAATCATTTAAGTTCATTTTTTTCCTCATTAATGTACACACAGCACCTCATATTGACAGAAAAACACAGAATTGTTGAAATTTTTGCAGATTTATTAAAAAAGAAAAACTGAAAAATCACATGGTCCTAAGTATTCAGACTCTTTGCTGTGACACTCATATATTTAACTCAGGTGCTGTCCATTTCTTCTGATCATCCTTGAGATGGTTCTACACCTTCATTTGAGTCCAGCTGTGTTTGATTATACTGATTGGACTTGATTAGGAAAGCCACACACCTCTCTATATAAGACCTTACAGCTCACAGTGCATGTCAGAGCAAATGAGAATCATGAGGTCAAAGGAACTGCTTAAAGAGCTCAGAGACAGAAATGTGGCAAGGCACCGATCTGGCCAAGGTTACAAAAACATTTCTGCTGCACTTAAGGTTCCTAAGAGCACAGTGGCCTCCATAATCCTTAAATGGAAAATGTTTGGGACGACCAGAACCCTTCCTAGAGCTGGCCGTCCGGCCAAACTGAGCTATCGGGGAGAAGAGGTAAAGAAGAACCCAAAGATCACTGTGGCTGAGCTCCAGAGATGCAGTCGGGAGATGGGAGAAAGTTGTAGAAAGTCAACCATCACTGCAGCCCTCCACCAGTCAGGGCTTTATGGGAGAGTGGCCCGACGGAAGCCTCTCCTCAGTGCAAGACACATGAAAGCCCGCATGGAGTTTGCTAAAAAAAACACCTGGAGGACTCCAAGATGGTGAGAAATAAGATTCTCTGGTCTGATGAGACCAAGATAGAACATTTTGGCCTTAATTCTGAGCGGTATGTGTGGAGAAAACCAGGCACTGCTCATTACCTTTCCAATACAGTCCCAACAGTGAAGCATGGTGGTGGCAGCATCATGCTGTGGGGGTGTTCTTCAGCTGCAGGGACAGGCTGACTGCTTGCAATCGAGGGAAAGATGAATGCGGCCAAGTACAGGGATGTCCTGGATGAAAACCTTCTCCAGAGTGCTCAGGACCTCAGACTGGGCCGAAGGTTTACCTTCCACCAAGACAATGACCCTAAGCACACAGCTAAAATAAGGAAGGAGTGGCTTCACAACAACTCCGTGACTGTTCTTGAATGGCCCAGCCAGAGCCCTGACTTAAACCCAATTGAGCATCTCTGGAGAGACCTAAAAATGGCTGTCCACCAACTTTTACCATCCAACCTGACAGAACTGGGGAGGATCTGCAAGGAGGAATGGCAGAGGATCCCCAAATCCAGGTGTGAAAAACTTGTTGCATCTTTCCCAAAAAGACTCATGGCTGTATTAGATCAAAAGGGTGCTTCTACTAAATACTGAGCAAAGGGTCTGAATACTAAGGACCATGTGATATTTCAGTTTTTCTTTTTTAATAAATCTGCAAAAATGTCAACAATTCTGTGTTTTTCTGTCAATATGGGATGCTGTGAGTACATTAATGAGGAAAAAAATGAACCTGAATGTTATATTGCAGCCATTTGCTAAAATCAAAGAGTGAAAAATTTAAGGGGGTCTGTATACTTTCCGTCCCCACTGTATATATGTGTAAGAAGGCCAGTATGGTGGCCTGAATTTATGGGAGAAGCCTGGGGGGTATTTAACCAGCCCGTTCGCCTGTGGTGTTTGTCGGTTTCCTGTGCGCGATACGTTACATCACTAGGCCGACTCTTCCAACTCGTTGGCATTTGTGAGTTGCGCATTGGAAACTTTCAGAGGCTTTCAGTTCCCGTTCGCAGTTTTTCGTACAAACGTGTCTGGCTCGGCTGTCGCAGATAGGGTTTCGTTTGACCTTTCATTTCATGCATTTCTGTTAGATATCTTGTCACCAGACCTCGATATCGAAACTTACGAGTCATTCGTTAGAAACCCTACACATAGCCGTAGCGTTAGCCACTCGTACCACATCATAAACAAACATTTCTTCATTTTACGTACCTCACTCCAATTCAAATCCAGTAGCATCAGTATCGCACCGCTTCGTTCAAGAGTGCCTCAATCGCTTTTCATATCTGTACCATGCTCCACAGACAGGTCGTTTTCAGTCGCAATTCGTGGCACACCGATTCGTGCTTCTGTCATGGTTAAATCTTTTCACTCATTTCACTGTCACCTACCGTGCTCTGATTCGAATCCAGTGGCATCCGCGATGCACCGATTCGTCCCGGTGTGCCCCAGTTGTTTTTTCAGCCTCATCTCAGTACATGCTTCAAAGTCTGGTTCGTTGTCGGTCGCATTTTTTGGCTCACCGATTCATGCCTCTGTCATGGCAAATCATTTCACTGTCACGTATCAAGTCCTGATTCAAATCCAGTCGCATCTTTATGCAGCGATTCGTCTTGGCGTGCCCAAATTGTTTTTTGGCCTCATTTCAGTACATGCTCCAGAGCACGCTTCATTGTCAGGCGCAGTTTTCGGCTCACCGATTCGAGTCTCTGTCATGGCAAATCATTTCACTGTCACATATCACGTTCTGATTCTAATCCAGTCGCATCCATGATGCACCGATAAGTTCCAGCATGCCCCAGGTGTTTTTTGGCCTCATTTCAGTACATGCTCCAGAGTCCGGTTCGTTGTCAGTCGCAGTTGCGGCATGACCGATTCATGCCTCTGTCATGGCAAAACATTTTTCATTCATTTCACTGTCACGTACCGTTCTCTGATTCGAATCCTGTCGCATCCATGATGCGCCGATTCGTTCCCGTGTGCCCTAGTTGTTTGGCCTCATTTCAGTCCCTACTCCAGAGTCCGGTTCGTTCTCAGTCGCAGTCGCGGCATGACCGATTTGTGCCTTTGCCATGGCAAATCGTTTAATTTATTTCATCATTTCACTCATTTCACAAACCACGCCCCAATTCGAATCCTGTCACAGCCGTGATGTGCCAATTCGTTCCGGTGTGCCCCAGTTGTTTTGGCCTCATTTCAGTACATGCTCCAGAGTCCGGTTCGTTGTCAGTCGCAGTCGCGGCATGACCAATTCGTGCCTCTGTCATGGCAAACATTTCATTCATTACACTGTCACGTACCGCGCTCCGATTCAAATGCAATGGCATCCACGTTGCATCGATTCGTCCTGGTGTGCCCCAGTTGGCTTGGCCTCATTTCATTCCGTGCTCCACAGTTCTACTCGTTGCTTGTCACAGTCGCGGCATACCAATTCATGCCTATATCATGGCAAAACATTTCACTCATTTCATTTCACACACTTGTCGCTTGAGTCGAATCCACTCAAACCAACAACGCATCGATCCACACCCATCGTGGCAGCAAAGGTGTATATGTGAGAAAGTGATAATATGCGAATGTAAAGCCCTCGCGCTACTATGATAAATAATGGAGAACGAATAATACAATGGTGATAAAACTAAAGGTGACTAATTAGCATAAAGTGTAAACATAAATAATGTCTGCCTGCAGCAGAACCTAAAGTGTATCACAATCCACTCACAGTGATGATAAAAAAGTGTGATTCCGCGCTACAGTAAAAATATAATAAAAAAGTCACACAGTGCATATAACAATAAAGTGTTGAAACCTCACTTGAGGAATAAATAATATAAATAATGAAATAATTAAAATCATATACAATGAAGACTGGGCAAACACTTAAAAGTAAAAAAGTCTCTAAAATGACCTCAAAAAGATGGAAAAAAGAACTAGAGTTGTGTCCTGCAGATGTAAAAAGTCTTTAAAAGTAGTAGACACAGAGCTCTCACCTTCATAAATTGTCCAGAGGCTAAACGAATAAAAAATCCGTAATTCAAAGTAATTTCAGCTTCCACCACTAGGGGGTCCTCTGTGTCGACATCAATGCCATAAAACCAATCGAAATGTCAGCATTAAAACATAAGTATATAAAATGTCACTCCTTATAATAGATTCCACCACTAGGGGGTCCTCTCCTTCGTCCACAAACTTCTCCCAATTATTGCTGCACTTCAAAGCCTCTTCATATACCTCGTACCTCCGTAAAGACAGGGGGGAGGGAGGGGGGGGGCACAGCAACAAACAGAGAGCATTTCCGCTAGCCCATTTCCGGTTTCTGGAAATATAAACAATATCGCCTCAGCCAATCAGCATCCCCTGAAGACGTCACGTGATGACGTAACGCGTAGGGAGTGGCCGGATAGACTGAGCGATACCAGGAAGTCAGAGTGAGAGCGGCGTTCAGACGCCTTAGCAACTGTTTTTTGCCTTTTTACTTGATTTACATTGTAAGAGTCCAATTTTACCTTCGCATTAAAGCTTATGTTACTTTAATCTACTACACTATTCGGATCTTTTTGTCTCTCTCTCTCCCACCTCTGTTTGTTGCTGTGCCCCCCCCCCTCCCTCCCCCCTGTCTTTACGGAGGTACGAGGTATATGAAGAGGCTTTGAAGTGCAGCAATAATTGGGAGACGTTTGTGGACAAAGGAGAGGACCCCCTAGTGGTGGAATCTATTATAAGGAGTGACATTTTATATACTTATGTTTTAATGCTGACATTTCGATTGGTTTTATGGCATTGATGTCGACACAGAGGACCCCCTAGTGGTGGAAGCTGAAATTACTTTGAATTACGGATTTTTTATTCGTTTAGCCTCTGGACAATTTATGAAGGTGAGAGCTCTGTGTCTACTACTTTTAAAGACTTTTTACATCTGCAGGACACAACTCTAGTTCTTTTTTCCATCTTTTTGAGGTCATTTTAGAGACTTTTTTACTTTTAAGTGTTTGCCCAGTCTTCATTGTATATGATTTTAATTATTTCATTATTTATATTATTTATTCCTCAAGTGAGGTTTCAACACTTTATTGTTATATGCATTGTGTGACTTTTTTATTATATTTTTACTGTAGCGCGGAATCACACTTTTTTATCAGATCCACACCCATCATTTCAGCCTTACAGGTATAGTTCGCACGTTGCCTGTCATTCCCCCAGGTCCAGCAGTCACTTCATATCAAATCCTTTGTGCATTTTCTATTTTAAAAAAAACACACCCCGTCTTCCTTCTAAGTTCAGTCATGATCTCGATTTCATTCGTTAAAACCTTCGCCTCACTGCTACTTCCCCTGAGAGTCGCACAATCCGATTCATGTTGGTGCCATTTCATACACTTTACAACCGATTCGTATCAGGTATCATTACATACAATTTACAAAAGATTTGTATTGGTTTCATTTCATACACGCTACAGCCCGATTAGAATCCAGTCGCGTCGGCAGCACAGTGATTCGTATTGGATCCATTTCATACTGTCCACAGTCCGATTTATATCGGATTAATTTCATACACTCTACAACCGGTTCGTATCAGATACTTTTTATACAACCAGTTCGTATCACATTCATTTCATACAACCGATTTGTTTAGGATTCATTTCATACACATCCAAGCACAACTTCTTGCAATCATTGCAAGCATGCATCCAATCACAACTTCTTGCAATCATTGCAAGCACGCATCCAAACATAACTCCCTGCAATCGTTGGAAGCACACATCCAAGTATAACTCCCTGCAATCGTTGCAAGCACACATCCAAGCATTACTTCTTGCAATCGTTGCAAGCACGCATCCAAACATAACTCCCTGCAATCGTTGCAAGCACACATCCAAGCACAAACTTCTTGCAATCGTTGCAAGCATGCATCCAAGCATAAACTTCTTGCAATCGTTACAAACACGCATCCAAACATAACTTCGTGCAATCGCTGCAAGCACGCATCCAATCACAACTTCTTGCAATCGTTGCAGGCACGCATCCAAGCATAGACTTCTTGCAATAGTTGCAAGCACACATCCAAGCATAAACTTCTTGCAATCATCGCAAGCACGCATCCAAACATAACTCCTTGCAATCGTTGCAAACACACATTCAAGCACAACTCTTGCAGTCTTCGCAAGCACATGCAGTAATACGAACGTCTCACAGTCACTACAAACACATCTCCAGTGACATAAACTCACGTGCAATCGTTGCAAGCACACATTTAAGCACAACTCTTGCAAGCGTTGCAAAGCAAGCAACTTAGCATAACTTCTTGCACACAAACAGCCACACATCATTTTCAGCGGCACTTAATTGGCCACTTGTCTCCAGTGGCATCTTCATATGAGCCACTCACCGTTTCCTGTCTGTCATTTCTCCCTTAGGACAGTTGAGTTCAGCTTCTGTCCTGCACCAGGTATCGTATTGCCACACGCAGCTGGCTTCTTCTCCTAACACTATTAGGCTATACCTAACCAGCGTCCAGCATTTCCTATCCTTACAGGATCCCTGAGAGCCGTCTGTGTTTACGGCCCATACAGTAAGATCTCTTCTACATGGCATACAGAAGCATCAGCCCATAGCCAACGGCAAATGCTTGCCCATCACAACTGCCATCTTTAGGGACATGTTAAAAATCCTTGCACGTTCCCCAGTCTAGTCATCCAAGCGGCCAGCTACCTGGCCCTTTACGGTTTTCTACAGCCTAGCGAATTCATCTTTAGTGGCACTGGCAGCCAGGTACTATATAGACACCACCTGACTCACTTTTAAAACCATTACGTCCTTCAGCTTGCGGTCTCCGAAACTCAACAATCTGGACCCGAGGTCTACATTAACCTCTTTCATACTAACAACTCCATGCAGGCCAGCCTCCCCTTGACAAGCTGACCATCATCAGGTCAGTTCTCCAAGACTTCACCCATAACACGGGGGTGTACTAAGAAGCAGCTTCAGTCTCTCTTGAGAATGCTCAACTCTGCAATACGGGTCATTCCCCAGGGTCGATCTTTGTGTCATGCCTCCTGGTCTAATGCTCCCAGACACAGGACCCAGATCAGATCCTTATTTAGACACCGCGGTAGTAGCGGACCTATCAATGTTGGAAGGTTCTGTACTACGTGGAACGGTATATCAGTGTTTATACCGCCAATATCGCCCCTATCACCCAGGTAGTGACATATGCCGCAGCCTCTACAGGCTTTGCTGCAATTTTTGGCCACCATTGGTTTACAGGACCATGGCCTCCAGAGATACCCCTAAATATACTTAGCCGGTGTCCAGCACCTTCTGGCCTTACCAGATCCCCCAAAACCATCTTTAGTCGATTGCCATACGATCAGAGCCGTCTTACGCCAAACGTCTGATCATAACAAATGCCATCTTCAAGGACTTGTCTACTATCCTTGCTAATTCGACATTTGGCCTTCTCCCCAGCCTGGTCATACAAGCAGCCATCTACCTAGCTTAAAACGGGTTCTTGCGGCCAGCGAGTTTACTCACAGCAACCCCGCTGGCCAAGTTTTGTGTAGACGTCACCTGGCTCGCTACCAAGATCATTTCATCCTACACCTTGCAGTATCTGAAACCCAGCAATCAGGCTCCAGGGTAGACCTTCACCTCTAATAAAACAAACAATGTCTGGTGTCCGGAACCATACTCGACCGCCTACTGTCACTCCTACCGAAACAGTCAAACTCTAGTCCCCTACTACCTTTTCCGACCAAACCCTTGAGTGCCTTCCAGTTCATCAAACATGTGAGGATTCTTCTTCGCAACCTACACCTCAACCACAGTCAGTACTCCGATCACTCTTTCCGTATTGGAGCAGCCTCGACCGCGTCTTGGCATGAGGTCCCAGTTCATGTCATTTAGACACTAGGCAGGTGGAAGTCTGCCTGCTTTGCCCAGTACATCCCCAATCCTCAGGTGGAAATGGCACAAGCATTCACCAAACTTGCTCAATGAATAACACTGAAAACTAATAATACTACACCCCTACCTGAATGTTTTTGCCCCCTTATTTTGGCATACCATCCATCAGACCAGGGAACACTTCAGGTCCATTTCACATTGTAAGTCTTATGGTAAGTCTACCTTGTTCATATCCGTATTGGCCATAGGGCTTCTACCATAAGTAAGAATGCCAGTATGGTGGCCTGAATTTATGGGAGGAGCCCGGGGGTATTTAACCAGCCCGCTCGCCTGTGGTCTTTGTCGGTTTCCTGTGCGCGATACCCACACTCCCATCCCCTTTTTCAGGGCATTTCTCAAATTAATTTCTCTTCAAAAAATATTCATTTCTAATCTTGGGTATGCCCCCTTATTTTGGCATACCGTCCATCAGACCAGGGCACACTTCAGGTCCATTTCACGTTGTAAGTCTTATGGTAAGTCTATCCTGTTCATATCCGTATCGGCCATAGGGCTTTATGTAGAGCAACAATTTTTTTTTCAGATCCTCAGAGAGTTCTTTGCCATGAGGTGTCATGTTGACCAGTGACCAGTATGAGAGAGTGAGAGCGATAACACCAAATTTAACACACCTGCTCTCCATTCACACCTGCTCTCCATTCACACCTGAGACCTTGTAACACTAACAAGTCACATGACACCGGGGAGGAAAAATGGCTAATTGGGCCCAATCTGAACATTTTCACTTAGGGTAGTACTCACTTTTGTTGCCAGCGGTTTAGACATTAATGTCTGTGTGTTGAGTTATTTTGAGGGGACAGCAAATTTACACTGTTATATAAGCTGTACACTCACTACTTTACATTGTAGCAAAGAATAATTTCTTCAGTATTGTTACATGAAAAGATATAATAAAATATTTACAAAAATGTGAGGGGTGTACTCACTTTTGTGATAAACTGTATGTATATATATATATTTTTATATATTTATATATATATATATATATATATATATATATATATATATATATATATATATATGAGCCCGATTACGTTCGACTCAAACATCGGGTGTTCGCCTGTTCGCCGAATAGCAAACAATTTGGGGTGCTCGCGGCAAATTCGAAAGCTGTGGAACACCCTTTAAAAGTCTATGTGAGAAATCAAAACTGCTAATTTTAAAGGCTTATATGCATGGTATTGTCAAAAAAAGTGTTTGGGGACCTGGGTCCTACCCCAGGGGACATGTATCAATGCAAAAAAAGTTTTAAAAACTGCCATTTTTTCAGGAGCAGTGATCTTAATAATGCTTAAAGTGAAACAATAAAAGTGAAATATTCCTTTAAATTTCATACCTGGGGGGTGTCTATAGTATGCCTGTAAAGTGGCGCATTTTCCCGTGTTTAGAACAGTCCCTGCACAAAATGACATTTCTGAAGTAAAAAAAGTCATTTAAAACTATTAGCGGCTATAATGAGTTGTCTATGGGAGAAATAAAAAGTGCTAATTTTAAAGGCTTATATGCATGGTATTGTCATAAAAAGGGGACCTGGGTTTGTAGACCTGGGTCCTGCCCCAGGGGACATTTTTTTGTTATATTCTTTATTTTATTATATTATATGAAATATATAAAAATACAGTAGTATTTATAAAACCATTAACAATTCTTATGAAAATTGCATATTAATCCCCCCCCCCCCTAAATCCCCCCACTCCCCGCCTCTCTGCCCCCTCTATACCTTCATCAATAACATATACTTCTTCGTGTTCCTAAATTCAAGCCATTTTTGCCATATCTTTTGGTATTTCTCCCATGTGTCTTCTGTCAAGTGTATTGATTCTTCAATAGATCTCACCCACTCCACCCTTACTACCCACTCCTTCAACCTCAGGGCCTCCTGAGTTTTCCATAGACATGGGATCAAGGCTTTAGCTGTGTTCAGAAGATATGGGGCTAGTGTCTTTTTATACTGGCACACCGCCTTCTCCGTATCATGAAACAAACATACCCATGGGTTTTTTTAATTTGTTCACCTGTTATCTGTGAAATTGGTTCTATGATTCCCTCCCAGTAGGATTGTATTTTAGTGCACTCCCACCAAGGATGCGCAAAAGTCCCCAGAGCATCACAACCCCCCCAACAGGTTGAAGAGTTTTCTACCCCAAACCCATGCGCCTTCTGGGGGGTCACGTACCACCATCAACTTATAGCACATTTTGTATGTCTGGGTACCTCTTGCCAATAGACAAACCAGTCTAAGTATCTTGTTCCTGTGTTCCTCATCTCTAAGGGGGCCTATTTCTCATTCCCATTTTTCCAGATAGGATGGGTATGTCCCTACTCAGTATTTTGTATATTTTAGGTATGCTTCTAATTAAGCTTAAGGGGGAGCTTAACAGTTTTTCTATTGCTCTCATATGGCCTCTACCCCTCAGTGGTTGTGGAAGTGACTGTGTAAAGTGCTGTAATTGAGTATACCTCCATTTATCAAGAGGTTTATTCCCCCATTCCCGTGTGATTTCTGTATAAGTGCAGAGTCTATTTCCCTTCATCACATCCTGCAATAGTATCACCTCTTTTTTAGCCCACATAGTGAAATATATGTGTTCCTTCTTCCCTGGCTTAAAATAATTTGTGTCCCTGTCATCGGAGCAGAGATCAGTGATGTCACACACCAGCCCATCCCCCTGACAGTTAGAAATCACTCCCCTAGGACATACTTAACCCCTCCCCGCCCCCTAGTGGTTAACCCCTTCACTGCCAGTGTCATTTATACAAGAATCAATGCATTTTTATAACACTGATTGCTGTATAAATGACAATGGTCCCAAAAATGTGGAAAAAATGTCCGACATATCTGCCATAACATCGCAGTCACAATAAAAATCGCTGATCGCCGCCATTACTAGTAAAAAAAAAAAATTTATAAAAATGCCATAAAACTATCCCATATTTTGTAAACGCTATAACTTTTGCGCAAACAAATCAATAAACGCTTATTGCGATTTTTTTTAACCAAAAATATGTAGAAGAATACGTATCAGCCTAAACTGAGGAAAAAAAAAAAGTTTTTTTATATATTTTTTGGGGATAATTATTATAGCAAAATGTAAAAAATAATGCGTTTTTTTCTAAATTGTCGCTCTTATTTTGTTTATGGCGCAAAAAATAAAGATTGCAGAGATGATCAAATACCACCAAAAGAAAGCTCTATTTATGGGAAAAAAAGGACATCAATTTTGTTTCGGAGCCACGTCGCACGACCACGCAATTGTCAGTTAAAGCGACGCAGTGCCGAATCTCAAAAAACGCTCTGGTCAGGAAGGGGGTAAATCCTTCCGAGGCTGAAGTGGTTAAAAAGTCAGTCGGAAGTCCGTCAAAAGTCCATTGAAAGTCCGTCGGAAAGTCCGTTGGACCAATCCGGTCAAAAAGTCCGCCCACGTGTACGCGGCTTTAGAAAGCCTGAAGGCGGTGCTTGGTTTTCGGGGTACCAAATGTGGATAGGCTCCCAAAAAGTCTCACACATGTGGTATCCCCGTACTCAGGAGAAGCAACAGAATGTATTTTGGGGTGTAATTTCACATATGCCCATGGCATGTTTGAGAAATATCTTATTTAGTGACAACTTTGTGCAAAAAAAAAAAAAAATTGTCTTTTTCCAGCAACTTATGTCACAATATAAAATATTTCATGGACTCGACATGCCACTCAGCAAATAGCTTGGGGTTTCTACTTTTCAAAATGGAGTCATTTGGGGGGGGGGGGTTTGAACTGTCCTGGCATTTTATACACATTTAGAAGCTTATGTCACACATCACCCACTCTTCTAACCACTTGAAGACAAAGCCCTTTCTGACACTTTTTGTTTACATGAAAAAATAAAATTACTTTGAACCCCCAAACATTATATATTTTTTTAAAGCAATGGCCCTACAGATTAAAATGGTGGGTGTTTCATTTTTTTTTCACACAGTATTTGCGCAGCGATTTTTCAAACGCATTTTTTGGGGAAAAAACACACTTTTTTAATTTTAATGCCCTAATGCCCTAAAACACACTATATTGCCCAAATGTTTGATGAGATAAAAAAGATGATCTTAGGCCGAGTACATGGATACCAACAACGACATACTTTAAAATTGCGCACAAACGTGCAGTGGCGACAAACTACATACTTTTTTAAAAGCCTTTAAAAGCCTTTACAGGTTACCACTTTAGATTTACAGAGGAGGTCTACTGCTAAAATTACTGTGCTCGATCTGACCTTTGCAGTGATACCTCACATGCATGGTGCAATTGCTGTTTACCTTTGACGCCAGACCAAAGCTTGCGTTCACCTTTGCGAGACAGCAGGGAGGGACAGGGATGATTTTTTAAAAAAAATTTTTTGTTTTTTTATCTTATTTTTAAACTGTTCCTTTCATTTTTTTTATAATTTTTATTGTTCTCTCAGGGAATGTAAATATCCCCTATGAAAGCAATAGGTAGTGACAAGTACTCTTTTTTGAAAAAAATGGGGTCTATTAGACCCTAGATCTCTCCTCTGCCCTCAAAGCATCTGACCTCACCAAGATCAGTGTGATAAAATGCTTTCCCAATTTCCCAATGGCGCTGTTTACATTCGGCAAAATCGAAGTCATGAAATGCTTGTAGCTTCCGGTTTCTTAGGCCACAGAGATGATTGGAGCCATTCTGGTCTCTGATCAGCTCTATAGTCAGCTGGTGGAACCACCGGCTGCATTTTCAGGTTCCCTGTTGGGACAGGAGAGCCAGAGAAAATCATGGAAGACGGTGGGGGGGGGGACATTCCCTCCCACTGCTTGTAAAAGCAGTCTAGATGCTAATTCGCTGCTAGGATTGATTTTACATGAAATCTGACCACTGGCTGAAAAGAATGATACCAAGATGATACCTAAACCCACAGGCATCATTCTGGTATAACCACTCAAAGTCCAGCAACATACCAGTACGTTGCTGGTCCTTGTTGGGCATATATTGTAATCTTTTTTTCATACAGCCTGTGAGCTGAACGAAAAAAAGAGATTGATCGGTGGGTATGCCCACCATTAGAATACCTCCCTTCACCCACCCACTTCTAATGATGGGCATACATGCACCATTTTTTTTTAACTGTGGTGGTGAAATCACCTCCTACAGCGCTGGAGTCATGGCTTTATGTATCGTGGGAGCAAACGCTGTTGCTGTCAAGATAAATAAATCAGTGCTGCAACTGAATGGCGTACCTGCTAAGCAAATGATGGTTAACAATAAAACAAAGTAACATTACAGTATAACAGTAAGACATACCATACCTGCAAAGCAAATACAAAAAAAAAATGTAAAAACATTTTTTAATGCAATCTGTGTCTAAAATATATATATATTCCGAAGCATGGGGGCATCCGCCAGCAAAAGTTAGGAGGAAATGGCTCCTCCTGCTGCCCCCATGCTTCAGGCATATATGCTCTATTTTTTAACTGTGGTGGTGAAATCACCTCCTACAGCGCTGGAGTCATGGCTTTATGTATAGTAAGAGCAAACGCTGTTGCTGTCAAGATAAATAAATCCGCACTGCAGCTGAATGGCGTACCTGAAAACAAAAAAAGGTTAACAATAAAACACAGTAAACAGTAAAGTATAAAAAAATGACATACCTGAAAAGCAAACATGATAAAACATAATAACAATAAAACATTGCAGAATAGAATACAGTAAAAAAGAGCAGAACAATAGAGAGAGAATAGAGAGAGAGAGAACAATAAAACAACAACTATTTTTGTTTTTTTTATTTTATATATTTTTTTGTGTTTTTTTTTTTTACTTTTGTTTTCTTTGTTTTTTTACACTTTTTTTTGTAACTGTAACTGTTGTAACTGTAACGGTTCCAGGTTCGGGGATCTTGGGAGACCCTGTGAAAGTGTAAAAGTGTGTCCTAGTCTGTGCAGTGCTGTACCCTACACTAATACTCAACTAGTGTATGGTAACGTTCAAAACATTCACCAATGCAAAGACCAGGATTCTCAGGACAGGAGGGACAATAATAGCGGGTGTCACGCCTATATCCGCGCTTGTTGCAGACACGACATCTTCTTTGGGGGGCTCGTTGGGTAGGGGTACTCGGGAGGACATATGGAAAATTACTCTCATGCAGCTGGTTTACTGCATTTGGATTGGGCAGGTGAGGTGGAGCACCGTCTGGAAACAGAAGGGCTCTGACGATCTCTTCCTGGAATTTAAGGAAGGATCCAGTCCATCTTGAAGCTCTGTATAGCACATGAGCGTTCAGCAAAGCCAATTGAAATAAATAAACAGACACTTTTTTGTACCAGCGTCTGGCCTTACGGGCAACTAGGTATGGCACCAACAACTGGTCGTTGAGGTCCATCCCTCCCATATTAAGGTTATATTCATGGACACAGAGGGGTTTCTCCACAACAACAGTCACCGTAGGAATTTGCACCGTCGTGTCTGCATGAAGAGAGGTAAGAACGAAAACATTCTTATTATCCCTCCACTTCACAGCGAGCAAATGATTACACTTGAAGCAGGCTCTCTCCCCCAGCCTAGGACGGGAATCTACAAGGGGAAAGCCCAAGCAATTAGGTCGCACGGTGCCACATGCTCCAATCTGATGATCAAACAAGTGACTAAAAAGTGGCACGCTCATATAATAATTGTCCACATACAAATGTACCCCTTTCCGAATAAGGGTGACACCAAGTCCCACACAATCTTGCCAGCGTTCCCTATGTAATCTAGGCAGTTCTCCAGCTCTACGTGGCTATCTTTTCCTTGGTAAACCATAAAACTACATGTATAGCCTGTGGCCCTGTCACAGAGCTTATACATCTTGACCCCGTATCTGGGATGCTTGCTGGGAAGATACTGTTTGAAAGACAAGCGGCCAGAAAACTTAATCAGGGACTCATCAACGCAGACAACTTGATGGGGAGTAAACAAGTTTGCTTAACGTTGGTTGTAGTGGTTTACAAGGGGCCGAATTTTATAGAGCCGATCGTATCCAGGGTCTCCACGAGGACGACAGAGTTAATTGATGTTGAAATGCATGAATCGCAAGATCTGCTCGTATCGTGCCCTGGTGATGGAGGCAGAGAACAAGGGCATATGGTGAATTGGATCAGTGGACCAATATGACCACAACTCACTCTTTTTAGTTATGCCCATGAGAAGGGATAGGCCCAGAAAGATCTTAAATTCGGGAACCGTAATAGGTTTCCAATCTCTGGCAAGAGAGGACTGGGGATTAGTGGCGATGTATTGACCAGCATACTAATTGCTTTGGTCCACAATAGATCTATAGAGATCTTCGGTGAAAAACAGACAATAAAAATCAAGTGACGTAAAATCAACTGTTTCCACCTGAATGCCGGGTTGGCCAGTGAATGGGGAAGTACGGGTGCAGCAGAAGGGGTGGGTTCCCAATTAGGATTGGCGAATTCAGCAGGAATGGGCTCAACGGGCCTGTGTTTGTCTTCTTGGTGGCAGCGGGACACTACTTGTGCTTGCCACCTCACCAACTTGAACTGCACTTATGGGACTCACCACGTCACCACGTGTTACTGCAGTGCTGGTTTGACTATGACCAGGGTGTACTAGGCCGCTGGTGCTTGCCAGTTCACCAGACGTAATAGCGGCACTAGTACTTCTCTATAGGGATGAGCTGAACACCCCCTGGTTTGGTTCGCACCAGAACCTGCGAATGGAACGAAAGTTTGTGCAAACTTTAGAACCCCATTAAAGTCTATGGGACTCGAACGTTCAAAATCAAAAGTGCTAATTTTAAAGGCTAATATGCAAGTTATTGTCCTAAAAAGGGTTTGGGGACCTGGGTCCTGCCCCAGGGGACATGTATCAGTGCAAAAAAAAGTTTTAAAAACGGACGTTTTTTCGGGAGCAGTGATTTTAATGATGCTTAAAGTGAAAAAAAAAGTGAAATATTCCCTTAAATATTGTACCTGGGGGGTGTCTATAGTATGCCTGTAAAGTGGAGCGTGTTTCCCGTGCTTAGAACAGTCCCTGCACAAAATTACATTTTTAAAGGAATAAAAGTCATTTAAAACTGCTTGCGGCTTTAATGTAATGTCGCAATATGGATGAAAATCAGTGAGACAAACGGCATAGGTACCCCCCACCCCCCAGTCCATTACCAGGCCCTTTGGGTCTTCTATGAATATTAAGAGGAACCCCGCACCCAATTTAAAAAAAGGAAAGGCGTGGGGCCCCCAGGCCCTATATACTCAGAACAGCAGTATACAGGCGGTGCAAACAAGACAGGGACTGTAGGTTTGTTGTTAAGTAGAATCTGTTTGTAATTTTGAACTGGTACATTTTTAAAGTGTAGCTCCAGACAAAAAAATCTATTTTTAAGCTTTCTGGAAAACATAGGGAAGGGTTATGACCCCTGTAACATTCATTTTGCTGTCTGTGCTCCTCTTCAGAAGATTTCACCTCACTTTCTGTCCCAATGACAAATGTTTTTTGAAAATTTGGGTTTTTTAGTGAAACAAGGATTGGTGATAAAGCATCAGTGAAGAGGAGACACGTTTTTCCCATATTAACACTTACAGGAGAGAATTTCCCATCCTAGGGGTAGATTTCATATCACTTCCTGTTGTCTCCTTCCGTTTGCAAGTAGGAGTCGTTTGTAAGTTGGGTGTTTGAAAGTAGGGGCCTGCCCTATATACTGCAGAAATTGGGGCCTTAGGTGTTGGTTAGGGATGAGCCGAACACCCCCCGGTTCGGTTCGCACCAGAACCTGCGAACGGACCGAAAGTTCGCACGAACGTTAGAACCCCATTGACGTCTATGGGACTCGAACGTTCAAAATCAAAAGTGCTCATTTTAAAGGCTAATTTGCATGGTATTGTCCTAAAAAGGGTTTGGGGACCCGGGTCCTACCCCAGGGGACATGTATCAATGCAAAAAAAACTTTTAAAAACGGCCGTTTTTTCGGGAGCAGTGATTTTAATGATGCTTAAAGTAAAAAAAAAAAAAGTGAAATATTCCTTTAAATATCGTACCTGGGGGGTGTCTATAGTATGCCTGTAAAGTGACGCGTGTTTCCCGTGTTTAGAACAGTCCCTGCACCAAATGTCATTTTTAAAGGAAAAAATCTCATTTAAAACTGCTTGCGGGTTTAATGTCATGTCGGGTCATGGCAATATGGATGAAAATCAGTGAGACAAACGGCATGGGTACCCCCCAGTCCATTACCAGCCCCTTTGGGTCTTGTATGGATATTAAGGGGAACCCCGCACCCAAATTAAAATAAGGAAAGGCCCTATATACTCTGAACAGCAGTATACAGGCGGTGCAAACAAGACAGGGACTGTAGGTTTGTTGTTAAGTAGAATCTCTTTGTAATTTTGAACGGGTACATTTTTAACGTGTTTAGCTCCAGCCAAAAAATCTTTTTTAAGCTTTTTGGAAAACATAGGGAAGGGTTATCACCCCTGTGACATTTGTTGTGCTGTCTTTCCTCCTCTTCAGAAGATTTCACCTCACTTTTTGTCCCAATGAAAAAGGAAAGCATCAGTGGAAAGGAGAAATTGTTTTCCCATATTAACTCTTACAGGAGAGAATTTCCCTTCCTAGGGGTAGATTTCATCTCACTTCCTGTTGTCTCCTTCCGTTTGCAAGTAGGAGTCGTTTGTAAGTTAGATGTTTGAAAGTAGGGTCCTGCCCTATATACTCAGCAGAAATTTGGGCCTTAGGTGTTGCTGTGGCCACAACACTGTAAGCCCTCACAGGGCCCTGCTGTGAAATATTAGATCAAGAATTGTAATTACATGCCCCTGTTGAACAGGAGCTGAAAAATTAGGCCTTAGGCACTGGTGCTGGTGCCACAACACTGCAACCCCTCACAGACACTCTAGTTGGAACGCAGGGACGAGCCCTGCTGCAAAGTATTGCATCAAAAATTGTAATTACACGCCCCTGTTAGACAGGGGCAGAAAAATTGGGCCTTAGGCACTGGTGCTGGTGCCACAACACTGCAACCCCTCACAGACACTCTGGTTGGAATGCAGGAACGAGCCCTGCTGCAAAGTATTGCATCAAAAATTGTAATTACACGCCCCTGTTAGACAGGGGCAGAAAAATTGGGCCTTAGGCACTGGTGCTGGTGCCACAACACTGCAACCCCTCACAGACACTCTAGTTGGAATGCAGGAACGAGCCCTGCTGCAAAGTATTGCATCAAAAATTGTAATTACACGCCCCTGTTAGACAGGGGCAGAAAAATTGGGCCTTAGGCACTGGTGCTGGTGCCACAACACTGCAACCCCTCACAGACACTCTAGTTGGAATGCAGGAACGAGCCCTGCTGCAAAGTATTACATCAAAAATTGTAATTACACGCCCCTGTTAAACAGGGGCTGAAAAATTGTGCCTTAGGCACTGGTGGTGGCGCCCAGAACCAAAAATGTTCTTACAAGCTATCAGCGTGATGATTGAGGAGGAAGAGGATAATTACTCAGGGATAGTCACTCAGCATCAGCATAGGCAGTCTTTGAAGGGATCTGAGATTTCAAAAAAAATTATTCGGTTACATCAGCATCAGGTGCTTGGTAGCTGGTAGTGATCCAAGACTGATTCATTTTTATGAAGGTCAGCCGATCGACCGAGTCGGTGGACAGACGCACCCTGTGATCAGTTACCACGCCTCCAGCAGCACTGAATGTGCGTTCCGAAAGAACGCTGGATGCAGGACAGGCCAGTAGCTCAATTGCATACTGTGCAAGCTCTGGCCAGTGATCCATCCTCAAGACCCAGTAACCCAGAGGATTTTCGGTGGGAAAGGTGTCCAAGTCTGATCTTGCCCCTAGGTATTCCTGCACCATGTAAAACAGACGCTGGCGATGGTTGCTGGAACCGATCATACCTTGGGGCTGCGGACCAAAAAATTGTCTGAACGCATCGGTCAGACGGCCACCTTCTCCACCGCTCCTTCTTTGACTGACCGAAGCCTCAGCAACACGTTGTCCAGAAACAGGAGTTTGTAACCTCCCAGTCTCTGGGAACGCATTGCACAGACCTTTCTGCAAGGCCTCCCGAAGATGTTTCATCCTCTGCTCCCTCTGCGATGGCAAGATAAGGTCCGCAACCTTACCCTTGTAACGTGGATCAAGGAGGGTTGCCAGCCAGTATTGGTCCTTCTCCTTGATACCACGAATACGAGGATCCTTACGCAGGCTTTGCAGGATCAGGGAGGCCATGCAGCGTAGGCTTGCTGAGGCATTCGGTCCGGAGTCCTCTGGGTCACTAAGGACGACAACGTCCGCAGCCACCTCCTCCCAGCCACGTACAAGTCCATGTGTTTCTTGGGACTGATCCCTTAAAGACTGCTGCTGATGCTGAGTGCCAGGCTCCACCTCCATACTGACACAATCTTCCTCCTCCTCCTCCTCCTCCTCCTCCTCGTCCTCTTCCTGTGTGATCGGCGGGCACGCAGGAACACTGTCTGGATAAAGGGGGCCTTGAGAGCTAAGGAAGTCCTCCTCTTCCTGCCTCTGTTCTGCCTCAAGTGCCCTGTCCATTATTCCAGCGTGTGCTCCAACAAGTGGACAAGGGGGACAGTGTCACTGATGCATGCACTGTCACTGCTCACCATCCTCGTGGCCTCCTCGAATGGTGACAGGACAGTGCATGCATCCCTGATCATGGCCCACTGGCGTGGGGAAAAAAAACCAAGCTCCCCTGACCCTGTCCTGGTGCCATAGTCGCACAGGTACTCATTGATGGCCCTCTGCTGCATGTGCAGCCGCTGCAGCATGGCCAACGTTGAGTTCCACCTGGTGGGCATGTCACAGATTAGGCGGTTCTTGGGCAGGTTAAACTCCTTTTGGAGGTCCATCAGCCGAGCACTGGCATTATATGACCGGCGGAAATGCACACAGACTTTCCTGGCCTGCCTCAGGACATCCTGTAAGCCCGGGTACCTGCCCAAGAACCGCTGCACCACCAAGTTAAGGACGTGAGCCAAACAGGGCACATGGGTCATTTGTCCCTGTCGGAGGGCAGAGAGGAGGTTGGTGCCATTGTCGCAAACCACCATTCCTGCCTTAAGTTGGCGTGGCGTCAACCACCTCTGAACCTGCCCCTGCAGAGCTGACAGAACCTCTGCCCCAGTGTGGCTCCTGTCCCCCAAGCACACCAGCTCAAGCACCGCATGGCATCTTTTGGCCTGCGTACTTGCGTAGCCCCTTGAACGACTACGGAGCACCGCTGGTTCCGAGGAAGAGGCCATGGAGGAAGAAGAAGAGGAGGGGGTGGAGGAGAGAGGTGTGTCACAATCAGCATTTTGGAGGCGTGGTGGCGGAACAACCTCCAACACTACTGCACCTTGTCCTGCATCCTTCCCAGCTGCCAGCAGAGTCACCCAATGCGCCGTGAAACTTAGGTAACATCCCTGTCCATGCCTGCTGGACCATGAGTCAGCGGTAATATGCACCTTACCGCTGACCGCCCTGTCCAGCGAGGCATGGACATTGCCTTCCACATGCCGGTAGAGAGCCGGAATCGCCTTTCGTGAGAAAAAGTGGCGTTTGGGTACCTGCCACTGAGGAACCGCACATTCCACAAACTCACGGAAGGGGGCAGAGTCTACCAACTGAAAAGGCAGCAGTTGAAGTGCTAGCAATTTTGCCAAGCTAGCATTCAACCGCTGGGCATGTGGATGGCTGGGAGCAAACTTCTTTCGGCGGTGCAGCAGCTGGGGCAGGGAAATTTGCCTGGTACAATCTGACGTCGGTGTACCAAAAGCAGATTGCCCACAAGTACTTGGCTGTGACACACCTAATTCTACACCTTCATTCCTCTCACTGCAGGTCTCAGAGAGGACTGGAGGTCTAGTGGGGTTGGAAATCTCAGCTGATGAGGAGCAAGGAGAGATCCTCTTTGTTCTTTGGTGTGGGTCTTTAAGATACGCTTGCCAACGAACTGCATGGCAGGTCAACATATGTCTGGTCAAGCATGTGGTACCCAAGCGGGAGATGTTTTGGCCACGTGAGATACGCTTGAGACATATGTTGCAAATAGCAGCGGTGCGATCTGATGCACTCGTCTCAAAAAAGGCCCACACCAAAGAACTTTTTGAATAACGCGCAGAGACTGCAGCGCCCTGCACATGTGGAGCTTTGGGGTGTGATGCAGTCAATGTGCTGCCCTTAGGCTGGCCCCTGGAGGGCATCCTGCCTCGTTGGTGATGTGCCGCCTCCTCCTCCTCCTCCTCCTCTCTCCTATCAGGCACCCACGTTGAGTCAGTGACCTCATCATCCCCTCCCTCCTCATCACTGGAGCAAACCTGGCAGTATGCTGCAGCAGGGGGAGCATGACTGCCAGATTGCTGTCCTTCTTGGGCACCCCCTCTGTCCGTGCTCATGTTACTGCCTTCATCGAGCTCAGTATCATCATCAGAGCCTTCCAAACGCTGGGCATCCTCCTGGAGCATGTACCCAACACTGTGGTCAAACAGTTCGAGGGACTCCTCAGGAGGACATGGTGGAGCTAGGGAAGGAGTCACTGATGGCATTGAGCTGAGGGAAGAGGCCGCTGCTTTGCCAGACAAAGCACCCTGGGCATGGGTGAGAGAGGATGAGGAGGATGAGGACGGCTTGGTCATCCACTCGACCAAGTCTTCCGCATGTTGCGGCTCAACACGGCCAGCTGCCGAAAAAAAGGCCAAGCATGTCCCATGGCCACGTGCTAATGAGGATGCACCGTCTCCACGACCAGCACTAGACACAGAGCCTGCTTGCCCTCTCTTATTGGCTTGTGACTGTCTGCCTCTCCTTCTTGGCCTTCCAGACATACTAATGGCCTGTAGCTGCACTAAGCTGGGATAGAACACCAGTAATTTTCTTCAGGTAGCTTTATATACTGTAACCAGACAAGCCTGCCTGTCAGTCGGAAGATAACAGGAACGGATCTAGCTGAACACTGTGAGCAGGACGCACTGTACTAAATGTAAATAGTCTAGCTGCCTGACCGTGGTACTAATAGGATCAAATAGAACACCAGTAATTTTCTTCAGGTAGCTTTATATACTGTAACCAGACAAGCCTGCCTGTCAGTAGGAAGATAACAGGAACGGATCTAGCTGAACACTGTGAGCAGGACGCACTGTACTAAATGTAAATAGTCTAGCTGCCTGACCGTGGTACTAATAGGATCAAATAGAACACGAGTAATTTTCTTCAGGTAGCTTTATATACTGTAACCAGACAAGCCTGCCTGTCAGTAGGAAGATAACAGGAACGGATCTAGCTGAACACTGTGAGCAGGACGCACTGTACTAAATGTAAATAGTCTAGCTGCCTGACCGTGGTACTAATAGGATCAAATAGAACACCAGTAATTTTCTTCAGGTAGCTTTATATACTGTAACCAGACAAGCCTGCCTGTCAGTAGGAAGATAACAGGAACGGATCTAGCTGAACACTGTGAGCAGGACGCACTGTACTAAATGTAAATAGTCTAGCTGCCTGACCGTGGTACTAATAGGATCAAATAGAACACCAGTAATTTTCTTCAGGTAGCTTTATATACTGTAACCAGACAAGCCTGCCTGTCAGTAGGAAGATAACAGGAACGGATCTAGCTGAACACTGTGAGCAGGACGCACTGTACTAAATGTAAATAGTCTAGCTGCCTGACCGTGGTACTAATAGGATCAAACAGAACACCAGTAATTTTCTTCAGGTAGCTTTATATACTGTAACCAGACAAGCCTGCCTGTCAGTAGGAAGATAACAGGAACGGATCTAGCTGAACACTGTGAGCAGGACGCACTGTACTAAATGTAAATAGTCTAGCTGCCTGACCGTGGTACTAATAGGATCAAATAGAACACCAGTAATTTTCTTCAGGTAGCTTTATATACTGTAACCAGACAAGCCTGCCTGTCAGTAGGAAGATAACAGGAACGTATCTAGCTGAACACTGTGAGCAGGACGCACTGTACTAAATGTAAATAGTCTAGCTGCCTGACCGTGGTACTAATAGGATCAAATAGAACACCAGTAATTTTCTTCAGGTAGCTTTATATACTGTAACCAGACAAGCCTGCCTGTCAGTAGGAAGATAACAGGAACGTATCTAGCTGAACACTGTGAGCAGGACGCACTGTACTAAATGTAAATAGTCTAGCTGCCTGACCGTGGTACTAATAGGATCAAATAGAACACCAGTAATTTTCTTCAGGTAGCTTTATATACTGTAACCAGACAAGCCTGCCTGTCAGTAGGAAGATAACAGGAACGGATCTAGCTGAACACTGTGAGCAGGACGCACTGTACTAAATGTAAATAGTCTAGCTGCCTGACCGTGGTACTAATAGGATCAAATAGAACACCAGTAATTTTCTTCAGGTAGCTTTATATACTGTAACCAGACAAGCCTGCCTGTCAGTAGGAAGATAGCAGGAACAGATCTAACTGAACACTGTGAGCAGGACGCACTGCACTAAATGTAAATAGTCTAGAAGATAACAGGAACGGATCTAGCTGAACACTGTGAGCAGGACGCACTGCACTAAATGTAAATAGTCTAGAAGATAACAGGAACGGATCTAGCTGAACACTGTGAGCAGGACGCACTGCACTAAATGTAAATAGTCTAGAAGATAACAGGAACGGATCTAGCTGAACACTGTGAGCAGGACGCACTGCACTAAATGTAAATAGTCTAGAAGATAACAGGAACGGATCTAGCTGAACACTGTGAGCAGGACGCACTGCACTAAATGTAAATAGTCTAGAAGATAACAAGAACGGATCTAGCTAAACTGAATACAGTGTATATATATATATGCAACACCTGGGATGCATATATATACACAATACACTGTAAGTGCAGCTAACTGACTGACTGTTCTGCCTAATCTATCTAACTCAAATGAAATGACACTGTCTCTCTCTTTCTCTATCTCTCAGCACACCGGAACACAAACTACACAGGGCCGCCGTGCAGGCGGCCTTATATAGTGTGGGGCGTGTACTAAATCCCCTGAGCCATAATTGGCCAAAGCCTCCTTGGCTTTGGCCAATTACGGCTCTCTGTTCAGGCGGCGCTGTGATTGGCCAAGCATGCGGGTCATAGTGCATGCTTGGCCAATCATCAGCCAGCAATGCACTGCGATGCCGCAGTGAATTATGGGCCGTGACGCGCCACACGAATTTGGCGCGAACGGCCCATATCGTTCGCAATTCGGCGAACGGTCGAACAGCCGATGTTCGAGTCGAACATGGGTTCGACTCGAACAGGAAGCTCATCCCTAGTGTTGGTGTTGCCACAACACTGTAAGACCTCACAGTTACTCTTGGTGGGCGCAGGAACGGGCCCTGCTGTGAAATATTAGACCACAAATTGTATCTACATGCACCTGTTGAACAGGGGCAGAAAAATTAGGCCATTGGTGGTGGTGGTGTTGCCACAACACTGTAAGCCCTCACAGTTACTCTTGGTGGGCGCAGGAATGGGCCCTGCTGTGAAATATTAGATCAAGAATTGTAATTACATGTCCCTGTTGAACAGAGGCAGAAAAATTGGGCCTTAGGCATTGGTGCCACAACACTGCAACCCCTCACAGATGCTATAGTTGGAGCGCAGGAATGAGCCCTGTTGCAAAGTATTGCATCAAAAATTGTAATTATATGCCCGTGTTAAACAGGAGCTGAAAATTTGGGCCTTGGGCACTGGTGCGGGTGCCACAACACTGCAACCCCTCACAGATACTATAGTTGGAGTGCAGGAATGAACACTGCTGCAAAGTATTGCATTAAAAATTGTAATTACACGCCCCTGTCAAACAGGGGCAGAAAAATTGCCACAACACTGCAACCCCTCACAGATGCTATAGTTGGAGCACAGGAATAAGCCCTGCTGCAAAGTATTGCATCAAAAATTGTAATTATATGCCCCTGTTAAACAGGGACTGAAAAACTGGGCCTTGGGCACTGGTGCTGGTTCCACAACACTGCAACCCCTCACAGATACTATAGTTGGAGCACAGGAATGAGCCCTGCTGCAAAGTATTGCATCAAAAATTGTAATTATACGCCCCTGTTAAACAGGGGCAGAAAAATTGGGCCTTGGCCACTGATGGCGGTGCCCAGAACCAAAAATGTTCTTACAAGCTATCAGCGTGAAAATTGAGGAGGAAGAAGATTGTGACTCAGCATAACAGGATAGTCACTTAGCATCAGGGATCTCACATTAAAAAAAAATCAGTCGGTTACATCACCATCAGGTGCTTGGTAGCTGGTGATCCAAGACTGATTCATTTTTATGAAGGTCAGGCGATCAACAGATTCAGTGGAATGGCGCACCCTGTGATCTGTTACAAAGCCTCCAGCAGCACTGAATGTGTGTTCCGAAAGAACGCTGGATGCAGGACAGGCCAGTAGCTCAATTGCATACTGTGCCAGCTCTGGCCAGTGATCCATCCTCAAGACCCAGTAACCCAGAGGATTTTCGGTGGGAAAGGTGTCCAAGTCTGATCTTGCCCCTAGGTAATCCTGCACCATGTGAATCAGACGCTGGCGATGGTTGCTGGAACCGATCAGACCTTGGGACTGCGGACTAAAAAATTGTCTGAACACATCGATCAGATGGCCATCTTCTCCACTGCTCCTTCTGTGACTGACCGAAGCCTCAGCAACACGTTGTCCAGGAGGACCAGGAAATTGTAACCTCCCAGGCTCTGGAAACGCGTTGCATAAACCTTTCCTGCAAGGCCTCCCAAAGATGTTTCATCCTCTGCTCCCTCTGCGATGGCAAGATAAGGTCCGCAACCTTACCCTTGTAACGTGGATCAAGGAGGGTTGCTAGCCAGTATTGGTCCTTCTCCTTGATACCACGAATATGAGGATCCTTACGCAGGCTTTGCAGGATCAGGGAGGCCATGCAGCGTAGGTTTGCTGAGGCATTCAGTCCAGAGTTCTCTGGGTCACTAAGGATGACATGATCCGCAGCCACCTCCTTCCAGCCACGTACAAGTCCATGGGTTTCTTCGGACTGTAAATGATCCCTTGAAGACTGCTGCTGATGCTGAGTGCCAGGCTCCACCTCCATGCTGACACAATCCTTCTTTGTCTCCTCCTCGTCCTCTTCCTGTGTGATCTGCGGGCATGCACTGTCACTGTCTGGATAAAGGGGGCCTTGAGAGGTAAGGAAGTCCTCCTCTTCCTCCCTCTGTTCTGCCTCAAGTGCCCTGTCCATTATTCCACGCAGTGTGTGCTCCAACATGTGGACAAGAGGGACAGTGTCACTGATGCATGCACTGTCACTGCTCACCATCCTCGTGGCCTCCTCAAATGGTGACAGGACAGTGCATGCATCCCTGATCATAGCCCACTGGCGTGGGGAAAAAAAACAAGATCCTCTGATCCTGTCCTGGTGCCATAGTCACATAGGTACTCATTGATGGCCCTCTGCTTCATGTGCAGCTGCTGCAGCATGGCCAACGAGTTCCATCTGGTGGGCCTGTTACAGATTAGGCGGTTCTTGGGCAGGTTAAATTCCTTTTGGAGGTCAGCCAGCCGAGCACTGGCTTTATATGACCTGCAGAAATGCACACAGACTTTCCTGGCCTGCCTCAGGACATCCTGTAAGCCTGGGTACCTGCCCAAGAACCGCTGCACTACCAAGTTAAGGACGTAAGCCAAACAGGGCACATGGGTCAGTTGTCCCTGTCAGAGGGCAGATAGGAGGTTGGTGCCATTGTCGCAAACCACCATACCTGCCTTAAGCTGACGTGGTGTCAACCACCTCTGAACCTGACCCTGCAGAGCTGGCTCTTGTCCCCCAAGCACACCAGCTCAAGCACCGCATGGCAACTTTTTGCCTGTGTGCTTGCATAGCCCCTTGAACGCCTATGGTGCACCGCTGGTTAAGAGGACAAATCAGCACAGAAGAGGCCATTGAGGAAGAAGAAGAGGAGGGGGTAGAGGAGAGAGATGTGGCAGAATCACCACTAGTAGAATTTTGGAGGCATGGTGGCATCCTTCCTTCCCAGCTGCCAGAAGAGTCACCCAGTGCACGGTGAAAGATAGGTAATGTCCCTGTCCGTGCCTGCTGGACCATGAGTCAGCGGTAATATGCACCTTGAGAGGTAAACGAGAAATCCTTGACAGCCGCACTCAAAAGTAATCTTCGATCTTTATTTAAGTATAATCATAAAAATACATGCCACAGCATCACAAAGCAGGAAAGTTGACGCGTTTAACACTGTAGTCAGTGCTTAATCATACCAATGAACTGCATGGCATTTCGAAATATGTCTGGTCAAGCATGTGGTGCCCAAGCGGGTGATGTTTTGGCCACATGACATACGCTTGAGACATATGTTGCAAATAGCAGCGGCGGGATCTGATGCACTCTTTTCAAAAAAGGCCCACACCAAAGAACTTTTGGAATAACGTGCTGAGACAGCAGCGCCCTGCACATGTGGAGCTCTGCGGTGTGATGCAGTGTGCTGCCCTTAAGCTGGCCCCTGGAGAGCATCCTGCCTCATTGGAAATATGCCTCCTCCTCCTCCTATCAGGCACCCACGTGGAGTCAGTGACCTCATCATCCCCTCCCTCCTCATCACTGGAGCAAAGCTGGCCGTATGCTGCAGCTGGGGGAACATGACTGCCAGATTTCTGTCCTTCTTGGGCACCCCCTCTCTCTGGGCTCACGTTACTGCCTTCCTCTAGCTGCGTACTATCATCTGAGCCTTCAAAACGCTGGGCATCCTCCTGGAGCATGTACCCAACACTGTAGTGAAACAGTTCGGGGGACTCCTCAGGAGGACATGGTGGGGCTAGAGAAGGAGTGACTGATGCCATTGAGCCGATGGAAGAGGCCGCGTTGGCAGCTGCTTTGCCAGACAAAGTACCCTGAGCCTGGGTGAGAGAGGATGAGGAGGATGAGGAAGGCTTGGTCATCCACTCTACCAAGTCTTCCACATGTTGCAGCTCAACACGGCCAGCTGCCGAAAAAAAGGACAAGCATGTCCCACGGCCACGTGCTGATGAGGATGCACCGTTTCCATGACCAGCACTGTTGCCTCTAGACACAGAGGCTGCTTGCCCTCTTTTATTGGTTTGTGACTGTCTGCCTCTCCTTGTTGGCCTTCCAGACATACTAATGGCCTGAGTAAGCATCTTTGAATGTGAAACGCGTTAGCTATATATGCCCAGTATGTTCACTTTTTGTTTTGTTTGCTATATTGGATTTTTCAATAAAGATGTTTTGTATGGAGTGCGGCAGTCCAGGACTTCTTTTCCTTCCCAGACTTGAGCACAGCCAGCAACCAACACTGTGCGGTAGGACAGGAGTTTTCCAAGGGATTTCGGAGGTTTTTGGAGTGGCTTCCCCCCCCCCCCAGTCTGGAACAAATCACCTGTGATGGCTGGGCAGACTCCTCTGTTCATTATATGGGTCGGGTGGTCTCCATCTATCTGATGCCACCCTGCTCCCATATTCCCTGTTGGGCTCACGTCGCAGGTGCCCCCCGGTCCACCCCGATACCCCCCACCCAGCTCATGTTGGAACTATCCTACTTCTCCCAGTTGCATTTCACTGTTGCTAGCTTGAGTTGCCCACTGGACCCCCTCCATCTCTCCACCCCATTGTGCTTCGCGTTAATAATACTCTCTCTTCATCTCTCAAACCAGGAATGGGGGGGGGGGCAATATCCAGCTTGCTACAAAAGTCCTCTAGATCCTCTGGGAATCTTAGCTCTGCCGTTCGTCCATTTTTTTCCAATTAAACAGGCTGGGAACCCCCATTAATAGAATATCTCTGTTGATTTCAGTAGACCTATCAGAGGTTTCAACAGTCTCCTTCTTGCGAGAGTCTCTGCTGACAGGTCTGAATATACTTGTAACTCTGCCCCTTCAAAGCTTAAGCCTGGCCGCTGTCGCAATTTTCCCATGATTTTATCTTTTTCTTCCTCCTAATGGAACCTTTTTATCACATCTCTCGGACTCTCTGATCTATTTCGGGGATATTGTGTGATTCTATGGGCTCTATCAAGCTTCAGGGGGTCTGTTGTTTCTTTATCCAATAAGGCTTTTAACAGCTGCTGTAATACTGACATCAGGTCTTCCTTCCCGTATTTCTCTGGGAGGCCTTTGATTCGCAAGTTTCTCCTGGTCTTCTAGTTTATATAGGAGACTTCTGTTTGCCTTTTGTAGATCTCTTAATTGCTTGCCAATGCCCTCTAATCTTTGCTCATGGTCTTCTAATCTGTCCTCCATCTTCTCCACGCTTCTAAGCACTTGCCCAATATCTGTTCTTACAGCCGCGATATCTATTTTCAGTGAGGTCTCCATTTTTAACAGCATCTCAGCAAGCATTTCTTTGATTTGTGGGACTTCCTCCTGTGCTAACTGCTGTGAAAGTCTTTTTCCTACTAAGTGCTCTTCGTCACCATTCCTCCCGTGTGGTCCCTCCTGGGCCTCAGCACCGCTCTGCTGGTGGCTCCCACTGTTTCTTGGTCTTACAGTTTTACCTTTGTTCTCCTCTACTGCCCCTTTCTGTCTATTGATTCCTGGGCGTGTGGAGGCTCCTAGTCTAGGGCTTGCCTGTGTTTCTTCCAATATACTGGACTCCGCTGACATATAACGTTGAATCCCACCTGGGCGTGACGCAGCCATGGCGCCCTTATTACCTTTAGTTGTCTTCCCCCTCATTTCTCCAACACTCAAACCGTCCAACCTGGCAAAGTGTGTTAATTTGAACCCAGGGGGGTGTCCTACGATTCCTTGAAATATTTATACACAGGGGGAACGAGACCAAACACCTGCAGGACCTCCTCCTTTTAATCATACACAGTTAATTACGCAGATTAGTTCAGCATAAGCATGAGCCCCTGTGTCAATTCCAAAGAGTCTCTTCAAAAACCTGGGGAGGTCTGGGGGGGAGAGCATGCGCAGGAGTTTACCCGATATCAGTCCCTATCTGTACAGTTCGACAGAGGGGGGTGACCCACCTTCAATTCCCTCTATCTTCCCAAACCCCTATTCACTCAGTCTAGGGGAAGGGAGTGAACCCAGGTTTGGCATATATGGCTCTTCATAGACCTGCCTCTCGGCTACCTCTCCTCCGCTCTACCCCGACAAAATACCTTCATTATGCAGTCCTAAAGTACTATTAAATGAATCTTTAAGCTTTGAGTAATGGGTGATTCTTAATGAGTCCAAATGTTAACAGTTAATATATAAGAAGGAAAATACATCTTAAGTAGTTATTTCTGAGCCAGCATTGACACCCAAACCCAAATTTGGGATGCGCGGCTCTTCATAAACGTATCTCTCGGCTACCTCTCCACCACTCTATCCCAGCAACTCCACAGATACTGCTGTTGGTGCTGGGCAGAGCACATTAAAGTTTGGCCTTGATACCAGCTCTTCTGCTTAAGGCTCATCAGTTTGTTCTTCCTTAGCAGGAAAGTCTATCAAATCCCCTGATAATTTCACGGGACATTCCATTTGGAATGTCCATTCCCGAGGACATTCCATTTGGAAGGACGTAGAGAGGAGACGTTGCTGGATCTGGTGGCAGAGGAGTCCTTTCTGTACCCTTTATGAACCATACGCGGTGAGATCCATTATTATGTTTGGAGAAGATACGCCCTCAGAAAACCCCCCCTCAATGTCTTCAGGCTGCCAAGGTCTTCTCACCATTGCCAGGGAGCAATAAAAGCCGGTTTGACCCTCACAGTATACGCTGTTTTGGGTTCAAACCCTCCAGTAAGCCCCCATCTGTACCATCTGAGTGCACTGCTTGTTTGTGAAGACACTGGGGTGTGACATTTGAAGTTGGTCCATATATGCATTATTCAATATAGTGATGTGGGACTTTTTTTAGTGACTACACACCATCATCTTTAAAGACTTTATGTTGGATACTGGTGAAGGTGCTCCTTACTTCGCTTTTGGGTGGTGACCCATTCTATTTCAACTCACTGACTGTTCATTTTAATCACTTTTGCTTCCATTTTGAGTCTTCTAAATGTGAAACATTCATATGTATTATGTATAAGGCAAAGGTCTTTTAACCTAATAGTTTTAAGGCGCCTGGTCCACTTAGCGCTACACTTTTTTTTTTATTATTTATTTGTTGGGCAATTATTCTAGTTGCGGTGTTAGCAGCTTATCACTTTTCAATTATTTGGAGTAAGCACAAATTTATTACTGGTGGGAATTTTATCAAATCCCCTGTCTCTGCAAATAGTGTCTGGGGATAGAGGTTCAAAATCTCCTGTCCGTGGAACCCAGAAGATGCTATCGGTGCTGGACAGAGGTTAGCAGAGCTCTGCCCTGTTGTCAGGACTTCAGCTTTGGGGATGGAAATCTCCAGATTTTCCACTGCTGATTCTCTGGCATGCTGCTGGACAGGCACATTCCTCCATCCAAGATCATCCCATGCAGAAAGGATCATCAAGGTCAGTCAGCACTTGCTGCATTCACCATAAGACCTCCGTGTCCATAGCTGCGGGAGCAGGTTGGCAAAGCACACTGTTACTCTGCCACATTGCCGACTCTTCAGTCAGGATTTCGGAGTTGTCAACTGGTATTTCCTGATAGTCCCAGGCAACGGGAGCCCAGCCCTGGCGCTGAGCAGAGTCTAGCAGCCGTCTGTAGGCGATCTCCAGCTCCAATTCCTGAACGCCCAGAAAATCTATATTTTCCAGTGCCCAGTGCACTTCCGAGACGTTCAGTAGCCCTTATCTGAAATCCATGGACTCGATGTCCGCTGGGTGCCCGCAATCGTGTCACGGAGCTGAAGAACAGGGAGATGCCAGTGTAAACACAGAATCTCCCCGTTCTGCCTAGTGACAGGACACTGATCGTCTGCTCCCTCTCATCAGGAGCAGCGATCAGTGTCATGTCACTGCTAGCCCATCCCGCAGACAGTTAGAATCACTCCCTAGGACACACTTAACCCCTTCCCTGCTCCCTAGTGGTTAACCCCTTGACTGCCAGTGACATTTTTACAGTAATCAATGCAATTTTATAGCATTGATCGCTGTATTAATGCCAATGGTCCCAAAAATGTGTCAAAATTGTCCGATGTGTCCGCCATAATGTCGTAGTCATGATAAAAATTGCTGATGGCTGTCATTACTAGAAAAAAAAAATTATTAATAAAAATGCCATAAAACTATCCCCTATTTTGTAGACACTATAACTTTTGTGTAAACCAATCAATAAATGCTTATTGCAATTTTTTTTACCATAAATATGTAGAAGAATATGTATAAACTGAGAAAAGAAATATTTTTTTATATATTTTTTGGGGATATTTATTATAGCAAAAAGTAAAAAATACTGCTTTTTTTTCAAAATTGTCGCTCTATTTTTGTTCATAGCGCAAAAAATAAAAACCGCAGAAGTTATCAAATACCACCAAAAGAAAGCTCTATTTGTGGGAAAAAAAGAACATCAATTTTGTTTGGGAGCCACGTCGCCTGACTGTGAAATTGTCAGTTAAAGCGACGCAGTGCCAAATCGCAAAAAGTGGCCTAGTCATTTGCCAGCCAAATGGTCCGGGGCTGAAGTGGGTAATTTAGTTGTCTGCTCCTTGTGCGGTTTTTCTCCCAAAAACAGCACCCGCAATCCATACTGCGACCAGTACCTTTGGAGGGGAGAGCTTTTCCTTGGTGACGCTGCTCACGGGCTAGCGCTTCCTTCCAGAGTTTGAAGCAGATAGAATCAAACCATCCCAGCAGGACCCACTGTGATACTGGTTCTCTGTGCTGTATCTGCATCTCTCGCAACCTCCTTCTGAATTCCTCTTCCATGACGGCTGGTATCTGTACCTCTCCTATCCTCTCCTGCTATCCGGACCTTGAATCCAGGTGTAAGTTTGGATGTCCCAGACTGCAGGAAGCATCCCACCACTGCCACCAATGTAACAAAACGTCCCACACTCTGCTTGAGTGCTTTCATCATATACCACTTCCTCCCGTTCTGAATATAGATATCAGATATTCCAACAGCTCACAAGCACAAAACAAGACGATACTTGTTTAGTTGATGAACATGGACTCTTTATTAGAACCAAAATACAAGTCTTATATACAGTAGAAGAGGAGGTCACCCCTCCTCCTCATATTATTCTAACAATACACCTGTGACCAGAAACAGAATTAACATGAGCTAATTAACATGAGCTAATTAACTAATCTCATAAAGCAGCTGATGTGACTCCGTGTGTCAGGAAAGGCATGGCCATGCAGCTGGAATAGCACAGCAGATGCGCACATTAACGGCGTGTCTGCACGCGCACGCGCAAGCACATGTGTGCCCGCGCGCACACGTGCGCCTGTCACCAACATTGGCGCCAAAGGGGCTATTTAAAGTGTGTGCACCAAAGACTCCTTGCTGTTTGGTCTGCAGCTCCTGTGTACCCTGAATCCTGGTACCTGTGCTGACCTCTGATCTTTGACCCAGCTTGCTCTTACTAACCCTGCTTGATACCCTGACCCCAGCTTGTTCTTTGGACTTCTCTTCTGCCTGTGCTCTGCCTGATCTACCTGAACATTACCGACCCGGCCTGCATGACTCCGCATCCACTCCTCCTGCCTGCTGCAGTTCTGCCTCTGTGAATCACACCAGTTCCTGTTCCTCTGCGATCCAGCCTACCACAGTCCTGGTCTTCCCGGCTCTACCGGCCTGCCTGCTGCATCTCCAGCCACAAGCATCCAGCCATACAAATACTGGACTGATCCTAGGCACTCCTGTGTCACCGTGCTTCTGTGGCTGCTGTCAAAACCTCAGGGGCCCACAAGCCAGTGCGGCAATAGAGCCTCTCCTCCACACTTCAGGCTCACGATCCAGGTACGTGACACAGTGGCCTCCTGAGCATTGTTATGATTAATCAGGATTGCACTACATGTCAGACTTGTTGTCACCCAGCTTCACACATTAGATTATACATTATCATAAGTATAAACACAGGACACCTTCTCACAATAGCAGGAGCTCCAGTAGGAGTCGGCCTGTCTCCTACATTGTACAGAGGCCAATGTGATCAGCTCTCTCAACTAACATGTTGAGTTCAGAATCAAACAAACCAAGAATAGTCTTTACATATATCCTGGGAGATATTGTGGATAAATATTACTGTAAGTAATTCAAGATATATTTTCTCAGTCACCCTGAGCCAGGATGGCACAGTGTGACTTAGACATAAGAGGTGCATGGGGAGCTGAAACATGGGTTTCCCAACCTTTCAAAGGGATTCTTGGTTCAACGGGCCCTCCCGTCACAATGAGTATACATGACATCTATAACACCAGACGCATTTCGCGAGATGTGGCTTGCTCTTCAGGGGTGGATGTATGTGGGATATATCTGGAAATGAATAATCAAAAAGTAATGTAACACATGAATAAATGATGGATAAATGGTAAGAGGGGCCTCACAGAAAAAAGAAAGACCCCATACTTACCAACTGGCAAGGCCTAGGTGCCTGTGGCTATGTTCACAGAGGATGGCAGCAATATATGCTGAAAAGGTGTTACAGCCTGGAGAAAGAAACTGCATGAAAGCCACTGTTAAGTTGTCATGGGATCAACCAGCTCCCTACGTGTTGGTAGAAGCTGACCCATTGGAAGAAGATAACATAATAGAACTGGTTCCGGAGAGTGTACCCACAAGGGTCTTACTGAGAAGTGGGGGACAAATCTCAGTTAGTGTGGGGAACGTCACCAACCATCCAATCAGCCTGAAGCCTCATATGGTGATTGGGAAAGTAAATGCTGCCACCCCAGCAACAGGGGAAGACTTAATCCGGACAGGCATTGGAAAAGAGACCACTGTTCATTGCCCCAATCTGTCCCCCAGATGGGAAAAGAGGATTAACGCTCAATTAGCTCGATGGGAGAAAATGTTCTCTAAGAATGAATTCGTCTTGGGTTATGCCAGGAGTGCCCAACATTGAATCTGGCAAAGTGAGGATAAGCCTTTTCGAGAAAGAGCTAGACGTATCCCTCTGTGTGACCTGGAGGATCTTCGAGAGCAGTTGGCTGAACTAAAGAAGTCGGGAGTTATCAGAGAGTCCAGAAGCCCTTATGCCTCTCCTATTGTGGTCGTGAGAAAGAAAAACGGGTCCCTCTGGATGTGCATTGGCTATCGGACTTTGAATCGGAGGACTATGCCAGACCAGTACACAAAACCTAGAATAGAATAGAAGAGGCCTTGCAATGCTTGTCTGGAGTTAAACGGTTCAGTGTCTTGGATCTAAAGAGTGGATATTATCAGATACCCATGCACAGAGAGAAGACAGCCTTTATTAGCCCTCTAGGTTTTTTGAATTTGACCGAATGCCCCTGCCACCTTTCCGAGACTGATGGAAAACACGGTGGGAGACATGAACCTGGTAAAAGTGTTAGTGGATTTGGATGATATCATCGTCTTCGGCAAAACCTTGGAGGAGCATAAAGCTTGATTGTGTGTAGTCTTTGGTAAACTTTCTCCAGAGGGGCTGAAGTTATCATTAGAGAAATGCCAATTCTACCAGGCCTCAGTCAAATATCTTGGACATGTAGTTTCAGCTGAGGGAGTGGCTACTGACCCTCAGAAGTTGGAGGCCTGGCCTCGTCCAAGCATATCACTGAATTGAGGTAATTCCTGGGTTTCTGCTCCTACTATAGGCCTACCCTGGAGGCCCCAAGGAAGCCACATAAGTCTTTTCAAGAGCAATGGATAATGAAGTGTGTAAGGGCCTTTGAACGCCTGAAAGGGAGCCTTATTGAAGCACCTGCAGAGGCAGCTCTATAATTAGGCAAATTAGGCAATCGCCTAAGGCCCCGCAGTCACAGGGGCCTTGCGGCCGCCTAATTTACCTGTGATCAATCACTGATGTTGTCAAGGTCTCATCCCGGTCCAGTGGTAGCAAGTGTGGGGAGCGGGACCGTAGAGGCCTCTAGGTGGCGGTGGCGGCAGCGGCTGGATGACAGCACCCGGCTCCAAGGCATGCAGGCGGCATGTCCATGTGGGACTCGCAGCTGAGCTGCTCCTTCTGCCTGTGCCGCTCACCCGACCTCTCTGCACCCGCCTCCTATTTGGTTCTGCAGCCGGGGCCGGGGGGGTCGCTGAAGCTATCCAGCTGAGCTGCAGTGCCTCATGATTGTGAAGAGGAAAGAGCTCTTATGCTGCCTGGCCGACTGGAGAGAAGGTGAGTGTCCGTGCACCCGCCCTGTGTGTCTGAATAGGAGGAGCGGTGGGGAGACTGCACATAGTGGAATTGATTTTTCCATATTACTCCATGCAGCCTCTGAATGTCTGCAGGAAGGAGAGGAGGAGAAGTGATCATTCAGCGGCTGTATGAAGTAATATGGAAAAATCAATTCCACTATGTGCAGTCTCCCCACCGCTCCTCCTATCTAACTTTTTCTGCATCCCCGTGCTCTCTGGCCCCTCCATGTGCTCCCTGGCTCCACCCCTCCTGCTCTCCAGCCCATCCTTGTCCTCCCTGGCCCCCCCATTTCGTCAGCACCCCCCCTGCTCTCCACTCCAATTTTTTCTCCCCCTCTCAAGCTCTCCCCCAGCGCTCTCTGGCCCCCACCCTCCAGCGCTCTCTGGCCCCCACCCTCCAGCACTCCCCGCCCCCACCCCCCAGCACTCTCCGGCCCCCACCCCCCAGCACTCTCCACACCCCACCCTCCAGCACTCTCTGCCCCCAGCACTCTCCAGCTCCTCCCTGCTCCTTGCATATTGCGGTTTCCACTGCTTGCTTCCTTTTAATAATAAAGGCTCCTTTTTTTAAATGTTATTTCACGATTGGAGTCCTTTTTCTTTTTATCCTTTTTACACTTTTGGCTTCGGGTCGGAGTGTATTCCCCCAGATGGGAGTACCTGTTGGTCTGTTCCTGCTATACTCTGCTAAGTGGCTACCGTCAATACTCGGAGGATCCCGGAGGTATCGGATACTTACCAGTCCCCGCAGAGGGCTTAATCTGCCTGCGTTTATGACCTCGCTCTAGAGGGGGTCCATCTGTTCCGGTTAGGGTTCCCACTTATAGAGTGGGTTCTTCTCTTCAGATTGGGATCCTTTCCTTTCCCCCCTCTCCTCCCTCTGGTGAAGGTGGATAACCCTTGGAACTTTGTACCTCAACAAATTTTTCCTTCTTATTCATTGTATTACTTCAATAGACTTTTTTTCATTTATTTTTTGTTCATTTTTTTATTTTTATATATATATTCATTAACTTTGTTTTTTAATCACTCACTATCCAGTCTTTTATATGTACACATGTATTTTGAATTTATGAATTTTTGAACGTTCACTGTTTATTTATTTATTTCACCTTATGTCACTTGATTTGTGATTTTTTTCATATTTAGCACAACTTATTTTTTACTATTTTACTTGCACCATAGAGATATTTGATGGTTTTTGTTGCAGCTAATTTGTACTTTAGCGTGGTATTAACTTGTTTTTTTAACAATGTCCTGGTTGTGACAGATCACTTTATTCCTTATGCTCAGGCCTTCCCCCCCAGGGATCAACAAGCCAGTACTGTAGTAAAGACCCTAGTGGAGAAGTTTTTCACCCATTATGGACTGCCTCAGCGTATACACTCATATGAAGGTCGGGATTTCGAAAGCAAGCTAATTCAAAGATTATGTCAACTCTTGAATATTAAGAAATCCAGAACTACTCCTTACCATCCTTAAGGAGACCCCTAACCTGAGTGTTTCAACCGTACTCTGTTGAACGTGTTAGGAACCCTTTCTTTGGGAAATAAACAACATTGGGGGGATCACCTTGCTGCATTGGGTTATGCTTACAATAGTACAGCGAATGACTCCCTGGATACTCCCATTTACTAGTTGATGTATGGTAGGGAACCCCGCTTGCCAGTGGATTTGGCCTTCAGAACTTCATTAGACACTTCCCAGGCCTCTTACCGAGAGTACGTTGACAGACTTCAGAAGAATCTAAAGACTGCTTATGAGAAAGCTAGGGAATCATTTACTGCCAGAAAACAGAGAAATAAGAAAAATTTTGACCCTAAAGTTAGAGTTCAAGACATGCAACCCTGAGATCGGGTGTTGTTGTGCAATCTGAGAGTGCCTAGGAAACGTAAGCTGGCTGATCGATGGCGCTCCCAGCCCTATATTGTCTGCAAACGAATACCTGGTCTTCCTGTGTACCAGATCTGCCCTGAAGGTCAGACTGGTCCCCTAAAAACTTGGCATCAAAACCACCTGCTGCCTATCTCTGAAGCTGTTAGGATAACTTCACCCCCTGGTCCAGAGGCTTGTCAGACTCCTACACTGAGGCCCAGGAGTGATTGAGGCTGTGAACCCATGCCTTTAGATGAGGAGAGTGATGAGGAAGAACTAATTCTGGATTGGCTGTGGGTCTCCCCCTCTGAAGACCATCCCCCTCCTCCTCAGATGGTAGGGGGGAATAGGGAGGAATACTATTCTGGAAAGGAAGCCTTGTTTCTGCTGCCTGAAGCTGAAGAGTTGGAAACCCCTTCCCCCATAAGAAGGAAAGAGGAAGTTAAGATGAAACGCAGTGAAAGATCTAATGTGGCCACTATTTCTCTTGATAATAAAGTGGGAAGCAAGAGTGTTCCTGACATCCAAGAGGAGCCAGAACCTGAGCCAGGACCTGAGCCAGAGTCTGGATGTAGTTTTTGGGGAACAGATCGTGGACCAGAACCACTGGAAAGCATCTATTCTAGGCTTAGACCGAAAATTTGCCCTCCCAAGAGATTGACCTATGGTACCTTTAAAGAAAACTCCCTACCCTACCGCTCAACGTTTTAGTCAAGCACTTGCTTCCTTTATCAAACCTTTTATAGAGGATGACCTTGACCCACCTTCTGACACTGCTGGGTGGGCCACTAATTTACTACTGGCCTGTCACAATATTGATATGACATTACCTGACAATGTGTATAACCTGCTTCTAGAGAATCCTTTTTTGGACCAGTTGCTAACTGTTACAGCTTTTGGTCCATAATATAACTAATTGTATATTTCATTATGCTTCAGTAAAGTGTCTCACAGGTTGTGTTCTGTCTTCAGGGACTAAAGACTTTCAAGTGGGGGGAGGCATGCTGGACTGTGCTTGTAATGTTGTGTGTTTTCCTCATCATCCTTTATCTATAGTCATATCCCTTTAATACTGGGCGCCCCTGACTGTCATCATATTGGGATTAGTGGTTTAATGTCCGGCAAATTCCATCAAACCTCATACATCGGGATTCCATATCCCAGGGATCCTTGCTATCATCAAGGAGGCTTCTGGGAGAGACTATAAAGGAGCCCGGAGATTCGCCTCAAGCTCTCTTCCTCCTGGGCCTTGTGAGACGCGAACCTCTTCATTTCGGGGAAAGAGGGGTAGCGACCTAGCACGCTGTGTTCAAGTGATTCTAGCTCGACCTATGAGGGCCTAACTCTGCTTGCTGTTCTTCAGACATCTACATGGAACCAGCTCATCAGCTTGACGCCACGTTCATCCACCTTCGGCAGCATAGAATCATCGCTGGTGGCTGTTGACAGATGTCCCATCCTTGGTCGTGGTCTGCAGTGCATCTAGTTTGGTACAGTCGTTGGTGAGTGGGCAGTTCCCCTACTTCTGCAATACCTCCTTTGTCATTGTATTGAAACACTGTGTTCAGACACCTTTACCTTGGGAACACTTTACAGCATTTCTGTTTGAACACTCTACATAGACACCGTTACCTGCCATCCTTTCAAGGAATACCTTTAGCTTGCTTTAAGCCAGTCAGTCCATTAATACCTCAATGTGCCTTATTGGATATAATCTAATGAGCTCCAACCGCCAGTGAAGACTATCAGGCCTGCACCTAGGGCATGGCTGTGTATACTATTTAAAGGGCCCTACACCATTCTTATTCTATCTGATCTCTCATTAGGATATAAAGGTTGACTAGGCCGGCCTGGGGTTTCCCTTTAGAGTGTAATTATCCGCATTAAACATCTAACCTTTCATTGTCCTACAGGTTATCCTTAGGGTGGTATCTCATTGTACATGCATGAGTGTTATATTTCCGCACTGTGAAACTGTTCTTAAAGCTGTTTTTGGGGAATTCTTCAACTGAGTCTGGGCTGTTATTCAGAATTCGGTTGGAACATTACCCTTCTTTGTAACTTAACTACTGCTTTGCTTATTTCAGTAAAAGCTGAGATAATACAAACATGCTTGTGTGACGTGTTATTTAAAGGTGTTCCTGAAAGATGTCTGAATCCAGAGTGTCAGGTAGGTTAGAAGGTTCACATGGTCATAGGGATGCAGATGAGCAGGTAAATCCAAGCAGCCCTCTAGGGGGCCATGCTACATTAATAAAGGTTACTGCAATAGAAGTTGGTGCGCTCTTTTTTTCTTTGTGTCTTTTCAGTATCCAGAGTCCCTCTGTCAGGTACCTAGTAGATGAGCCCGATATGCAGAGGGAGGCCTTTCCTGTTCACTCTATCAGGGGCCACAGATTCGCAGCCCCTGATAGAGTGAACAGGAGGCGCAGGTGTACAAGGTAGCATGAGTGCCTGGCAGGATCAACAGCTGGAAGGTAGGTCTGGAGTTCCGGATGATGCTGTAGCTGGGGGTCAGCAGACTGGAGACAGCAGATTGGAGACAGCAGACTGGAGACAGCAGACTTGGCTGAAGACTGGAACATACTTGTATCAGGAAGACACTCACAGGATACAGAGAGGAGGTTCCAGGGACGGGAACACAGGAAGGTCAGGCAGGCCGGGTCATACACAGACAGACAGTACTGGAACAGATGCAGGAGACAGGAGCAGAGTCACTGGACAAGCCGGGTCGGTAACAGGCAGGCACAGATGGACCAGACGATAAGGCAGGTGCAAGTTCGTGGACAGGCCGGGGTCAGATGCAGGCGGATATCAGAGGTAGTCATATGGCAAGCCAGGTAATCACAGGAACAGATCAAATAAGCAACTAATTCACAGGGAATGCTGTAGATCAGACAGCAGAGCTTCAGTGTAACAGCTGAGTTTAAAAAGCCCACCTGGCGCTGGGGATCGCGCGCTCGTGCATAAGCACCCACAATCGCGCACCAGCTTGTGTAGAACTACTGCTCCCAGCAAGCCTTTCCTGACACCCTCTGGTTCAAGGAGCAGCAAGGCATCTCTGGTTTCAGTTTTCCAACTGCTATTAAGAGGACAGACGTTTTTTTAAGCCCAGTGTGCATGGAGTCTAACTGTTTTTTTACAGACTTTTGGATTGGCTAAGCAGGTCTATTTGGCAGTAGAACATGTTTTCAACACAATACGTTTACAATTGATCAGTGTGCTTGCAGTTCATTTATACTACAACTCTGTTTGACCCCAGTGGTAGACTGGACCCCTGCCCACTGTCACACTAAGGGGAGGCAATGTATAGGAGAGGGCACAACAAAAACATCTTAAATGTTACACCCTAAATACAGTAATATGTTCTGAGAGGTAAACCTATTATTTCACCCTTTCAATGCCAGAGCCGTTTTTTGCATTTTTTGCAAACATGCGTAAAAAAAATCATTTTAGGCCTGAAGATTACATAAAACCCCCAAGACATTATATACAGTATTTTCTGAAACCAGACACCCTAGTAAATAAAATAGTGGTAGTTCTATTTTTATGACAAGAAAAAATTAAACCTTAGCCCCTATGGATAACCAAAAATATTCAACAATACACCAGCTGCAGTGAGAAAAAATTGCTAAAAAGCAATGGACAATATAAAAACAGTTTGCTGTGCTTAGTGTTAGTTAGGTTAATATACACGCATATATATCTGATACAGTCCTAGTAGGTGCTTGTGCTCAAATGACGTATCTATGTGCAGATGTTCTCAGACTGGGTGCCCCACATGGATGTGTACTCACCCCTAGATGTTGACCACCTATCTCTAGTATGGTCTCTCAAGCGTGTGGGGATAGCCCTGTGGAAGTCTGTTGACTGACGTCTCATGGAGAAAAAAGCCTCATATAGATGGATGGAGCAAGAGCACCTTATATCAAGCTACTGGGACTTTATGAGATATATGCGTGTATATTAACCTAACTAACACTAAGCGCAGCAAATTGTTTTTATATAGTTCTATTTTTATGTCACATGATACTGCCATAAAGGATATACTACAGTAAATTTGTGGGCACAAAAACGCAATTTATTTTATATATATTAGCCAATACCTTTCCCCACTTTCGGGAGACCGGGCCACAGTGAATTACATCAGTAGCTTGGCTCCCTCCTCCTCCCTCCTCCTTCCCCTGCTGCCGGGCCAGTAGGAGAGTGCAGCAGTGCCTCGTGCATACGCAGTAGGGACCTGGCGTGAAGCCGTAATGATTCACTACCGGATTCTCTTACCGGCAATGGCGGTGGCAGCACCTGACAGCTGATGGAAACATCAGCTGCAGTGCTGACATCACTGGACTTCAGGACAGGTAAGTGTCCTACTATTAAAAGTCAGCAGCTGCAGTATGTGTAGCTGCTGGCTTTTAATTTTTGCAGGGGTTGGCAGACCTCCGCTTTAAAATTGCGCCCGTGAAATGGCGACAAACTTCAGTACCCCATATTTTCCATAGGCAACACTTTAACCACTTTCTTACTGGGCACTTTCACTTCCTTCCTGCCCAGGCCAATTTTCAGCTTTCAGTGCTGTCACACTTTGAATGACAATTGTGCAGTCATGCAACATTGTACCCAAATTAAATTAGCATTAGCATTTTTTTCACACAAATAGAGCTTTCTTTTTGTGGTATTTATTCACTGCTGGGTTTTTTATTCCTTGCTTAAAAAACGAAAAAAGACCGAAAATTAAAAAAAAAAATGTTTTTCTGTCAGTAAATTTTGGAAATAAGTAATTTTTCTCCTTTACTGATGTTAGCTGATGAGGCGGCACTGATGGGCACTGATAGGCTGCACTGATGGGCACTGATAGGTGGCACTGATAGGCAGCACTGGTAAGTGACACTGATGATGAGGCACTGAAGGGCACTGATTAGCAGTACTGATGGGCACTGGTAGGTGGCACTGGTAGGCAATGATTAGCGGCACTGGTGGGAACAGAGTAACTGAGTTCCTGTAACAGAAGATGGTTAACAGCTTTATTTTTTTTCCTCACGCTGTTAGCATGGGAAAAAAAAGCCAACAACTGGCTTCTGTTTACTTCCATGATCAGTCCAGAAAGAGTGCAACACCGCTCAGACTGTGGCTGCTGGCCCCGGCTCAACACCGTCAATAGAAATTGAAAAAAAAGAAAATTGGTCGCACACCATGGAAGGAAGAACTTCTGTAGAATAGTTACTTTATTGTTAAGGTGCCAAAGGACGTGGAGAGGACGTTACAGGAACATTGGTAGATTGGTTTCACACGGCTAACTTGTTGTGAACAAGCACGAGTTATCCACGTGAAACCGGTCTACCAATGTTCCTGTAATGTCCTGTCTACGTCTTTTGGCACCTTGACAATAAAATAACTATTCTACAGAAGTTCTTCCTTCCATGGTGCACAACCAATCTTCTTTTTCTTCAATTACTTCCAAGGTCAGCTGTTATTGGCTGACAGCTAATCACGTAGTAAAGGGCCAAGGCCTCAGTGATCACAGAGCGCTCCGCCCACACACTGCTGGGGGTGGGCAGGCAGTGCGAGCACGGGAGGATGTCCATGGACGCCCTCCTGGCATTTCAAGCCCAGGCTGTAGCCGTCTTTTGGCTATAGCATGGGCGGAAAGTGGTTAAGATCCCCCTATAGGTCATTAGTTTAGCATTACAGAGGAGGTCTGGTGCTGGTGTTAGAATCATAGCTCTCACTCTGGTGTGTGCGGCGAAATTTTAAAAGTGTATCGCAATCTGTGTTCTCTTGCATAGCCCCCCTGACGTGTATGTTTGCATTTGTACAAGCATACATGTGGAGGTGGGCCTTTAAAAAAAAATGGGGGTGAATTTCATGTGCTTGGGAGTAATTTTAAGTTTTTACAATTTCATTATTTTATTTTTTTTCTAAATTAACTTTTTTTTTTTATCACATTAGAGAAAAAAGTCCCCTATGTGATGATTTTTTGGTAACAGGTTCTCCTTAATGAGACATCCAGAGTCTCCCCTATGCTCCACTGATCGCATTACAATACATTCTTTCCCGGCTGAAGGGTTAAAGGAGTGAAATAATGTGGACTTTGTGTAACCTGGAAATTTTATGAACATTTACAAGCCATACAAGAGAGACTCTTTGTGTTCCTTTATATTTTTGCTGAAGACCTAAAGGCTGTCATATCCCCTTATTTTTTAATGGACATTTGCTATACAGTTGAGATAATGGTTTAACATTACCTTTTTTACATTTAAGTATCATGGTCTTGTGATATGGTAATTTTAATGTGTCTATTGTTTTTGTGTATTAATATATTTATATACATATAAAGATGGGCCAATGAATTTATAGGAAAGCAATATAGGATGAAGCATAGTGGAAACAGGATTCATAATTGTCATGTTGTGACAAAAGGGAGATTGTGAAGGGTTAAATAATTGTTTAATATGATTATGGATAATATTTTATGCTAGTAGGTAGAGTACTTCTTTAACAATTCAGTTTAAAAGAGTGTTATAGAACATTTTGCAGTAAGCTCATTTATGAATTGTAACATTATAATTTGCCTAGCTACTAATACGTAAAGAATTCTAAATATGTGTATCTCTATGATTGGTTAAATTAATACAGGAGGTTTTCTCCTTATAATAAAGGAAAAATGTCATCTGACATGCACTTATCATAATATGCATTATAATTGTATCTGATAGGTGGGCAGAGATGTCACCTCCCACCTGTTTTTTTTTTTTACTTAACATGATGAATCACGCCCAGTAAACAAGTCTCTGTTTTGTATGATCCAGTATCAGATCCAGTGCCAAGGAAACTGGCAGACGAACCCGAAGGTGACCTCAAACATAATGATTTCCGAGTCAGCAACAAGGAGTGGAGGAGAGCTGATGTGTGTCTGCTCTGCTCCCTCCCCTCTATCCGGTAGCATTTTCTATGTCGGTCACGGGCCTGCAGATGAGAGAACAGAGCACTGGATACATTGCGGGGAGCAGACAGGGGAAGGAGGCTGCTATCAGGGGTGCATGGAAGCAATTGGACGGCTGGGTTTCCATCTGCGCTTGCAATGCTTCCATCTGACTGGCAGGAGTCTGCTTGTCAGATTCACACACAATCAAGGTGTGTAAAACCCCCTGTATGACATACGGACCTGGCAGCAATTACAATTACTTCTGTTCAGTCTTCTTAGAAATAAATTGCACTAACAATAACAAGTTTGGGATCATATTGGCTCTAGTAATAACAGGTCATTTTCAGGATTTCTAGAGACAGAGGAAACAATTGAGTACTGTCTGTCATGATACTTTTTTTTAATTTGCACTAACATACATTTTTTCAGGATAAGCTTTCGGGGTATGTCCCCTTCTTCAAGTTCCGAGCAATACCACTAATTCACAAAAGTTTTAGCAAAGAAAAAAAATAAAAAACAAAGACAAAACAAACACACACAAACAATTGTACAGGGCAATGGAAATAAACTAGCATAGTTAAGGCCCTTTCACACCAAACACAGTGGGATGCATAGGCATGTGCAGGGGGTGTGCCAGGTGTGCCTGGGCACACCCTAATCTCTATGTGCAGTGCTTATTCCCCCTACTGAATGGGCTTCCCCTGCATTGGCCCCCAGCCCCGCAGTGCTGCTGGCTTCCGGCCTCTCCTCTCCCCCCCATGTGCTGCGGGGTATGTTTCAGAAAGTAGAGTGGGGGAAGAGGCTAGTAAATATGTCATTTACCAGTGCCTTCCTTTTTTAAATGAACACAGTGTACACATTCAGTCACTGTGTTCAATCATAACTGAAACATAATAAACTGTGTTCTCTTCTGCTTGATTCCAAGCATGCGTGGAACTTTGTGCGTCGGATTTGTGTACACACGATCGGAATTTACGGGAAGGGATTTTGTTGTCGGAAAATTTGAGATCCAGATCTCAAATTTTGTTTGTCGAAAATTCCGACAGAAAATGTCCGATGGAGACTACACAGGGTCAGAATTTCCGACAACAAGCTCCCATCGAACATTTCCCGTCGGAAAATCCGACCGTATGTATGCGGCATTGCACTTACTCCCAACAGTTTTATGACTCCCTCTGCAATTGTCACCAACCCCCTCCCCCCCACAGTCTATAGCTCTCCCTCTGTCTTATTTCACTAGCTATGCTAGTTTTATTACTATTGCCATGTGTTTGTGTGTGTTTGTTTTGTCTGTTTTTTTTTCCCTTCGACTAGAGATAGTCTTTTTTCACATTCTTCTAAAACTTTTGTGAATTAGTAATGCTCAGGCCTTGAAGAATGGGACATACCCCAAAAGCTTCTCCTGAAAAATGGTATGCTAGCTCAAAAAAAAAAAAGTATCACGAACAGTACTCGACTGTTTCTGTTGCAAGTGCACTAATAAGGCTTCATTCACCTAGATACAGAGGAAGAGATGGCTCCTGATAGTATTCAACCAAATGTTATAAGAAAACTTCTAGATATAGCTGTTGGACCATTAACTGATCTTTTTAATAATGTCTTCTAACAGGAGAAGTTCCCCATGATTGGTGGACAGCTAATATTGAATATTAGCTTAAGTCCGCGTGCACACGATCGGAAATGCCGCCAGCAAAACTCCGATGAGAGCTTTTTGTCGGAAAATGCGACCATGTGTATGCTCCATCGGTCTTTTGCTGGCGGAATTCCAGCCAGCAAAAGATTGAGAGCATGTTCTCTATTTTTCGGTCTAGGAAAGTTCCTATCCAAAAATGCGATCGTCTGTATGCAATTACGACACGCAAAAAATCACGCATGCTCTGATATTCACACAGAGTTCTCACAAACTTATTTCTTTATTATTTCTCGTGATCTCCTGAATAATCTTTTTCGTTTTTAAAGCCAGATCTCCATAATAATGTTTAGAATTATTTTTTATAGTCATTTTTTTTTTAAATCAAGATCTCCTGTTTTTTTGATTATTTTTAAATGATTTTCTAGTGATCTCCATATGTTTTTTTGTGTGTGTGTCACATTTCCACAACAACATTATTATCTTGTATATTTAAAGCTCAAGGAGGTTGGTTGTTGTCCCTTGTTAATTTGACATTGTATTTTCAAAATGTACCTGCCTACTCACAAACAAACTGTCCTTTTTGAAGAAAAAAAACATAAGAAAGTATTTTCATATAAAAAAATCTACATTTATTTAAGCTACCAATTTTTCGTATCCACAAACTCGATGTCTGGGCCGGGGACCTGCGTCTTCACAAATTGCAGCAGTTTCTCCAGCGATGCCTTCCTAGCTGGTTTATTTCGATTTAAGGGTTTTTTTATATCCCTGTATCTGTCTATAAACTGGCCCATGAATTCAGGGTCTTTGAATTGTTTCATATTTGCTGCAAGACAAAACACAGGACAAAACACTAATATCAGGCTAAACTTTCCTAATCTTATCCCAATGTAGGCCCCAATCTCGAATCAGTACAGGCCACTGGTGTCCCAAGTTAAAATGTTACCTTCGTTAGAACGTTCGGCGCTTCCTCCACTTACAGATCGTACGTACGTCACAAGTGTTAGCTTTTTATACACTGCGCATGTGTGAAACTCCGCCCGTGTCGCCCACCCCTGACGTTCTTTCTCGAATATTCCCCGCCCCTTCTCTTTCATCGCAGTGGGAGAGGAACATGGTGGAGACACAGCAGGTGTGCGATAATAGCAGTAACAAGGAGGAAAGCCCAGAGCCCGAAACGTCCCGATCCCGCAGGAGATTTAAGCCTTTAGATATGGCCTTTGTAGAAATGGTGGAGATGTGGACATCTTGAAGAGGGCAGACTATGACGGGAAGTATGGACCGTACCTTAACCCAAATGTGAGAAAGGCCAAGCCAATCATGACTAAAGTTGTGAAGAGTCTGCACAGAAATTTTGGGGTACGACGATCCAAGGAGCAATTGAGGAAACGCTGGTCAGACCTGAAATTGAGGGAGCAGGGTCAGTACAGAAGGATCAAGAAAGTGCTTCTAAAAAGTAAGTAGTTGTCGTGTGTTCTGATTATTATTATTACTTGCATGCTGCTCCATGTGCTTTTCTTTACTGTTGTACAGTTTAAAATGGCTACTTTCATGTTCATGGGTATAGTAATCGGTCGTAGGAAACATCGTTCATTTGCCAATTAAATACAATGTTTTGGGCAGATACAGGGTTACCTACATTTGGTCATGCTAATTTGTATTAAAAGAAGTTTAGGACATTGTTGTCTAGATGTGTTTGAAACTAGAAAGAATTGCAAACTTGATTCAGTGTAATGTAAGGAGAGGACACTCAGCAGCTGTTTACACATCTGGACTCAGGAGCACTAGTGTGGGACACAAAATCAAACTTTTTAGGGTGTCCCACACAGGTACTCCAGTGGATACTTGGGGTGTCTCCATGTGTGAAACTTGAGAAGTGGTAAGTGACCCTGCGCCACGGTATCTATCAAGCGTAGTATGTAATAATAGTATTGCGATCAAAATAAGTAGGTACCGCAGTTATCAAAAATATATGGGAAAGAACTATATAAAGAATGAGAAACAGAGGAATTGCTGCCTCTACATATTACTACCACCTGGGTGGAGTACAAAAATTGGATTATGAAGTGTAGAAATGGCGCTATTCCTCTCTTAGTTAAGTATGGTAAAAAGAAAGGTAAACCTGCCTGGCAGTTTATTACACCCTTGGCTTATCACCAGCCCTACACAAAAAATTAAAGAAACAAAGAAAACAAAGAAAAAATATATATAAATATTCCAAAAATAAAAGAAAAGTGAAGCTGTGAAGTACAAGTGTTATACCCTCTGCCTTTGTTGAATCAGGCGAATAGGCAAAATTATGTGTGGTGGTTTTTACTCTCCCCAGAAGGTATAATGTAATTCAAATTCCAGGACAGCTTTGGAATCGGAAAAATGATGCAATTGTGTTACACCCCCTGCCTGCTACAAATAAAAACAAATAAATGGTGTACGAGTGAATAAAAGATGTACAATTGGATATTCCTAGTGACATAGAAGATTGTGCAATGAACTGATACAGAAAAAACAGCAGGGTGAATATGGTGTGTTACACCCTCTGGTGGGTGTCAAAGTGGTTTCTGTGTTTGTACCTTTGTGTCAAAAACCAGAAAGGTATATTAAAACAATCATAAAACAAAGTGAACTGGTGTGATGCACCCTCTGGGAATGGAGAATGTCAAGGATAAAACATCTTAGTGCAAACAAAATAACATGTGTGTTTGATCCTCTGTGTCAGAGTGCAAACCATAGACATGTGAGCAAAAATGTAAATAGTGAATGAATACTTTATAATATACAAGTAAATATTAAAATGAATATATAAACAGAGTCCAACTGTTTTAGATGATATACAGTTTCATTGGTTAAAGTGACTTTGTGCTTTAAACGGTGTTCAGTGACTGTTCAATTCTGATTTTTCTCTCAGGTGACAATGGTGCCAGGTGACTTAATCCATGCTGGTATAATATTGCACTCACCAGATAGCATTACCCTCCAGGGGTATTAGGCATTCACAGTTTTAACCACTGTGTAGCTCTCTGGAGCCTGTTGGATGGTCTGCAAGTCAAATGCTGGCTTTCTCCCAAGATGTCACATGCAGGAGAGAGGAATGCCCATAGCGTGATATTGTTTTTAAAAAACTTTATTTAAGATAAAAATGTATAGATATATACTCACATGGAGTCAGAATTTTACATGCGGCAATGAAATAGAATAAAAATGGAGCCGGCGCTGTGTACAAACAATCGCCGCTCTGACCGGAAGTGATGCAATGACGTACGGTACCGCCCTACGCATTTTGTCATCAAGACGTTATCTGGACCGTGCACCTTGCTACACCTCCAGTCTATTTATAGGGTGTAGTGTCCCTATGACGCTTGTGCAAATACGGCGGCCATTTTGGGGTAGATTTTGTGGACCGAAGCCCGCAAAAGGCATGGTATATTCTTACAAATTGTGATAAATTGTGATAAATTGCAGTGTTCCCTGTTGGAAATCCTCAATGGGCGCTACCCCCTATCTGGCATGGGAGAGCTTAAAACAAATAGCCCTGGATTATAAGCCCGAAATAGAAATTGTAATAATGCAATAGTGAAATCGGTAGAATGATATAGCCACGCCATAATATACGGGACACTACATACTATAATCAAATACATCTGTACCAAAAAATATGTCCATAAACAAGATGTAACAAGAACCTTGTTGGACCACAGAAAGCTTTTAAAATCATAAAAAAAATCAGCAAGTGGCCCCAAGATACTGGGCCCCAAAGTCAGGCAAAAGCTTAATTTTGGTAAAAATGGTAAAAGCTTATTTTTAGCAAATATAATATGATTGTGCATTAACAAACATATACACATGGGAGAGCACATGTGTACACGTAGGTATGTGCATGAAAAAAAATTGTCAATTGGGGATGCAAGTCAGACTGGGGGAAGAAATTTCCCCAGTGTGCGTACATAGGTGCACTCCCCTTGTGCATGTATACACACATCCCCTGACGGAGGTGTGTGTAGGCATCACATGGGACGCCCAGAGTAGAATAAATGGTGGGGTTAATATTAAATAAAAATTATAGATTAAAATATAATAAAATAGGCTGAGTAGCCTAATACAGGGTAGAAGGGAGACTGTACATATATCCCGCTTGGAAAATTTGGGAAAAATAAAAAGGAAAATAAGAAATTAAAGATAAATATTAAAAAATAAGAAAAAGTATGAAAAAAAATCACTTAAAAATAGCCCAACCCCAAAACAGAAAATGGAGAAAAAAAATATAAAAAATAATAAAAATAAAAATAAAAGATAAAGTCTAAACAGGGTGGAAAGGAGACTATGCAAATGTTCCAATGGAAGTAGAATAAAGATCGCAAAGCTGTGGGTGGCCAAGACCCATATTAGAAAGCCAAAACTGTGGATGATTAGGACCCATAGTAAAAAAGACAGAGGTACCAATAAATGTATACTTTTTGGCCTATTTCTAAATAATACTAATGACATGTTAGTTAGTGTATACCCCTGAAATATAGACGGGGTCCTAAAAATTGGTCAAAACACAGTTTAAATCCAGGTCAATGTTTAATCTTGCTGGCTGGAAAGTGTCCAAATTAAAAATCCATTTAGTTTCGTTCTGTGAGACCTTGATTCTTTTATTTTCCCCACTCCAGTGACCTTTTATTTTATCTATGGCATAGAAAGTCATACATGAGGGGTCATTCCTGTGATAATCCCTAAAGTGTCTTGAGACGCTATGTTTATTAAACCTATTTCTAATATTGGTAATATGTTCCCTGATTCGAATGCATAATTCCCTAGTTGTTCTTCCCACATATTGTTTGTGGCATGGGCATTAGATAACATAAGTTACATACGTGCTGTTGCAGGTTATTAGCTCATTTATTTTAAATTCATTACCGTTTGTTGCTGAAGTGAAGTTTGTTTTTTTCTTATTGGTTTTCTTACTAACCCTGCATGGTAGACATTTTCCACATTTGAAAAAGCCTTTTAGGTTTTGAGATATTTTAATTTGTTTTGGCGGGTCTAAAGCATTGTGTACTAGTCTGTTTCTGAGGGATGGGGCCCTTCTATAAAAATGGGCCTAGTTGGTAATATAGTTCTTAGTACTTTATCAGACTGTAGTATTGGCCAATGTTTTTTTATTACCATTTTTAGTTCTTTGTGTTGTCTAATAAAACCTGTAAGAAAGGCCGTATCAACATGTTTATTCTTTTTCTTCTTTCTTACTGGAAGACCGTTTATAATCATATTTCTATCCATCTTCTTCACTTTCTCCTTTAAGCCTAATAATTCTTTTTCTTTGTATCCTTTGGCTATAAACCTGTTAATTATTACCCTTGATTGTGCTTTGAAATCCTTCTTATCACTGCAGTTTCTATATATACTCATTAATTGCCCCTTTGGTATGTTGCCTATCCACTGGGCATGGTGACAGCTGTTAGTTGGGATATACCCATTTCTATCAGTGGTTTTGAAAAATGTGTGGGTATTTAAAGTTCTACTATTCTTGTATATCTGCAGATCGAGATAATTGATACTCTGTCTATTCCAATTGCCTGTAAAGGTAATTCTATAAATGTTTTGGTTTATCTCATCGAAAAAAGCCTGTAGTTCTTCTGGACCCTTCCATACTATGATGATATCATCTATGTACCTGCGATATAGTTTAAGATTTTCTCTATGTACACTGAATATTTGTTCCTCTTTCCATCTATTTAGAAAAAGATTTGCCACACTGGGGGCATATTTTGCCCCCATGGCTACTCCTTTTGTTTGTGTGTAATAGTCTCCCTTATGCCAGAAATAATTATGGCTCATGGCTAGCCTTAAACCATCAGAGATAAATTTTATTTGTTCATTTTTTAGATCAGTTTGTTTGTACAATGCCCACTCAACACTGCTTAGTCCGTCTTCTTGTTTGATATTAGTGTATAGCGAATTCACATCTATCCTTACCAGGATGTCCTCTTCATGTATTTCCAAATCCCTTAGTACAGCAATTAGTTGTCTGCTATCTTTTAAATAAGATTTCCCTTCTGCTACCAGCGGTTGTAGATACCCGTCGATATATGCCACTAGTCAGGAGAATAATGAGTCTATCCCACTTATTATTGGCCTGCCAGGAGGCTTTGACTGGTCTTTATGTATTTTTGGCACACAATAGATTACTGGGGTTTGCGCTGCTTCTGGAGTCATGAATCTTGCATCTTTCTTTGTTAGAATTCCTATCTCCTCCCCTCTAATGCCCCGTACACACGGTCGGATTTTCCAATGGAAAATGTCCGATCGGAGCGTGTTGTCGGAAATTCCGACCGTGTGTGGGCTCTATCGGACATTTTCCATCGGATTTTCCGACACACAAAGTTTGAGAGCAGGGTATAAAATTTTCCGACAACAAAATCCGTTGTCGGAAATTCCGATCGTGTGTACACAAATCCGACGGACAAAGTGCCACGCATGCTCAGAATTAGGGATGAGCTTCGAGTTCGAGTCGAACTCATGTTCGACTCGAACATTGGCTGTTCGCAAGTTCGCCGAACAGCGTACAATTTGGGATGTTCGCAGCAAATTCGAATGCCGCAGAACACCCTTTAAAAGTCTATGGGAGAAATCAAAAGTGCTAATTTTAAAGGCTTATATGCAAGTTATTGTCATAAAAAGTGTTTGGGGACCCGGGTCCTGCCCCAGGAGACATGGATCAATGCAAAAAAAAGTTTTAAAAACTGCCATTTTTTCAGGAGCAGTGATTTTAATAATGCTTAAAGTCAAACAATAAAAGTGTAATATCCCTTTAAATTTCGTACCTGGGGGGTGTCTATAGTATGCCTGTAAAGGGGCGCATGTTTCCCGTGTTTAGAACAGTCTAAAAGCAAAATGACATTTCGAAGGAAAAATTCCATTTAAAACTACCCGCGGCTATTGCATTGCCGACAATACATATAGAAGTTCATTGATAAAAACGGCATGGGAATTCAACACAGGGAAACCCCGAACCAAAATTTTTAAAAAAAATGACGTGGGGTTGCCCCTAAATTCCATACCAGACCTGAAGGGTCTGGTATGGATGTTAAGGGGAACCCTGCGCCAAAAAAAAAAAAAACGGCGTGGGGCCCCCCCAAAAATCCATACCAGACCCTTATCCGAGCACGCAACCTGGCAGGCCGCAGGAAAAGAGGGGGAACGAGAGTGCGGCCCCCCCTCCTGAACCGTACCAGGCCACATGCCCTCAACATTGGGAGGGTGCTTTGGGGTAGCCCCCCAAAACACCCTGTCCCCATGTTGATGAGGACAAGGGCCTCATCCCCACAACCCTGGCCGGTGGTTGTGGGGGTCTGCGGGCGGGGGGCTTATCGGAATCTGGAAGCCCCCTTTAACAAGGGAACTCCCAGATCTCGCCCCCCCCTGTGTGAAATGGTAAGGGGGTACTTACCCCTACCATTTCACTAAAAAACTGTCAAAAATGGGGGCGTGGCCGACCGGAGCTGTAGATGGACGCTTGAGACCTCAGCTCGTCTCACAGGGGAGAGAAACCAGCTACTCAGGCCGCACAACGAAGCTCATCCAGAGCCATCCTAGCCTCCAACACACCGGAGACCATGGCCAGCACATCTCGGAAGAGAAACCCGGCATATCAGACAAAGAAACTTACTGAGTTCTCATACAAGCCGGCGGAGCAGGTCAGTGATCTCCAAGATGGCGCCGGCCAGGCCGCGCCGCGGGACACATACACGGATCTGCAGGACGAATTCCTGGCAGATCCAGTCACACCAGACCCCCCAGCCTTACCCCCTCACCCCCCGGAGGGAGACAACCTCCTGAATAGCCCTGCTAAGGCTAAAATGAGGATCGATGCGCCGCCGCAGCGGCCGCCCATCCCACAAATTGAGGCCCAGGCCTTCAACTCCCTTCTCAGCAACCAGGCCCTGCATTCATCCATGGCAGCCTTCCCCACCTCAGGGCAGCCTGTTATGGACACCACATTAAAGGACATGCTCCTATCACTGCAAACCTCCCTTATGACAGATCTCTCCTCACTTTTTACAAAAATCTCCTCAGAAATCCACATAATGGATGACAGAGTGACATGCATTGAAAATGATATGAGTGACTGCACTACCAAAGTGAATGAAGTCATGGATGTATGTGCTGACATGAGAGAGGAACAGACATGGATCCGCGCCAAGCTGGCCGATTTAGAGGACAGATCTCGCAGGAACAATATCAAACTGCGCGGAGTCCCTGAATCCATTTTGCCTGCAGACCTACCACGCTATGCGAAAGAAATGATGCATGTCATAGTCCCAGAAGCATCCCCCAGGGACATAATCATCGACAGAATTCATAGAATAGCCAAGCCATCCCACCTAGCTGCCTCCATCCCCAGAGATGTCTTGATGAGGGTCCACTTCTTCCACGTCAAAGAGAAGCTCCTGCTGGGGGTCAAAAACAAATCTCCGCTGCCTGCTCCGTACACGGGAATCCAATTTTTCCCGGACCTATCTAAATATACTCTTCAACAAAGAAGAAACCTGAACCCGATCACCAAAGGACTTCAAAACCACAAAATACCGTACAAATGGCGTTATCCAGCAACTATCCTAGTCAATAGAAACGGGCAATCCCACGCCATACATGACCTCCACAAAGGCCTGCACCTCCTGCATAACTGGGGAATCATTCTGGAACCCCCCAAGAACCCACCAACGCGCAACGACACATCCCAGGCCCACAGCCGCATGGATCACCACCCCAGCTGAGGTGGCTCTACAACTAAAACCGCAATAGGCCTAATTACGACACTACACATCCCCTGGAGTTAGACAAACTGCTCCACTGATTGCTCAGCTCCTCTTGACAATAACTGTTTATACCCCCATTTAGAGGTTGAAGCGGTGTGAAACACCTCCTCTACATCTCCCTGTTTATTTTTTCTGCAAAGTTACCTTTTCAGCGGTTTGCTCATTGGCACTGCATAGCCAACTGTGGTTAACATTTTGCTCTATTTGCAGCTTTATCATCATCCCTCTTCTGGCTCCAGAGACCGAACACCAACCACCTACGACAACCGCCACCAAGATCCTTTGGCAAGTAAACCAGGTCATCTAACTGTAAGTGACTTCCCACACAACCTAATTACATCTCCTAACACCATGCCACTAAAGGTATTATCGCTTAATGCTAAAGGCTTGAACCATCCAGCCAAACGCCACTCTCTTTGGAAATCTGCCAACGCTCTACAGAGCGACATCTTGTGCATCCAGGAGACACATCTGATAAAATCAGACTCTCCACTATGTGTCAACCGTCAGTTTCCACACATCTTCCATGCCTGCCACTCCACCAAATCCAAGGGCGTCATGATAGCCATAAAAGACACAGTGAACTTCCAACTATCCAAAATACTAATTGACCCCGAAGGTCGCTACTTAATTCTAGTATGCTCCATCAACAAAATTTCTTACACCCTTTCCAACATTTATGCACCGAACTCCCATCAAAAGAAATTCCTTCACAAGGTCCTACGCCTAACCAATCAAATAAAAGAAGGCCACCTGATCATATGTGGAGATTTTAACATTGCCCCGGATGTCATCATGGACACTACGTCTCCGGCGAAGAGACGTCTATCGCCACTGAAAAATCTCTTGTCCTCACAGGAACTCTTTGATGTATGGCGATGCCATCACGGCTCGGAAAAGGACTACACCTTCTTCTCCCACGTACATAATTCGTATTCACGAATTGATTTATTTGTCACTGATAAATGGCTTCTCCAGAAAATATGTAAATCTGAAATCCACGCCGCAACATGGTCAGACCACGCCCCAATATCAATTACTATCTCAGACTCCACTCCACAACGCAACACATTCTTGTGGCGTGCAAACAATTTCATACTACAAAATGAAAAATACACCACAGAAATATCCAATCTTCTCACTGAATTTTTTTCTATAAACAAAGGCACAGTGTCTGACCATGGTGTGGTGTGGAATGCCCATAAGGCATATATTAGAGGTATGTTGATTAAAATGAGCTCCCTTCACAAAAAAAAGAGGACGCAGCGTTTAGATGAACTAACATCCCAAATCACTTCCCTAGAACAACAACATAAAGCCAACCCCCAACCCCCACAAACCATCCAACTATTGAATCTACGGCAAGAACTGAAAACCTTGCTCCTCCACTCCTTCGAGTACCTCCAGCGTAAATTAAAGGCCAACTCCTACGCCACCTCCAACAAGGCAGGTAAAACGCTAGCACTGAAACTCAGAGGCAGAAGACTCAAATCTAAAATATCTCAGATTATCCACCCCCACACGAACATCCCCCAGTCCAATCCCCAGGACATAGCTAGCGCTTTTAGCGACTACTATAGTGACCTTTACAACTTAAAACGCGACGCTAACACGCCGCAACCAACACCAGCCGAGATCAATCATTTTCTCCAATCTATTCAATTACCCACCCTAACAGGCACCCAACTAGATAACTTAAATAGACCCTTTTCTGAACAGGAAATTCAGACATCAATTGACTCTCTACCTAATGGGAAAGCCCCAGGTCCGGACGGCCTAACAGCCGAATACTACAAACAATATTCCCCACAGATAGTCCCACATATTACTGAGCTATTTAACAACGCTGCCTCCTCTTCCAATATGCCGAATGATTTCTTGAATGCACTGATTGTTACGATTCCCAAACCAGGGAAAGACCCGGACTCCCCCAAAAACTTTAGACCAATTTCCCTTCTCAACCTTGACCTGAAAATCTACGCTAAGACAATCGCCACACGACTTTTAGATATTATACCCACCCTCATACATAGGGACCAGACAGGATTCACCAAAGGAAGACAGGCACCAGATGCAACCAGAAGAATGATCAACTTGATTCACCACGCAGAATCCACCGGAACGCCTTCTCTGCTCCTGTCCTTGGATGCAGAGAAGGCGTTCGACAGGGTTCACTGGAACTACCTAGAATTGGTCCTTCAGAAATTTGGCTTCAGAGATCACATCCTTAGAGCTATATTAGCTATGTATACAACCCCCTCGGCCCAAGTTTTCACAGAAGGTATGCTCTCAAAACCATTCCCAATCACAAATGGAACACGCCAAGGTTGCCCCCTGTCCCCGCTCATCTTCAATTTATTAATGGAACCGCTAGCACAACACATAAGATCCAACACTACGATATCCGGGATACAAATTGGCCCCGTCATCCACAAAATCAGTCTCTTTGCAGACGACGTGATCTTAATACTCACTAATCCCACAACCTCCCTGGCAGAAGTACAAACCACATTAAATTGGTTCAGTAGAGTATCGTACTATAAATTAAACACATCTAAATCTTCCATCCTCGATATCAATCTAGATGCCACCACTAAGAATCTACTTCAGACACAATACTCCTTCACATGGGCAGACAAGGAAATCACATACCTGGGAATCCAACTCCCGAAAACGACAAAGAATTTATACTCATCTAACTTCCTCCCACTCCTTCACAAAATCAAAACTGATTCACAACAAATCATGAAACACGAGCTATCATGGTCGGGGAGGCTAGCAGCCTTTAAGATGACATGCCTACCTCAAATACTGTACTACTTCCGAACACTACCAATCCCAATTCCCGTCTCGTTCTTCAAATCTCTCCAAGCAATTTTCTCCAAGTTTCTCTGGAGCGGGAAAAAACCCAGATGTGCACACGCCAAATTAATTAAACACAGATTGGCGGGGGGCACGGGATCCATAGATTTTAGGGACTACTACCTAGCGGCCATACTCGCACAACTTCCAGAGTGGTTCCAACCCACTACTCAATCCATATGGGCCCAGATGGAAAATCTCTCACTGCCACGCCCAAACTTAAAAAACTGGTTAATGAGCACCCCTTTGGGCTCTTATGTCTTACCCTCTATCTCCCCGACCATGAAAGCCTCAGTCTACGCTTGGGGGAAAATGCTCGCCCTCTCAGAATGCACCCCCCCCAACACTCACCTTCACATACCCCTGGAGTCACTGCACTATCTGTCACCTGATCTCAGACTCACCAAATGGTCCAACAGTGGAATACACTCAATACACCTCCTTTTACAAGGTAATCAAATTAAATCCTTTTCCCAACTACAAAAAGAATACGATCTCCCTGACGGAGAAAGATTTACATTCCTTCGTATACACCACTGCCTAAGCAAACTTCCTCGTCCCCTGTACAATATACCTCAAAATGCCTGGCACTTCCTTACAAACCCCAATCCAAAGCCCAAAGGTATATCCTACTTCTACACCCTGCTTCAAGGGAAAAGATCCTTTAATAAGTTGGTCCCCCATTGTCAATGGGAAAAAGATTTTAACACTACCTTCTCTGACGCGCAATGGCAACTAGCTCTCAAGTCCACCTACTTAGCAACCCAATGCTCATCACTTTGGGAACTCACTCAAAAAATCTCGCTCCGCTGGTACCTAACCCCAGTAAAGTTAGCTGCCTTCCACTCCCACACTCCCGCGACTTGCTGGACATGCAAAACATCTAGAGGGGACATGTTCCATATTTTTTGGGTATGCCCCCTCATCAGAAAATTCTGGTTAGATACGTTTAAATTGATAGCCAACATCACAAATTGTCAGATCCCACCCTCACCGGAACTGGCGCTCCTGAATTTAACCATAGGAGTCATACCTGGACCTCTCAGACACACAATAACCCATATCCTCTTAGCTTCCAGACTCAATATAACAAGAAATTGGAAGTCTGAAATACCCCCAAACATAAAACAAACCATTGACCTGGTTTCACTCCACTTTAGCTATGAAATGACGGTGGCCACCAGTAATGGTCGCGCCACACAAGCCAGTAAACAATGGTCGCCCTGGACTAACTGGACCAATGCTGCGCCCAAGACTCAGATTCCCTAACTCAACCCTAGACCTTCTTGACCGAGCAACATGTTTGCCATCTCTTACCCGCGCGACATTAATCTCGAATCCTACAGAAACCCAGCACATCACCACAACTGAAACTGCCTGCGCTTCACAAAGTTTAAGTGGGGCCACTCTCCCTCTGCAGCGCAAAGAGATCCCAATAGGGGTGCTGCGGGAGGGGGAAGGGACCCCAATTGCAAAACACAACAACAATAGTTCAGTGAAGTGTAATACCTATGATTATTTGAACGCGCTCTAGCCGACGACGAACTGCTGAATATTACGTATAATCTCTGTTTGTATATTCTCTGTTTTATATTTCAAGTTATAATCTACGTCGTTGCACGACGTACAATCTCTCAATTGTACTCTGTATTTCCCTGCAAAAAACCAATAAATAATTTGAAAGAGAAAAAAAAAAAAAAATAAAAAAAAAAAAAAAAAAACTGTCAAAAATGTTAAAAATGACAAGAGACAATTTTTGACAATTCCTTTATTTAAATGCTTCTTATTTCTTCTATCTTCCTTCATCTTCTTCTGGTTCTTCTTGCTCTTCATCTTCATCTTCTTCTTCATCCTCTTCTCTTCTTCCTTCTTCTCTTCTTCTCTTCTTCATTTTCTTCTCCGGGCCGCTCCGCATCCATGCTGGCATGGAGGGAGGCTCCCGCTGTGTGACGGCGTCTCCTCGTTTGACGGTTCTTAAATAACAGGGGGTGGGGCCACCAGGGGACCCCGCCCCCTCTGACGCACGGGACATGACGGGACCTCCCTGTGGCATTCCCTGTGACGTCACAGGGAAGTCCTGTCAAGTCACCGTGCGTCAGAGGGGGGCGGGGTCACCGAGTGGCCCCGCCCCCGGTTATTTAAGAACCGTCAGATGAGGAGACTCCGTCACACAGCGGGAGCCTCCCTCCATGCCAGCATGGGTGCGGAGCGGCCCGGAGAAGAAAATGAAGAAGAGAAGAAGGAAGAAGAGAAGAGGATGAAGAAGTAGATGAAGAGAAGAGCGGGAGCCTCCGCCCATGCCATGGGTGCGGAGCAGCCCGAGGAGAAGAAGATAGAAGACGCCGCGGAGGAGATGCTGGACGAGAACGCCGGAGGAAGAACCAGAAGAGCCAGAAGAACCAGAAGAAGAAGAAGATGAAGGAAGATAGAAGAAAGAAGAAGCATTTAAATAAAGGATCTGTTTTTAACATTTTTGACAGTTTTTTAGTGAAATGGTAGGGGTAAGTACCCCCTTACCATTTCACACAGGGGGGGGCGGGAACTGGGGTCCCCTTGTTAAAGGGGGCTTCCAGATTCCGATAAGCCCCCCGCCCGCAGACCCCCCACAACCACCGGCCAGGGTTGTGGGGATGAGGCCCTTGTCCTCATCAACATGGGAACAAGGTGTTTTTGGGGGCTACCCCAAAGCACCCTCCCAATGTTGAGGGCATGTGGCCTGGTACTGTTCAGGAGGGGGGGGCCACACTCTCGTCCCCCCCTCTTTTCTTGCGGCCTGCCAGGTTGCGTGCTCGGATAAGGGTCTGGTATGGATTTTTGGGGGGACCCCACGCCATTTTTTTTTTAAGTTTTGGCCGGGGTTCCCCTTAATATCCATACCAGACCTGAAGGGCCTGGTATGGAATTTAGGGGGACTCCCACGTCATTTTTTTTTTTAAATTTTGGTTTGGGGTTTCCCTGTGTTGAATTCCCATGCCATTTTTATCAATGAACTTCTATGTGTATTGTCGGCAATGCAATAGCCGTGGGCAGTTTTAAATGGAATTTTTCCTTCGAAATGTCATTTTGCTGTCAGACTGTTCTAAACACGGGAAACATGCGCCCCTTTACAGGCATACTATAGACACCCCCCAGGTACGAATTTTAAAGGGATATTACACTTTTATTGTTTGACTTTAAGCATTATTAAAATCACTGCTCCTGAAAAAATGGCCGTTTTTAAAACTTTTTTTTGCATTGATCCATGTCCCCTGGGGCAGGACCCGGGTCCCCAAACACTTTTTATGACAATAACTTGCATATAAGCCTTTAAAATTAGCACTTTTGATTATTCATGTTCGTGTCCCATAGACTTTAACAGTGTTCGCGTGTTCGAGCAAACTTTTTTCCTGTTCGCATGTTCTGGTGCGAACCGAACAGGGGGGTGTTCGGCTCATCCCTACTCAGAATAAATAAAGAGATGAAAGCTATTGGCCACTGCCCCGTTTATAGTCCCGACGTACGTGTTTTACGTCACCGCGTTCAGAACGATTGGATTTTCCGACAACTTTGTGTGACCGTGTGTATGCAAGACAAGTTTGAGCCAACATCCGTCGGAAAAAATCCTAGGCTTTTGTTGTCGGAATGTCCGAACAAAGTCCAACCGTGTGTACGGGGCATAAGAGGTGAGTATCTGTTTTGATGTCTTTGAATGTTTGGTGTGAACGGTACATTATTTGGTTGTCTTATTTACTTGCACGTTCACACCAAACATTCCAAGACATCAAAACAGATACTCACCTCTTAGATACAAACAAGAAGATGGACTAAGCAGCGTGGAGTGGGCATTGTACAAACAAACTGATCTAAAAATGAACAAATAACATTTATCTCTGATGGTTTAAGGCTTGCCATGAGCCATAATTATTTCTGGCATAAGGGAGACTATTACACACAAACAAAAGGAGTAGCCATGGGGCAAAATATGCCCCTAGTGTGGCAAAACTTTTTCTAAATAGATGGGAAGAAGAACAAATATTCAGTGTACATAGAGAAAATCTTAAACTATATCACAGGTACACAGGTACATAGATGATATCATCATAGTATGGAAGGGTCCAGAAGAAGAACTACAGGCTTTTTTCGATGAGATAAACCAAAAAATTTATGGAATTACCTTTACAGGCAATTGAAATAGACAGAGTATAATTTATCTCAATCTGCAGATATATAAGAATAATGGAACTTTAAATACCCGCACATTTTTCAAAACCACTGATAGAAATGGGTATATCCCAACTAGGGATGAGCTTCGAGTTTGAGTCGAACTCGTGTTCGACTCAAACATCGGCTGTTCGCAAGTTCGCCGAACAGCGAACAATTTGGGGTGTTCGCGACAAATTCGAATGCCGCGGAACACCCATTAAAAGTCTATGGGAGAAATCAAAAGTGCTAATTTTAAAGGCTTATATGCAAGTTATTGTCATAAAAAGTGTTTGGGGACCTGGGTCCTGCCCCAGGGGACATGGATCAATGCAAAAAAAGTTTTAAAAACGGCCGTTTTTTCAGGAGCCAGAAGAACCAGAAGAAGAAGAAGAAGATGAAGGAAGAAAGAAGAAAGAAGAAGCATTTAAATAAAGGAATTGTCAAAAACTGTCTCTTGTAATTTTTAACATCTTTGACAGTTCTTTAGTGAAATGGTAGGGGTACTTTTGTACCCCTTTACCAGTTCACACAGGGGGGGGCCGGGATCTGGGGGTCCCCTTGTTAAAGGGGGCTACCAGATTCTGATAAGCCCCCCACCTGCAGACCCCCACAACCACTGGCCAGCTTTGTGGGGATGAGGCCCTTGTCCTCATCAACATGGGGACAAGGTGTTTTGGGGGGCTACCCCAAAGCACCCTCCCAATGTTGAGGGCATGTGGCCTGGTACGGTTGAGGGAGGGGGGGTGCTCTCTCGTCCCCCCTCTTTTCCTGCGGCCTGCTAGGTTGCGTGCTCAGATAAGGGTCTGGTATGGATTTTTGGGGGGACCCCACGTCATTTCTTTTTTAATTTTGGCCGGGGTTCCCCTTAAAATCCATACCAGACCTGAAGGGCCTTGTATGGAATTTAGGGGGACCCCCACGTCATTTTTTTTTTGGTTCGGGGTTTCCCTGTGAGGAATTCCCATGCCGTTTTTATCAATGAACTTTTATGTGCATTGTCGGACCGGCAATACAATAGCCGCGAGTAGTTTTAAATGACTTTTTTCCTTTGAAATGTCATTTTGCTGTCAGACTGTTCTAAACACGGGAAACATGCGCCCCTTTACAGGCATACTATAGACACCCCCCAGCTACGAAATTTTAAGGGATATTACACTTTTATTGTTTGACTTTAAGCATTATTAAAATCACTGCTCCTGAAAAAACTTCCGTTTTTAAAACTTTTTTTTGCATTGATCCATGTCCCCTGGGGCAGGACCCAGGTCCCCAAACACTTTTTATGACAATAACTTGCATATAAGCCTTTAAAATTAGCACTTTTGATTATTCATGTTTGTGTCCCATAGACTTTAATGGTGTTTGCGTGTTCGAACAAACTTTTTTCCTGTTCGCATGTTCTGGTACGAACCGAACAGGGGGGTGTTCGGCTCATCCCTAATCCCAACTAACAGCTGTCACCATGCCCAGTGGATCAGCAACATACCAAAGGGGCAATTAATGCATATATATTGAAACTGCAGTGATAAGAAGGATTTCGAAGAACAATCAAGGGTAATAATTAACAGGTTTATAGCCAAAGGATACAAAGAAAAAGAATTATTAGCCTTAAAGGGGAAAGTTAAGAAGATGGATAGAAATATGATGATAAACAGTCTTCCAGTAAGAAAGAAGAAAAAGAATAAACATGTTGATACAGCCTTTCTTACAGGTTTTAATAGACAACACAAAGAACTGGAAATGGTAATAAAAAACACTGGCCAATACTGCAGTCTGATAAAGTACTAAGAACTATATTACCAACTAGGCCCATTTTTATTTATAGAAGGGCCCCATCCCTCAGAAACAGACTAGTACACAATGCTTTAGACCCGCCAAAACAAATTAAAATATCTCAAAACCTAAAAGGCTTTTTCAAGTGTGGAAAATGTCTACCATGCAGGGTTAGTAAGAAAACCAATAAGAAAAAAACAAACTTCACTTCAGCGACAAACGGTAATGAATTTAAAATAAATGAGCTAATAACCTGCAACAGCACGTATGTAACTTATGTTATTGAATGCCCATGCCAAAACAATATGTGGGAAGAACAACTACGGAGTTATGCGTCAGAATCAGGCAACACATTACCAATATTAGAAATGGGTTTAATAAACATAGCGTCTCAAGACACTTTAGAGATTATCACAGGAGAGACCCCTCATGTATGACTTTCTATGCCATAGATAAAATAAAAGGTCACTGGAGAGGGGAAAATAAATTGAATCAAGGTCTCACAGAACAAAACTAAATGAATTTTTAATTTGGACACTCTCCAACCAGCAGGATTAAACATCGACCTGGATTTAAACTGCTTTTTGACCAATTTTTAAGACCCCATCTATATATCAGGGGTATACACTAACTAACTAACTAACATGTCATTAGTATTATTTAGAAATAGGCCAAAAAGTATACATTTATTGGTACCTCTGTCTTTTTTACTATGGGTCCTAATCACCCACAGTTTTGGCTTTCTAATATGGGTCTCGGCCACCCATAGCTTTGCGATCTTTATTCTGCTTCCATTGGAACATTTGCATAGTCTCCCTTCCATCCTGTTTAGACTTTATCTTCTATTTTTATTTTTATAATTTTTTATATTTTTTATTTCACCTTTTCTGTTTTTGGGTTGGGCTATTTTTAGGTGATTTTTTTCATACTTTTCTTATTTTTTAATATTTATTTTTAATTTCTTATTTTACTATTTATTTTTCCAAACGGTATATATGTACAGTCTCCCTTCTACCCTGTATTAGGCTACTCAGACTATATTAGTATATTTTAATCTATAATTTTTATTTGATATTGATCCCACCATTTATTCTACTCTGGCCATCCCATGTGATGCCTACACACACCTCCGTCAGGGGATGTGTGTGTACATGCACAAGGGGAGTGCACAAATGTATGCACACTGGGGAAATTCCTTCCCCCAGTCTGACTTGCATCCCCAATTGACGATTTTATTCATGCACATACCTATGTGTACACATGTGCTCTCCCATGTGTATATGTGTGTTAATGCACAATCATATTATATTTGCTAAAAATAAGATTTTACCATATGATTTTTTATGATTTTAAAAGCTTTCTGTGGTCCAAAAAAGTTATTGTTATGTCTTGTTTATGGACATATTTTTTGGTACAGATGTATTTGGTTATAGTATGTAGTGTCCCGTATATTATGGCGTGGCTATATCATTCTACCGATTTCACTATTGAATTTTTACAATTTCTATTTCGGGCTTATAATCCAGGGCTATTTGTTTTAAGCTCTCCCATGCCAGATAGGGGTAGAGCCCACTGTAGATTTCCAACAGGGAACACTGCAATTCATCACAATTTATCACAATTTGTAAGAATATACCATGCCTTTTGTGGGCTTCAGTCCACACAATCTACCCCAAAATGGCCACCGTATTCGCGCAAGCGTCATAGGGACACTACACCCTATAAATAGACTGGAGGTGTAGCAAGATGCACGCTCCATATGACGTCTTGAGGACGAAACGCGAAGGACGATACCGTATGTCATTGCATCGCTTCTGGTCAGAGCGGCAATTGTTTGTACACAGCACCGGCTCCATTTTTATTCCATTTCATTGCTGCATGTAAAATTCTGACTCCATGTGAGTATATATCTATACATTTTTATCTTAAATAAAGTTTTTTAAAAACAATGTCACGCTATGGGCATTCCTCTCTCTTGCATGTGACATCTTGGGAGAAGCCAGAATTTCACTTGCAGACCATCCAACAGGCTCCAGAGAGCTACACAGTGGCTAAAACTGTGAATGCCTAATACCCTTGGAGGGTAATGCTATCTCGTGAGTGCAATATATTACCAGCACGGATTAAGTCACCTGAGAGAAAAATCAGAACTGAACAGTCACTTTAATCAATGAAACTGTATATCATCTAAAAAAGTTGGACTCTGTTTATATATTCATTTTATATTTTCTTGTATATTATAAAGTATTCACTATTTACATTTTTGCTCACATGTCTATGGTTTGCACTCTGACACAGAGGATCAAACACACATGTTATTTTGTTTGCACTAAGATTTTTTATCCTTGACATTCTCCATTCCCAGAGGGTGCAACACACCAGTTCACTTTGTTTCATGATTGTTTTAATATACCTTTTTGGTTTTTGACACAAAGGCACAAATACAGAAACCACTTTGACACCCACCAGAGGGTGTAACACACCATATTCACTCTGCTGTTTTTTCTGTATCAGTTCATTGCACAATCTTCTATGTCACTAGGAATATCCAATTGTACATCATTTATTCACTTGTACACCATTTATTTGTTTTTATTTGTAGCAGGCAGGGGGTGTAACACATTTGCATCATTTTTCCAATTCCAAAGCTGTCCTGGAATCTGAATTACATTATACCTTCTAGGGAGAGTAAAAACCACCACACATAATTTTGCCTGATTCAACAAAGGCAGAGGGTATAACACTTGCTTCACTTTTCTTTTATTTTTGGAATATTTATATATATTTTTTCTTTGTTTTCTTTGTTTCTTTAATTTTTTGTGTAGGGCTGGTGATAAGCCAAGGGTGTAATAAACTGCCAGGCAGGTTTACCTTTCTTTTTACCATACTTAACTAAGAGAGGAATAGCACCATTTCTACACTTCATAATCCATGTGTGAAACTTGTCTAAAAAAGGTAAGTATTCCAGCTATGGTAAGTGAAAAAATCATGTCTTCAGCTTGGAAAGGAGAGGTGGTTGAGACTGTCACCACTACAGGTGAGTGTCTGACACCACAGATTCAGGTAATAGATGTATGCCTGCATATTTATAATATGTGGTGTGTATTTTTTCTTTTAGGTGATGTGCATGTTGTGGAAGAACAATCTAGTCATTTCACGAGTGACAGTGCACAAAGACTAATCCAGGACATAATGTTTTGTAGTCAGGATTTATACCTCATCAAACAAAAAACAAATGACATAAACTGAAGAACATGATTGATGTCTAAAGAACAACAAAATGACACAATTTTCAAATTTTTGGAACCAATTTTTTTCAATTTTTTTTTACACATTTTAAAAGCCAAATTTTGAAGATGCACACAGTGTGTCAACATGTGCTATCTGCCATCAGGGGATATCAATGTACGCGTTTTGTGCGTGCAACCCCTTTCTCGTAACTCAAGTAGGCGAGAGGAAGTGGTTGCACCCCCAAAACACGTCCATTGATCCCCCATGATGGAAGATAGCACATGTTGAAATTAGGCATGGGATCAGGAGGGAAATCCCCAGTTTGACTCCCAATTTGTGTACATCTTTAAAATTTGGCTTTTACAGGGGGACATCACCCCATCTGATGTAGGCAATATCAACACATTTTTGACACTATAATGTCTGATATTGCCTTCAGTTTTTCAATGTTGAACTTTGTAAGTTCCTGAGTTGTGAATGTGAATGTGCACGTAAAACATTTTATACTCAACAATGTGTGGCTTCTTCTTTCAATGCTCAATACCATTTTTTGTATTAAGTTGGTGTTTACAGTGACAATGGGTGTTATTTAATAATGGAAAAACCACTTGGCACTACAAGTGCACTAGGAGAATCTAGGAGACAGCTAAAAGAAACACATCAAAATCAAGATTTGATCAGATCAATTTTTTTTTAAATATCTAAATGAATTACAAATTTGCTGGCATAGCAATGATGACCCTACCGTAAAATAATCTACATATTTTTGATGCACTTAATCTGTGCTTTGGAGGGGCAAGCCAGGATGGCCAGTTTCCAGGGCCGACAGTGGATTTTCTGGAAATCCGGCCTTGGGCCCAACTGAGGCAACATAATTCGGAGCATTTCTCTCCAAAAAGTTGTGAAGTATGCAACATGCTAGAACTATGTGGTTAAGTTTGTACTCAGCCATATTTATAAGAAATAGGCGGAACCGGCTGGCCATTATCCCAAAGGCATTCTCCACGACTCTTCTGGCTCTGGCCAGCCGGTAATTAAAAACCCTCTTCTCCGGGGTGAGATTCCTCTGGGGCAATGGCCTCATCAGGTGATCACCCAGACCAAATGCTTCATCAGCGATAAAAACAAATGGGAGTCCTTCCACATTCTCTTCCGCAGGTGGCAATCCCAAGCCACCACTCTGGAGACGTCGGTAGAACTCGGTCTGGGCAAAGACTCCACCATCCGACATCTGGCCATTCTTCCCCACGTCCACTTGTATGTCGCCGACACCACCGCCATCAACACAATACTATGAAACCCCTTATAGTTAAAATAGTATGACCCCAAGTGGGGTGGTGGGACAATGTGGACGTGCTTCCCATTGATTGCCCCTCCGCAGTTGGGAAAGTCCCAATGATGAGCAAATTGGGAAGCCACAGTCTGCTATTCCTGTGGCATTGAAGGAAATTGTGGAGTCAAAAAAGAAAAAATAATTATTAGTACTTTTGTACGTAACATTGCAAGCAGATTAGACACAAACATTCTTGGCCAACATCAGTAAAATATTTATTTTAAGGAGTATTTAATCACTTGCCGACCGCCTCACGCAGATATACTGCGGCAGAATAGTACGGCAGGCAAAATCACGTACCTGGTACATGATTGCCTTCCCGCGGGCGGGGGGTCCGATCAGACACCCCCCCGGTGCCCGAGGCGGTGGGCTTTGGTCTGGGAGCGTTCAGAGATGAGGGGGAGACAATCCATTCGTGGCCCCCCCTCGCGATCGCTCCCAGCCAATGAGATCATTCCCTTGCCTCTGTATAGTACACAGAGGCAGAGGAAATGATGTCATCTCTCCTCGGCTCGGCATTTTCCATTCCGGCGCCGAGGAGAGAAGACTGCAATGTGAGTGTAAAACACACACACATCACAGTAGAACATGCCAGGCACACATAACACCCCCCTTTACCCCCCGATCACCCCCGATCATCCCCTAATCACCCCCATCACACTGACACCAAGCAGTTTTTTTTTTCTGATTACTGCATGATGTCAGTTTGTGACAGTTAGTGTGGTAGGGCAGTTAGTGTTAGCCCCCTTTAGGTCCAGGGTACCCCCCTAACCCCCCCTAATAAAGTTTTAACCCCTTGATCACCCCCTGTCGCCAGTGTCACTAAGCGATCATTTTTCTGATCGCTGTATTAGTGTCACTGGTGACGCTAGTTAGGGAGGTAAATATTTAGGTTCGCTGTCAGCGTTTTATAGCGTCAGGGACCCCCATATACTATCTAATAAATGTTTTAACCCCTTGATTGCCCCCTAGTTAACCCTTTCACCACTGATCACCGTATAACCATTACAGGTGATGCTGGTTAGTTCGTTTATTTTTTATAGTGTCAGGGCACCCGCAGTTTATTACCGAATAAAGGTTTAGCCCCCTGATCGCCCGGCGGTGATATGCGTCGCCCCAGGCAGCGTCAGATTAGCGCCAGTACCGCTAACACCCACGCACGCAGCATACGCCTCCCTTAGTGGTATAGTATCTGAACGGATCAATATCTGATCCGATCAGATCTATACTAGCGTCCCCAGCAGTTGAGGGTTCCCAAAAATGCAATGTTAGCGGGATCAGCCCAGATACCTGCTAGCACCTGCGTTTTGCCCCTCCGCCCGGCCCAGCCCACCCAAGTGCAGTATCGATCAATCACTGTCACTTACAAAACACTAAACGCATAACTGCAGCGTTCGCAGAGTCAGGCCTGATACCTGCGATCACTAACAGTTTTTTTGGTAGCATTTTGGTGAACTGGCAAACACCAGCCAGGTTAGCGCCAGTACCGCTAACACCCACGCACGCACCATACACCTCCCTTAGTGGTATAGTATCTGAGCGGATCAATATCTGATCTGATCAGATCTGTACTAGCGTCCCCAGCAGTTTAGGGTTCCCAAAAACGCAGTGTTAGCGGGATCAGCCCAGATACCTGCTAGCACCTGCGTTTTGCCCCTCCGCCCGGCCCAGCCCACCCAAGTGCAGTATCGATCGATCACTGTCAAAACACTAAACGCATAACTGCAGCGTTCGCAGAGTCAGGCCTGATCCCTGCGATCGCTAACAGTTTTTTTGGTAGCGTTTTGGTGAACTGGCAAGCGCCAGCGGCCTAGTACACCCCGGTCGTAGTCAAACCAGCACTACAGTAACACTTGGTGACGTGGCGAGTCCCATAAGTGCAGTTCAAGCTGGTGAGGTGGCAAGCACAAGTAGTGTCAAGCTGCCACCAAGAAGAAGACAAACAGGCCCGTCGTGCCCATAGTGCCCTTCCTGCTGCATTCGCCAATCCTAATTGGGAACCCACCACTTCTGCAGCACCCGTACTTCCCCCATTCACATCCCCAACTAAATGCAGTCGGCTGCATGAGAGGCATTTTCTTTATGTCCTCCCGAGTACCCCTACCCAACGAACCGGCCAACCACGCCTCCTGTCACATGACCGCCTCCCGTCATGCACTGGGGTAGTGTCATGGAAGCTTCCTGATGAGATATAATAGCACATGTGTACAGAGAGCATTTGCTTATATACTGCGGATAACTATACGGAAATTGATTGGAGGTTATCACTTTGCCCCCTACTGTGTGGGAAAAGCCTGTGAGCCGAACACGAGAGTGTAAGGCAAAAGGAGCTGGTGAGTTTGCTCGCTGAAGGGGAGTGAAAGTCACGGTCACAGCGGTGTGGTGGAAGATATTATCACTGAAGATCATACTTTTGATATTATCACCATTATTCACTACGTTTTCACTTATTTTTGGACTTTATATGTTGAACATTTTTCTGATTTAAGATTATTGCACAGATGGGTCGCACTGTGTTTGTTCATTAGAAACACTTTTTGGTTTATTTAGTGCTGTTAACAAACAGCTATTATTTAGGTTTCACATTGAGTAATCATTGTAAATTTTTTTTCAGGTTGTTTTAGTTATTTGTAGCGCTGCTATTTGATTACACTATTGGTGAGTGCGAGTGTATAGTGTATCATTTATTTTTAATTCACATGAGTTTGCAATTTTAAGTGGCTGCTTAGAGTGAGGGGCTAATCCCATGAGCGCAGTGTTTGGCACAGAAAGGGGCGGATCATCTGTGTACCATATCAGCAATAAAAATAAACTGCGCTAAGTGTCCTTTATATTATCAATCATTAGTGACATAAACGTCTGAAGTGAATGTTAAATGGTATAGTCCAAATATCACTTTGGGCAAGAAAAAGCACTCCGGGTCATCCAAATGCTACAACATGCACAGAAATTATTCACAATCCAAAGATCACGACAATGAATTGCCCTTACCAGAACGCCAGATATAATAAGCGGATGGCTTAAACCCAGCCGGGGCCTTTAGGATAAGGACCGATCAGCTCTGTCAGAGTTCAGGCGTAGTTCCCTCAGTTCAACCCAAAAATGAGATAAACTGACCATAGTGTAATACATTCAACAAACCCTTTAATGAATAAAGTAGTACACTTACAAACCATTGAGAACGTCCGCTTGATGACGAAACGCGTCTGGGCACGCATGCAGTGACGTCACCACGTGAATGAGGAAGGAGGACGAGCTCCGCTTCGTGATTGTTATGCCGGCCGGCGTTTTTACACATTCTATGCGAAATTTGATCGTCCGTTTGTAAGTGTACTACTTTATTCATTAAAGGGTTTGTTGAATGTATTACACTATGGTCAGTTTATCTCATTTTTGGGTCGTATACTGTGGATAAGGATTTCATGATACAGCAATCAATCTCCCAGTGTGACATAGAGCCCAATGAATGCAAAGTATGAGAGTTGAACTGAGGGAACTACGCCTGAACTCTGACAGAGCTGATCGGTCCTTATCCTAAAGGCTGCGGCTGGGTTTAAGCCATCCGCTTATTATATCTGGCGTTCTGGTAAGGGCAATTCATTTTCGTGATCTTTGGATTGTGAATCATTTCTGTGCATGTTGTAGCATTTGGATGACCCGGAGTGCTTTTTCTTGCCCAAAGTGATATTTGGACTATACCATTGAACATTCACTTAAGACGTTTATTTCACTAATGATTGATAATATAAAGGACACTTAGCGCAGTTTATTTTTATTACAGTGAGTTTAATGTCTGCTATAGTCAAGTTAATGCAATCACTCCTAAAAAGAAGGATCATTGATCACTTAAAAACACACAATTTGCTGGACCCAAAACAGCACGGCTTTATTGAGGGTAAATCTTAACAAAATAATCTGATTTAAATTTTTGACTATATCACTAATGTTTTGGACCAGGGCAATGCTTTGGACATCTTGGTTTCAGCAAAGCATTTAATACAGTACCACATAATGCTATAAATGTGTATATAGGCTGTGCTGCCAAAAATGCAAATCAAAATGAAAAAATTGTTTGTCACGTGTAAAAATTAATAAATAAACATAAAAAATACAACTAATGTCCAATGTATCAATAAGTCCCATTAAAATAATAGTTGCTTAAAAAACAAAAAGGTAGGTGAACAGATGCCGGTGCCATTAGTAACAGATAAACACGTGACCACTTTCAGATGCTCCAGGTGACCCCACATGGATGTACACTCACCACAATGAATGGATCTTCTATTACTAAATTGGTTTTACTGCACTTTTTTTGATTGGACCCACTGTGTATCTCATCATCAACTTGACCATTCACATGTACCAGGAAGCGATTCCTTCCAATTTCATACACCGCAACTCAAAAAACAGTATCATGAAAAAGGTTCATTGTGCAAAGCAGCCGACTTTATTAAACCATGTAAAACCTTATAATTACACCACACTCACATGTATGTGTGGCTGTGGCGCAGCACCAGGTACATACAGCACTTTTTGTTAAGATGGCCACTGCCTCCCCAAAATCAGAAGCCACTTCAAAACAATAAGTGGATGCCCCCAAAACATTATTACCTATTACTAATTTTTATTAAAAAAATGTTTAGCTTTATTGTAACATAGGCTGTAACTGTGAATGTGTATCCATATTAATTGATTACATGGCGGCAGCATGGGTACATCCAGTGATGCACATTGGCTTGTTCACATCTGGTCCCCAAAGGGCAAAAATCTAGCTTCCAAAATGGTGAACAAAAGCTTCCTGATCACGTTGAACCATGGGCAAAACTTGTTCAGGCGGTGTTCCCTAGCCAATATATCACTTCCAGTCCTATCCCCGGAGAGCAAGTAGGTTTCTGGTCTCAGGGCGGTGGGGGCCAGTGGGAAAAGCAAACAGAAGTCTAGGATGCATCACTAGAGGGGTCACCAGCAGGAAGATGGAGGTCCTGATTCCCCTATATAGAGCTTTAGGTAGACCTCATTTAGATTACTGTTTCCAATACTGGAGACCCCACTTACAAAAAGATATTGATGAGATAGAAGGAGTCTAGAGATGGACAACAAAAATGGTGAAAGGTCTAAGGGATAAAACAGGAGAGATGTCAGAAACATTACTAGTTGCAGACTCTAGGCATACTAGATACACCAAAAAAATTTAATCATTGTACACATGATGTGTCTAGTATGTCCAGTCCTTCTGCCCTGCTACCAGGATCCCCCCTGTCCCAGTACATAGCAATTCAGCTCTGATTAATCACAGCTGCATTGCCGAGTACACAGAGAAGGTCCCGGCAGCAGGAGCTGTAAAAAGAAAGCAGTCTGGCAATATTTATTAGCAACATTGCTCAGCCGCGAAAAAAGAAAGCTTCAATGAAAGGTTGTTTCATTTTGTAACTTTCAGTTTTTTCCATCTACAGATCAAAGGGATGAACTTCTATCTGCAGATGAAGTCAGTTAACCTCTTGGCATCCGCGCTATAGCCGAATGATGGCCACAGCGCGGACCTGAATTTCCGGGAGGCCGTCATATGACGGCCTCCCCTGTGCACACGTCCCATCATCCCCCGGGCGGTGACGTCATAAGGGGCGGAGTCACCGGATGGCATCACCCGGTGACCACGCCCCATGCCTATATAAGTCGTTGCGCACCGTGCACACCGCATTACAGTGGGAGAGAGCGTTGTGTCAACATCGGAAGAAGAGAAGAGGGAAGAAGTCAATAGAGAAGACCAGGCCACTGCTAGCAAAAGAGTGGGCAAAAGAGCAGAAGATAGCAGAGGAGCCCGGCAGAAGAAACCGGAGAGCGTGAGAAGAACCGGAGAGTGCGGAGAAGAGGCCGGAGAGCGCGGAGAAGAAGGAAGAGACCCCCAAGGCCGGAAGAAGACCCCCGGAGCTACCTAATTAATTACTTTAAAAACCTGTCTAGTGTGTTTTTTTATTGACACTTTTTTCCTAGGTGAATGGGTAGGGGTACGATGTACCCCATACTCATTTACATAGGGTGGGGGATAGGGATATGGGGCCCCCTTATTAAAGGAGGCTCCCAGATTCCAATAAGCCCCCTGCCCGCAGACCCCGACAACCAACGGCCAGGGTTGTCGGAAAGTGGCCCTTGTCCTCATCAACATGGGGACAAGGTGCTTTGGGGTGGGGGGGCCGCAGGGCTCCCCCCTGCTCCAAAGCACCCACCCCCCATGTCCCCACCCCTTTTCCTGACCAAAATCTCCTGTCATGATCACGCCTCCCTTTTTGAACTCCATTAATTTCCCCATGACCTCATTCAATAAATACAATAAATGTTTGCTAAAGTATGATCCATTTCACAGAGTCTTCCCTTTAGGAATAGGTACCGACCTTCAGGGTTCATTATTCTTTCCTCTAGGGAGAACTGTACCCCTCTGGCCAGTCCAATGGCTACTCCCCTTGCCCTTCTTGCTGCAGAATCCCCATAATACCATGTTGGATAGTCTCTTGAATACATCTTTACATTTGGTGTATTATAGTCACAGGTGTGAAAAATATATATATATATATATAAAGGGGGGGTAAAACACCCTATATGATACTTACAGGGCATCTATGTGCAAATGGTACGGCATTGAGGGTCATGAATATACCCACATGGGGAACATCTCCTCAGGGAGCTGAGATGGTATGTTAAGCGACAGCTTGCCCAACAGGCAAGCCTCCAAGGGACAGTCTTGCATCAGGCTGTGTTGTGTGAGTAAGCATGTGTGATCACAAAAACTAAATTGGGGCTGTAGAAAGTAAATAGTATTATAAAAGTGAGTGGTGAGTATTGAATGAACTGAATAGGAAAATTAAGTGCAAGAAGGTGTGTGAAAATTAACCAAATAAAAAAAAAAAACACAGAGACATGCTCTGAAACATTAAGTGCATGTGTGAGAAGAAAAGCCAGAATGTGAACAAGACTCCCAGTGGGGGTATAAGTAACACCCAACACTCCCTGGGCTCCTCCCATATATAATCATGGATGGGAAACCAGCACCCATTGTTGCCTGGAAAAGTAAAGGGTGTGGTGAGTTTGAAGAGAAGGAAACACACCACAAAGGGGAAAAAAATAGAAAGGTGAAAAATCGCATGAAGGTCATGCAATTTTACAAAAAGGATAAGGGTGATAAAAAGCAGGGAAGTGTGCGAGAGGTAAAAGAGCACCCACAAAAGTGGACTAACAGGACCAGAAAGTGAAAAGTAGGATGCAGAAGAAATGATATGGAGGAAAGGTAGCCTACCAACCAAAAAGGGAGGTAGGCTGTGTAGGGTATCTAAGGGAAGAAGCAGAGGCCAAATGCTAGAACCATCCAAAGATGGCGCCTATAGGGGCGCTGCCGCAAAAGACCCATCAAGCCACACATATGCGAGTAAAGAGAAGGGGAGACGCCATCACCAATGCGGAAGAGCCACCTGGTGGTTTGGCACCAAACTGAGTCCAATAGCGCTTGTAGGTAGAATAATCTTTTGTTTATAGCGCAAAAAATAAAAAACGCAGAGGTGATCAAATACCACCAAAAGAAAGCTATATTTGTGGGGAAAAAATTATCAAAATGTCATATGGGTGCAATTGTCATTCAAAGTGTAACAGCACTGAAAGCTGAAAATTGGTCTGGGCAGGAAGGGGGTGAAAATGCCCTGTATTTAAGTGGTTAAATGAAAAACTTTTATTTTTATTTTATTTACTTATTATGCCACACAACATTTTATTTAATTTATTATGCCACACAACAACTGAACCTCTGCGTACTTCATTTAAAGTCCCGCCTCCCTGTTCTCTTTTGTATAAAATAATAGGGATGGAGACTGATGACAAGGTCATCTCCTCATATAAAGTCCCACAGACCCCTCTCTTTTAGAAACTCAATTTAGGGATGGAAGTACACATGTTGGGCTGCCTAATGTAACCATCATGTTCCTGCTTTGTAATGATTTCATCCTGTATTTTTTATTTTTCTTTTATGATAATTAAAAATATTTATTTATATATACCAAAAACATTTTTTTTTAATCCCCCTTTCCCCTATAGAATCCTTCAGGGTTGTGTGTGCTTTGGGGGCGGTCTTGATGTGGTCTATGCTGTCCCTGTCTTGGTTTCCCTCTGGTCTAGGAGCTGCGACGCGCACCACGCGCTTTCCCTCCCCCTGTTTTCTTGCGGGGGTGGATGCACGCGTACTGCGTGTCAATGTCACACTCTCTACGCCGGGCAGCACCAGTTTCTGTGGCGCTGCATTTGCCAGCGATTATTCTACCTACGAGCGCTATGGTACTCGGTTTGGAGCCAAGCCACCAGATGGCTCTTCCGCATTGGTGATGGCATCTCCCCTTCCCCTTGCTTGCATATGTATGACGCTGATGGGTCTTTTGTCTTTTGCGGCGGTGCCCCTATAGGCGCCATCTTTGGATGGTTCTAGCATTTGGCTTCTGCTTCTTGCCTTAGGCACCATACACAGCCTACCTCCCTTTTTGGTTGGTAGGCTACCTTTCCCCCATATAATTTCTTCTGTATCCTACTTTTCACTTTCTGGTCCTGTTAATCCACTTTTGTGGGTGCTCTTTTACCTCTCTCACACTTCCCTGCTTTTTATCATCCTTCTCCCGTTTCGTGAAATTGCATGACCTTAATGCGATTTTTCACCTTTCTATTTTTTCCCCCTTTGTGGTGTGTTTCCTTCTCTTCAAACTCACCACACCCTTTACTTTTCCAGGCAACAATGGGTGCTGGTTTCCTATCCATTATTATATATGGGAGAAGCCCAGGGAGTGTTGGGTGTTATTTATACCCCCTCTGGGAGTCTTGTTCACATTCTGGCTTTTCTTCTCACACATGCACTTCACGTTTCAGAGCATGCATCTGTACAATATCACCAGGTAACTATTTCTGATTTCCTCTCCATTTGCACATGGATGCCTTGTAAGTATCATATAGGGTGTTTCATCCCCCATTTTTTTCACACCTGTGACTATAATAGACCAACTAGAAAAGCACAATATAACATTAGAGATCTTGCACGTGTACATGCTTGCTCCTGATGAGTGACATCAAGTCACGAAACGCGTTGACCTAACAGATGTTGTGTTCAAATCGTATACTTCATCTTACCACGTCATTGTGGATTCTGTTCATGCATTATGTAATTGACTATATTCTAATCATGTGCTATCCAATTTTGGGCTTTTCTATATGTATCATGCGCCATCCATTTTTTGGATTATTTTTGTATTATGTATTGCTGTATGAAATAAAGTTTTTCATTTAATATCTTACTCCATGCAGGTATTTAATTATATGTGTAGTATGTCAATTCTCTATCGAATAGGAATTATGAGACAAATGTCCTGCTCCTTTACATAAATTATAGATATGTCAATTATTATGCCACACGGAGGGGGGTGTGGTGACGCAATGGCAAAGTGCGAGTGTGAGCGAAGACGCCAGCTGGAGCTCTGCTCAGACGACTACTACATAGCTATTATACTACCGGCTCAGCTTGCTTAATTAGCTTGTTCAAACAAGTCTGTATAGCCCGTTGTCCAGCCTGTGCAGCCGGATTACCTGCTTCTATCCTGTGCAGTCCGATTACCTGCCTCTATCCTCGGTGAGGGAGATGCCAAGAGGATCAAGACGTGCAGCAAAGGAATGTGCAGCAAAGGAACCCTCCGGCAGTGGACCAGTCACTCGCAGTGCGCTCCTTACAGGTTACTATTCTGTATGTGTTTCTACATTCCTGGACCAGCTGGAGCGGCCAGAGGACAACACGAGGACGGCGTTGGACTTCCAGAACGGGGGCTTGCGAGACTTGCAGGATCCCCCTCCTCCTCCTCCTCCCCCTCCTCTTTCTCCTCCTGACCTCCCTGCTATTGCAGATAAGAATCTCAGCCAGGACGCTCTAACAGTACATTCAGGTAAGCCTACAGGAGACATTGATATGGCAGTCCAACCAGCAATAGCAGAGGTATCAGAGATACCAGAGTTAATGAACACACAGACTTTACTGACGGATGCCCCACAGACATTAGTAATAGGGATGAGCTGAACACCCCCGGTTCGGTTCGCACCAGAACTTACGAACAGACCAAAACTTTGCACGAACATTAGAACCCCATTGAAGTCTATGGGACTCGAACATTCAAAATCAAAAGTGCTAATTTTAAAGGCTAATTTTCATGGTATTGTCCTAAAAAGGGTTTGGGGACCCGGGTCCTGCCACAGGGGACATGTATAAATGCAAAAAAAGTTTTAAAAACGGCCGTTTTTTTCGGGAGCGGTGATTTTAATAATGCTTAAAGTCAAACAATAAAAGTGTAATATTCCTTTAAATTTCGTACCTGGGGGGTGTCTAAAGTATGCCTATAAATGGGCGTATGTTTCCCATGTTTAGAACAGTCTGACAGCAAAATGACATTAATTAATGACAAGTAATTTAAAACTACTCGCGGCTATTAATGAATTGCCGGTCCGACAATACACATAAAAGTTCAATAATAAAAACGGCATGGGAATTCCCCACAGGGGAACCCCGAACCAAAATTTAAAAAAAACTGGCGTGGGGGTCCCCCTAAATTTCATACCAGGCCCTTCAGGTCTGGTAGGGATATTAAGGGGAACCCCACGCCAAAATTGAAAAAAAAATGACGTAGGGGTCCCCCTCAAAATTCATACCAGACCCTTCAGGTCTGGTATGGTTTTTAAGAGGAACCCCGTGCCAAAATTAAAAAAAAAATTGGTGTGGAGGAGGGATCCCCCTCCTCCTCTTCCCCCCCAAAAATCCATACCAGACCCTTATCCGAGCACGCAACCTGGCAATGTCAGCGGGGGCGGGGTCACCCACCCCTCTGACGTCACAGAGAATGCCACAGGGAAGTCCCCGTCAAGTCTCCGTGCTTCAGAGGGAGGCGGGTCACTGGGTGGCCCCGCCCTCCGCTATTTAAGAACCGTCAGGAGAGGAGAAGCGTCACACAGCGGGAGCCTCACTCCATGCCATAATGGATGCGGAACAGCCCAAAAAGAAGATGAAGACAAGAGGATGAAGAGAAAAAGATGAAGAGGGAAGCGTCACACAGCGGGAGCCTTCCATCCAATCATGGATGTGGAGCGGCCCGAAAAGAAGATGAAGATAAGAAGATAAAGAGAAGAAGATGCCGCGGAGGGAGATGCCGGACGAGAACACCGGAGAAAGAAGCAGAGGATCGGAGGAAGAAGAAGATGGAGGAAGAAATCGAAGATAGAAGAAAGAAGATAAACAAAAGGGGGGGTTTTCCGGCGCTCCGCAACATGTGATGTCTAAGGTAAATAGTACAATGGTAGCTATAATAGCACATTAAATTAAGGCAGGTAAATTCTAGAATGAGGAGGCAGCCATCCTCAGAGGGTGTCCATTACCTCTGTTGATAATCAATGTTGAAAAAAGGAGGGGTGTGGAGGCGCCAACTGTGGTAGCTTGTTAATGCAAAAATAAAAGTTAGTGTAACAATTGAGGGTAGGGACTGATGTGAGTGTGCGATGTACAGGGTTAGGGACAAGGGTCAGGGTTGTAGACACACACTCACTCAGGTTGAACTGGATGGACTGGTGTCTTTATTCAACCTTACTAACTATGTAACTATGTAATTACACTTACTGGTTCGCAGGGTGGAGGTGTTTCTTTGAGATGGAAAAGTGTCCTGGGATGTGCTGTTATCTTGTTTCCGGCTCAGATTTCATTCCTTCAGGCGTCTGGGTGTGGAGTCTGTACACAGGCTGAACTGCTGCATCCAGTGCATGGAAAGCTCCACGCTGACCACTCTGGAGTGCAGAAGAGGAAATGATGTCACTGATGCACGGCAAACGTCCAGGCTGGTGTTGGGGATAATGCAGGGATAGTACAGGCTACGCGCTCGGGGCTCACAGCTCCTTCTACTGGCCTTTTTTTCGGCCACTTTTTTTTGCATTGATACATGTCCCCTGGGGCAGGACCCGGGTCCCCAAACACTTTTTATGACAATACCATGCATATAAGCCTTTAAAATGAGCACTTTTGATTTCTCCCATAGACTTTTAAAGGGTGTTCCGCGGCTTCCGAATTTGCCGCGAACACCCCAAATTGTTCGCTGTTCGGCGAACTGGCGAACAGCCGATGTTCGTCTCGAACTCGAAGCTCATCCCTAATTAGTAACTAAATCTGTACAGTCCGCTATACATCCTGCACATATACATCCTTCATTATATCATGCCTCTGGGCTCTCAGTCTTGCTAGCCGACCCTGACACCACGTCATTCCTATCCTCATTATCCACCAAGGCAGACATGGACCATATGACCACAGCCTTAAAAAACGGTGCTCAGAGAGGAGTTTAAGGAAGTTAAGGACTCATTAGTTAAGCACTCTATCATCAAGGGTGGACAGCATTGAACAAACTCAGATTACAAATGATCAAAAGATAGCTATCCTAGAGGCTAAGCTAACATTTCCATCACAGCATCTGTATGTTCTGCGACTCCAGCAGGATAATCTAGAAAACAGGAGCAGGCAGAATAATTTAACCCTACGGGGTATACCTGAAGCCACGACAGCTAAAGAGCTACATCCTACCATTATAGCTATATTAAATAAGATCCTGGCCAGGGACCTGACAGGGGACCTGGGGTTGGACAGGGTCCATCACATACAGGGGTTAACTCCCCTGCCTGATGGTAGACCTAGAGCCATTCCTTCTCTGAGCTGGCCACTCAGCTGTCGGCTAATTGCCAGCTCCCATCTCTCTCCACAGTTACCCAGCTGTTGTTGATTCTGCTCATCAGTCCTGCCTACTTAAAGTCGTCCAGCTCACTTGATCTCTACCTTCTTCTTTGTCAACATCACAGAGACTTTCTCCTGCGTTCCTGTTGAAGACTTGCTCGGCTGACGTTCCTTCTGGCTCCTGAGCCTGCTTGCTGTACTACTAGGTTTATCTCTGGCTCTGAAATTTGCTTGGCTGACTACCCGTTCCTACTTAAAGTCGTCCAGCTCACTTGATCTCTACCTTCTTCTTTGTCAACATCACAGAGACTTTCTCCTGCGTTCCTGTTGAAGACTTGCTCGGCTGACATTCCTTCTGGCTCCAGAGCCTGCTTGCTGTACTACTAGGTTTATCTCTGGCTCTGAAATTTGCTTGGCTGACTACCCGATCCGGTTATTAAACTCTGACTTGTTTTGACTATGCTTACTCTGTTTACCTTATTATTATTATTATTAAACAAGTGTGATTTAACTTTACTTCTGTCTCGGTCTGATTCATGGTTCCTGATAACTGGACTGCTATAGAATTTAACTCCAACTTTCCTGTAACTTAGCTTATATCGCCACTATTTCGCTACTTTGAAAAAACAGAAAAGACTTCTTCTTAAATAGAACAAGCAATTAAAAAAGAGAAAAAGAGCTCTAAGCTAAATTAGTTATGCTAACCTAAGTCTAAGGTTGGGAGAAGACCTATTATAGAATTATGTAATCTACTTTTTTTGGGGGGGGGGGGGTGGGATTGGGGAGCGTTTTTTTTTTTTTTTTGGGGATGAACTGGATATACTGGACTTACTAGATGGTTGAGTGTGAGAGTTAATAAGGCAATAAGGATAGAAATTGGTTATATGATATACATGACATGCGATATAAATGTATAAAGAAAAAAATAGGCATATAATGTAGGATAAGGGTTAAGTCCAGTCCAGTTTTTTATATTTAATTTTTTTTTTCTTTCATGCAGACTGGGATATATATATATATATATATATATATATATATATATATATATATATATATATATATACAGTATATATATATATATATACAGTGGGGCAAAAAAGTATTTAGTCAGCCACCAATTGTGCAAGTTCTCCCACTTAAAAATATGAGAGAGGCCTGTAATTGTCATCATAAGTATACCTCAACTATGAGAGACAAAATGTGGAAACAAATCCAGACAATCACATTGTCTGTTTTTTGAAAGAATTTATTTGCAAATTATGGTGGAAAATAAGTATTTGGTCACCTACAAACAAGCAAGATTTCTGGCTCTCACGGACCTGTATCTTCTTCTTTAAGAGGCTCCTCTGTCCTCCACTCATTACCTGTATTAATGGCACCTGTTTGAACTTGTTATCAGTATAAAAGACACCTGTCCACAACCTCAAACAGTCACACTCCAAACTCCACTATGGTGAAGACAAAAGAGCTGTCAAAGGACACCAGAAACCAAATTGTAGACCTGCACCAGGCTGGGAAGACCGAATCTGTAATAGACAAGCAGCTTGGTGTGAAGAAATCAACTGTGGGAGCAATAATTAGAAAATGGAAGACGTACAAGACCACTGATAATCTCCTTCGATCTGGGGCTCCACGCAAGATCTGACCCCGTGGGGTCAAAATGATCACAAGAATGGTGTGCAAAAATCCCTGAACCACACGGGGGGGGGGGGGACCTAGTGAATGACCTGCAAAGAGCCGGGACCAACATAACAAAGGCTACCATCAGTAACACACTACGCCGCCAGGGACTCAGATCCTGCAGTGCCAGACGTGTCCCCCTGCTTAAGCCAGTACATGTCCGAGCCCCTCTGAGGTTTGCTAGAGAGCACTTGGATGATCCAGAAGAGGATTGGGAGAATGTCATATGGTCAGAGGAAACCAAAGTAGAACTGTTTGGTAGAAACACAACTCGTCGTGTTTGGAGGAGAGAGAATGGTGAGTTGCAACCAAAGAACACCATACATACTGTGAAGCATGGGGGTGGCAACATCATGCTTTTTGGCTGTTTCTCTGCAAAGGAAACAGGACGACTGATCCGTGTACATGAAAGAATGAATGGGGCCATGTATCGTGAGATTTTGAGTGCAAACCTCCTCCCATCAGCAAGGGCATTGAAGATGAAGCGTGGCTGGGTCTTTGAGCATGACAATGATCCCAAACACACTGCCCGGGCAACAAAGGAGTGGCTTCGTAAGAAGCATTTCAAGGTCCTGAAGTGGCCTAGCCAGTCTCCAGTACTCAACCCCATAGAAAACCTTTGGAGGGAGTTGAAAGTCCATGTTGCCCAGCGACAGCCCCAAAACATCACTGCTCTGGAGGAGATCTTGATGGAGGAATGGGCCAACATACCAGCAACAGTGTGTGACAACCTTGTGAAGACTTACAGAAATTGTTTGACCTCTGTCATTGCCAACAAAGAATATATAACAAAGTACTGAGATGAACTTTTGATATTGACAACATACTTATTTTCCACCATAATTTGTAAATAAATTCTTTCCAAATCAGACAATGTGATTGTCTGGATTTGTTTCCACATTTTGTATCTCATAGTTGAGGTATACCTATGATGACAATTACCGGCCTCTCTCATCTTTTTAAGTGGGAGAACTTGCACAATTGGTGGCTGACTAAATACTTTTTTTCCCCACTGTATATATCTCAGCTCATATATATATATATATATATATATATATGTGTGTATATATGTGTATGTATGTGTAGGTATACAGGAACAGCGGAAGATCCTGGTCTGAGTTTGAGATTGTGTATATAAGTCACTAGGGGTATGTAGCGAACCATGCAGTTTTGGTAGCCTGGAGCCGAAAGATGGATCCGTGTCAAGCTAATACTTCCACTGAGGTCAGTGGAAACTAAGCTATCGTGAGTTATAGCAACCTTAGCCTATTGGTAGCTGAGGGTAAGCTATGACTGGAGACCCTGGGGTTGTCTTTCTTGGGCTCCAGGTTGCTGGATAATTCTGGTAGGTTATATATACATATTCATACATGTGTTAATATGAGTTATATGAGCTATATTTAGATGTATTTTGATGTATTCATGAATAGGGGTCCCCCCCCTCTTTTTTTTTCTTCCTATTTTCTCCTCCTATTGTATAAATAAGAGATATTAGGGTAGCTTAACCTTCGGTCTCTGTTGGATATGATGCTATATGTTTAAATACTTCAGCATTTCTGCTATTTAGAATAGAGGATCGATACTTGGATATGCGATATGGTCTGGGCGACTCCTCCCCTGGTGTTGCGTCTCCACTTTCCCCTACATAGGTTTTGCCTTCTGGTGCTCTCCCTTCCTGGACTTATCTAGGAGGGGATCGCAGGGGACCACAGGTTCAATAGAGAGCCACTTTAGTTAATTGCTGCATTTTTTTTTTTTGTTTCTTTTTTCTTTTTTTTTCTTTGTTCCCTCTCTGCTGGTGCACAGGTTCCTGATCTTAGATCCCACTATGACCAATATACGCTGTTTATTAGACATGTGCACAACCAAAAAAATTTGTTTATTTTCGTTTTCGTTTCATTAGTTTATTATTTTTTTCGTTTTTCGGGTCATTCGTTATGATCGCGATTCGTAAATTCGTTCATTCGTAAATTCGTAAATGCGTTCATTCGTTCATTCGTAATTCGAACATTCGTTCATTCGTACATTCGTTCATTCGTACATTCATACATTTTTACATTTGTACATTCGTAAATTCATAACATTCGTAAAATCGTACATTTGTAAATTAGAAAATTCGGAAATTTGTAAATTCGAAGTTTGAAAATCCAAAAACCCGAAAATTCAAAAATCTGAAATAGTAACTAACTATTAAATTATAAGTATTGTATTTTCCTTTCAAACTTGACTGTCAGTGAACGTAACAAATACAAATTTAACCGAAGTTACGAATTATCCAAAACGAATGCTGCATCTAAACAAATGGAACGGAACAAATTAATAATCAATAATAATAATAAAACGTTGTTATTATTATTATTGTTATTTATTATTATTAATTCATTACGTTCCATTCCGTTATTTCGGATCATTCATAACTTCGGATAAATTTGTACGTGTTACGTTCACTAACAGCCAAATTTAAAAGGAAATTACAATACCTATAAATTAAAAGTTACTAGTAATTACTAATAGTTAAGTTATTATTAGTTTTATTAGAAAGTGGTTGGGAGTATGTATCCCGTGGGACTTTAAATGAAAGCATGACCTGATGTGGTCATGCGTTTCCATCCCTGTACTAGTCTAAGAGAAAAGGGTGGGATTTTAAATGAATAGCGTGAATGCTCAGAGATAAAAATCGATGAACAACTAGGAAAATTGTATTCAATTCATAACAGTATAACATGCATAAATATAAATCAATCATAAATGGAAAGAAATATTGGCAATAATAGCAGCAATTATACATGATTGTATGAATACAGAAATTCTCCATGGTACACCAATTCGATATTATTACACAACCGTATATTCAAGAGTATACACCCAAGGCCTCCAAAGGTTCCAAATAAAAATTAGAAATGCATGACGCTGGTAAAAAACGCGACAATGGTAGCTCTACGCGTTTCGTGGCTGTTGTGCCACTCGTCAGGAGCAAGCGCGTATCTTATCTAGGATAAAAAATATAAAAAAATGGTCTGGTAAATATATACATGAAACAGAGGTGGGGTAATGAAAAAGCCCCACACAAAATACATGCTTACGCATTCTGGTTTGTAGGGTGGTGGCAGAGAGCCATACACCGCCCGGCCATCGGAGACGCCACCCCCCGGGAGCTGAGGCGGATGGATCGACGGGGGCAGCCCACAGGGCGCCATCCAGGGCAGGCACGGTCCCCCCGAGGCACAACCTGGAGTGAAAAGTGAAAGTTAGAGAAGAAGTTGCAAACTGCCAAGAAATAGAGAAGGTGAAAGTGAGATTGCAAGGGTGATACAGCCCCAAAAAAAGGAAAGAAAAAGTTGAGCCCGTGAGGGGGTTGAAAGAGAATCTGGATAAAAACACCTGAGAAATGCTGGGGATGGAAAAGGGAAAAGACCAAGTACCCTGAGGTGAAGATATGGACAAAGTGAGAATGGACAAAGCATAAGAGGACATGATAGAAATGAGGATACCTGGCGTGCAGAGTGGAGCAGTGTGAGGGGAAGAAAGCAGTAACCCCCAAACGGACGTGACATCTAGTGAAGTGAAAGCCTCGAGAGCCAGCACCGCCGAGGCTACGCCCATATAGGCGCTACCACGGGGACCGCCCACCAACGTCACGCCGCAAAATCAAGAGAGGGGCGGGCGGCAACGTCGATCGGGTACTGAACACCCGACCCACCGACGTCACCGCCCCATCCCCATGACATGCGGGATGAACACCATCCAATCAGGCGTGTGAGCGTCCTTGAGGACGCGCACGTCCGATGGGGAGTGCGTGACGCTGACGTGCAGTGGCGGCCGATCCACCCCCCCCAGAGGGGGGAGGGGCCGACAGGCACGTCACAGCTCCCGGAAGGGGGAAATCCAACACAGCCGGTGGTGCATTGGGCCAAAGGAGCCACCACCAAAAAACAAACCATGGACATGGCTGGTATCTAATATTGCAAATAAATATAATCCAAAATTAAGATAGCAAATCAAATAATAGGATCAAGCAATTAACTGAGAGGAGGCTTAAAATGGAAAAATGTGTATGTACAACATCACAGATGTGAAAAACACATTGTGATGAGGTTAAATATCAGAGCATTTGTTTCACGCATATTCCATCCCTATACATTTTTATTAGAAAGTGGTTGGGAGTATGTATCCCGTGGGACTTTAAATGAAAGCATGACCTGATGTGGTCATGCGTTTCCATCCCTGTACTAGTCTAAGAGAAAAGGGTGGGACTTTAAATGAATAGCGTGAATGCTCAGAGATAAAAATCGATGAACAACTAGGAAAATTTTATTCAATTCATAACAGTATAACATGCATAAATATAAATCAATCATAAATGGAAAGAAATATTGGCAATAATAGCAGCAATTATACATGATTGTATGAATACAGAAATTCTCCATGGTACACCAATTAGATATTATTACACAACCGTATATTCAAGAGTATACACCCAAGGCCTCCAAAGGTTCCAAATAAAAATTAGAAATGCATGACGCTGGTAAAAAATGCGACAATGGTAGCTCTACGCGTTTCGTGGCTGTTGTGCCACTCGTCAGGAGCAAGCGCGTATCTTATCTAGGATAAAAAATATTAAAAAAATGGTCTGGTAAATATATACATGAAACAGAGGTGGGGTAATGAAAAAGCCCCACACAAAGTACATGCTTACGCATTCTGGTTTGTAGGGTGGTGGCAGAGAGCCATACACCGCCCGGCCATCGGAGACGCCACCCCCTGGGAGCTGAGGCGGATGGATCGACGGGGGCAGCCCACAGGGCGCCATCCAGGGCAGGCACGGTCCCCCCGAGGCACAACCTGGAGTGAAAAGTGAAAGTTAGAGAAGAAGTTGCAAACTGCCAAGAAATAGAGAAGGTGAAAGTGAGATTGCAAGGGTGATACAGCCCCAAAAAAAGGAAAGAAAAAGTTGAGTCCATCCGCCTCAGCTCCCGGGGGGTTGGCGTCTCCGATGGCCGGGCGGTGTATGGCTCTCTGCCACCACCCTACAAACCAGAATGCGTAAGCATGTACTTTGTGTGGGGCTTTTTCATTACCCCACCTCTGTTTCATGTATATATTTACCAGACCATTTTTTTATATTTTTTATCCTAGATAAGATACGCGCTTGCTCCTGACGAGTGGCACAACAGCCACGAAACGCGTAGAGCTACCATTGTCGCGTTTTTTACCAGCGTCATGCATTTCTAATTTTTATTTGGAACCTTTGGAGGCCTTGGGTGTATACTCTTGAATATACGGTTATGTAATAATATCTAATTGGTGTACCATGGAGAATTTCTGTATTCATACAATCATGTATAATTGCTGCTATTATTGCCAATATTTCTTTCCATTTATGATTGATTTATATTTATGCATGTTATACTGTTATGAATTGAATAAAATTTTCCTAGTTGTTCATCGATTTTTATCTCTGAGCATTCACGCTATTCATTTAAAGTCCCACCCTTTTCTCTTAGACTAGTACAGGGATGGAAACGCATGACCACATCAGGTCATGCTTTCATTTAAAGTCCCATGGGATACATACTCCCAACCACTTTCTAATAAAAATGTATAGGGATGGAATATGCGTGAAACAAATGCTCTGATATTTAACCTCATCACAATGTGTTTTTCACATCTGTGATGTTGTACATACACATTTTTCCATTTTAAGCCTCCTCTCAGTTAATTGCTTGATCCTATTATTTGATTTGCTATCTTAATTTTGGATTATATTTATTTGCAATATTAGATACCAGCCATGTCCATGGTTTGTTTTTTGGTGGTGGCTCCTTTGGCCCAATGCACCACCGGCTGTGTTGGATTTCCCCCTTCCGGGAGCTGTGACGTGCCTGTCGGCCCCTCCCCCTCCCCCTCTGGGGGGGGTGGATCGGCCGCCACTGCACGTCAGCGTCACGCACTCCCCATCGGACGTGCGCGTCCTCAAGGACGCTCACACGCCTGATTGGATGGTGTTCATCCCGCATGTCATGGGGATGGGGCGGTGACGTCGGCGGGTCGGGTGTTCAGTACCCGATCGACGTTGCCGCCCGCCCCTCTCTTGATTTTGCGGCGTGACGTTGGTGGGCGGTCCCCGTGGTAGCGCCTATATGGGCGTAGCCTCGGCGGTGCTGGCTCTCGAGGCTTTCACTTCACTAGATGTCACGTCCGTTTGGGGGTTACTGCTTTCTTCCCCTCACACTGCTCCACTCTGCACGCCAGGTATCCTCATTTCTGTCATGTCCTCTTATGCTTTGTCCATTCTCACTTTGTCCATATCTTCACCTCAGGGTACTTGGTCTTTTCCCTTTTCCATCCCCAGCATTTCTCAGGTGTTTTTATCCAGATTCTCTTTCAACCCCCTCACGGGCTCAACTTTTTCTTTCCTTTTTTTGGGGCTGTATCACCCTTGCAATCTCACTTTCACCTTCTCTATTTCTTGGCAGTTTGCAACTTCTTCTCTAACTTTCACTTTTCACTCCAGGTTGATGCCTTGGGGGGACCGTGCCTGCCCTGGATGGCGCCCTGTGGGCTGCCCCCGTTGATCCATCCGCCTCAGCTCCCGGGGGGTGGCGTCTCCGATGGCCGGGCGGTGTATGGCTCTCTGCCACCACCCTACAAACCAGAATGCGTAAGCATGTACTTTGTGTGGGGCTTTTTCATTTCCCCACCTCTGTTTCATGTATATATTTACCAGACCATTTTTTTAGATTTTTTTTCCTAGATAAGATACGCGCTTGCTCCTGACGAGTGGCACAACAGCCACGAAACGCGTAGAGCTACCATTGTCGCATTTTTTACCAGCGTCATGCATTTCTAATTTTTATTTGGAACCTTTGGAGGCCTTGGGTGTATACTCTTGAATATACGGTTGTGTAATAATATCTAATTGGTGTACCATGGAGAATTTCTGTATTCATACAATCATGTATAATTGCTGCTATTATTGCCAATATTTCTTTTCATTTATGATTGATTTATATTTATGCATGTTATACTGTTATGAATTGAATAAAATTTTCCTAGTTGTTCATCGATTTTTATCTCTGAGCATTCACGCTATTCATTTAACCACTTGAGCCCCGGACCATTATGCTGCCTAAGGACCAGAGGTCTTTTTCCAATTTGGCACTGCGTCGCTTTAACTGCTAATTGCGCGGTCATGCAATGCTGTACCCAAACGAAATTTGCGTCCTTTTCTTCCCACAAATAGAGCTTTCTTTTGATGGTATTTGATCACCTCTGCGGTTTTTATTTTTTGCGCTATAAACGGAAAAAGACCGAAAATTTTGAAAAAAAATGATATTTTCTAATTTTTGTTATAAAAAAAATCCAATAAACTAAATTTTAGTCATACATTTAGGCCAAAATGTATTCGGCCACATGTCTTTGGTAAAAAAAAATGTCAATAAGCGTATATTTATTGGTTTGCGCAAAAGTTATAGCGTCTACAAACTAGGGTACATTTTCTGGAATTTACACAGCTTTTAGTTTATGACTGCCTATGTCATTTCTTGAGGTGCTAAAATGGCAGGGCAGTACAAAACCCCCCCAAATGACCCCATTTTGGAAAGTAGACACCCCAAGGAAATTGCTGAGAGGCATGTTGAACCCATTGAATATTTATTTTTTTTGTCCCAAGTGATTGAAAAATGACAAAAAAAAAAAAAAAAAAAATATTTACAAAAAGTCGTCACTAAATGATATATTGCTCACACAGGCCATGGGCCTATGTGGAATTGCACCCCAAAATACATTTAGCTGCTTCTCCTGAGTATGGGGATACCACATGTGTGGGACTTTTTGGGAGCCTAGCCGCGTACGGGGCCCCGAAAACCAATCACCGCCTTCAGGATTTCTAAGGGTGTAAATTTTTGCTTTCACTCTTCACTGCCTATCACAGTTTCGGAGGCCATGGAATGCCCAGGTGGCACAAAACCCCCCAAAATGACCCCATTTTGGAAAGTAGACACCCCAAGCTATTTGCTGAGAGGCATATTGAGTCCATGGAATATTTTATATTTTGACACAAGTTGCGGGAAAGTGACACTTTTTATTTTTATTTTTTTTTTTTTTCATAAAGTTGTCACTAAATGATATATTGCTCACACAGGCCATGGGCATATGTGGAATTGCACCCCAAAATACATTTAGCTGCTTCTCCTGAGTATGGGGATACCACATGTGTGGGACTTTTTGGGAGCCTAGCCGCGTACTGGACCCCGAAAACCAATCACTGCCTTCAGGATTTCTAAGGGTGAAAATTTTTGATTTCACTCTTTACTGCCTATCACAGTTTCGGAGGCCATGGAATGCCCAGGTGGCACAAAACCCCCCCAAATGACCCCATTTTGGAAAGTAGACACCCCAAGCTATTTGCTGAAAGGCATGGTGAGTATTTTGCAGCTCTCATTTGTTTTTGAAAATGAAGAAAGACAAGAAAAAACATTTTTTTTTTTCTTTTTTCAATTTTCAAAACTTTGTGACAAAAAGTGAGGTCTGCAAAATACTCACTATACCTCTCAGCAAATAGCTTGGGGTGTCTACTTTCCAAAATGGGGTCATTTGGGGGGGTTTTGTGCCACCTGGGCATTCCATGGCCTCCGAAACTGTGATAGGCAGTGAAGAGTAAAATCAAAAATTCACGCCCTTAGAAAGCCTGAAGGCGGTGCTTGGTTTTCGGGGTCCCGTACGCGGCTAGGCTCCCAAAAAGTCTCACACATGTGGTATCCCCGTACTCAGGAGAAGCAGCAGAATGTATTTTGGGGTGTAATTTCACATATTTCCATGGCATGTTTGAGCAATATATCATTTAGTGACAACTTTGTGCAAAAAAAAAAAAAAAAAAATTTGTCTCTTTCCCGCAACTTGTGTCGCAGTATAAAATATTCCATGGACTCGACATGCCTCTCAGCAAATAGCTTGGGGTGTCTACTTTCCAAAATGGGGTCATTTGGGGGGGTTTTGAACTGTCCTGGCATTTTATGCACAACATTTAGAAGCTTATGTCACACATCACCCACTCTTCTAACCACTTGAAGACAAAGCCCTTTCTGACACTTATTGTTTACATGAAAAAGTTTTTTTTTTTTGCAAAAAAATTACTTTGAACCCCCAAACATTATATATTTTTTTAAAGCAAATGCCCTACAGATTAAAATGGTGGGTGTTTCATTTTTTTTTTTCACACAGTAATTGCGCAGCGATTTTTCAAACACATTTTTTGGGGAAAAAACACACTTTTTTTAATTTTAATGCACTAAAACACGCTATATTGCCCAAATGTTTGATGAAATAAAAAAGATGATCTTAGGCCAAGTACATGGATACCAAACATGACATGCTTTAAAATTGCGCACAAACGTGCAGTGGCAACAAAATAAATACATGTTTAAAAGCCTTCAAAAGCCTTTACAGGTTACCACTTTAGATTTACAGAGGAGGTCTACTGGAAAAATTACTGCACTTGATCTGGCCTTCGCGGTGATACCTCACATGCATGGTGCAATTGCTGTTTACGTTTGACGACAGACCGCCGCTTGCGTTCGCCTTAGCGCGAGAGCAGGGGGCGACAGGGGTGTTTTTTTTTTTTTTTTTTTTCTTTATTATTTTTTTGCTTTTTTAATCTTACTTTTAAACTGTTCCTTTCATATTTTTTTTTTTAATCATTTTTATTGTTATCTCGGGGAATGTAAATATCCCCTATGATAGCAATAGGTAGTGACAGGTACTCTTTTTTGAAAAAATTGTGGTCTATTAGACCCTAGATCTCTCCTCTGCCCTCAAAGCATCTGACCACACCAAGATCGGTGTGATAAAATGCTTCCCCAATTTCCCAATGGCGCTATTTACATCCGGCGAAATCTAAGTCATGAAATACTCGTAGCTTCCGGTTTCTTAGGCCATAGAGATGTTTGGAGCCACTCTGGTCTCTGATCAGCTCTATGGTCAGCTGGCTGAATCACCGGCTGCGTTCTCAGGTTCCCTGTTGAGACAGGAGAGCCAGAGAAAAACACGGAAGACGGTGGGGGGGGGGGCATTCCCTCCCACGGCTTGTAAAAGCAGTCTAGAGGCTAATTAGCCGCTAGGATTGCTTTTACATGAAAGCCGACCGCTGGCTGAAAAGAATGATACCAAGATGATACCTAAACCTGCAGGCATCATTCTGGTATAACCACTCAAAGTCGTGAATGGCGTACCTGAAGACAAAAAAATGGTTAACAATGGTTAACAATAAAGCACAGTAAAGTGTAAATAATTACACACCTGAAAAACAAACATGATAAAACATAATAACAATAACAATAACAATAACAATAACAATAAAACATTGCAGAATAGAATACAGTAAAAAAGAGCAGAACAATAGAGAGAGAGAATAGAGAGAGAGAGAACAATAAAACAACAACTATTTTTTTTTATTTCTTATTTTTTTTTTTTTTACACTTTTTTTGTAACTAACTTTTATAACGGTAACCGGTTCCAGGTTCGGGTCTCTCAAAATGCGATGGCATCTTGGGAGACCCTGTGAAAGTGTGCCTAGTCTGTGCAATGCTGTACCCTACGCTAATACTCAACTAGTGAATGGTAGCGTTCAAAACATTCACCAATGCAAAGACCAGGATTGTCAGGACAGGAGGGACAATAATAGCGGGTGTCACGCCTATATCCGCGCTTGCTGCAGACACAACATCTTTTTTGGGGGGGTTCGTTGGGTAGGGGTACTTGGGAGGACATAAAGAAAATGCCTCTCATGCAGCCGACTGCATTTGGTTGGGGATGTGAATGGGGGAAGTACGGGCGCTGCAGAAGCGGTGGGTTCCCAATTAGGATTGGCGAATGCAGCAGGAAGGGCACTATGGGCACGACGGGCCTGTGTTTGTCTTCTTGGTGGCAGTGGGACACTACTTGTGCTTGCCACCTCACCAGCTTGAACTGCACTTATGGGACTCGCCACGTCACCACGTGTTACTGCAGTGCTGGTTTGACTACGACCGGGGTGTACTAGGCCGCTGGCGCTTGCCAGTTCACCAAAACGCTACCAAAAAACCGTTAGCGATCGCAGGGATCAGGCCTGACTCTGCGAACGCTGCAATTATGCGTTTAGTGTTTTGTAAGTGACAGTGATCGATCGATACTGCACTTGGGTGGGCTGGGCCGGGCCGGGCGGAGGGGCAAAACGCAGGTGCTAGCAGGTATCTGGGCTGATCCCGCTAACACTGCGTTTTTGGGAACCCTAAACTGCTGGTGACGCTAGTATAGATCTGATCGGATCAGATATTGATGCGATCAGATACTATACCACTAAGGGAGGTGTACAGTGCGTGCGTGGGTGTTAGCGGTACTGGCGCTAATCTGACGCTGCCTGGGGCTGGTGCTTGCCAGTTCACCAAAACGCTACAAAAAAAACTGTTAGCGATCGCAGGGATCAGGCCTGACTCTGCGAACGCTGCAGTTATGCGTTTAGTGTTTTGTAAGTGACAGTGATCGATCGATACTGCACTTGGGTGGACTGGGCCGGGCGGAGGGGCAAAACGCAGGTGCTAGCAGGTATCTGGGCTGATTCCGCTAACACTGCGTTTTTGGGAACCCTAAACTGCTGGGGACGCTAGTATAGATCTGATCGGATCAGATATTGATCCGTTCAGATACTATACCACTAAGGGAGGTGTATGGTGCGTGCGTGGGTGTTAGCGGTACTGGCGCTAACCTGACGCTGCCTGGGGCTGGCGCTTGCCAGTTCACCAAAATGCTACCAAAAAAACTGTTAGCGATCGCAGGGATCAGGCCTGACTCTGCGAACGCTGCAGTTATGCGTTTAGTGCCTTGTAAGTGACAGTGATCGATCGATACTGCACTTGGGTGGGCTGGGCGGAGGCACAAAACGCAGGTGCTAGCAGGTATCTGGGCTGATCCCGGGCGATCGGGGGGCTAAACCTTTATTCGGTAATAAACGGCGGGTGCCCTGACACTATAAAAAATAAACGAACTAACCAGCGTCAACCGTAACGGTTATACGGTGATCAGTGGTGAAAGGGTTAACTAGGGGGCAATCAAGGGGTTAAAACATTTATTAGGTAGTATATGGGGGTCCCTGACGCTATAAAACGCTGACGGCGAACCTAAATATTTACCTCACTAACTAGCGTCACCAGCGACACTAATACAGCGATCAGAAAAATGATCGCTTAGCGACACTGGTGACAGGGGGTGATCAAGGGGTTAAAACTTTATTAGGGGGGGTTAGGGGGGTACCCTAGACCTAAAGGGGGGTAATACTCACTGTCCCAACACAGTAACTGTCACAAACTGACACCATGCAGTAATCAGAAAAAAAAAAAAAACTGCTGGTGTCAGTTTGTGACAGGGGGGGGGGGGGGGGGGGTGATTGGGGGGGGATCGGGGGGCGATCGGGGGGGGGGATCGGGGTGTTTTGTGTGCCTGGCATGTTCTACTGTGTGTGTGTAGTGTTGTGCACTCACTCACATGTCGTCTCTCCTCGGGCCGGAACGGAAAATACCGACCCGAGGGGAGATGACATCACTTCCTTTGCTGCTATTTAGCATACAGCAGCAAAGGAGTGTTCTCATTGGCCGGCGGCGATCGCGAGGGGGGGGCCACGAACGGATGGTCTCCCCCTCATCACCGATCGCCGCTGGACAAAAGACGACCGCCTCGGGCACCGGGGGGGGGTCCGATCGGACCCCCCACCCGCGGAAGGCAAATCACGTACCCTGTACGTGATTTTGCCTGTCCGTGCCACTTTGCCGACGTACATCGGCGTGAGGCGGTCGTCAAGTGGTTAAAGTCCCACCCTTTTCTCTTAGACTAGTACAGGGATGGAAACGCATGACCACATCAGGTCATGCTTTCATTTAAAGTCCCACGGGATACATACTCCCAACCACTTTCTAATAAAAATGTATAGGGATGGAATATGCGTGAAACAAATGCTCTGATATTTAACCTCATCACAATGTGTTTTTCACATCTGTGATGTTGTACATACACATTTTTCCATTTTAAGCCTCCTCTCAGTTAATTGCTTGATCCTATTATTTGATTTGCTATCTTAATTTTGGATTATATTTATTTGCAATATTAGATACCAGCCATGTCCATGGTTTGTTTTTTGGTGGTGGCTCCTTTGGCCCAATGCACCACCGGCTGTGTTGGATTTCCCCCTTCCGGGAGCTGTGACGTGCCTGTCGGCCCCTCCCCCTCCCCCTCTGGGGGGGGGTGGATCGGCCGCCACTGCACGTCAGCGTCACGCACTCCCCATCGGACGTGCGCGTCCTCAAGGACGCTCACACGCCTGATTGGATGGTGTTCATCCCGCATGTCATGGGGATGGGGCGGTGACGTCGGCGGGTCGGGTGTTCAGTACCCGATCGACGTTGCCGCCCGCCCCTCTCTTGATTTTGCGGCGTGACGTTGGTGGGCGGTCCCCGTGGTAGCGCCTATATGGGCGTAGCCTCGGCGGTGCTGGCTCTCGAGGCTTTCACTTCACTAGATATCACGTCCGTTTGGGGGTTACTGCTTTCTTCCCCTCACACTGCTCCACTCTGCACGCCAGGTATCCTCATTTCTGTCATGTCCTCTTATGCTTTGTCCATTCTCACTTTGTCCATATCTTCACCTCAGGGTACTTGGTCTTTTCCCTTTTCCATCCCCAGCATTTCTCAGGTGTTTTTATCCAGATTCTCTTTCAACCCCCTCACGGGCTCAACTTTTTCTTTCCTTTTTTTGGGGCTGTATCACCCTTGCAATCTCACTTTCACCTTCTCTATTTCTTGGCAGTTTGCAACTTCTTCTCTAACTTTCACTTTTCACTCCAGGTTGATGCCTTGGGGGGACCGTGCCTGCCCTGGATGGCGCCCTGTGGGCTGCCCCCGTCGATCCATCCGCCTCAGCTCCCGGGGGGTGGCGTCTCCGATGGCCGGGCGGTGTATGGCTCTCTGCCACCACCCTACAAACCAGAATGCGTAAGCATGTACTTTGTGTGGGGCTTTTTCATTTCCCCACCTCTGTTTCATGTATATATTTACCAGACCATTTTTTTTAGATTTTTTATCCTAGATAAGATACGCGCTTGCTCCTGACGAGTGGCACAACAGCCACGAAACGCGTAGAGCTACCATTGTCGCGTTTTTTACCAGCGTCATGCATTTCTAATTTTTATTTGGAACCTTTGGAGGCCTTGGGTGTATACTCTTGAATATACGGTTGTGTAATAATATCTAATTGGTGTACCATGGAGAATTTCTGTATTCATACAATCATGTATAATTGCTGCTATTATTGCCAATATTTCTTTTCATTTATGATTGATTTATATTTATGCATGTTATACTGTTATGAATTGAATAAAATTTTCCTAGTTGTTCATCGATTTTTATCTCTGAGCATTCACGCTATTCATTTAAAGTCCCACCCTTTTCTCTTAGACTAGTACAGGGATGGAAACGCATGACCACATCAGGTCATGCTTTCATTTAAAGTCCCACGGGATACATACTCCCAACCACTTTCTAATAAAAATGTATAGGGATGGAATATGCGTGAAACAAATGCTCTGATATTTAACCTCATCACAATGTGTTTTTCACATCTGTGATGTTGTACATACACATTTTTTCCATTTTAAGCCTCCTCTCAGTTAATTGCTTGATCCTATTATTTGATTTGCTATCTTAATTTTGGATTATATTTATTTGCAATATTAGATACCAGCCATGTCCATGGTTTGTTTTTTGGTGGTGGCTCCTTTGGCCCAATGCACCACCGGCTGTGTTGGATTTCCCCCTTGCGGGAGCTGTGACGTGCCTGTCAGCCCCTCCCCCCTCCCCCCTCTGGGGGGGGTGGATCGGCCGCCACTGCACGTCAGCGTCACGCACTCCCCATCGGACGTGTGCGTCCTCAAGGACGCTCACACGCCTGATTGGATGGTGTTCATCCCGCATGTCATGGGGATGGGGCGGTGACGTCGGCGGGTCGGGTGTTCAGTACCCGATCGACGTTGCCGCCCGCCCCTCTCTTGATTTTGCGGCGTGACGTTGGTGGGCGGTCCCCGTGGTAGCGCCTATATGGGCGTAGCCTCGGCGGTGCTGGCTCTCGAGGCTTTCACTTCACTAGATGTCACGTCCGTTTGGGGGTTACTGCTTTCTTCCCCTCACACTGCTCCACTCTGCACGCCAGGTATCCTCATTTCTGTCATGTCCTCTTATGCTTTGTCCATTCTCACTTTGTCCATATCTTCACCTCAGGGTACTTGGTCTTTTCCCTTTTCCATCCCCAGCATTTCTCAGGTGTTTTTATCCAGATTCTCTTTCAACCCCCTCACGGGCTCAACTTTTTCTTTCCTTTTTTTGGGGCTGTATCACCCTTGCAATCTCACTTTCACCTTCTCTATTTCTTGGCAGTTTGCAACTTCTTCTCTAACTTTCACTTTTCACTCCAGGTTGTGCCTCGGGGGGACCGTGCCTGCCCTGGATGGCGCCCTGTGGGCTGCCCCCGTCGATCCATCCGCCTCAGCTCCCGGGGGTGGCGTCTCCGATGGCCGGGCGGTGTATGGCTCTCTGCCACCACCCTACAAACCAGAATGCGTAAGCATGTACTTTGTGTGGGGCTTTTTCATTACCCCACCTCTGTTTCATGTATATATTTACATGACCATTTTTTTATATTTTTTATCCTAGATAAGATACGCGCTTGCTCCTGACGAGTGGCACAAAAGCCACGAAACGCGTAGAGCTACCATTGTCGCGTTTTTTACCAGCGTCATGCATTTCTAATTTTTATTTGGAACCTTTGGAGGCCTTGGGTGTATACTCTTGAATATACGGTTGTGTAATAATATCTAATTGGTGTACCATGGAGAATTTCTGTATTCATACAATCATGTATAATTGCTGCTATTATTGCCAATATTTCTTTCCATTTATGATTGATTTATATTTATGCATGTTATACTGTTATGAATTGAATAAAATTTTCCTAGTTGTTCATCGATTTTTATCTCTGAGCATTCACGCTATTCATTTAAAGTCCCACCCTTTTCTCTTAGACTAGTACAGGGATGGAAACGCATGACCACATCAGGTCATGCTTTCATTTAAAGTCCCACGGGATACATACTCCCAACCACTTTCTAATAAAAATGTATAGGGATGGAATATGCGTGAAACAAATGCTCTGATATTTAACCTCATCACAATGTGTTTTTCACATCTGTGATGTTGTACATACACATTTTTCCATTTTAAGCCTCCTCTCAGTTAATTGCTTGATCCTATTATTTGATTTGCTATCTTAATTTTGGATTATATTTATTTGCAATATTAGATACCAGCCATGTCCATGGTTTGTTTTTTGGTGGTGGCTCCTTTGGCCCAATGCACCACCGGCTGTGTTGGATTTCCCCCTTCCGGGAGCTGTGACGTGCCTGTCGGCCCCTCCCCCTCTGGGGGGGGTGGATCGGCCGCCACTGCACGTCAGCGTCACGCACTCCCCATCGGACGTGCGCGTCCTCAAGGACGCTCACACGCCTGATTGGATGGTGTTCATCCCGTATGTCATGGGGATGGGGCGGTGACGTCGGCGGGTCGGGTGTTCAGTACCCGATCGACGTTGCCGCCCGCCCCTCTCTTGATTTTGCGGCGTGACGTTGGCGGGCGGTCCCCGTGGTAGCGCCTATATGGGCGTAGCCTCGGCGGTGCTGGCTCTCGAGGCTTTCACTTCACTAGATGTCACGTCCGTTTGGGGGTTACTGCTTTCTTCCCCTCACACTGCTCCACTCTGCACGCCAGGTATCCTCATTTCTGTCATGTCCTCTTATGCTTTGTCCATTCTCACTTTGTCCATATCTTCACCTCAGGGTACTTGGTCTTTTCCCTTTTCCATCCCCAGCATTTCTCAGGTGTTTTTATCCAGATTCTCTTTCAACCCCCTCACGGGCTCAACTTTTTCTTTCCTTTTTTTGGGGCTGTATCACCCTTGCAATCTCACTTTCACCTTCTCTATTTCTTGGCAGTTTGCAACTTCTTCTCTAACTTTCACTTTTCACTCCAGGTTGTGCCTCGGGGGGACCGTGCCTGCCCTGGATGGCGCCCTGTGGGCTGCCCCCGTCGATCCATCCGCCTCAGCTCCCGGGGGTGGCGTCTCCGATGGCCGGGCGGTGTATGGCTCTCTGCCACCACCCTACAAACCAGAATGCGTAAGCATGTACTTTGTGTGGGGCTTTTTCATTACCCCACCTCTGTTTCATGTATATATTTACATGACCATTTTTTTATATTTTTTATCCTAGATAAGATACGCGCTTGCTCCTGACGAGTGGCACAAAAGCCACGAAACGCGTAGAGCTACCATTGTCGCGTTTTTTACCAGCGTCATGCATTTCTAATTTTTATTTGGAACCTTTGGAGGCCTTGGGTGTATACTCTTGAATATACGGTTGTGTAATAATATCTAATTGGTGTACCATGGAGAATTTCTGTATTCATACAATCATGTATAATTGCTGCTATTATTGCCAATATTTCTTTCCATTTATGATTGATTTATATTTATGCATGTTATACTGTTATGAATTGAATAAAATTTTCCTAGTTGTTCATCGATTTTTATCTCTGAGCATTCACGCTATTCATTTAAAGTCCCACCCTTTTCTCTTAGACTAGTACAGGGATGGAAACGCATGACCACATCAGGTCATGCTTTCATTTAAAGTCCCACGGGATACATACTCCCAACCACTTTCTAATAAAAATGTATAGGGATGGAATATGCGTGAAACAAATGCTCTGATATTTAACCTCATCACAATGTGTTTTTCACATCTGTGATGTTGTACATACACATTTTTCCATTTTAAGCCTCCTCTCAGTTAATTGCTTGATCCTATTATTTGATTTGCTATCTTAATTTTGGATTATATTTATTTGCAATATTAGATACCAGCCATGTCCATGGTTTGTTTTTTGGTGGTGGCTCCTTTGGCCCAATGCACCACCGGCTGTGTTGGATTTCCCCCTTCCGGGAGCTGTGACGTGCCTGTCGGCCCCTCCCCCTCTGGGGGGGGGTGGATCGGCCGCCACTGCACGTCAGCGTCACGCACTCCCCATCGGACGTGCGCGTCCTCAAGGACGCTCACACGCCTGATTGGATGGTGTTCATCCCGCATGTCATGGGGATGGGGCGGTGACGTCGGCGGGTCGGGTGTTCAGTACCCGATCGACGTTGCCGCCCGCCCCTCTCTTGATTTTGCGGCGTGACATTGGTGGGCGGTCCCCGTGGTAGCGCCTATATGGGCGTAGCCTCGGCGGTGCTGGCTCTCGAGGCTTTCACTTCACTAGATGTCACGTCCGTTTGGGGGTTACTGCTTTCTTCCCCTCACACTGCTCCACTCTGCACGCCAGGTATCCTCATTTCTGTCATGTCCTCTTATGCTTTGTCCATTCTCACTTTGTCCATATCTTCACCTCAGGGTACTTGGTCTTTTCCCTTTTCCATCCCCAGCATTTCTCAGGTGTTTTTATCCAGATTCTCTTTCAACCACCTCACGGGCTCAACTTTTTCTTTCCTTTGTTTGGGGCTGTATCACCCTTGCAATCTCACTTTCACCTTCTCTATTTCTTGGCAGTTTGCAACTTCTTCTCTAACTTTCACTTTTCACTCCAGGTTGATGCCTTGGGGGGACCGTGCCTGCCCTGGATGGCGCCCTGTGGGCTGCCCCCGTTGATCCATCCGCCTCAGCTCCCAGGGGGTGGCGTCTCCGATGGCCGGGCGGTGTATGGCTCTTTGCCACCACCCTACAAACCAGAATGCGTAAGAATGTACTTTGTGTGGGGCTTTTTCATTTCCCCACCTCTGTTTCATGTATATATTTACCAGACCATTTTTTTAGATTTTTTATCCTAGATAAGATACGCGCTTGCTCCTGACGAGTGGCACAACAGCCACGAAACGCGTAGAGCTACCATTGTCGCGTTTTTTACCAGCGTCATGCATTTCTAATTTTTATTTGGAACCTTTGGAGGCCTTGGGTGTATACTCTTGAATATACGGTTGTGTAATAATATCTAATTGGTGTACCATGGAGAATTTCTGTATTCATACAATCATGTATAATTGCTGCTATTATTGCCAATATTTCTTTTCATTTATGATTGATTTATATTTATGCATGTTATACTGTTATGAATTGAATAAAATTTTCCTAGTTGTTCATCGATTTTTATCTCTGAGCATTCACGTTATTCATTTAAAGTCCCACCCTTTTCTCTTAGACTAGTACAGGGATGGAAACGCATGACCACATCAGGTCATGCTTTCATTTAAAGTCCCACGGGATACATACTCCCAACCACTTTCTAATAAAAATGTATAGGGATGGAATATGCGTGAAACAAATGCTCTGATATTTAAACTCATCACAATGTGTTTTTCACATCTGTGATGTTGTACATACACATTTTTCCATTTTAAGCCTCCTCTCAGTTAATTGCTTGATCCTATTATTTGATTTGCTATCTTAATTTTGGATTATATTTATTTGCAATATTAGATACCAGCCATGTCCATGGTTTGTTTTTTGGTGGTGGCTCCTTTGGCCCAATGCACCACCGGCTGTGTTGGATTTCCCCCTTGCGGGAGCTGTGACGTGCCTGTCAGCCCCTCCCCCCTCTGGGGGGGGGGTGGATCGGCCGCCACTGCACGTCAGCGTCACGCACTCCCCCTCGGACGTGTGCGTCCTCAAGGATGCTCACACGCCTGATTGGATGGTGTTCATCCCGCATGTCATGGGGATGGGGCGGTGACGTCGGCGGGTCGGGTGTTCAGTACCCGATCGACGTTGCCGCCCACCCCTCTCTTGATTTTGCGGCGTGACGTTGGTGGGCGGTCCCCGTGGTAGCGCCTATATGGGCGTAGCCTCGGCGGTGTTGGCTCTCGAGGCTTTCACTTCACTAGATGTCACGTCCGTTTGGGGGTTACTGCTTTCTTCCCCTCACACTGCTCCACTCTGCATGCCAGGTATCCTCATTTCTGTCATGTCCTCTTATGCTTTGTCCATTCTCACTTTGTCCATATCTTCACCTCAGGGTACTTGGTCTTTTCCCTTTTCCATCCCCAGCATTTCTCAGGTGTTTTTATCCAGATTCTCTTTCAACCCCCTCACGGGCTCAACTTTTTCTTTCCTTCTTTTGGGGCTGTATCACCCTTGCAATCTCACTTTCACCTTCTCTATTTCTTGGCAGTTTGCAACTTCTTCTCTAACTTTCACTTTTCACTCCAGGTTGTGCCTCGGGGGGACCGTGCCTGCCCTGGATGGCGCCCTGTGGGCTGCCCCCGTCGATCCATCCGCCTCAGCTCCCGGGGGTGGCGTCTCCGATGGCCGGGCGGTGTATGGCTCTCTGCCACCACCCTACAAACCAGAATGCGTAAGCATGTACTTTGTGTGGGGCTTTTTCATTACCCCACCTCTGTTTCATGTATATATTTACATGACCATTTTTTTATATTTTTTATCCTAGATAAGATACGCGCTTGCTCCTGACGAGTGGCACAAAAGCCACGAAACGCGTAGAGCTACCATTGTCGCGTTTTTTACCAGCGTCATGCATTTCTAATTTTTATTTGGAACCTTTGGAGGCCTTGGGTGTATACTCTTGAATATACGGTTGTGTAATAATATCTAATTGGTGTACCATGGAGAATTTCTGTATTCATACAATCATGTATAATTGCTGCTATTATTGCCAATATTTCTTTCCATTTATGATTGATTTATATTTATGCATGTTATACTGTTATGAATTGAATAAAATTTTCCTAGTTGTTCATCGATTTTTATCTCTGAGCATTCACGCTATTCATTTAAAGTCCCACCCTTTTCTCTTAGACTAGTACAGGGATGGAAACGCATGACCACATCAGGTCATGCTTTCATTTAAAGTCCCACGGGATACATAATCCCAACCACTTTCTAATAAAAATGTATAGGGATGGAATATGCGTGAAACAAATGCTCTGATATTTAACCTCATCACAATGTGTTTTTCACATCTGTGATGTTGTACATACACATTTTTCCATTTTAAGCCTCCTCTCAGTTAATTGCTTGATCCTATTATTTGATTTGCTATCTTAATTTTGGATTATATTTATTTGCAATATTAGATACCAGCCATGTCCATGGTTTGTTTTTTGGTGGTGGCTCCTTTGGCCCAATGCACCACCGGCTGTGTTGGATTTCCCCCTTCCGGGAGCTGTGACGTGCCTGTCGGCCCCTCCCCCTCCCCCTCTGGGGGGGGTGGATCGGCCGCCACTGCACGTCAGCGTCACGCACTCCCCATCGGACGTGCGCGTCCTCAAGGACGCTCACACGCCTGATTGGATGGTGTTCATCCCGCATGTCATGGGGATGGGGCGGTGACGTCGGCGGGTCGGGTGTTCAGTACCCGATCGACGTTGCCGCCCGCCCCTCTCTTGATTTTGCGGCGTGACGTTGGTGGGCGGTCCCCGTGGTAGCACCTATATGGGCGTAGCCTCAGCGGTGCTGGCTCTCGAGGCTTTCACTTCACTAGATGTCACGTCCGTTTGGGGGTTACTGCTTTCTTCCCCTCACACTGCTCCACTCTGCACGCCAGGTATCCTCATTTCTGTCATGTCCTCTTATGCTTTGTCCATTCTCACTTTGTCCATATCTTCACCTCAGGGTACTTGGTCTTTTCCCTTTTCCATCCCCAGCATTTCTCAGGTGTTTTTATCCAGATTCTCTTTCAACCCCCTCACGGGCTCAACTTTTTCTTTCCTTTTTTTGGGGCTGTATCACCCTTGCAATCTCACTTTCACCTTCTCTATTTCTTGGCAGTTTGCAACTTCTTCTCTAACTTTCACTTTTCACTCCAGGTTGATGCCTTGGGGGGACCGTGCCTGCCCTGGATGGCGCCCTGTGGGCTGCCCCCGTCGATCCATCCGCCTCAGCTCCCGGGGGGTGGCGTCTCCGATGGCCGGGCGGTGTATGGCTCTCTGCCACCACCCTACAAACCAGAATGCGTAAGCATGTACTTTGTGTGGGGCTTTTTCATTACCCCACCTCTGTTTCATGTATATATTTACCAGACCATTTTTTTTATATTTTTTATCCTAGATAAGATACGCGCTTGCTCCTGACGAGTGGCACAACAGCCACGAAACGCGTAGAGCTACCATTGGCGCGTTTTTTACCAGCGTCATGCATTTCTAATTTTTATTTGGAACCTTTGGAGGCCTTGGGTGTATACTCTTGAATATGCGGTTGTGTAATAATATCTAATTGGTGTACCATGGAGAATTTCTGTATTCATACAATCATGTATAATTGCTGCTATTATTGCCTCTTATGCTTTGTCCATTCTCACTTTGTCCATATCTTCACCTCAGGGTACTTGGTCTTTTCCCTTTTCCATCCCCAGCATTTCTCAGGTGTTTTTATCCAGATTCTCTTTCAACCCCCTCACGGGCTCAACTTTTTCTTTCCTTTTTTTGGGGCTGTATCACCCTTGCAATCTCACTTTCACCTTCTCTATTTCTTGGCAGTTTGCAACTTCTTCTCCAACTTTCACTTTTCACTCCAGGTTGATGCCTTGGGGGGACCGTGCCTGCCCTGGATGGCGCCCTGTGGGCTGCCCCCGTCGATCCATCCGCCTCAGCTCCCGGGGGGTGGCGTCTCCGATGGCCGGGCGGTGTATGGCTCTCTGCCACCACCCTACAAACCAGAATGCGTAAGCATGTACTTTGTGTGGGGCTTTTTCATTACCCCACCTCTGTTTCATGTATATATTTACCAGACCATTTTTTTATATTTTTTATCCTAGATAAGATATGCGCTTGCTCCTGACGAGTGGCACAACAGCCACGAAACGCGTAGAGCTACCATTGTCGCGTTTTTTACCAGCGTCATGCATTTCTAATTTTTATTTGGAACCTTTGGAGGCCTTGGGTGTATACTCTTGAATATACGGTTGTGTAATAATATCTAATTGGTGTACCATGGAGAATTTCTGTATTCATACAATCATGTATAATTGCTGCTATTATTGCCAATATTTCTTTCCATTTATGATTGATTTATATTTATGCATGTTATACTGTTATGAATTGAATAAAATTTTCCTAGTTGTTCATCGATTTTTATCTCTGAGCATTCACGCTATTCATTTAAAGTCCCACCCTTTTCTCTTAGACTAGTACAGGGATGGAAACGCATGACCACATCAGGTCATGCTTTCATTTAAAGTCCCACGGGATACATACTCCCAACCACTTTCTAATAAAAATGTATAGGGATGGAATATGCGTGAAACAAATGCTCTGATATTTAACCTCATCACAATGTGTTTTTCACATCTGTGATGTTGTACATACACATTTTTCCATTTTAAGCCTCCTCTCAGTTAATTGCTTGATCCTATTATTTGATTTGCTATCTTAATTTTGGATTATATTTATTTGCAATATTAGATACCAGCCATGTCCATGGTTTGTTTTTTGGTGGTGGCTCCTTTGGCCCAATGCACCACCGGCTGTGTTGGATTTCCCCCTTCCGGGAGCTGTGACGTGCCTGTCGGCCCCTCCCCCCTCTGGGGGGGGTGGATCGGCCGCCACTGCACGTCAGCGTCACGCACTCCCCATCGGACGTGCGCGTCCTCAAGGACGCTCACACGCCTGATTGGATGGTGTTCATCCCGCATGTCATGGGGATGGGGCGGTGACGTCGGCGGGTCGGGTGTTCAGTACGCGATCGACGTTGCCGCCCGCCCCTCTCTTGATTTTGCAGCGTGACGTTGGTGGGCGGTCCCCGTGGTAGCGCCTATATGGGCGTAGCCTCGGCGGTGCTGGCTCTCGAGGCTTTCACTTCACTAGATGTCACGTCCGTTTGGGGGTTACTGCTTTCTTCCCCTCACACTGCTCCACTCTGCACGCCAGGTATCCTCATTTCTGTCATGTCCTCTTATGCTTTGTCCATTCTCACTTTGTCCATATCTTCACCTCAGGGTACTTGGTCTTTTCCCTTTTCCATCCCCAGCATTTCTCAGGTGTTTTTATCCAGATTCTCTTTCAACCCCCTCACGGGCTCAACTTTTTCTTTCCTTTTTTTGGGGCTGTATCACCCTTGCAATCTCACTTTCACCTTCTCTATTTCTTGGCAGTTTGCAACTTCTTCTCTAACTTTCACTTTTCACTCCAGGTTGTGCCTCGGGGGGACCGTGCCTGCCCTGGATGGCGCCCTGTGGGCTGCCCCCGTCGATCCATCCGCCTCAGCTCCCGGGGGGTGGCGTCTCCGATGTCCGGGCGGTGTATGGCTCTCTGCCACCACCCTACAAACCAGAATGCGTAAGCATGTACTTTGTGTGGGGCTTTTTCATTACCCCACCTCTGTTTCATGTATATATTTACCAGACCATTTTTTAATATTTTTTATCCTAGATAAGATACGCGCTTGCTCCTGACGAGTGGCACAACAGCCACGAAACGCGTAGAGCTACCATTGTCGCGTTTTTTACCAGCATCATGCATTTCTAATTTTTATTTGGAACCTTTGGAGGCCTTGGGTGTATACTCTTGAATATACGGTTGTGTAATAATATCTAATTGGTGTACCATGGAGAATTTCTGTATTCATACAATCATGTATAATTGCTGCTATTATTGCCAATATTTCTTTCCATTTATGATTGATTTATATTTATGCATGTTATACTGTTATGAATTGAATAAAATTTTCCTAGTTGTTCATCGATTTTTATCTCTGAGCATTCACGCTATTCATTTAAAGTCCCACCCTTTTCTCTTAGACTAGTACAGGGATGGAAACGCATGACCACATCAGGTCATGCTTTCATTTAAAGTCCCACGGGATACATACTCCCAACCACTTTCTAATAAAAATGTATAGGGATGGAATATGCGTGAAACAAATGCTCTGATATTTAACCTCATCACAATGTGTTTTTCACATCTGTGATGTTGTACATACACATTTTTCCATTTTAAGCCTCCTCTCAGTTAATTGCTTGATCCTATTATTTGATTTGCTATCTTAATTTTGGATTATATTTATTTGCAATATTAGATACCAGCCATGTCCATGGTTTGTTTTTTGGTGGTGGCTCCTTTGGCCCAATGCACCACCGGCTGTGTTGGATTTCCCCCTTCCGGGAGCTGTGACGTGCCTGTCGGCCCCTCCCCCCTCTGGGGGGGGTGGATCGGCCGCCACTGCACGTCAGCGTCACGCACTCCCCATCGGACGTGCGCGTCCTCAAGGACGCTCACACGCCTGATTGGATGGTGTTCATCCCGCATGTCATGGGGATGGGGCGGTGACGTCGGCGGGTCGGGTGTTCAGTACGCGATCGACGTTGCCGCCCGCCCCTCTCGTGATTTTGCAGCGTGACGTTGGTGGGCGGTCCCCGTGGTAGCGCCTATATGGGCGTAGCCTCGGCGGTGCTGGCTCTCGAGGCTTTCACTTCACTAGATGTCACGTCCGTTTGGGGGTTACTGCTTTCTTCCCCTCACACTGCTCCACTCTGCACGCCAGGTATCCTCATTTCTGTCATGTCCTCTTATGCTTTGTCCATTCTCACTTTGTCCATATCTTCACCTCAGGGTACTTGGTCTTTTCCCTTTTCCATCCCCAGCATTTCTCAGGTGTTTTTATCCAGATTCTCTTTCAACCCCCTCACGGGCTCAACTTTTTCTTTCCTTTTTTTGGGGCTGTATCACCCTTGCAATCTCACTTTCACCTTCTCTATTTCTTGGCAGTTTGTAACTTCTTCTCTAACTTTCACTTTTCACTCCAGGTTGTGCCTCGGGGGGACCGTGCCTGCCCTGGATGGCGCCCTGTGGGCTGCCCCCGTCGATCCATCCGCCTCAGCTCCCGGGGGGTGGCGTCTCCGATGGCCGGGCGGTGTATGGCTCTCTGCCACCACCCTACAAACCAGAATGCGTAAGCATGTACTTTGTGTGGGGCTTTTTCATTACCCCACCTCTGTTTCATGTATATATTTACATGACCATTTTTTTATATTTTTTATCCTAGATAAGATACGCGCTTGCTCCTGACGAGTGGCACAACAGCCACGAAACGCGTAGAGCTACCATTGTCGCGTTTTTTACCAGCATCATGCATTTCTAATTTTTATTTGGAACCTTTGGAGGCCTTGGGTGTATACTCTTGAATATACGGTTGTGTAATAATATCTAATTGGTGTACCATGGAGAATTTCTGTATTCATACAATCATGTATAATTGCTGCTATTATTGCCAATATTTCTTTCCATTTATGATTGATTTATATTTATGCATGTTATACTGTTATGAATTGAATAAAATTTTCCTAGTTGTTCATCGATTTTTATCTCTGAGCATTCACGCTATTCATTTAAAGTCCCACCCTTTTCTCTTAGACTAGTACAGGGATGGAAACGCATGACCACATCAGGTCATGCTTTCATTTAAAGTCCCACGGGATACATACTCCCAACCACTTTCTAATAATATTGTATAGGGATGGAATATGCGTGAAACAAATGCTCTGATATTTAACCTCATCACAATGTGTTTTTCACATCTGTGATGTTGTACATACACATTTTTCCATTTTAAGCCTCCTCTCAGTTAATTGCTTGATCCTATTATTTGATTTGCTATCTTAATTTTGGATTATATTTATTTGCAATATTAGATACCAGCCATGTCCATGGTTTGTTTTTTGGTGGTGGCTCCTTTGGCCCAATGCACCACCGGCTGTGTTGGATTTCCCCCTTCCGGGAGCTGTGACGTGCCTGTCGGCCCCTCCCCCCTCCCCCCTCTGGGGGGGTGGATCGGCCGCCACTGCACGTCAGCATCACGCACTCCCCATCGGACGTGCGCGTCCTCAAGGACGCTCACACGCCTGATTGGATGGTGTTCATCCCGCATGTCATGGGGATGGGGCGGTGACGTCGGCGGGTCGGGTGTTCAGTACCCGATCGACGTTGCCGCCCGCCCCTCTCTTGATTTTGCGGCGTGACGTTGGTGGGCGGTCCCCGTGGTAGCGCCTATATGGGCGTAGCCTCGGCGGTGCTGGCTCTCGAGGCTTTCACTTCACTAGATGTCACGTCCGTTTGGGGGTTACTGCTTTCTTCCCCTCACACTGCTCCACTCTGCACGCCAGGTATCCTCATTTCTGTCATGTCCTCTTATGCTTTGTCCATTCTCACTTTGTCCATATCTTCACCTCAGGGTACTTGGTCTTTTCCCTTTTCCATCCCCAGCATTTCTCAGGTGTTTTTATCCAGATTCTCTTTCAACCCCCTCACGGGCTCAACTTTTTCTTTCCTTTTTTTGGGGCTGTATCACCCTTGCAATCTCACTTTCACCTTCTCTATTTCTTGGCAGTTTGCAACTTCTTCTCTAACTTTCACTTTTCACTCCAGGTTGTGCCTCAGGGGGACCGTGCCTGCCCTGGATGGCGCCCTGTGGGCTGCCCCCTGTCGATCCATCCGCCACAGCTCCCGGGGGGGTGGCGTCTCCGATGGCCGGGCGGTGTATGGCTCTCTGCCACCACCCTACAAACCAGAATGCGTAAGCATGTACTTTGTGTGGGGCTTTTTCATTACCCCACCTCTGTTTCATGTATATATTTACCAGACCATTTTTTTATATTTTTTATCCTAGATAAGATACGCGCTTGCTCCTGACGAGTGGCACAACAGCCACGAAACGCGTAGAGCTACCATTGTCGCGTTTTTTACCAGCGTCATGCATTTCTAATTTTTATTTGGAACCTTTGGAGGCCTTGGGTGTATACTCTTGAATATACAGTTGTGTAATAATATCTAATTGGTGTACCATGGAGAATTTCTGTATTCATACAATCATGTATAATTGCTGCTATTATTGCCAATATTTCTTTCCATTTATGATTGATTTATATTTATGCATGTTATACTGTTATGAATTGAATAAAATTTTCCTAGTTGTTCATCGATTTTTATCTCTGAGCATTCACGCTATTCATTTGAAGTTATTATTAGTTAACTATTATTTCAGATTTCCGAATTTTCGAATTTACAAATTTACGAATTCACTAATTTACTAATGTACGAATGCACAAATGTACGAATGTACGAACGTAAATTGCGAATTTACGAATGTTCGAATGCCCGAATTTACGAATGTCCAATTTTATCGAATTTACGAATATTCGGAAAAAATTCGTTAAACGGATTTTCGTTATTTCGGATATTCCCGAATTAACGAATTTGTCGAAATTCGTTAAAAAACAAATTCGGCACGAAACGAATTGCACATGCCTACTGTTTATGTTTGAGTGTTAAAGGGTTGAATATACCGGAGAAGCATACAACTGTTCTACGTGAACTTTGGCGTATGTGAACACAAGTCGCATTTATACAAGAAACCCATTTTCAATTAGGGAAGATACCAAAATTTCAGAATGATTGTTACCCATTTGTATTTCATAGTACAGCCCCTGATTCTAAGATGAGGGGGGTGAGTATCCTGCTTTCTGGGACGATTCCATGGTCTTTGGTTGACCAGAGGAGTGACCAAGATGGACGCTATTTGTTTCTCAAGGGAGATCTGGCTGGCCACCAAATTACCTTAGCTTCTATCTATCTAACTAACCATGCAGTTGAGCTGTTTAGATGAAATTCTGAATACTCTACACGGCTTTATGGAGGGGGGGCTGATACTTGACAGAGATTTTAAAGTGGCTCTTGATCCATTGTTAGCCGCCTCCAAGTCCTCCTCACATCTGTCTTATCCATATCTTAGATGTATAAAAAAAGCCCTTCAAACTGTACGGTTAGTAAATATTTGGCGAGTCCAGCACCCAAGTGAGCGGAAATATACTTTCTATTCGGTACCACACAACAGTAACTCTAGAATTGACTATGTAATGGTATCTCAGTTTCTATTACCAGCGGTAGTGAGCTCTTCAAGTGGTATACAGACTGTATCTGACAATGCTCCATCTCTTATTGATCTTCAGTTGGATAAGTCTGAAACCAGATCAGGGACATGGAAACTTAACGAATCTCTGATACAAGAAGGTCCATTGCGAAAGGATCTTTCTTTGGCACTAACCAGAACTTTTATTGACAACGATACAGAGGACATTTCTCCATTTACAGTATGGGAAACACATAAATGTGTTATGCGTGGTCTGCTGATTCAAAAGGCGACTGGATTGCAGAAAAATAGGCAAGCTGTCCGCCAAACCAAATTAAACCTGGTGGCAAACCTAGAGTCTAAGCATAAAAAATCACTTTCTTATTCTGTAGCAATAGACCTTAGGGTGGAGCGAGAAAAACTGGCATCTTTGCTTGGGCACGACACTAAAATTCAGATGCTTAAGGCCAGAAATATACAGTATGAACATGGTAATAAATAATAAATAAACTGCTGGCCCATTCACTTAGGGAAATCTCCCGGAGAAACTATGTTCCATATATCGATTCTGATGAGGGAAATGTCACTTTATATCTAGGGAAGTTGCAGAGATCTTTCGAGAGTATTATCTATCCCTTTATAACTTATCGACGAATCTATCTACTGACTAGTTGGTACAAAAGCGACAATTAATTCGGGAATATCTTTCCTCTTCGGGCCTACCGTCAATACTTGACGACGCTTCCGAATCAATGAATGTTCCAAATCTCATCTGATGAATATATGAGGACGATTAAGATGCTTAAGCCTCATAAAGCCCCGGGTATACGCTGGCTTACTATAAGGCCTTTGCTCCTATTTTGGCTCCCAGATTTATAAAGGCATTTAATTCTCTTTTGGAAGATCGGCCTATACTGATAGACACCCTAAGGGCACATATTACAGTGATCCCTAAGGAAGGTAAGGACCATGCCCACTGTATGAATTATCAACCCATTTCCCTCCTAAACATAGATTTAAAAATTTTTACTCGTATATTAGCATCAAGACTACAACCTCACCTTCAAGATGTCATCCACCCTGACCAAGCCGGGTTTATGCCTACTAAGCAGGTGAAGGATAAAACTACTAGAGCCCTAAATATTATTCATTTGGCTCATCTTCACAAAATACCCTTATGTTTGTTATCCTCCGACGCAGAAAAGGCTTTTGATAGGGTGGACTGGACATTCTTGAAGGAGACGTTGACCCATATTGGTGTGGGGAAGTCCTTTAGTAAATGATTAGAGATGATATACTCGGTTCCATCTGCAGCTGTTAGAATCAATGAGGTGACCTCCCCATATTTTTTTTTGAGTAACGGGACACAAGACAAGGATGTCCTCTATCCCCATTGATCTTTATACTAACCTTAGAACCATTCCTGCGATATGTCCGAGGAAGTACTGATATTCAGGATTTCTTAATAGGTAAGTTGGACCATAAAACAACGTTTTTTGCGGATAATATACTGTTTTTTATTACCTCTCCAGAAACCATGTTGCCAAATTTATTAAGTGAGTTTAATCGGTATACTGCACTTTCAAACTTTAAAATCAATATCCAAAAATCAGAATTGCTCAATATTACGCTGCCCCCTGCTCGTGTCCAAGGTCTTCAATCTTCTTTCTCTTTTCCATGGGCAGCCTCCCACCTGACATACTTAGGGGCAGGCTCGGACTGGGACAAAAAATAGGCCCGGGCATTTTAGACTGAGCAGCCCATGGCATATTTACTGGGAGGCACGGAGAGCATGAGGGGGGGTGGAAAACACAGGGGAGTGTCAAGAGCACTAGGGGGCCAGAGAGCACAGGGGTTGAAGAGCATGGGGGTGGGGAGCATTAGGGGGAGCCGGAGAACACAGGGGAGCTCAGTGAGCACTGAGGAGAATGGGGACCACGGGGGGCTGGAGAGCACAAGCAGGGGCAGAGAACACAGGAGGTGAAGAGCACAGGGGGGGCGGAGAGCACAGATGGGCTGGAGAGCACTGGGGGGGTGGGGAGCACTGAGGGGGCGGGGACAACGGGGGGCTGGAGAGCACAAGTGGGAGCAGAGAACACAGGAGGCGAACAGCACAGGGGGGGGCGGAGAGTACAGGGGGGCGGAGAGCACAGAGTGGCTGGAATGCATAGGGAGCTGAAGAGCACTGGGGGGCTTGAGAGCACTGGGAGGGGCTGGAGAGCCCTGGGGGGACCGAGAGTAAAGGGGTGCTGATGAGCACAGGGGGCCTGAGAGCACTGGGAGGGGGCGATGAGCACTGGGGGGAGGCTGGAGAGCACGGAGGGCTGGAGAGCACTGGGGGGGCTGGAAAGTATGGGGGCGATGAGCACTGGGGGGGCTGGAGAGCACAGAGGGCTGGAGAGCACTGGGGGGCTGGGAGCACTGGGGTGGCCGGAGAGTATAGGGGGGCTGATTTGCACTGGGAGGGGCTGGAGAGCTCTGGGGGGCCGGAGTGCAAAGAGGATGGAAAGCACTGGGGGGAGTTGGTGATCACTGGGGGGGACCGAAGAGCAGTGGGGGCGCCTGAGAGCATGGGGGGGCACCTGAAAGCATGGTGGGAGCCTGAGAGCACTAGGGGGCAGTAGAAAGAAGCTGGATGGGAGAAGCAGCTGCATACACAGTAGAAGAATCCATCTCTTTATTTTTCTCCTACAGCCTCTGAATGCCCACGGGAGGGAGAGAATGAAAAGCAGGCATTCAGAGGCTGTAGGAGAAAAATAAAGAGATAGATTCTTTTACTGTGTATGCAGCTGCTCCTCATATCCAGGCGCATGCATGGGAGTCACACATACTTTCCCTCTGTCCGGCAGCCGCGTCTTGCGTAAATCCCTTCCCTCTTCAAGGTCACAGGTAACGTGACCTGTAGTCTCCCCCCAGCCAAACTGTAATGGAGGCCGGCCAGCTGGCCAGCCAGCCAGCAAGCCACGGAGAGGCTGGGTGAGCGGCGGGGGCTCAAGGAGCAGCTCAGCTGCCTTGGCCCCACAAGCACATGCGGCCTGGTAGAAAACCTTTTTCTAGCTAAATTTCAACCGACCATGCGGGAACTTTCTTCCGACTTTGAGAGATGGAATAGAGGTCCCTTCACATGGATGGGTAGGAATGCTTTTCTTAAAATGAACATCTTGCCAAGGCTATTGTATCTTTTTCAGACTCTACCAATAGTAATTCCGGGGTCCTTTCTGAAATCACTATGTAGTGTTTTTATTAGATTTATCTGGGCAAAAAAGCATCCACGTCTATCCTACCAGCTCCTGGCTATGCCTAAAACCCAGGGAGGTATGGCTTTTCCAGACCCAATACAATATTATCAGGCAGTGCACCTTGCTAGGGTACTAGATTGGTGTAGAGATGGGGGACAGAAAGCCTGGGTAGCGATTGAATTTGAATCTTGTACCCAGATTCCACTTCAATGTGTCCCATGGTTAAGGTTAAGATCACTTGGTACCCTACGACACCCTATGACATCACCCCCTTATAGGGGCTACTTTGAGAGTGGCGCAACAAAGCCACCTCTTCTCTAAGACACAAGGGGAAATTACCCGGCTTTACCCAATATTGGGAAATCCGGCATTCCCCCCAGGCCATACAGACAGCTGTTTTAAACAAACTTTGAGACAAGGCAAATTCCGCTCAGGCGATTACCTTGAAGAACCAGGGCAGAAATATAGTCGATGTTTAATTCGCTACTGGATCCGTGGTGGATGCGGCAACTTACCCACATTTTTAGCTCTCTTCTTCGCGGAGAATGGTCACACCGTTCAAATACGTCTTTGGAAAATCTATGTTTGGTAGAAGCACCCTCTGCCCATGGGGTATCCGAGATATAAAAAATGCTAATAAGCCTGAGGGCTTTGTTCCAGGATTCCTCCAGAAATGGGAAAGAGATTTGGACATTACACTCTCTGAAGAGCAGCGGGGCTATATTCTTCATTTTGCCCACTTCTCCTTAACGGCCAGTAAGTATCAAGAGCTATGCTGCTCTAACCTAGTCACAAAATACCAACCTAATCGTTCTCTTCGCTCCTCCCAAGACCTCCTGCTCTCTAACTCCCTTGTCACCTCATCCCATGCTCGCCTCCAGGACTTCTCCAGAGCCTCCCCCATCCTCTGGAATGCTCTACCCCAATCCGTCCGATTTTCTCCTACTTTATCCACTTTCAGACGATCCCTGAAAACTCATCTCTTCAGAGAAGCCTATCTGGCCCCCACCTAACAACTGTACACTTATCTTCTCCATCAGCACATCACCCACAGTTATTACCTCTTGTATCTCTTGACCTTCCCTCTTAGATTGTAAGCTCTAAGGAGCAGGGCCCTCTGATTCCTACTGTATCAAATTGTATTGTATTTGTACTGTCTACCCTCAAGTTGTAAAGAGCTACGTAAACTGTTGGCGCTATATAAATACTGTATAATAAAAACCCTAACACAGTGGTATAGAGTCACATCACTGTTAAATAAAATCTATCCGGAAAGGATGAATACTTGCTGGCATTGTGGGGAGGCAGAGGGTAATATGCTCCATATTTTCTGGTCCTGTTGGAAACTGGGGGAATTCTGGTCTAAAGTCCGAGATATCATAGGTCAGCTTACTGATTATGACCTGGGTTCGGATCCTGCCAGATACCTGCTCCATCTCTCAGATTTTTCAAAGCATAAATATAGGAATTCAATGATGGTTCATCTTCTAAATGCAGCTAAGGCATGTGTTCCAGCCCTATGGAAGCAGGAATCACCTCCCTCGGTCTTGTTGTGGCAAAAAAAAATAGCCGACATAAAGTCTATGGAAAAAAGTTTTGCAATTGCGCAAGGTAGAGAAGAGCAATTTAATAAAAAATGGACACGATGGTCCCTCTTTGTCTGTTCCAGGGAATTTATTTATTTATTGATTTATTTTTGTTTGTTAGTGTGAATTACTAGGATGATGGAGATCAAAGTCTATACTTTCATTAGAAATATATAAAATAAGAATGGTGACTTTAAATATTTTGTATACCTACTTAAAATAGAACCAAACTGTTTTATGTTGTACTTTATGATGTGCATGCAATTGAATTATATTTGTTTGTATAAGTCCCGCCTCCCTGTTCTCTTTTGTATAAAATAATAGGGATGGAGGCTGATGACAACGTCATCTCCTCATATAAAGTACCACAGACCCCTATCTTTTAGAAACAGCTTTACATTTGTTTCATGGAAGATATGTGTCTCCTGAAGAAACACTACCCCTGCATCATATTGTTTAACCTCTTTTAAAATTCTATGTCTCAGGTTAACTCCTATGGTCCTCCTCCGGTCCCTCCTACTAGTTTTGTCACTATTTTGTGACTTCCTCTGGGACGACATCTCCCCGAGGAAGTCACAAGATAGTGACGAAACTAGAAGGAGGGCCCGGAAGGGCTAACATATGGGGAATAAGGAAGTGTCCAGGCATAGGTTTCCAGTGTAAAGGATGGAGGTAATAAGGCTAACCGGTGCTGCAGAGCCAGTTTTCAGGTGATACCATTGTCTCAGTGCACATGGTTACATATACCAGTGAGTGTGTATATATTGGGCTGTTTTTATTTGAATAAATATATATAAACGATAAAGCACCATTGCAAGCTTTACATGTGGATGATATGAGAGTGGAGATCACTGGCTAATAACAGGAAGGAGTACTCCATATGCTGACCCAGCACCCGAGTTAAAGAACAGACCACAGGAAGGGAGGACAACAGAAGGAACATCCCAGAGGATTAACCTGTATCATAAGCACTTTTATTAGGCCTATAAAGTGAGGGCACAACTGGTGAAGGGCTGCACTAGGACTCTCTGTGCACAAAGGTGGAGCAGTGTTAAGATACCACGTTATCACTAATTGTTTTTTTCAAAAATATATATATTAGACTGTCACAGATTGGAGTGTATAAGGACACCTCTGGGAATTTTAGTCTTGCTGAGCAACCCTCTTTCCTTCCTATTAGACACGCTAGGAAACCCCAGAAATACTGGAAAATATATGCTCTCATTTGTTCCAGTAGGGGCTTCAGTTGTCTTCTAGCTGCCAGGGTTTCAGATGATAGATCTGCAAATATCTGGAGGGTGGCTTCTTCATATTTCACAGGGAGAACTGTTATCAGTTTCTTCCAGATCTGTTCTTTATCTTTGGAGTTTCCCTAGCAATAGCAGGTTTTCAAATCCTGTGTACTCTTTCAATCTTTAGTGTTCCGGTTATTGGTCTTTCAATCAGTGGGCAAAATACTTTGTTGGTTATATTTTGTAAATCCTCTTCCTGCAGTGTTTCCGGTAGACCCGGATAAAAAGTACCATTTCAGTCTTTTCAGATGACACTAAACTATGCAGTGGAATAGTTTAATAATAATATCCTTACAGGATGGCTCCAATTTACAAGCCAACCTCAATGCATTGTCTAATTTGGTGACTATGTGGCAGATGAGGTTTAATGTTGACAAATGTAAAGTTATGCACATCGGGGCTAACAATATGCATGCATCATACATACTAGGGGGAGTACAACTGGGGGGAGCCGTAGTGGAGAAGGATCTGGGTGTTTTGGTAGATCATAAGCTCAATAATAACATGTAATGCCAAGCTGCAAATTCCAAAGCAAGCAAAGTCCTTTCTTGTATTAAGAGAGGTATGGACTCCAGAGAGAGCGATATCATTTTGTGCCTGTACAAATCATTAGTAAGACCTCATCTTGAATATGCAGTTCAGTTTTGGGCACCAGTTCTCAAAAAGGATATCAGGGAACTGGAGAAAGTGCAGAGAAGGGCAACCAAACTGATAAGAGGCATGAAGAAACTCAGCTATGCTGAAAGATTAGAGGAACTGGATTTATTCTCTCTTGAGAAAAGGAGATTAAGGGGGATATGATTAACATGTACAAATATATAAGGGAACTTGGTATTGAGTTATTCACTTTACGGTCAACACAGAGGACAAGAGGGCACTCTTTACGCCTAGAGGAAAAGAGATTTCATCTCCAAATATGGAAAGGTTTCTTCACAGTGAGAGCTGTGAAAATGTGGAATAGACTCCCACCAGAGGTGTTTCTGGCCAGCTCAGTAGATTGCTTTATGAAAGTCTTGGATTCTTTCCTAAGTGCATACAATATAACTGGGTACTGACATTTATAGGTAAAGTTGATCCAGGGAAGGATTTTTTTTCCCCTGCTGTAGCAAATTGGATCATGCTTTGCTGGGGTTTTTTTTCCTTCCTCTGGATCAACTGTGGGTATAGGATTAGGTATATGGGATTGTTTGACATAATTTTTTATTTATTTTTATGGTTGATGGATGGACTTGTGTCTTTTTTCAACCTGACTTACTATGTAACTATGTAACTATATGGCCACGGATTCTTAGATTTTTCCTTCTATTTTGGTTTTCCTGGTCTTCTAATCTATACAACATGTTCCTCTGCTCCATTTGTAATTTTTGTTCATTTGTTCCTTACATTTTTTTATTTCTACCACATGAGTATCTAGTTTTTCTTCCATGTCTTTAACCCATTTTAATAGCAGGCTCAGGTCCCCATGTAAAGTTACCATATCCCCCTTTAGGATCTGTTCCAATTTTGAGAACATATCCACCATTTCAGATTTAGTTGGAAGTTGACTTTTTGCGCTATGAACTTCTTTATTTCTACTTTCGAAGTCGCTATCTGTCTGATGCTCTTCTTTTGAGAGATTTGAGCTACTTAATCCCAAGGATTGCCGATTCTACCCATTTTTATTCACTACATAAGGGTACTTGCTCTTTGCCCCTAACTGTTTCCCAGGACTATTTTGACTCCTCTCTGGGCCTGTCTCTGTAATGTAAAGATTTACCGTTTATCAGGAACTATTAGGGAATTAGTAGACCAGACTGTGTGGACTGCACAGAGGAAACCAGAAGCACATTTAAGTGAATGATAATGGTGTTTATTTAAATAGGTGACAAGTGAATATAAACAGTGCACAACCAACCACAGACCCACAAACAACAAATAGTATATACAAACAAATGGGAGATACCGGAATCGTAAACAAAAGCCAGGCTAATCAGGTAACAGGAGGGACAGGTCCAGGATGGGCTTGGGATAGGGATCAGAACAGGTCAGGTCAGGTCAGATGCAGGCTCAAGGTCAGGATTTCAGGCAGCGAGTTCAGGGCGCAGGGAGAGAGATACCAAGGCAAGCATGTGAGGGTTTGCCGGGTATTTATGAGACTGTCAGTAATTGTCCTCATGTAACACCTGAGCGCAGGAAGTGTTGTCTGCTCCATACTATGGATAAAATAAGTGCAGCGCAAAAGAATATAAATATCATGAAGTATTGAACAATCTAATAAATCCTAAGAAGTAACAAAAGTCCTTATATATGAAATGGTGAAAGTAGCAGATAACTCTTTTCTGGGGAAACTGGTAACAAACTTAAATCCGTGCGGTAAATGTGGAAAGAGATTGCGCTTACCAGATCCAATTGACCCCTTGATTATAGGGGGTCCGAAACAGCATAAATAGATCCGTGGCAGACTGCTGGGCTGGCTGTGATCTGCAGAAATCTCCTCAGATCAGGAGTATAAAACCATAATACCGCTGGATATTTTCTTTTCTTTCTCAATTTGGCAATATCCTTCGGAGAGGGAGGCGGTCCGTGTGGAGATGCCGGGCGGAGAGGTAGAGATCCCCAGGAGGAGTAAATGACATAAAGAAAAAAACTTCTAAGAGCGATCCGTATGAAAACCAGTTAACAACATTTATTCGGTTGTTTTAAAACAAGAGGACGCTAGCAGAGCGCCAATAAGTACAAGTGCTGTGGCAGTGAACAACGATGGGACAGACTGCTCATGACAGAACAGCTGTCAGCCAGAGAATGCTGCGGGTGACGGTGGTCAAACAATACCGCCCTCGTTACGTCTGAAAGACTTCGTCGCTGACGAAGTCTTTCAGACGTAACGAGGGCGGTATTGTTTGACCACCGTCACCCGCAGCATTCTCTGGCTGACAGCTGTTCTGTCATGAGCAGTCTGTCCCATCGTTGTTCACTGCCACAGCACTTGTACTTATTGGCGCTCTGCTAGCGTCCTCTTGTTTTAAAACAACCGAATAAATGTTGTTAACTGGTTTTCATACGGATCGCTCTTAGAAGTTTTTTTCTTTATGTCATTTACTCCTCCTGGGGATCTCTACCTCTCCGCCCGGCATCTCCACACGGACCGCCTCCCTCTCCGAAGGATATTGCCAAATTGAGAAAGAAAAGAAAATATCCAGCGGTATTATGGTTTTATACTCCTGATCTGAGGAGATTTCTGCAGATCACAGCCAGCCCAGCAGTCTGCCACGGATCTATTTATGCTGTTTCGGACCCCCTATAATCAAGGGGTCAATTGGATCTGGTAAGCGCAATCTCTTTCCACATTTACCGCACAGATTTAAGTTTGTTACCAGTTTCCCCAGAAAAGAGTTATCTGCTACTTTCACCATTTCATATATAAGGACTTTTGTTACTTCTTAGGATTTATTAGATTGTTCAATACTTCATGATATTTATATTCTTTTGCGCTGCACTTATTTTATCCATTGTATGTCACTGAGGTTGGTGTTATCCTCCTAGTGTTCAGCCTGCATATTGTTCTTTCACATTTGGTTTGCGCTGATTGTTTTTTCATTTTATCTTGTCTGCTCCATACTGCCAGGATCCATCCGCTGGTGGACGTCAGTACTGCGGCCCAACGACGACATAACACCAGCAGGGAAAGACTCCCCTGACAGTTCCAAACTGCCAGGTGAAACACCTGCTGGTGGACCTCAGTGCTGCATGCCAAATGATCGATCTCACCAGCGGATGGACCCTTTCCTGACAGTACCCCCCCAAAAGAGCGGCCTCTGGACACTCCAACTAGTTTTAATTGTCCATAGTCTATGGCATTGAGCAGAATGGTGGCAGAGAGTACTTCAGGCTGGTCATCAGGCACATCCGAGCAGACATCCGGCACATCCGGGCAGACAGCGGGCACCCCCGGGCAGACAGTGGGCACATCAGTGCAGACAGTGGGCTCCGAGTCATTGAGCTGGGCAGCAGGCTCCCTACTGGCAAGCTGTGTGACAGGCACTGGCTTGGCAAGCAGAGTAACGGGCATTGGTTTAACAGACTGGGACACCAATATCAAGACATCAGGTAGGAAGGCAGGCACCGAGACATCAGGCTGGAAAGCATGCACATCAGACTGGAAAGCGGGCACCAAGACATTAGGCTGGAAGGCAGGCACCAAGACATCACACTGGAAGGCAGGCAACGAGACATCAGACTGGAAGGCAGGCACCGAGACATCAGACTGGAAAGCGGGCACATCAGACTGGAAAGCGGGCACATCAGACTGGAAAGTGGGCACATCAGACTGGAAGGCAGGCACCGAGACATCAGACTGGAAAACGGGCACATCAGACTGGAAAGCGGGCACATCAAACTGGAAAGCGGTCACATCAGACTGGAAGGCAGGCACCGAGACATCAGACTGGAAGGCAGGCACCGAGACATCAGACTCGAAAGCGGGCACATCAGACTGGAAAGTGGGCACATCAGATTGGAAAGCAGGCACCGGGACATCAGGCTGAAAAGTGGGCACATCAGGCTGTAAATCGGGCACATCAGACTGGAAAGTGGGCCCATCAGACTGGAAAGCAGGCACATCAGACTGGAAGGTGGGCACATCAGACTGGAAGGTGGGCACATCAGACTGGACGGCGGGCACATCAGACTGGAAGGCAGGCACCAGGACATCGGACTGGAAGGCAGGCACATCAGACTGGAAGGCAGGCACATCAGACTGGAGGGCAGGCACATTAGACTGGACGGCGGGCACATTAGACTGGACAGCGGGCACATCAGACAGGAAGGCAGGCACCAGCACATCAGACTGGAAGGCAGTCACATCAGACTGAAAGACAGGCACATCAGACTGGACAGCGGCACATCAGACTGGAAGGCAGGCACCAGGACATCAGACTGGAAGGCAGGCACATCGGACTGGAAGGCAGGCACATTAGACTGGACAGCGGGCACATCAGACTGGAAGGCAGGTACCAGGACATCAGACTGGAAGGCGGGCACATCAGACTGAAAGACAGGCACATCAGACAGGACAGCAGGCACATCAGACTGGAAGGCAGGCACCAGGACATCAGACTGGAAGGCAGGCACATTGGACTGGAAGGCAGGCACATTGGACTGGAAGGCAGGCACATCGGACTAGAAAGTGGAGACATCAGACTGGATAGCAGGAACTGGGACATCAGACTGGGTAGCAGGCACTTGGTTGGCAGATTTAGGTGGATCATTAGATTCTACTGGCATGAACGCAGGCTGGAACAGGTTGTTTGGTGTGGAGGCAAGTTAGGTTACTGGCAGGATGGTGTGGGTCGGAAAGAACTTTTGTTTCTTTTTTGGCTTAGGTGCATGCAAAGTGTAGCGCTTATTATATCAAATGAGCAAATGATTGTAATATTGCATACGCAAGATAAAAAGGGGGACAGATATCTCTATCACTTCATATAGTACATAGTGTAGTCTCTGATAGTCTTCAAATATCACTTGAGTGCAAAGAACTGTTCATAGCCCAATATTTGAATAAAGCAGTCCTATTCACCACGTGAGTAACTAGTACAAAAAATGTGAATGTGATGGGCCCTCCACACAGAAGTAGTGCAGGCTTACCGAAGAAGTTGGACTCATAGGAACATATGCTCAATGAGTCAGAAAGGCTTGTATTACCAACCGGTAATAGAAGAGGACCTTTTAATTGAATGGCGGCGGAACTCCAAAGGCATCCAGAACTTTAAAGGAAACTCTTCTAGGTAGTAGCCAGTCTCAGGAGAATGGCCCATATAGAATAAAAAGGGGGCCACATAGCATAATTCCATTCCGTATAAAGCAAATTTATTAAAAAAGGTAAAACACTTACATTTTCTGTAGTAAAAAAGCGCTTAATGTAAAATTATGGCAGGCAGTTTCGTCTCACTAGATGCGTTTCGTCTCACTACTTCGTCTGGGGTGACCTGGACTATAAACAGTTCTTTGCACTCAAGTGATATTTGAAGACCATTAGAGACTACACTATGTACTATATGAAGTGATAGAGATATCTGTCCCCCTTTTTATCTTGCGTATGCAATATTACAATTATTTGCTCATTAGATATAATAAGCGCTACACTTTGTATGCACCTGTTACTTTAAACAAATATCCTAATTGTTGTGTGAGCTGCTGTATTGTTGAGTAATCGCAGGGCTTATTTTCTTTTTTGTTTACTTCTTTTTTGGCTTAGCCACTGCAGATTTGTAGGTAACAGCGGGGATGTGAGAAAAGAATGTAGTTGTGCAAAAGGAAGACCAGGGATAAGTGGCTGGAAGAGGGTTTTGTGAGATTGTTACAGGTAGCGGAGAAGAGGCAGGTGGATTGAAGGCAGCATAGGTGCAACAATTGGAGACTGGGTAATAGTATTTGGTAAGAAGCTGTGTAAACTGGGCTGTAACTGAGGTTGCCATAGGCGACGGGGAAATAGATTCTTGGAAAGGCAGGTGATTAATGGCAGGGCTGGAATGTTGTGGCTTAGCTAAATACAGGAGATCTGACCATGCCTGTAGCACAGGTTGAACAAACATTGATTCACACACAGCCTGACTAACCAGGGATTGCACTAGATGGATGCAATCAGACAATACCTGCTGGTTCATGTTCCATGAAAAAGGCTGGATCTTCCTCTAACAACCATACCAGAGATTTAACTTGGCCATAATTGAAGGGGGGAGAAAAATTGCCACTTCCTTCGGGAATGCATGACAAGGCTGGTTTTGCACATAACTGGATCAGAGGCTGAACATCTTTAAATGACATATAACCCTGATCCACTAGGTAATGAGCTGATCGGATCGTTTCCAGCAGCTGGTCACTGGTCCAATCTTTTAAAGTCTGGCAGCAATATTCACAACCCACTTACGCCAGCAGAGAATAATAGATAATTTCATTACAATCCATCTTGGCAAGCCCAGCAAACCAGGATGATCCCTCAGTGCAGCCACGTCTTGTCAGGGATGACCTTGGTATACTATCAGGGAATTAGTAGACCAGACTGTGTGGACTGCACAGAGGAAACCAGAAAAGCATGTAAGTGAATGATAATGGTGTTTATTTAAATAGGTGACAAGTAAGTGAATATAAACAGTGCACAACCAACCACAGACCCACAAACAACAAATAGTTTATACAAACAAATGGGAGATACCGGAATCGTTAACAAAAGCCAGGCCGAGGTCATACACAGGGAGGTCAGCAGATGGGTAAGGATGGGAAACCAACAGGACAGGGAGAGGATGGATTGATAGGCTGCAGGGCAGGGATCCAAGGTAATCAGGTAACAGGAGGGACAGGTCCAGGATGGGCTCGGGATAGGGATTGGAACAGGTCAGGTCAGATGCAGGCTCAAGGTCAGGATTTCAAGCAACGAGGTCAGGGAGCATAGAGAGAGATACCAAGGCAAGCATGTGAGGGCTTGCTGGGTATTTATGAGACGGTCAGGAATTGTCCTCACGGAACACCTGAGCAGAGGAAGTGTTGTCTGCTCCATACTGCCAGGATCCATCCGCTGGTGGACGTTAGTACTGCGGCCCAACGACGACATAACACCAGCAGGGAAAGACTCCCCTGACAGTTCCAAACTGCCAGGTGAGACACCTGCTGGTGGACCTCAGTGCTGCACGCCAAAGGATAGATCTTACCAGCGGACAGACCCTTTCCTGACAGGAACCATGAATCGGACCGAGACAGAAGTATAATTAAATCACACTTGTTTGATAATAATAAAAAGGTAAACAGAGTAAGCGTGGTCAAAACAAGCCAGAGTTCAGTAACCAGAGCGGGTAGTCAGTCAAGCCAATGTCAGAGAGCCAGAGATGAACGTAGTAGTACAGCAAGCAGGATCAGTAGCCAGAAGGGAAGTCAGCCGAGCAAGTCTTCAACAGGAACGCAGGAGAAAGTCTCTGTGATGTTGACAAAGGCAAAGGCAGAGATCAAGTGAGCTGGACGGCTTTAAGTAGGCAGGACTGACGAGCAGAATCAACAACAGCTGGGTAACTGTGGAGAGAGATGGGAGCTAGCAATTAGCCAACAGCTGAGCGGCCAGCTCAGAGAAGGCAGGGCTAAGCCCAGCCCTGACACCGTTCCAATAACCCCGATCCAGAACTCTAATGCCTTGTACACACGGTCGGATTTTCCGACGGGAAATGTTCGATGTGAGCTTGTTGTCGGAAATTCCGACCGTGTATATGCTCCATTGGACATTTGCTGTCGGAAATTTCCAACAACAAATCTTTGAGAGCAGGTTCTCAGATTTTCCGACAACTTGTCGGAAATTCCGAGCATGTGTATACAATTCCGACGCACAAAAGTCTGCGCATGCTCGGAATCAAGCAGAAGAGCCGCACTGGCTATTGAACTTCATTTTTCTCGGCTCATCGTACGTGTTGTACCTCACTGCGTTCTTGCCGATCTGAATTTCCAATAACATTTGTGTGACCATGTGTATGCAAGACAAGTTTGAGCCAACATCCGTCGGAAAAAAATCCACGGTTTTGTTGTCAGGATGTCCGATCGTGTGTATGAGTCGTTAGAGTCTTCTCCAGCTGTCAAGTTTATAGGTTAAAGTTCACATTCAAGATTCAATGTTCACAAATCAGATACATTTTTAGACAATGTTGCCCCTATATTCAGCTAACAGGAACATATGGGTCTGTAATTCGCTAGGAGAGGCTATGCGGAGCGTACACGTAATATTACTTTTTCCGAGTATCAGGGTCTTTGTCTCCCCAGCTGGTTAGGGTGCGATCCCCCATTCACAAGTCAAGCATGTCTATAATAGTTACAAGTCTCTTCCCTCACTCCATATATGTCATGCAGGACAATAATAAAAAGGGGACTCACCGCTCTGGCGGATGAAATGAAATGTTGACCCCGATGAGCAGGGATCTTACTGTGAATTTGTGTTCCTGTGGGGTTTTTATCCCATACTCTTTAGATACTTTAAAAGCTTTGCAAAGGGTTCTGCTTTTAATTGTCCCCTCTCTCTTGCCAGTCCTGGGATCCTTTTTCTCTCCCTTGGGTGTCCACCCGTCTCTCCACGCTGCCTTTTCTACTCGGCACGTTGGCAGACTCCAGACCAACTCGGCCACCCATGCTCCTCCTCCAGGCGCTCAGCATCCTGGCGTCTCTCCTTCGGGTTTCCGGCTGCACTCCTCTCACAGGTCCCCACGCCCACCCACTGCTGCTTCCATCTGAGAAGTCTCACCCAATGCCACAACGGGAGTGCAGACACAGGTAGGACCGCCTGACCATGGGGGAGTTAATGATGACGTGAGTTATCTTGCTTCCATCATTCGGGTGCGGACTAAACGGGCCTAACGCCGGCTCCTAGCTGACGCCATCTTCAGGCTCCTCCCTCTCCCCATGCCCTTTTTTAACAAAAGGTTTTAAATTAGTCTGCAAAAAGCTTAGAACAAAATAACAAGCATCCATAGATTTTAATGGGGTTTGGTGCTATGCTTGGGTTTGGTAGATTTTTATCTAAGGTCAGCAAACCTCCAGCAAACTGAACCTTTACTAGGTTTGATTATTACTAATTATAACTAATATCAATTGAGGAATTGGTAAACCATTTGCAAACTTGACAAGTTTTCATTAAACAGAGTCACAGCTGCGAATCCACAACCCTTTCCCCATACCTGGTCAGGTCGTCCATACAAACTCTTCTACTTTTGTTGCTACCCTACTGTAGCAACAATCAGTCACAATTGGTATCCACATAAATGACTGTGGTCCAGCTAATGATGAGATATATTTTTATATTAATTGTTTCCATTTATATTTTTAGAGTGTATTGCAGCCATATTTTAGCAAGCCTCCAGGAAACACTGAAAATTTAGAAAAACATTATTTTTACAACTTTTTTACAGATATGCAAAAAGGAATACTGCCTGTACTGTATAATATACAGTATATACATACACATTAATATAAATATATACTAAATGAAGAGACATTTTCCTTTAAACAACAAGTATATTGTAGTATTTAAAACTCTTTTAATATACTTGACCCAAAGATGACTTATACAGTTATATTGCTTTTCTGTTCCCCAAAGTGCATCTACTACTAAACTGATTCACTAAATGTGGTATAATGGCCATATTGCTTCCATTATATGCCTTTACCTTATACTGAGATTGCAGGTCATTGCTGAGTAGTGTGTAGTATATGGATAATTGCTTAAAAAGGGAAAAGTCACATCAAGGTATAAATAAGTGCTCGAAACATGAAGAAAAAGATGCAGCAGCAAATGTGAAATGTCTAAATAATTGGGTAAAAGAAACAAAAGTAAAATAGACCCGCACTTCACCGTAATATCCAGTTTAGTTATACAAATGAAAAACAACATATTTATTCTGCCTTTATTTTCCTGATTTATATAATATAGGCTTATAACAGATTATTTACCAGAGTACATAGAACTATTTATGTACTGTAAGTAATTGTTTGAAAGCACTTACAAATGTATGTCTTACAATAGTTATACATGTATCCACCTCTACTAAAAACACAATTAATCAGAGGGAAATAAATCCACAAGTATGCAAATATACCAATATCATACCAATATCATGCAAATTGGGTCATAATTAGCAAAGTTGGAAAAAAAAACTCAGCAACACTCATCCATCCATCCATACTCAGCAATACTCATTCATGCTTAGCCATCCATCCATCCTCAGCAATACTCATCCATCCATACTCAGCAATACTCATCCATGCTCAGCCATCCATCCATACTCAGCAATACTCATCCATCCATCCATGCTCAGCCATCCCTTCCATACCCAACCATACCCAGTCATACCCAGCAATACTCAGCCATCCACCCATGCTCAGCCATCCCATCCACCCCCAGCCATACTCAGCCATACCCAGCCATACCCAGCCGTACCCAGCCATACTCAGCCGTACCCAGCTGTACCTGGCCGTACTCATTCATGCTCAGTCATCCCATCCATACTCAGCCATCCCCATCCACGGCTCATCCATCCCCATTCATGCTCATCCATGCCACATCAGTTATCATCCATGCCATATCCATACCACTACAGTGCCTCACAAAACTGTAATAGGTAGTCAAATTAGATTTGACATTTATGCCCCTAGAACACCTGATGGTGCTTCCTGCATGTTGGGCCTTTCTATGTGGCCTGGCTGTGTAAAAGTCTCCCACATGTGGTATCACCGTACTCAGGAGGAGTAGGAGAATCTATTTTGGGGTGTAATTTTTGGTATGTACATGTTATGTGTTAGAAATATTGTATAAATGGACAATTTTGTGTAAAAAAAAAAAAATGCGATTTCATTTTCTTTACACATTTTCCAAAAACTTGTAGAAAAAAATTACATGTTCAAAAGACTCATTATGCCTAATAGATTATACATTGGGTTGTGTTCCTTCCAAAATTGGGTCTTTTTTTTGGGCGTTTCTATTGTCCTGGTGCTCCAGGGCCTTCAAAATTGTAAAAGGTAGTCAAGAAATTATACGTGTAATTTATGCTCCAAGAACGCCTTTTGGTGCTCCCTGCATGTTGCACCTCTGTATGTGGCCACACTGTGTAAAAGTCTCACACATGTGGTATCGTCGTACTCAGGAGGAGTAACAGAATGTGTTTTGGGGTGTAATTTGTGCTATCCATATGTTGTGTGTGAGAATTAACCTGCTAATATAACAATTTTGTGAAAAAAAAAGGAAAAAAAAATCTTGATTTTGCAAAGTATTGTGTGAAAAAATTACAACTTAAAAAAACTCACCATGCCTCTTACTAAATACCTTGGAAATTATATTTTCCAAAAAGGGGTCATTTGGGGGGTATTTGTACTTTCCTGGCTTGTTTTGGTCTCAAGAAATGAGATAGGTCGTCAGGTGTGATCAATTTCTAGAGATTGGCACCTTAGCTTGAGGGCTCTATAACTTTCACAAAGATCAAATAATATACACCAATTTGGGTTATTTTTACCAAAGATATGTAGCAGTATAAATTTTGGCCAAAATTTATGAAGAAAAATTACTAATTTGCTAAATTTTATGACAGAAACAAAGAAAAATTCATTTTTTTACAGAACTTTCGGTCTTTTTTTTATACCAAAAAAAAAAATGGTGATTAAATACCACCAAAAGAAATCTCTATTTGTGTGAAAAAAAGGACAAAAATTTCAGATAGGTACAGTGTTGCATGACTGAGTAATTGTCATTCAAAATGTGAGAGCCCCGAAAACTGAAAGTTGGTCTGGTTAGGAAGGGGGTTTAAGTGCCCAGTGGGTAAGTGGTTAAGGGGGCCATGGGATTATGAATTTGTGAAATAATATATCTGATAGTCCTGAGCAATATTTGGACAAACCTACCTTTTGGGAAGGGGGGATAGAAGACAGAAAAAAAAAGAATAGCAAGATCATGAGGGAAGTAAAGATCATAGATATCAAATACATCAGGTTATATGGACATATATGTTTAACCTAATCCTTGGGGGGAGAAAAATTCACCCTCCAAGGATACATAGGCTACTATCAGTTGTCCACTATTCACAAAATATAGCAGTGCAGCGCTTAATAAAATAGGTAAAACATATACACATAAAATATATATACAGTGGGGCAAAAAAATATTTAGTCAGCCACCAATTGTGCAAGTTCTCCCACTTAAAAAGATGAGAGAGGCCTGTAATTGTCATGATAGGTATACCTCAACTATGTGAGACAAAATGTGGAAACAAATCCAGACAATCACATTGTCTGATTTAGAAAGAATTTATTTACAAATTATGGTGGAAAATAAGTATTTTGTCAATATCAAAAGTTCATCTCAGAACTTTGTTATATAATGATGTTTTGGGGCTGTCGCTGGGCAACATGGACTTTCAACTCCCACCAAAGGTTTTCTATGGGGTTGAATACTGGAGACTGGCTAGGCCACTCCAGGACCTTGAAATGCTTCTTACGAAGCCACTCCTTTGTTGCCCCGGCAGTGTGTTTGGGATCATTGTCATGCTGAAAGACCCCCCGTGTGGTTCTGGGATTTTTGCACACCATTCTTGTGATCATTTTGACCCCACGGGGGGAGATCTTGCGTGGAGCCCCAGATCGAGGGAGATTATCAGTGGTCTTGTACGTCTTCCATTTTTTAATTATTGCTCCCACAGTTGATTTCTTCACACCAAGCTGCTTGTCTATTACAGATTCAGTCTTCCCAGCCTGGTGCAGGTCTACAATTTTGTTTCTGGTGTCCTTCGACAGCTCTTTGTTCTTCACCATAGTGGAGTTTGGAGTGTGACTGTTTGAGGTTGTGGACAGGTGTCTTTTATACTGATAACAAGTTCAAACAGGTGCCATTAATACAGGTAATGAGTGGAGGACAGAGGAGCCTCTTAAAGAAGAAGATACAGGTCTGTGAGAGCCAGAAATCTTGCTTGTTTGTAGGTGACCAAATACTTATTTTCCACCATAATTTGCAAATAAATTCTTTCAAAAATCAGACAATGTGATTGTCTGGATTTGTTTCCTATTTTGTCTCTCATAGTTGAGGTATACCTATGATGACAATTACGGGCCTCTCTCATCTTTTTAAGTTACAGAACTTGCACAATTGGTGGCTGACTAAATACTTTTTTTGCCCCACTGTATAAGACGTATGAGGCAAAGTCCCAAAAGTATCTTAATCCCAGGAGATGGATAACTGCCCACTTGTAGAAAGGGAATCCCTCAGTTGGTAAGAAAGGGTGCAGTGATAGGATAAAATATACATTCGTGTATCACCACCACTGTGTTCCACCACCAGGGGTCTAGGCTGCTCACCTTATTGAGTAGACCTTCTGCGCTAACAGCAAGGTCACTCATGCATTCCCTTCCACAGGGTTAATATGAAGACGGAGGTTCACTTGCAGTATCCAAAAGTCAATCTCATCGGTAGATATGTATCATGTTATAACAAAATAACAGGACATAGTGCTCTCTATACGAAAAATGTAAAATTTATTGAATAAAAGAATATTACTCACAAGGATAGCACTGATTCCCAGTGCAGGAGTATGAAGCATATAAAAATCGAACCAGATGGGTGGCTGTACTGACGTCACAGAGCTCCTCGCACGCGTATCGTCCGTATGGACTTCCTCAGCGAATCTGATTGGGGGCCCGTGCGTCAGCTCTTATATCTAGTACTGGTTCATCAAACAATTCATCAAAAAGCTAAAAACCCCGCCCACCCTCCAATTCAAACTCAGATGAGTGGGCGTACCTTATTGGTTGTATTTACTCAGGGCTTAAACATACCAAAAAATCTGATAGGGCACAGGTAAGAAAAAAACACTGATAACCTACTGATTATATAATAATTGACAGCTGCCAGACCTCCCATAGTCCAAATATTATCGTTTCCGGGTGAGGGAGGATCCACGCCCTCCAATGGTAGCTGACGTTGGTACGTCCTAAGGGCGAGCCCGCCCTCTGTTAGGCCATTTTCATGGAGACGGGGACGAGGGGTGTCACGTACCTGGTGATGGAGCCTGATATGCAGAGGACGGCGTCTCTTACAACTCTGACATGGAGCCCCTGATAGAGCTGACAGGAAGCACCGAGATGCAGAGTCGCACAAGTGCCTGGCGGGATCGCTGAACCTGGAGCTGGATCGGAGCACTCAGCCGGGCTGTAGAGGTGTCTGTAGGAATCCCAGAGCAGTGGTAGGCAGGTAGCTGGAGTGAGTAGACAACCGGTCCCCACAGGCAGAAATGCAGGTGCAGCAGAAGGGATGGTGGCACCCTCGAGGCTGAAGAGAAGGCAGGTACAGGCAGGCCGGGTCATACACAAACGGGCAAGTTAGGAACAGAGGCTGAAGCGGAATCAGATTACAGGCCGGGTTGTCAGCAGACTGGCAGCGAAGTGGCAGAAGGAGCATGCAGATGCAGAGTAGAGGACGTTGGGGTCAGATGTAGGCAGGAAACAGGAACGTCAGGAAGCAAGCCGGGTCACAACAGGAATGGAAGTCAGGTAGGTAATAGCAGGATACACAGGGAACGCTGTAGAGCAGACAGCACTGAGTATGGAAACTGACTGAGTTTAAAGCGGGGGTCCACCTATCTATCGTTTTTTTTTTTTTTTAATTCATTCACAAACTTTTCTTCTCAGCATTACATACTCACATATTGTGTGTAATATGTCCGCCTGTGTCAGATTTCGTCGGAAAGAATAACTTATATTATTCACTGCAGGCAGTTTCCATCTTCATTGTGGGCATTTGAAGCCCACAAGCATTTTTTTCCTGGATGCGGTGAATGCTGTGCTCCCAGCATTCACTGCTCGTTCCCGCACAAGCTCAGTGGCATCCTGGGAAGCCTGAGAATAGCTCCCAGGAGACTGTGCGGAGTCTGGGAGAGGCTAGAAACACGCCTACTCCCACGGGAGGAGAACCAGGAAGTGCAAAGAAGAATAGAAAAATAAAAGGTAATTACTGCGATTTAAATTTTTTTAAACGGCATGTCAGCATCTAGGCAAGGAAGAGAATACATACAGATATTGTTCAAAATTTGGGTGGAACCCCGCTTTAAGTAGCCTGTTTGGGTGTCAAAAGCTGTCACAGGGTGTGTGTGCACCAATGGCATTCTGACAGGGGCAGAGGTAACAGGTCATCTTCTTCGGCAGCCATATTGGGTGCTGGCATGCCCTTCCTGACAGGCAGAGGTAACAGGTCGTCTTCTTCGGCAGCCATCTTGGGTGCTGGCATGCCCTTCCTGACAAGGGGCGAGAACGTGATAAACGCTCCGCCCCTGTCAACCATGTCACTCGTAAGCTGAGTCGGAGTGTAAGCACTCACGCCGGTCTCCTCGGCAATGGCGTATACAAGCTCCCAAGTCTGCCTCCGGCGCTCATCTGACGTGTCAACATAAGTGTATGAGTCACTCACCATGGTGACGGACGAGCTGCACTCAACTCAGCCACTGGCCAGAGATGGATGAAACAACAAAGCTCCAGCATTAAATGGTAAAATAATAGAAAAATTGAATTAAATAAAACTAGAGGGAAGGGAAAGCTGATCTAAATAACCATAGGGATACCCCAAATGAGCTAAAAAATAATAAGCATGTGGGAGAAATGTTATCAAGGTCACCCCTATCCCATCTAAAGCAATCAGCCCTAAGGCAACTTTCACACACTTCTTAATAGAAAGTGTGGACCGGGGACACATAAAGTTCCCTCCAAGTTGTCACTAAAGGGAAAACAAAAAGTGAATGGAAATATCCACTGATAAAGCAAAACAAACTTAATATGTCACCAACCCATGTGGTTCCACAGTAAGATACTGTGTTACACATACGGAGGTTTAAACTATAAAAATATTAGAAAAAATTAATATGAAAAAATTAGAAAAATGAAAAATGAAAAGACATCAGTACAACCACCTCATCCGTATACAGATGAATAACAATGAAATATAAAATTGAAATATATAAATGTATATACCACAAAATCAATAAATAAACAAACGAAGAATAAACAGACTGGGTACCCACATAAAACTAACGGTCTGAAATGAAACAATTGGGGTCAAACTCAATGTTCAACCCCAAAGGGACCCCAACCTTTGTCTCAAATACCCAGAATGATTCCCGTCGACTAAGCTGCAGTATGAAATTCCAACCTCTCCAGTGTCTGATTGGGGGCCGTGCGTCAGCTCTTATATCTAGTACTGGTTCATCAAACAATTCATCAAAAAGCTAAAAACCCCGCCCACCCTCCAATTCAAACTCAGATAAGTGGGCGTACCTTATTGGTGGTATTGACTCAGGGCTTAAACATACCAAAAAATCTGATAGGGCACAGGTAAGAAAAAAACACTGATAACCTACTGATTATATAATAATTGACAGCTGCCATACCTCCCATAGTCCAAATATTATCGTTTCCTGGTGAGGGAGGATCCACACCCTCCAATGGTAGCTGACGTTGGTACGTCCTAAGGGCGAGCCTGCCCTCTGTTAGGCCGTTTTCATGGGGATGGGGACGAGGGGCGATAACATGATAAACGCTCCGCCCCTGTCAACCACGTCACTCGTAAGCTGAGTCGGAGTGTAAGCACTCACGCCGGTCTCCTCAGCAACGGCGTATACAAGCTCCCAAGTCCGCCTCCGGCGCTCATCTGACATGTCAGCGTAAGTGTATGAGTCCCTCACCATGGTGACGGACGAGCTGCACTCAACTCAGCCGCTGGCCAGAGATGGATGAAACGCAACAAAGCTACAGCATTAAAATGGTAAAATAATAGAAAAATTGAATTAAATAAAACTAGAGGGAAGGGAAAGCTGATCTAAATAACCATAGGGATACCCCAAATGAGCTAAAAAATAATAAGCATGTGGGAGAAATGTTAACAAGGTCACCCCTATCCCATCTAAAGCAATCAGCCCTAAGTCAACTTTCACACACTTCTTAATAGAAAGTGTGGACCGGGGACACATAAAGTTCCCTCCAAGTTGTCACTAAAGGGGAAACAAAAAGTGAATGGAAATATCCACTGATAAAGCAAAACAAACTTAATATGTCACCAACCCATGTGGTTCCACAGTAAGATACCGTGTTACACATACGGAGGTTTAAACTATAAAAATATTAGAAAAAATTATTAGGAAAAAATGAAAAGACATCAGTACAGCCACCTCATCCGTATACAGATGAATAACAATGAAATATAAAATTGAAATATATAAATGCATATACCACAAAATCAATAAATAAATAAACAAACGAAGAATAAACAGACTGGGTACCCACATAAAACTAACAGTCTGAAATGAAACAATTGAGGTCGAACTCAACGTTCAACCCCAAAGGGACCCCAACCTTTGTCTCAAATACCCAGAATGATTCCCGTCGACTAAGCTGCCATATGAAATTCCCACCTCTCCAGTGTCTAGTTACCTTCTCAATTCCCCAGAACTTCAGCCATGCTGGGCTGCGATTATGGAAAAGTCGGAAGTGCTTGGAGATAAAACGATAATTCTCCAGCTCTACAAGACTCTGGTCCGGCCGCACCTTGAGTATGCTGTCCAGTTCTGGGCACCAGTCCTCAGGAGGGACGTACTGGAAATGGAGCGAGTACAAAGAAGGGCAACAAAGCTAATAAAGGGTCTGGAGGATCTTAGTTATGAGGAAAGGTTGCGAGCACTGAACTTATTCTCTCTGGAGAAGAGACGCTTGAGAGGGGATATGATTTCAATTTACAAATACTGTACTGGTGACCCGACAATAGGGATAAAACTTTTTCGCAGAAGAGAGTTTAATAAGACTCGTGGCCACTCATTACAATTAGAAGAAAAGAGGTTTAACCTTAAACTGCGTAGAGGGTTCTTTACTGTAAGAGCGGCAAGGATGTGGAATTCCCTTCCACAGGCGGTGGTCTCAGTGGGGAGCATTGATAGCTTCAAGAAACTATTAGATAATCACCTGAATGACCGCAATATACAGGGATATGTAATGTAATACTGACACATAATCACACACATAGGTTGGACTTGATGGACTTGTGTCTTTTTTCAACCTCACCTAATATGTAACTATGTAACTACTATGTTATGTGTGCGGAGTCCTTGTTTAATGTTGTTAACATGTTCTCCAACTCTTGTGTTGAATGTTAAAGTCTAGGATCATCCTAATCTGCTTAGGCCCTCCCTGGACTAGGGACAAGGGAGGGGGGTTGGTCTTGTTGAGTAAAACCTATTATAGGAATGAAATGGACAATTTGTTAAGTGACAGTAACACTTATAGTATCCTGACCAAGGATCCGATGTTGGAATTTAAGATTGAACTTCACTTTCTTGTTGAGAGAGGGAAGCACATAGGAGTGCTGAGTGTCAAGGAGGCCCAGTACTTAAATCCCCTGTTCTGTCGTACACCAATAATTTATTTTCTCCCCAAGATCCACAAGAACAGTGTTAACCCACCAGGTAGACCCATAGTTAATGGGACTGACTCGGTCTCTTCTAGACTAGGTCAATATATTGACACCTTTCTCCAACCGCTAGTTACGAAAACGAATGCATTCCTAAAGGATACAAAACATATCATACAGATCTTAGAGTCTTTGACCATTACATCCTCTTGTTTTCTCATCACAGCAGATGTGGGCTCCTTATATACGATCATCAGCCACAAGGATGCTTTAACCTCAGTACAGTGGGCCCTGGGGTCATCGGACCTGTCGAGGAGGCATCGTAACTTTTGATTGATAGTCTGACCTTCTGCCTGTCAAAAAGCTATTTCTGGTATGATAAGCAGTTTTATCTCCATACCAGAGGGGTAGCTATGGGGGCACGCTTCGCTCCCAGTGTTGCCAATCTTTTCATGGCTCACTGGGAGGAGAAGGCTGTTTTTAAGAACAAACCCCTGGAATTAATATGCTACCAGAGGTACATTGATGACCTCATCATGATCTGGGAGGGGGACAAAGAGACTTTGGATGCGTTTGTATCCAGACTTAACGATAACAACAAAAATATTGTCCTTGTCCTATTGTCCAATAGAATCTTTTGATTTGTTATATTATAAAGCAGCACTATACTAACAGAACTTACTGAATTCCTAGTATTAATTAAGGGGTTAATATAGTGCATAAAAGAGTTTTTCTCATAAACGTTCTGATAGACAATATAGCTATCCAATAAAAACACCAAGTAGGAGCCGAGTGCCGATAAGTAAACATAATAGAAAAGAGCGGGGAGGGAGAGGAGAGGAGGGAGGGGAGGAAGGAAAAAAAAAGAAAAAAAAAAGAAAACATATAAAATATCCATCCTGTGGAAAAAAAGATAGAAGGTCTAAAGCGCTAATAAAAGTATGGCCCCAAGAAAGGAAATAAAACACCTCAATCCCAAAAGAATAAGAAGGATAAAATGGAAAGTAAAAATAAAAACCTTACAGGGGCTCAATCCACACAAACGGCAGATGTAAAGGAGATCTTCCAACAATTGCAATTGCAATCTCCTCAAGCAACTCAAACCTTGCATACATCACACAAAGTTTCAAACATCGCGGAAATATCGATAACATCTAAAACTTCAGGAGAAGAACAATCGGTCCATCCTAGAAATAGCTCACTAATAGATACAACATGCTCTTCAAGTGAACAAAAGGAAGAGGATAAAGAGAGCTGGGATATGAGAACATACATTCAATCTCTCCCAACCAGAGCAGACATGGATCAATATGTCCATAGACTAGAAGACACATACAAAAATGAGATTCAAGAGCTCAAGATATCCACAAAAACAGCACAAGAGAAAACGGCTATATTAGACACCAGAGTCTCAAAAACAGAACAAGAACTAACAAAGATAAAAGAAAAAATACAAATACAAGGGAATCAAATAAATCAATTAATAAATAGCCTGGATGAACAAGAGAATAGAAACCGAAGATCTAATATAAGAATAAGAGGTTTAAAGGAAGATGTGGGTGCAAAGGAACTTATAATAACGTTACAGAAAATCTTCCAGGAGATAATTCAGGATATGGATGATAAGGATTTACTAATTGACCGTGCACACAGAGTGGCGGGAATGAAGAGATTAGACCCTAGTAAACCACGAGATGTTATCTGTAAGATGCATTATGCCCATATAAAAGACAGAATTATGCTCGCAGTACGGCAAAAGAAAAATATCCAACACGAGGGAGAGCCACTACTATTCTTCCAAGATCTATCGAAATTCACTTTAGACCGGAGGAGAGCATTAAAACCCTTAGTGGAACAACTCAGAAGAAACAACCTTCAGTACAGATGGAAATTTCCATTTCAACTACAGGTCCAAAAGGAGGGTCTAATTGCAACATTCAGTAATTCGGAAAATTTACCGCAGTTTCTAGCAATTCTCAATCTACCAGAAATAGATCTACCAGACTGGCCAATATCATATACGAAAGCGTTTGGGAAATCTTGAAAAATTATATACGGGACAAGGGGGGAAGGGATTTGAAGTTATAAGGTTACATAAGAAGCCACTGAATATAGAAGTAATTGGTGCGATTAGATTAACAGAGCTAGGAGAGGGAGGGAGGTGGGGGGATGGTTAAATGTGGGGGGGTTGTTTTATGTTTTTGGGGGTTTCTCCCCTTTTTTTTGTCCCTCACATATGATATAATGACATAACACAAACACGATGATAGACATTGATTGATATTAGGGGGAGACACTTAGTAATTATTGGTAATAAGCTACAAAAAGATAAAATAGTAGAAACCTATGAACCTCGATAAGACACATTTTTTCCTCTCACAAAAAATATAAGGAAACTACTTAATTATGGGAGCAGACACTCAACACTAGGGGGGGACACTTAACTATTTTTGACAATAAATCACAAATTGTCACAATAATACATTAGTATAATTAGCGTGAACTGATATGACAACAATAGGGGGATCATGGTGACTGGGCAAATAATTTTTTTTTCTTTGTGACTAAGATAAAAAGTAATTGAGAAATTCACCTAATATGCAATATAATATGTAAGAAATGTGGGTTTATATTTAAGGTTGTGTTTTGAACAGCAAGAATTTTTTTTTTTTTTTTATGACTAAGATAAAAAGTAATTGATAAATTCACCTAATAAGCAATATAATATGTAAGAAATGTGGGTTTACACTTAAGGTTGTGTTTTGAACAGTAAGAATTTTTTTTTTTTTTTTTTTATGACTAAGATAAAAAGTAATTGATAAATTCACCTAATAAGCAATATAATATGTAAGAAATGTGGGTTTACACTAAAGGTTGTGTTTTGAACAGTAAGATCAGTAAGAATTTTTTTTTTTGTGACTCAGATAAAAAGTAAATGATAAACTCACCCAATAAGCAATATAATATGTAAGAAATGTGGGTTTACATTTAAGGTTGTGTTTTGAACAGTAAGATTTTTTTTTTTTTGTGTGTGACTAAGATAAAAAGTAATTCATAAATTCACCTAATAAGCAATATAATATGTAAGAAATGTGGGTTTACACTTAAGGTTGTGTTTTGAACAGTAAGAAAAATTTTTTTCTCCTCTTTTCCCTCCTCTTGCTTCCCTTCCTATATAATATATTACAAATGTGGTAGATATTTGGGGTACGCATTTAAAAATCTTTAGGAGGACATAAATGTATATGCAACAGATGTGGTAAAGCTCAAGTGGATCCAATACTAATGGGGAGGGAGGGGATAGGGGAATAGGGGGAAAGGAAAAGGGAAGAAAAAAGGAAAGGAAAAAGGGAGGAGATAGCTCATTGATTATAAAACATAATGATATGTGCAATAGATCCTAGGGGTAATGGATTTTTAGGGGGATGTATGTTGTATCTCTTCATCCTCTCCTGCAATGGTGAGTAAACTCCTCCGCATTGCGGGATAGAATGGAGGGAGGAATATAGATATGTGTATGGATGCATTTGCTTGGAGGCATCTCTTCCATACCCCCTCTGCTCACAGAATCCTTTCCCATCTACTCTCTTTGTAAATATAATAATATAAAAGAACAAGAAATAAGCTTTTTAAATGCAGTGTGGGCCACCGACAGGGCGGCGGACAGGGTATGTCAGAATCCGGTACCCTTTTCATAGGGAACTTACTAGATAGTAAGACAGACTTTATAGAAGTCAAATAGTTTTGGGGTAAATAGTACGTAGAGTGTGTGTGTGGGGTTGAAAGCGAAAGAAAGAAAAAGAAAAGAGAAAGAAAAATTTTTTTTTTTTCCTCTTCTTCCTCTTCCGTGGTTTGTTGCATTGTCCATTTGGTATTTGAAGCATGATGAAAATATGCTCATATAATATTAGAGGTCCTAATTCAGCAGCAAAGAGGTCACAAGTCCTTTATTCTCTCCATAAACAAAAAGTGGGAGAGATTTTTTTCCAGGAGACGCATTTCCGCTCAGACCACATCCCCAAACTACAAAATAGCTACTATACCACATGGTATCATGACTCTTTCATGTACTCTAAATCAAAGGGTGTCTCTATTGCTATACATAAGACAATACCACACCAAGTACTGGAAGAGTGGCGCAACAGAGATGGCAGAGCAATCTTACTCAAACTTAGTATATACGGTAAAAAGTATACTTTCATCAACATATACTTACCCAATCAAAGTCAGCATAAAGTAGGAACACAACTGATTAGTGAGCTTATGGAAAAAGCAGAAGGGATAACAATAATTGGGGGAGACCTCAATTTTGTTTTGGACAAGGAAATAGATACCACAGCACCCTCATTAATACAGATAGGCAAGGAAAAAAGAAGAAAATTTATAGATATGATGGCAAAATACCAACTGAAAGATATCTGGAGGGTACTACACAAAATGGAAAAAGATTTTACATTCCACTCAAAAGTCCATGGGACATACCATAGACTGGATTACTTTCTGGTAAACCAGCCTGGGATGGCAGTGACCCTATCTGCCGAGATAGACAGCTCGATATGGTCAGATCATGCGCCAGTATTCTTGGTGTTGGACCCATTTAAGAATAAAAGCATTAGGGGAAATGGGAAGCTCAATGATAATCTGCTATATGATGAGACCTGTGTGACAGAAATAAGAAGGGTAATAACAGACTTTTCACATAATCATATAAACGACACCACACCCTTGCCGACTCAATGGGAGGCACTGAAATGTGTAATTCGAGGGTTTTTTATAAAACATGGGGCTAGATTGAAAAAGCTAAAGGGCAATAGAATGAGTCAGTTATTAAAAGAGATACCCAAAATAGAAGCTCAACACAAACAAAATCCAGCAAGCAAAGTATTAATAAAATTAACAGGACTGAAAACAGAATTACAAACATTGATAAATGAGCAAACATTACGAATAAGGGACAATAATCGCTCCCTATATTACCAACAGGGTAATAAGCCAGGTAAACTGCTCGCAAGGGCTCTTCGCCAGCGGGGAAATATATCACCTATTGTGAAAATTATGTCAGAAACAGGGGATATGAGGTATGACCCAAAAGAGATCTTAAAGGAGTTTCAGACTTTTTATACAAAACTATATAACATACCCAATCAGGGAGCAAATAGCGATCCAGAGGGGTTTCAACAAAACATTCACCAATATGTAAAAGAAAACCCACTCCCTGTACTGGCACCGATAGAAACAACACGATTAGACCAAGAATTTACGGTGAATGAAATACAAAAAGCAATAGATACACTCCTCCCCGGAAAAAGCCCAGGCCCTGATGGCTTTACTCCCAGATTTTATAAAACATTTAAAGAAGAACTTATTCCCATTATGAAGCGGACCTTTAATGCAGTTTCCACATCAGTACCCTTTGTTTCACAAAGTATGCAGGCATACATCTCACTTATACCCAAACCAGAGAAGGACCACACTTTATGTGGAAACTATAGACCAATCTCTCTAACGAACATTGATCTAAGACTATACTCTAAAATAATTGCAAACAGACTCACCCCTATATTACCTACATATATACATCTAGATCAGGTGGGTTTCATAAAGGGAAGAGAAGCTAGGAACAACACTCTAAAAACACTCACATTGGTGGAATATGCACAGAGAAGTTCCATCCCATCCTGTCTATTAGCAATTGACGCTGAGAAGGCATTTGACGGGGTGGGATGGAACTTCCTAAAAGAGTCTTTAATACAATGGGGGATTGGCCCTATACTTATAGAAAAAATAATGGCCTTATATCAGAACCCAACGGCTAAGATACGAGCGAATGGTGATATATCGGATGTAATCCCTATAACGAATGGTACCCGACAGGGATGTCCTTTATCCCCACTCTTATACATACTGGTGATGGAGCATTTATTAATAGCGGTTCGAAAAAATAAAGATATACAAGGAATTAAAGTAGGGGGTAAGGAGTACAAAATGTCAGTATATGCAGATGATATATTGTTATATATTACAAACCCCTTAATATCATTACCTAATCTGATAGCAGAATTCAAGCGACTTGGGACACTAAGTAACTTCAAAGTAAATTATAATAAGTCTGAGGCTCTGAACATAAACTTGTCAAATATGATGGTGGAACTTCTTAGAAAAGATTTCTCTTTTAAATGGCAGAAAAATGCAATCAAATACTTGGGCACCTTCATCCCCACGGATCTGAACAAACTACAGGAATATAATTATATCCCGATGGTACAAAAAATTACGACAACATTACAACAATATGAAAAAGGAATATTCTCCTGGATGGGCAGAATAAAAATAATAAAAATGGATATTTTGCCTAAAATACTGTATATCCTGCAAGCGATACCCATTTTCCCCTCAACAAATACCCTGAAAAAATTGCGTAGGGCGATAGGAAAATTTATCTGGGGAGGTAAGACTCCCAGAATCAGTAGAGCGGTATTAAGTAAAACTAAGAGAGATGGGGGTCTTGCTCTCCCAGATATAGAAACATAACTTAGAGCAATATTAATAACTAGAATAGTGGATTGGTTCCACAACAGGGATAATAAACAATGGGTGAAATTAGAAGAAACAATCACGGCACTAAAACTTAAATCCTTACCATGGACTAAGAAAGAGCAAAGACCACTGGAAGGTGATATGCCCTCTTTGGTGGTGTCAACATTAAAGGTATGGGACACCATGATAAAAAGGGAAATCGGATCCACCTTTATAGGTCCCATGACCCCACTATTTAGTAACCCAGAATTTCCACTGGTACTTGAAGCCAAAACATTTCTTAAATGGAAAAGATGTGAAGATACCAGGATAATAGAAACATTGGAAGAGAATAGACTCCTCCCATTAGAGGATATGGGGGTGGAACATAAAAAAAAATGGATGCAATATGGAATACTCCAACGTTATATTTCGTCCCTAAAAAAGGTGGCTGTAATAGGTAGACCCCCAACAACTCTGGAGAAAATTTTCTTACAAGACCATAAACCCACCCACACATTATCGAAGGTCTATAAATATTAAATCTCAGAAAACAAAGGACAAGAGGCGCCTTATATTAAGAAATGGGAGATAGAGCTAGGTATGGAAATCCCCAGGGAAACATGGGAAAAGGCAATGATTCTAACCCATAAACTTTCAATTTCTGCCAATCATCAGGAAAGAAACTATACAATGTTAGCTAGGTGGTATAGGTGTCCAGTGGACCTACACAAAATAAACCCAGATAATGAGGATGTGTGCTGGAGATGTCAGGAAGCTCAGGGAACAATGTCACATATTTGGTTTTATTGCTCAGAAGTCCAACCTTTTTGGCATAGAGTATTTGAGATTTATAGAGCCATGACCGGAATTGAATTATATCCAGAAATACAAGTCGCAGTACTATCAATGATCCCGGGATCGGTGAAAAACATAAAAAAAGGACTATTGAAATATTTCTTGACAGCAGCACGAACTATTATAGCAAGAAAATGGAAAAGCACAGGTATGCCTTTGGTAGAAGAGTGGGTGTGTGAGATGGCGGGGATGCGTGCCCTGGAAGAAAGAATGGTAATGGAAAAAGGGTTAAAAAAACAAATATTAAGAACTTGGGCTAGATGGGAAGAATTTAGGGCCTCCTCGGTGCTGCTTAGGTTGATCTAGAAACCTAATAGAACATAATGGAAGGGGATGCTTTTTCCCTTTCGGGGAATTATTGTGCTTTTTTTTTTTGTTTGTTTGTTTTTTTGTGTGTGATTGCTTTTGAGTGAATGGTGTAGGGGGGTTGGGGGTATAGGTTTTAAGGATAGGGATAGACATCCATAAATTGATGTGGTAATGAACCAGGGGAGATTGGGATGATGCTTTGATAAAGATCATTTAATGTCTTGGATGGAACATGTTTTATTATTAATTGTAAAATTGTTTGATAAATAAAGATTATATAAAAAAAAAATATTGTCCTTTCGTGGAACATCAGTACAGAGAAGGCAGTCTTTCTAGATTTAGAATTGTCAAGAAAGGGGGATCGAATCAATATGATCACCCATTTCAAGGCCACTGATCAAAACGTCTTTATCCCTGTTGAAAGTTGCCACCACAATAAGTGGCTGTGTAATATTCCGAGAGGGCAGGTTATTCGTCTCAGGCGCAATTGCACAGATGTGGGTGATTTTCTATCTCAATCACAAACCCTGGTTTCTAGATTCACTGAAAAGGGTTATGATAAAAGTAATCTTATCAAAGAAATGGAAAATGTTGGGACTTTAGACAGGAAGGGGCTGGTTTCTAATGCCCCTAAGGTAGTCCAGGGAGGGCCTAAGCAGATTAGAATGATCCTAGACTTTAACATTCAACACAAGCAATTTGAAAAGATCGTACAGAAACACTGGCCCATTTTAAAACTAGATAGGACTTTGGGTCCGGCCCTTCCCGACCGCCCATTGTTTATTTATAAAAGAGCACCTTCTCTCAGGGATAAGTTGGCTCCAGGGGTAATTGACTCCCCTGTTTACCCTGCGAATAGGATGCTTGGCTTTCTTAATGGTTTCTACGCTTGTGGACACTGACCTGCGTGTAAACAGGCTAAAAGCAATGTTAAGAAAAGGAAAGAATTTGTGGCCTTCGCCACGGGTAAGAGCTATGAAATCAAGGAATTGATTACGTGTAACACCGCCGGGGTTGTGTATATGCTGCAATGTGAATGTGGTTTCCAATATGTGGGGAGGACCTCAAGGCCCCTCCATGTACGAGTTGGAGAACATGTTAACAACATTAAACGAGGACTCCGCACACATAACGTCTCCAAGCACTTTTGACTTTTCCATAATCGCAGCCCAGCAGGGCTGAAGTTCTGGGGAATAGAGAAGGTAACTAGACACTGGAGAGGTGGGAATTTCATACGGCAGCTTAGTCGACGGGAATCATTCTGGGTATTTGAGACAAAGGTTGGGGTCCCTTTGGGGTTGAACGTTGAGTTCGACCTCAATTGTTTCATTTCAGACTGTTAGTTTTATGTGGGTACCCAGTCTGTTTATTCTTCGTTTGTTTATTTATTTATTGATTTTGTGGTATATGCATTTATATATTTCAATTTTATATTTCATTGTTATTCATCTGTATACGGATGAGGTGGCTGTACTGATGTCTTTTCATTTTTTCCTAATAATTTTTTCTAATATTTTTATAGTTTAAACCTCCGTATGTGTAACACGGTATCTTACTGTGGAACCACATGGGTTGGTGACATATTAAGTTTGTTTTGCTTTATCAGTGGATATTTCCATTCACTTTTTGTTTTCCCTTTAGTGACAACTTGGAGGGAACTTTATGTGTCCCCGGTCCACACTTTCTATTAGGAAATGTGTGAAAGTTGCCTTAGGGCTGATTGCTTTAGATGGGATAGGGGTGACCTTTTTAACATTTCTCCCACATGCTTATTATTTTTTAGCTCATTTGGGGTATCCCTATGGTTATTTAGATCAGCTTTCCCTTCCCTCTAGTTTTATTCAATTCCATTTTTTTATTATTTTACCATTTTAATGCTGTAGCTTTGTTGCGTTTCATCCATCTCTGGCCAGCGGCTGAGTTGAGAGCAGCTCGTCTGTCACCATGGTGAGTGACTCATACACTTACGCTGACACATCAGATGAGCGCCGGAGGCAGACTTGGGAGCTTGTATACGCCGTTGCCGAGGAGACCGGCGTGAGTGCTTACACTCCAGCTCAGTGACGTGGTTGACAGGGGCGGAGCGTTTATCACGTTCTCGTAATATTCGGACTATGGGAGGTATGGCAGCTGTCAATTATTATATAATCGGTAGGTTATCTGTGTTTTTTTCTTACCTGTGCCCTATCAGATTTTTTGGTATGTTTAAGCCCTGAGTCCCTACCACCAATAAGGTACGCCCACTCATCTGAGTTTGAATTGGAGGGTGGGTGGGGTTTTTAGCTTTTTGATGAATTATTTGATGAACCAGTACTAGATTTAAGAGCTGACGCACGGGCCCCCAATCAGATTTGCTGAGGAAGTTCATACGAACGATACGCGTGCAAGGGGCTCTGTGACGTCAGTACAGCCACCCATCTGGTTTGATTTTTATATGCTTCATACTCCTGCATTGGGAATCACTGCTATCCTTGTGAGTAATATTCTTTTATTCAATAAATTTTACATTTTTCGTATGGAGAGCACTATGTCCTGTTATTTTGTTTTAACATGATACATATCTACCGATGAGATTGACTTTTGGATACTGCAAGTGAACCTCCGTCTTCATATTAACCCTGTGGAAGGGAATGCATGAGTGACCTTGCTGTTAGCGCAGAAGGTCTACTCAATAAGGTGAGCAGCCTAGACCCCTGCACCCTTTCTTACCAACTGAGGGATTCCCTTTCTACAAGTGGGCAGTTATCCATCTCCTCGGATTAAGATACTTTTGGGACTTTGCCTCATACGTCTTATATATATATTTTATGTGTATATGTTTTACATATTTTATCAAGTGCTGCACTGCTATATTTTGTGAGTTATCTTTAAGGTTTTATATTGGCATACAGTGTTCAGCTGCTAAGTTCTTATCAATTTGGTTTTGCTCTGTCTGTTTTTCTGCTTGGAGTTGTCCACTATTAACCACTTCCCGACCGGCTCACATAAATTTACGGCGGCAGGTTGGTTCCCCTGTGGTAATCGCCGTACCTGTACATCGGCTCATTTGAAAAGCCATAGCAGGCTTGTGCGCGCCTGCTGCACAGCAGGGGACCCGATGTGCGTGGCTGGCAGGTGCGATGTCCGCCAGGCCACTCGCAATTGCGGGCAAGAGAGCCAGAACGGGGATTTGTATGTGTAAACACACAAATCCCCATTCTGCCAGGAGAGGAGAGACAAATCATCTGTTCCTAGTAATTAGGAACAGCAATATGTCTCCTCCTCCAGTCAGTCCCATCCCCCCACAGTTAGAAACATACCTGAGGGAACACATTTAACCCCTTGATCGGTCCCTAGTGTTAACCCCTTCTCTACCAGTGACCTTTACACAGCAATCAGTCCATATTTATAGCACTGATCGCTGTATAAATGTCAATGGTCCCAAAAAAAAAGTGTCCGATCTGTCCACTGCAATGTCGCAGTCCTGCTAAAAATTGGAGACACTGCCATTACTAGTAAAATTAAAAAAATAATAAAAATGGCACAAATCTATCCCCTATTTTGTAGACGCTATAACTTTTGCGCAACCCAATCAATATACGCTTATTGTGATCTTTTTTTTTTTTTTTTTAACAAAAATATGTAGAAGAATACATATTGGCCTAAACTGATGAATAAATTTCTTTTTGAAAAAAAGATTTGGGGATATTTATTATAGCAAAATGTAAAAAATATTGGTTTTTTTTTTTCAAAATTGTCGCTCTCTTTTTGTTTACAGCGCAAAAAATAAAAACCGCAGAGGTGATCAAATACCACCAAAAGAAGCTCTATTTGTGGGAAAAAAGGACATCAATTTTGTTTGGGTACAGCGTCGCACGACCGCGCAATTATCATTTAAAGCGACACAGTGCTGTATCGCAAAAAATGGGCTGGTCATTAAGGGGGCAAATTTTTCCGGGGCTGAACTGGTTATAATGAACTAACCAAGGGTAGCAAGTGGGGAGCACAAAGAACTATCCCAAAAGATAAGGAAATACAATTACCAAATCATTACAAGGGTATGAGATAAAACCAGGATATATTAGCCAACAAAAACTGTAAACAAAAAAAAAAACTTAACAAAAACTGTAAATCCTAAAAATCCTGGATGGGATTATTAACCCCAATGGACAGAGCCTCTTTTTGAGATTTGTTGTTTACAAGTAGGGATGAGCCGAACACCCCCTGGTTCGGTTCACACCAGAACCTGGGAACGGACCGAAGGTTTACGCGTACTTTAGAACCCCATTAAAGTCTATGGGACTCGAACGTTCGAAATCAGAAGTGCTAATTTTAAAGGCTAATACGCAAGTTATTGTCCTAGAAAGGGTTTGGGGACCCAGGTCCTGCCCCAGGGGACATGTATCAATGCAAAAAAAAGTTTTAAAACCGGACGTTTTTTCAGGAGCAGTGATTTTAATGATGCTTAAAGTGAAAAAAAAAGGTGAAATATTCCTTTAAATATCGTACCTGCCGGGTTTCTATAATATGTCTGTAAAGTGGCGTGTGTTTCCCATGCTTAGAACAGTCCCTGCACAAAATTACATTTTTAAAGGAATAAAAGTAATTTAAAACTGCTTGCGGCTTTAATGTAATGTCGGGTCCTGGCAATAAGGATGAAAATCAGTGAGACAAATGGCATGGGTACCCCCCACCCCCCAGTCCATTACCAGGCCCTTTGGGTCTTGTATGGATATTAAGGGGAACCCTGCACCCAAATTAAAAAAAGGAAAGGTGTGGGGCCCCCAGGCCCTTTATACTCTGAATAGAAGTATACAGGCGCTGCAAACAAGACAGGAACTGTAGGTTTGTTGTTAATTAGAAGTGTTTGTAATTTTGAACTGGTACATTTTTAATGTGTAGCTCCAGCCAAAAAATCTATTTTTAAGTTTTTTGGAAAACATAGGGAAGGGTTATCATCCCTGTAACATTTGTTTTGCTGCCTGTGCACCACTTTCTGTCCCGATGACAAATGTTTTTTGAAAATTTGGGGTTTTAGAAACAAGGATTGGCGATAAAGCATCAGTGAAGAGGAGACACGTTTTTCCCATATTAACTCTTTTGCCCTGTACACACGGTCGGATTTTCCGACGGAAAATGTGCGATCGGAGCTTGTTGTCGGAAATTCCGACCGTGTGTGGGCTCCATCGGACTTTTTCCATCTGAATTTTCGACACACAAAGTTTGAGAGCAGGCTATAAAATTTTCCGACAACAAAATCTGTTTGCGTCAATTCCGACAGTGTGTGGACAATTCCGATGCACAAAGTGCCACGCATGCTCAGAATAAATTCCGAGACAGAATTGCTCGCTCTGGTAAAATTTAGCGCTCGTAATGGATATAGCACTTTCGTCACGCTGCAATGTTTGAAATTGTTTAATGCAGCGCACTCTCTTCTTCTTTATAATACTAGAAGAATGAAGTTGTTTTGCTGCTCATATTCACACAGAGTTCTCACAAACTTCTTTCTTTATTATTTATCGTGATTTCATGAATATAATATTTTTATTTGTCACATCTCCCGACAAAAAATTAAATTTTTGGATGTTTTTAGAATTTTTTGTTTTTATTTTTTGAAATCCTGATCTCCTGTTATTTTTTGTATATATATATATTTTTACTCCAGAATAGTTTTGGGTGTGTTTTGTGTGTCAAGTTACCACAACACTATTATTATCTTGTATTATTTAAGCTCAAGGAGGTTGCTTGGTGTTGGTGCCTCTTGTTTATGTGACATTGTATTTTTGAAATGTACCTGCCTCCTCACAAACAAACTGTCCTTTTTGAAGGAAAACACACATAGGCGAGTATAATAAAACAAACCAAAAATTTATTAAGGGGTCCTAAGCAAAGAAAGAGGGAGGCAACGCTGGAGAAACAGCAGAAATTGGCAAAGCCTTTGGCCCCCAGGGCACACATCAATTATTTCCAGGCAAAATTGGTGGCCTGAGGAGTCTTTATCTAAGGGAGTACAATCTGGTCCAGAAGTCCAAGAGATCATGAACAGCAGCAGATGACATGTATGTCCCCAGGCTGTGGTCATACAAGAGCCTGCATCTTTTGTCAGACCAGACTGAACCCAGGGCCATCACTTTCTTGTCTTCCTTCCAAACTTCCTTCCACGCTGTGTCTGTGGTGGTGGAGTTGTGGCAGGAGGAGGAGGAGGAGGAGGAGGAGGATGCAAGTCACACAGGTGGGTATTGGGTGTGATTTCGCCCCTCACCCCCTTAGTTAATGTTTTATAAAGGATGTCCTCACACATGAGGAGTTGGCCCTCCTGCATGTCCTGCAGTTTGGTGGCAGCCATGCAGGCAAAGGCTTCTTCACGAGTGGGGGTGGCTCTGAGGGACCCAGAAGCCTCCTGAATCAGCCTGAGTGCTGAATCCTCCACGTTACTTCCCTTCCTGGGTCTTTTGTTTGGAAGGCGGAGGGGAGGAACCTGGGATTCTGTGAGGCTCTTACTGGGCCCGGCCTCCTCCTGGCTGCCACTTACCCCTGCCTCCTCCTGGCTGCCACTTACCCCGGACACCTCCTGGCTGCCACTAACCCCCGCCTCCTCCTGTGTGCCACATTCCACAGCCTCCTCCTGGCTGCCACATTCCACAGCCTCCTCCTGGCTGAGGTCTTCCTGTGTATGAAAAAGGGACATAGTTTTAGTTTTTTCTTCATCAATCATACACAATTTTCATCTCAGGACTGTTGCAAATTGAATGTTAACAAATATAACAGACTATCATTCTGAGCCCAGCATTTTTCATTCTTGTCCCAATCATTTTTGCCCACTACTGTCTATTGATATGTAAAATACTTTATTAAATCAGCAATTCGTGATCAATAATAACATCTAGTAAACATAATTTAGCTGGGCTCCTCCACTTCTTCCTGGCTGGAAGTCCCAGGTTGGACATCGGAAGCCTCAGCTGGGGTGGAAGATAGGGTGGAAGGAAAAGTGGAAGGAAGGGTTGAGAGGGATTCCCTAACTTCAGTCTGGTCTGTCAGAAATCGCAGTCTCTCATAGTACCACAGCCTGGGGACATAAACGTCATCTGCTGCAGCTCTGGAACTCTGGGAATCCTGGACCTTCTTGCGCTCCCTAAGATATGTGCTCCTCAGGCCACCAATTTTGGCTTTTAAATAGGGGATGGTTGCCGTGGGTACCACCGGCGCCACCAACCTAAGCAGTTTCTCCAGCGCTACCTGCCTCTTTTGTTTATGATTATATTGTGGATGTTTGACCTGCCACAGACAGGGCAGCTCCCTGTATTTGTCTATGAACAGGGGGAGGAAGTTGTGGTCATTGAAGCCATCCATTTTATCTGCAATACACAAGACAAACCCTAATGTCAGGCTAAAGTCTCCTAATCTTGTCCCAATATAGGCCTCAATCTATAAGCAGTATAGGCCCAAGTTTAAATGTTACCTTCGTTATCACGATCGGCGCTTCCTTTACTCTTTCCTCCGTTCACAGATCGTACTTAAGATGCATGCGTGTTACTCTTTATAAACACTGCGCATGCGTGTAACTCCGCACGCCCCTGATGTTCTTTCTAGTCTATTCCCCGCCCCTTCTCATTCGGCGCAGTGGGGAAGAGCACATGGTGGAGACACAACAGGTGCGTGCTAATAGCAGCAACGAGGAGGAGGAGGAAAGGCCGGAGCCTGAAACATCACGATCCCGGAGGAGACGATTTGAGGCATCACTTATGTCCTTTGTAGAGATTGTGGACATATTGAAGAGGGCTGACTATGACGGGAAGTATGGACCTTACCCCAACCCCAATGTGAGAAAGGCCAAGATCATGGCTAAAGTTGTGAAGAGTCTGCACCGTAATTTTGGGGTACGTCGATGCAAGGATCAACTGAGGAAGCGGTGGTCGGACCTCAAAATCAGGGAGCATGATCAGTTTAGAAGGATCAGGAGAGTGCTGCAAAAAAGTCAGAAGTTGTCCTGTGTTCCTGTTCTTTTTTTTTATTACGTTCGTGCTGCTCTATGTGCTTTTCTTTACTGTTGTACAGTTTAAAATGTCAACTGTCATGTTCATGGACACATTATGCGTTCATAGGAAACATTGTTTGTTTGGCCAATAAAACACCATGTTTTGTCCAGATGCAGTTCAATACATTTTTTATGCCCTACTTCTCTTAAAATAATTTTGTTGTCTAGATGGGTTAGTAACTAGAATGAAATTCTAAGTAGATTCTGTATAAGAAGAGGACACTCAGCAGCTGTTTACACATCTGGATGCTGGAGCACTAGTGTGGGACACCAGAACACCCTTTTTATTAGGGGGTCCACACAGGTGCTCCAGTGTATACTATAGTGGTGACTCCAACTGTGAAGCTTGTACAAAACAGGTAAGTATTCAAGCTTGACAAAGGAAAAAAAACATTTCTTCATCTTGCAACTCTGCCAAAACAGACAATTGTACCCCACTTCCAAGCAATGTTTCATATTCCTATTTCTGCCATCAAATATCTGTGTGCTAAGTATACCTATTTTTTTTTCACATAGGAGAGAAAAGACTCGGAGGACACCACTCATCAGAGGAGACAACAGACCCCCACCTCATGAAGAAGTCGAAATCCCCCAAACCCAACCAGAGGAGGAGGAGGGAGACGTTGTGGAAATAGTCACCACAACAGGTGAGTGTCTGTGACCACAGGCTCAGGTAAGAGATGGATGCTGGCATATTTATAATACATGGTGTATTTTTTTTTTATATTTTAGGTGATCGTGATGTTGTGGAAGAAGGTCATTTCACCAGTGAAAGTGCCCAGATCCTGAACGGGGAGATAATGGGGTGTAATAGGGACTTGGATATATCAAGCAAAACATCAATGATGTTCAAAACAAAATGAAGAACATCATTGATGTTTTAGGGAGAATTTAAAACCCCTAGAAATCCCTAACTTATTTCTGCTTTATTCTAGTTTTTTTTCTGACAATTTGTTAACATATTCTAGAAAAGCCAAATTTTGAAGATGCACACAGTGTGTCAACATGTGCTATCTGCCATCACGGGGGATCAATGGATGTGTTTTGGGGGTGCAACCCCTTCCTCAATAATAAAGTAGCTGAGAGGAAGGGGTTGCACCCACAAAACACGTCCATTGATCCCCCATGATGGCAGCTAGCACATGCTGACATTAGGCAATTTGTGTGCATCTTCAAAATTTGGCTTTTCCAGGGGTGACTTCACCCCATCTGCTGAACGCAATATCAAACACAGTTTATAAATACTCATGTCTGATATTGCCTTCACTTTCTATAAAAGTTGAACTTTGTAAGTTCCAGAGTTGTGTATTTTTTATGGTTTTAAACATGCCTGTTTTAAAAGGCGATTTCTACTTTTAATGTGACCTAAAAAATTGTTATACAACAAATATGTTGGTTTGTACTAAAAACCTTTTATAAATGCACATGTGATTGTGCTTTGATTAAAAAGATTGAGAATTAACAATGTGTGGCTTCTTCTTTCAATGCTCAAAAGCATTTTTTGTCGTAAAGTTGGTGTTTTCAGTGGCAGTGGGGGTTATTTACTAAAGGCAAATCCACTTTGCACTACAAGTGCAGTTTCAGTGCAGTCTCAAGTGCACTTGCAGTGAAAAGTGTATTTTCCTTTAGTAAATAACACCCAACAGTGCTTTCTAATTTTACACAATCACGCTATTTTCAGGACTCCCCAAATTTCAGTCATGGTCAGCTAAAAGAAAGCCAAGCAGTAAATCAAAGCAAATATTTGTTCAGTTTAAAAAATATTTTTATTTAAAAAATGTCTCAGACATTGTCTGGCATATCGTTGGCCCCCCCTACCTGCAAAGTATTCCATGTATCTTATACGGACCTCGCAGGCACTCTGGGGGGGCAAGCCAGGACGGCTAGCTTCAAGCGCCGTCAGGGTTGGTTCATTGATATGAATTCCAGCTTCAGGCCCAACTGAGCCAGCATAGTTCCAAGAATTTCTCCTTAACCCCCCTGGCGGTATTTCGAGTCTGGCTCGGGGTGGATTTTCAATAACAAAAACGGTATCCCCGAGCCAGACTCGGGATCGCATCACAGGATCCATGTAGAGCAGGGATATGCAATTAGCGGACCTCCAGCTGTTGCAAAACTACAAGTCCCATCATGCCTCTGCCTCTGGGTGTCATGCTTGTGGCTGTCAGAGTCTTGCAATGCCTCATGGGACTTGTAGTAATGCAACAGCTGGAGGTCCGCTAATTGCATATCCCTGATGTAGAGGATACTTACCTTGTCCCCTGGATCCTGCGATGTCTCCCCGCTGTGATCGGCGAGCCGCTGTGCCTCGCTCGATTCACAGTGCCGAGCTCCGTCCCCTGCGAGCGTTGCAACGCACGGGGACGGAGTTCGGCGCCAAATTCAAAAAGTAAAACACACAGTACAGATATAGTATACTGTAATCTTATAGATTACAGTACTGTATCAAATAATTACACATCCCCTTTGTCCCTAGTGGTCTTCCCAGTGTCCTGCATGCAGTTTTATATTATAAAAACTGTTCTTTCTGCCTGGAAACTGGAGATTGTCCATATTAACCAAAAAGTGTCCCTTTACATCAAAAGTGGCTTTAGACCCGCTAGAAAACAGTGATAATAAATTGAAATCACTCACAGAATTGAGCGATAGTTATTTGTGGGGAAATCCGTCACCAAACACTAAAAGTAACGAAAGCGACAATTCTGCAACTGAGCAAATTTCAGTGTTTTTGATTTGATTACATTATTGAATCATTTTTATTATTATTATATTATTATTTGGTATAATTATTTATAGTTATTTATTATATTATAATTTTTTATTTCGTTTTTCAAACTTTATCATACCCGGGATGTCTACTAGACTCTTGTTTGGACAAATTTAAGTGAATTATTCCTAAGAATTACAGGCCTATAATATAAAACACCAAATTTCTGTGCAAAATAATTGTACCGCTTTCAGCACCTAAAATCTGAAATAATCATACCGCCAGGGAGGTTAAAAAATTGTGGAGAACACAGCAAGCCAGGATGATGTGATTGAGTTTATATTCCGCCATGTGTATCGGTGTAAGAAATAGGAGGAACCGGCTGGCCATTATTCCAAACGTGTTCTCCACCACTCTTCTGGCTCTGGCCAGCAGGTAATTAAAAACCCTCTGGTCTGGGGTGAGGGTCCTCATAGGGAATGGCAGCATAAGATGGTCCCCCAGCGCAAATGCTTTATCTGCAACAAAGACGAATGGGAGTCCTTCCGCATTGTCTTCTGGAGGTGGCAAGCTCAAGCTGCCATTCTTGAGACGCCTGTAGAACTCCGTCCATCTGACATCCGGCCATTCTTCCCCACGTCCACATACAGGAACTCGTAAGTAGCCGACACCACCGCCAACATCACAATAATATTGAACCCCTTGTAGTTGTAATAGTATGACCCTGAGTTGGGTGGTGGGACGATGTGGACGTGTTTCCCATCAATTGCCTTGATGCAGTTAGGAAAGTCCCACCGCTGGGTAAAGTGGGATGCCACAGTCTGCCATTCCTGTGGGTTTGAAAGAAACTGTAGAGTCAAACAAGAAAATTAAATTAATCATTTTGCACATAAACATTGAAAGCAGATTAGACACAAACATTCTTGGCCAAAATCAGTATAACATTTATTTTAGGGAGTATTTAAAGACAAAGGTATAAGGTCCACCTATCAGATCCCCCCCCCCCCCCCATAGAAATTTTAGGGGGGGAGATGTTTTGGACAGATAACCCTCTCCACTTCATTGAGAGATGAATGCCTAAATAATGTGTATTACTTTGGCCAGCCCCTCCTTACTTACACTATTGGCAGCCCACTGGACAGGTAAGAAGTGTCATAATAGAAAGATATAACACAGTTGAACAGGGGCTGAAACAATTGGGCCTTGGGCACTGGAGTTGGTGCCACAACACTGCAATCCCTCACAAATACTATAGTTGGAGCGCAGGAATGAGCCCTGCTGCAAAGTATTGCATCAAAAATTGTAATTATACGCCCCTGTTAAACAGGGGCAGAATAATTGGCCTTGGCCACTGGTGGCGGTGCCCAGAAAAAAAAATGTTCTTACAAGCTATCAGCATGAAAATTGAGGAGGAAGAGGATTGTGACTCAGCATAACAGCATAGTCACTCAGCATAGGAAGTCTTGAAGGGATCTCACATTAAAAAAAAATCAATAGTTTCCATCAGCATCAGGTGCTTGGTAGCTGGTGATCCAAGACTAATTTATTTTCATGAAGGTCAGCCGATCGACCGATTTGGTGGACAGGCGCACAATGTGATCGGTTGCAAAGCCTCCAGCAGCACTGACTGTGCGTTCCAAAAGAACGCTGGATGGAGTACAGGCCAGTAGCTTAATTGCATACTGTGCAAGCTCTGGCCAGTAATCCATCCTCAAGACCTAGTAACCCAGAGGATTTTCGGTGGGAAAAGTGTCCAAGTTTGATATTGCCACTAGGTAATCCTGCACCATGTGAATCTGGCGCTGGCGATGGTTGCTGAAACCGATCAGACCTTGGGGCTGCGGACTAAAAAATTGTCTGAATGCATCGGTCAGACGGCCACCTTCTCCACGCTCCTTCTGTGACTGACCAAAGCCTCAGCAACACGTTGTCCAGGAGGACCAGGAAATTGTAACCTCCCAGGCTCTGGAAACGCGTCCCTGATCATAGCCCACTGGCGTGGGGAAAAAAAACAAGGTCCCCTGACCCTGTCCTGGTGCCATAGTCGCACAGGTACTCATTGATGGCCCTCTGCTGCATGTGCAGCCGCTGCAGCATGGCCAACGTTGAGTTCCACCTGGTGGGCATGTCACAGATCAGGCGGTTCTTGGGCAGGTTAAATTACTTTTGGAGGTCAGCCAGCCGAGCACTGGCATTATATGGCCTGCAGAAATGCACACAGACTTTCCTGGCCTGCCTCAGGACATCCTGTAAGCCCGGGTACTTGCCCAAGAACCACTGCACCACCAAGTTAAGGACATGAGCGAAACAGGGCACATGGGTCAGTTGTCCCTGTCGGAGGGTGGAGAGGAGGTTGGTCTCATTGTCACAAACCACCATACCTGCCTTAAGCTGGCGTGGCGTCAACCACCTCTGAACCTGCCCCTGCAGAGCTGACAGAATCTCTGCCCCAGTGTGCCTCCTGTCCCCCAAGCACACCAGCTCAAGCACCGCATGGCATCTTTTTGCCTGCATGCTTGCGTAGCCCCTTGAACACCTACGGAGCACCGCTGGTTCCGAGGACAAATCAGAACAGGAAGAGGCCATGGAGGAAGAAGAAGAGGAGTGGGTGGAGGAGAGAGGTGTGGCAGAATCACCACTAGTAGAATTTTGGAGGCATGGTGGCAGAACAACCCCCAACACTACTGCACCCTGTTCTGCATCCTTCCCAGCTGCCAGAAGAGTCACCCAGTGCACGGTGAAAGATAGGTAACGTCCCTGTCTTTGACTGCTGGACCATGAGTCAGCGGTAATATGCACCTTACTGCTGACCACCCTGTCCAGCGAGGCCAAGACATTTCCTTCCACATGTCGGTAGAGAGCCGGAATCGCCTTCCATGAGAAAAAGTGGCGTTTGGGAACCTGCCACTGAGGAACCGCACATTCCGCAAACTCCACAACAAACAAACTTCCATGGAAGGGGGCAGAGTCTACCAACTGAAAAGGAAGCAGTTGAAGTGCTAGCAATTTAGCCAAGCTAGCATTCAACCGCTGGGCATGTGGATGGCTGGGAGCGAACTTTTTTCGGTGGTGCAGCAGCTGGGGCAGGGAAATTTGCCTTGTACAATCTGAAGTTGGTGTACCGATAGCAGATTGCCCACAAGTACTTGGCTGTGACACACCTAATTCTACACCTTCATTCCTCTCAGTGCAGGTTTCAGAGAGGACTGAAGGTATAGTGGGGTTGGAGATCCCAGATGATGAGGAGCAAGGAGAGGTCCGCTTTGTTCTTTGGTGTGGGTCTTTTAGGTACGCTTGCCAACGAACTGCATGGCAGGTCGACATATGTCTGGTCAAGCATGTGGTGCCCAAGCGGGTGATGTTTTGGCCACGTGAGATACGCTTGAGACATATGTTGCAAATAGCAGCGGTGGGATCTGATGCACTCGTCTCAAAAAAGCCCACACCAAAGAACTTTTGGAATAACGTGCTGAGACAGCAGCGTCCTGCACATGCGGAGCTCTGTGGTGTGATGCAGTCGGTGTGCTGCCCTTCAGCTGGCCCCTGGAGGGCATCATGCCTCATTGGAGATGTGCCTCCTCCTCCTCTCTCCTATCAGGCACCCACGTGGAGTCAGTGACCTCATCATCCCCTCCCTCCTCATCACTGGAGCAAATATGGCAGTATGCTGCAGCTGGGGGAACATGACTGCCAGATTGCTGTCCTTCTTGGGTACCCCCTCTCTCTGTGCTCATGTTACTGCCTTTCTCTAGCTGGGTACCATCATCGGAGCCTTCAAAACGCTGGGCATCCTCCTGGAGCATGTACCCAACACTGTGGTCAAATAGTTCGGGGGACTCCTAAGGAGGACATGGTGGGGCTAGGGAAGGAGTGACTGATGCCATTGAGCCGAGGGAAGAGGCCACGTTGGCAGCTGCTTTGCCAGACAAAGTACCCTGAGCCTGGGTGAGAGAGAATGAGGAGGATGAGGACTGCTTGGTCATCCACTCTACCAAGTCTTCCGCATGTTGTGGCTCAACACGGACAGCTGCCGAAAAAGAGGACTAACGTGTCCCACGGTCACGTGCTGATGAGGATGCACCATCTCCACGACCAGCACTGTTGCCTCTAGACACAGAGCCTGCTTGCCCTCTTTTATTGGCTTGTGACCGTCTGCCTCTCCTTGTTGGCCAGACATACTAATGGCCTGCAGTGAAATGTAGCTGCACAAAGCTGGGATGTATATATACTGATACTGCAGCTAGCAGAATCAGCTGTCTGCCTGTAGTATTATTAGTATGAGAACAACAGCAATTGTCTTCAGGTAGCGTTAGGTGCACACTGTGCAGAGGACACAGTACACTAACTGTAAATACTGCAGCTGCCTGCCTGTGGTGCTAATATGATCAGAAGAACACCACCAATTTTCTTCAGGTAGCTTTAGGTGCACACTGTGCAGAGGACACAGTATACTAACTGTAAATACTGTAGCTGCCTGCCTGTGGTATTAATAGGATCAGAACAACAGCAATTGTCTTCAGGTAGCTTTAGGTGCACACTGTGCAGAGGACGCAGTACACTAACTGTAAATACTGCAGCTGCCTGCGGTACTAATAGGATCAGAAGAACACCACCAATTTTCTTCAGGTAGCTTCAGGTGCACACTGTGCAGAGGATGCAGTACACTAACTGTAAACACTGCAGCTGCCTGCCTGTGGTACTAATAGGATCAGAAGAACACCACCAATTTTCTTCAGGTAGCTTTAGGTGCACACTGTGCAGAGCACACAGTACACTAACTGTAAATACTGTAGCTGCCTGCCTGTGGTAATAATAGGATCAGAACAACAGAAATTGTCTTCAGGTAGCTTTAGGTGCACACTGTGCAGAGGACGCAGTACACTAACTGTAAATACTGGAGCTGCCTGCGGTACTAATAGGATCAGAAGAGCACCACCAATTTTCTTCAGGTAGCTTTAGGTGCACACTGTGCAGAGGACGTAGTACACTAACTGTTAATACTGCAGCTGCCTGCCTGTGGTACTAATAGAATAAGAAGAACACCACCAATTTTCTTCAGGTAGCTTTAGGTGCACACTGTGCAGAGGACACAGTGCACTAACTGTAAATACTGCAGCTGCCTGCCTGTGGTACTAATAGGATCAGAAGAACACCACCGATTTTCTTCAGGTAGCTTTAGGTGCACACTGTGCAGAGGACACAGTACACTAACTGTAAATACTGTAGCTGCCTGCCTGTGGTATTAATAGGATCAGAACAACAGCAATTGTCTTCAGGTAGCTTTAGGTGCACACTGTGCAGAGGACGCAGTACACTAACTGTAAATACTGTAGCTGCCTGCCAGTGGTATTAATAGGATCAGAACAACAGCAATTGTATTCAGGTAGCTTTAGGTGCACACTGTGCAGAGGACGCACTACACTAACTTTAAAGCCTGCAGCTGCCTGCCCGTGGTACTAATTGGATAAGAAGAATACCACCAATTTTCTTCAGGTAGCTTTAGGTGCACACTGTGCAGAGGACACAGTAAACTAACTGTAAATACTGTAGCTGCTAGCCTGTGGTATTAATAGGATCAGAACAGCAATTGTCTTCAGGTAGCTTTAGGTGCACACTGTGCAGAGGATGCAGTTCACTAACTGTAAATACTGCAGCTACCTGCCTGTGGGACTAATAGGATCAGAAGAACTCCACCAATTTTCTTCAGGTAGCTTTAGGTGCACACTGTGCAGAGGATGCACTACACTAACTGTAAACTCTGTAGCTGCCTGCCTGTGGTACTAATAGGATCAGAAGAACACTACCAACTTTCTTCAGGTAGCTTTAAGTGCACACTGTGCAGAGGACACACTACACTAACTGTAAATACTGCAGCTGCCTGTGGTACTAATAGGATCAGAAGAACGCCACCACCAATTTTCTTCAGATAGCTTTAGGTGCACACTGTGCAGAGGACACAGTACACTAACTGTAAATACTGTAGCTGCCTGCCTGTGGTATTAATAGGATCAGAACAACAGCAATTGTCTTCAGGTAGCTTTAGGTGCACACTATGCAGAGGATGCAGTACACTAACTGTAAATACTGCAGCTGCCTGCCTGTGGTACTAACAGGATCATAAGAACACCACCAATTTTCTTCAGGTAGCTTTAGGTGCACACTGTACAGAGGACGCACTACACTAACTGTAAATACTGTAGCTGCCTGCGGTACTAATAGGATCAGAAGAACACCACTAATTTTCTTCAGGTAGCTTTAGGTGCATAGTATCATAAATTAAACACTGCGCTATCAAAGAGATGCAAAGAAGGTGAAGCAGCCACATACAGTGCAACAATAACCACAAAAAATAATATAAAAGAAAAATGTAACGCATAAACACCAAAGTGTAAAAATCTATAAAAAATATTCATAAATAATAACACCATCTATGCAATGGATAGCTCCAGAGTCTCTCATCATAAAGTGGATCAGTAAAGTCCATCAAATGAAGCGTGTGTAAGTGAAAAAAGTCCCACTGCTTGAAGATGGGTAGGTGGAAAAGGTAATAAATACTCAGACGAAGGCAGATATTTAAATCACCGAGAACATATCCATCAACTGTACAGATCTTGATAAGGTAGTGTGTAGAAAACTCTTACCAGATATACTGGACTCCCATGTCAGCGACAGGGAATCACATAGGCAGGCTGCCCCACCGGGCGTTGGAAAGGTTGTCACGGCTCCCCGAACCCTCCAGGTCAGACTCTGCGTGGATCTCCAGGGGCCACCAGGTAGGTCCTCGCGATGAGTGGCCGAAGTGCGAATCAAAGGGAACAGAACATTTCCACTGGAACTGAAGTGGGAACTGGATACTCATTCAAATAACATGTGGAGAAAGGAAAAAATGCCTCCACATAGTGTAGATGAAAAAAATGGGTTTTTTATTGCTAAAAAAGCCAGACAACAGTTAAAAAATGTGATCACAATTATAAAAACAAAGGTGGGCAACAAGGAGGATGCTGAAAGCGTCCGACGCGTTTCGACCCATAGGTCTTCTACTGAGGCATAAAGCATCCTCTGCAAGTTGCCATATATTTATAACTAAAATAATAATTATTATTTTAGTTATAAATATATGGCAACTTGCAGAGGATGCAAGTTGCCATATATTTATGGCAACTCTGCAAGTTGCCATATATTTATAACTAAAATAATAATTATTATTTTAGTTATAAATATATGGCAACTTGCAGAGGATGCTTTATGCCCCAGTAGAAGACCTATGGGTCGAAACGCGTCGGACGCTTTCAGCATCCTCCTTGTTGCCCACCTTTGTTTTTATAATTGTGATCACATTTTTTAACTGTTGTCTGGCTTTTTTAGCAATAAAAAAACCATTTTTTTCATCTACACTATGTGGAGGCATTTTTTCCTTTCTCCACATGTTATTTGAATGAGTATCCAGTTCCCACTTCAGTTCCAGTGGAAATGTTCTGTTCCCTTTGATTCGCACTTCGGCCACTCATCGCGAGGACCTACCTGGTGGCCCCTGGAGATCCACGCAGAGTCTGACCTGGAGGGATCGGGGAGCCGTGACAACCTTTCCAACGCCCGGTGGGGCAGCCTGCCTATGTGATTCCCTGTCGCTGACATGGGAGTCCAGTATATCTGGTAAGAGTTTTCTACACACTACCTTATTAAGATCTGTACAGTTGATGGATATGTTCTCGGTGATTTAAATATCTGCCTTCGTCTGAGTATTTATTACCTTTTCCACCTACCCATCTTCAAGCAGTGGGACTTTTTTCACTTACACACGTTTCATTTGATGGACTTTACTGATCCACTTTATGATGAGAGACTCTGGAGCTATCCATTGCATAGATGGTGTTATCATTTATGAATATTTTTTATAGATTTTTACACTTTGGTGTTTATGCGCTACATTTTTCTTTTATATAGCTTTAGGTGCACACTGTGCAGAGGATGCACTACACTAACTGTAAATACTGCAGCTAATAGGACTAATAGGATCAGAAGAACACCAGCAATTTTCTTCAGGTAGCTGTAAATACCGTAAAACACCTGCCTGCCTATCAGTAGGAAGAGAATAATAGGAACGGATCTAGCTAAACTGAATACAGTATATATATATATATATATACACAACACCTAGGATGCATATATATACACAATACCCTGTAAGTGAGCTAACTGACTCGCCTGCCTACTCTATCTAACTTAAATCAAATGACACTCTCTCTGTCTATCTCTCCGCCGCTGGCGCAACACATTACACAAGGCCGCCCTGCAGGTGGCCTTATATAGTGTGGGGCGTGTACTAAACCCCCTGAGCCATAATTGGCCAATTACGGTTCTCTGTACAGACGGTGCTGTGATTGGCCAAGTATGCAGGTCATAGATCATGCTTGGCCAATCATCAGCGAGCAATACACTGCAATGCCGCAGTGAATTATGGGCCGTGACGGGCCACTCGAATTTGGCACGAACGGCCCATAACTTTCGAAATTTGGCGAATGATCAAACATGTGATGTTCGAGTCGAAGCTCATCCCTATTTACAAGTTAATATAATTTTTTTTGCTAGAAAATTACTTAGAACCCCAACAATTATTGGACCAGCGCATGACGTTGGGGGCGGTCCTTGCTGCGGCGTTGCCTATATGGGCTCCTTCCTCATTTGGGTTTCACATTCACGACAGTTCACACTTACCTCATCCGGGATAGATGAGGCACATAGGTATTTTTTCATTCCTCTCACAGACACTGACAATCAGGTAAATCCATTCACTTATCGTATTCACTTTACATTTTGTTTTCGATTACACCCCTTTTGTTTCTTTTCCTACCTCACTGTTTCATTAATAATTTTCTTTATGTCACATTTATCACAGAGGTCTTCCACAAAGGTGGTTACCCCCTACAACATCATCATCTCACACACCCATACCCACGTGGGACGTTGTTCATGTTTGGCTGTGCCGGCGGCATTGCGTCCCCTCAGCTCCCATTTGGGGCCCTGTATGGCTGGTCTTGGGGGTTCCATGTCCTCACCACCTCTGCAAGGATACACATGTAAGTGCGTGGGATATTTCAGGTCATGGGGGGTTCTTCCATGTCCTGGGTTTACCCTCACACCCTCTGATTTAGTTCAGAATATCTTTATATTTCATCTTTTTACAATTTTATTTTCTTTTTTCTATCCATAGACAATTACCAAGGTTTCGCTCCTGATGATAGGTTATAAGGCCTTGAAACGCATAGAGCTAACATCAACCGATGTGTATACAATTTTGTAATACTTTGTATGGCCGTTCCTTTTCTATATTTATTTTAAATTTCATTCTTAATTTGTCTTCCATGCCAGTCCCATGTGGGTGGTATCTCCATTGTTATAATTGATATAGCCATTTTTGTCCATATAATTATGTCTCATTCATTATATTCTATAATCCGCACCAACTCATTGTTGGAATGTTTATTTATGTACAATACTTGGTTCTGATGAATTGTAATAAAATATAGAGATGTTTATATATAGCAAAATGCATTAAATGCTTTGATATGAAAAATTTATGATAATTTGAACCAATTAAAAATAAAAATATTGGGGGCGTGGCTTGCCGGCATCTGTGATGGCAGCTTGATCCTTCTTCTCCGCTCCAACCCCGGCTAATAGCGGCTTCACAGCACCTCATCCACCACGAAAAACATCCGATCATCCCCCCCGCGGGTCACCCGACACCTGGGCGCAATGTTGAAGAGGAGAAAAGAGCGGACTGTGCCTAACAAGCTGACTGACTTCTACTCGTATGAGAGAGCGGGCAGGGGACAAGATGGCGCTGACGGCTCTGACAGGACAGCAGCTGTGCAGTCTCCTCACACCAGCAGCGGCGGATCACAACGCTCAGCCTTCTCACAGGCAAACTGTGAGTATTCTCCACCTCGCTCACCCTCTTCTGCATCCCCTGTGAAATCTAAACCCAGGAGGATGACACCCCACAACGCAGCCATAACCTGCCCTTCACTTTACCTCCCCCTGATGTCCAGCACCACACAGCCATAGATAGCTTTCCTGCTTCAGATCAGCCCCTATCTGAGCTCACAATGAAAAACATGCTGATCTCCCTTAAACAATCGCTGTACACAGATCTCTCAGCTGCAGTATCCTCACTGGCCTCTGTAGTACAGCAACAGGACCAGCGTCTCCAGCATGTTGAAAACAAAATGTCTGACCTTTTCACTGCTCATAATGATATGGTAGATGTATGCACGGAACATGAAGATGAAATGCAGGCAATACATCTAAAATTGGCAGATCTCGAAGATCGTTCTCAAAGGAACAACATCAAATTCCGCAACGTACCCGAATCGGTTCAACCACCCGAATTGGTGCGATTCCTACAATCCCTGATGCGCGCACTAGTACCTGACCTCACTGACAGAGATCTGGAAATTGACAGGGCACATAGGCTACCAAAACCGCCTCACCTCCCGGCGGACAAACCCAGAGATGTTCTAGCCCGCATACACTTCTTCAATGCAAAAGAAAAAGTGATGTTCGCTGCAAAACGATCGCCTAATCTTCCTGATCCTTTCACAGCCATCGCACTATATACAGATCTCTCCAAAGTGACCATGGAAAATCGTAGGCAACTAGCCACAATTACTAAAGCCCTCCAGAATCACCGCATACCATATAAATGGGGATTTCCCACCAAACTGCTGATCACGTTCCAAAGCAAAACACATGTGGTGCGCACACTTCAAGCAGGCCTGCACTTACTGAGGCTATGGCGCATTATCCCGGAGGATAGCCCAAAACCACTTCCGTCTCCTCCTTCTCAAATGGAAGCCGAGTGGTCCCTTCAAGACGCCTGATGCCTTTAGTGGTGCATGTAGTCTCATATGCCACCCAGCCGGGTGACGGCGGTTAATTGTCTCTTTCAAGCCTATCCTTCCATCCACTGGCTCCACGTTTCTGGAAGCCACTGGAGGAAATCCCCCCTCTGTTTGGATAGATCCAGCAGTATTTCTGCACATTGAACCCGTATTGTTCACGGGCTCTTTCTTTTTACTGCCCTTCCCACCCCACACCAGCCTTCACTAAGCCTTCTGGACCTGCTCCAATGATCCATTGCTGACGACCTGCCTATCCCGATCATCTCAGACCACAATACCATCTAATCTACTTTCCTGGCACATACCTGACCACGCCTAGCACTTTCGTCTCAGTATAAAGAGCCATAACCAACAACCTTACCATGCCAATCAAACTAACCTCCCTTAATGTCAAAGGCCTAAACAGCCCACAAAAAAGGGCTAATCTGCAAAGAGAACTAACAAATCATAATGCGGACATTGTCTTTATACAGGAGACGCATTTTGCAGAATCCAAAACACCAAAGCTGAAGCTAAAGGGATACAAAACCACATACCTGGCCTCGGGACCGAAGAAAAAAAATGGTGTACTGACAGCTATACACTCTACTCTCCAGTTCCAACACCTTCACACTTATGCCGACCCACAGGGTCGCTACCTCATTCTTATTTGCTCCATTGCTCAAACCACCTACACTCTAGTCAATATCTACGGACCAAACTCCAGACAACTTCGCTTTCTTAGACGCCTCTTCAAGAAAATCAACACCCTACGCCAAGGCAACTTAATCGTGGGCGGTGACCTGAACATAATCGGCGACCCATCCATGGACACCTCTACCAACAAAGACCACCCTCGACCTGCCCTGAATCCCCTACTCCACGACCTGGATCTCTTTGATGTATGGAGAGCACAACATGGATCGGAACGTGATTACACATTCTTTTCTCACCCGCAGCTATCCTACTCACGCATTGACTCATAGTAGACAAATGGACACTCCAAAATGTTATGGACTCTGATATTGGTCTCATTACATGGTCGGACCATGCCCCTATTTCGATCACCCTTGGCGATCGTAGACCCGGACCACCGAGAATATGGAGACTTGACACCTCCCTTCTGGAGGACCCTAAAGTCCTACAAGAAATAGAGACTGAGCACCACTCCTTCTTTGAACTTAATGACTTGCCTGCTACCGACAAATTTATACTTTGGTCAACCTACAAAGCTTACCTTAGAGGTATTTTCCTAAAGCTTAGTAAAAGAGCGAGACGACAGAGGACCCAGCAGATTGATGAGGTTCTATCTAACATTTCAGAAATAGAAAAAATAAACAAATCTTCCCCCTCCCACACGCAAACTCTTAAACTCCTAGAGCTAAGACAAAAACTACGCACCCTTCTGCTACATAAATTCGAACGTAACTTTAAATTCTCCAAGGCCAACTTTTATGCTTTAGGTAATAGGGCTGGATCACTACTAGCAAAACAAGTAAAAACCCATCACACAAAAGCCAAAATTCTCTCTCTCCGACACCCCACTTCAAAACAACTCTTAACCAACCCTCAGGAAATTGCAGATGCGTTTAGTGAATTCTACGCATCACTCTATAATCTTAGGAATGACCCTCTCACTCCCCAACCCACAGCGGAACAAATTTTGAGTTATTTAGACCCGATTAAATTGCCTAAAATTTCAGAGGCACAATTCGAAACTGTATCTAAACCATTCACTAATGAAGAAGTCCTCAAGGCCATAAACACCCTCCCTCTCCATAAATCCCCGGGAGAGGATGGCTTTTCTAACCTATACTACAAAAAATTTGCCACCATTTTAGTCCCTAAACTAACAGACCTCTTCAACACTGCTGGTTCCTCTGGCTCTTTGCCTACAGATATGCTGCGCTCACTTATAGCAACCATTCCAAAACCTGGGAAAGACGCCTCTGTTGCCTCTAACTATAGGCCAATTTCGCTCTTAAATACCGACATCAAGCTGCTCGCCAAAGTTATCGCCAACAGACTGATGATGTTTCTCCCAGAGCTGGTCCACCCAGACCAGGTTGGGTTTATCCCAGGCAGACAGGCACCTGACGCAACTAGAAGGGTGCTCAACCTCGTCCATCAGGCTGCGCAAAATCGAACGCCTTCTCTGCTTCTATCCCTAGATGCAGAGAAGGCGTTTGATAGGGTACACTGGAACTTCCTCCAGGCAGTGCTGACAAAGTTCGGTATTACCGGCTGGTTCCAAAACACAATCCTTTCCTTATACTCTAAACCATCAGCTACAGTGTTCACTGGGGGGACGATATCTGCTCCTTTTGAAATATCTAATGGTACACGGCAAGGGTGCCCCCTCTCCCCACTTCTTTTTGCTCTACTAATGGAACCCTTGGCCTCCAAAATAAGATCCGATCCCCTAATCTCAGGCATACCATGTAATGGTACAGACCACAAAATTAGTCTATATGCGGACGACGTCGTTTTAATGGTCACCAACCCCATCCAGTCCCTACAGACTATACAAAACATCCTTCACCAATTCAGCTCTATCTCTTATTATAAACTAAATGCCACAAAATCCATGGCTCTCCCTATACATCTCCCTCCTCCAATGACTACCCACCTAAAATCCATCACGCCATAAGTATGGACGAACACATCTATTCCCTACCTGGGAATCCTGCTAACCCCCAATCTAAACCGATTGATCGACTTGAACTTCCATACCTTCTCTCGAAATCTACCCACACTACTGAAATCTCTACGCTGCATGGGTCTCTCTACACTGGGGCGTATAGCTACCTTCAAAATGATAATACTGCCAAAACTTCTCTACTTATTCCGAACACTCATCTTACCTATTCCTCGCTCCCTCCTGACCACAATCCAGAGTCAAGTAACTAAATTTATCTGGAACTCTAAACCACCTAGATGTGCTAGCTACATACTCACTAGACCCCACAAATTAGGCGGAGCTGGACTGCCCCATATTGGCAACTACTACTACGCCTCAATATTGGACCAACTGTACTATTGGTGGCATCCTACACCTGAAAAACAATGGTCCACCATTGAAACCTCTTATTCCCAACTGGCTAACCTAACTGACCTCCTCTTATTATCAACGGCCGGCTACTTCCCAACACCTAGCTGCACTAACCCTATGATATCTGCCTCTCTACAGGCATGGAATAGACTTCTTACCGCGTACCCCCGGGACTCACCTAGTAAGACATTACCATTACCACTAAGAGCCCTGTCCTCCTGCATTCCAGACTTGAACCTCTCCTGGTGGCACAAAGCTGGTATACTGATCATTGGTGACTTAATCAACCACACTTCAGTACACTCGTTTGCAGATCTGCAAACTAAATTTCAACTCCCAAACTCAGAAGCTTACACGTACACTAGAATTACTCACTTCTTGACCACGACCAAACTACCCTCCACAGTAAAAATTCCTTTACCAATCTACCTGCATTACTTCTCTAACCCATCCCCTAGCAAAAGTATCTCCAGGATATACTCCTGCCTTAATGACACCAGACCCTGCTCCCAGGTGCACTCCTTAAATAAATGGGCCGAAGAACTGAATGTCCCCTTCACCCAAACCCAATGGCTACAGGCCTTTACAGATACCTTTCAGGCATCTCATTGTTCCAACCACTGGGAATCCTACCAGAAAACCATCCACAGATGGTACCTCACACCCTACCGACTCTCAAAAATGTACCCTGGCCACCCTCCATCATGCTGGAGGAACTGCGGAAGTATAGGTTCCATCGCACATACCCTCTGGTTCTGCACATCCCTTACATCCTTTTGGAACCAAGTATTCACTTTACTCTCCTCCATTACTGGGACGTCCTGCCCTCCGTCCCCGGCTCTAGCCCTGCTACATATTGGCATGGACAAAATACCATTCTCAGCTAGATGTATTATTATTCACCTACTATATGCTGCCAAATTGAATATCACTAGATTATGGAAAACTACTAGAATTCCCTCCATCTCGCATACTATCGCTGACCTCAACTTTCAATGTGAAATGGAGAGAATAGTAGCCAGAAAAAACTCACGTTTACGTAAGTTCAAAGATATGTGGTCTCTTTGGTTACGTCATCCAAAATGTACTGTTCAACTGTAATTACCCTGGTGTAAACTACTTATGGATCGTTTATCCCTTCACTCACAACCTGCTGGTGCCCTTCTCCCTCCACCTCCTATTTCCTCCCCCCTCATCCCTAACCCCCCCCTTTTTATTTTTTTATTTTTATTTTTATTTTTCCCCGTCTAGAACCTGTTACTACTCGACAACCATCCTTTGTTCAACATTTTACTGTTTCAATTTACCACAGTGTTAATTACCGAATAGACAGTTTCTAGTCGGAACATCAGTATATGTCACTACTGTTATGACTCTAACATGTATGTACCTGTTTGAAACTTCAATAAAAATTACAATTCAAAAAAAAAAAAAATATTTATATTTAATCATTTTTGTTGCTCCGTGTGCCTCGTTAAAGTCCCGCCTATCTTTCTCTCTTTTTATACCCAACAATTATATATTATTTTCAGACACCCTAGCGAATAAAATGGTAGTCATTGCAATACTTTATGTCACGACATTTTTGCGCAGCGGTCTTACAAGCACAATTTTTTGGGAAAAAATACACTTTTTTGAATGAAAAAATAACACAACCGTAAAGTTAGCCCAATTTTCTTCTATGTTCTGAAAGATAATATTACTCCAAGTAAATTGATACCCAACATGTCATGCTTCAAAATTGCGCCCGATCGTGGAATGGTGACAAACTTTGACCCTTAAAAATCTCCATAGGTGACTTTAAAAAAATTCTACAGGTTACCAGTTTTGAATTACAGAGGAGGTTTAGTGCTGGAATGAATACTCTCACTCTAACGATCACGGCGATACCTCACATGTGTGGTTTGAACACCGTTTTCATTTGCGGGTGCGACCTATGTAAGCGTTCGCGGGACTGGGTGCTTTAAAAAAAATTTTCCTAATTATTTTACTTTTTATTTTTTATTTTTACAATGTCCTACAAAAAAAAAATTGGGTCACTTTTATTCCTATTACAAGGAATGTAAAAATCCCTTGAAATAGACAAAAAAGCATGACAGGACCTCTTTAGTGTGAGATCTGGGGTCAAAAAGACCTCAGATCTCACATTTAGACTTAAATGCAATAAAAAATATATAATTAAATAAATAAATGTATTTTGAAAAAAAAATCCCCTTTAAGAGCATTGGGCGGTAGTGACCTTTGAGGTTGCTTCTGTCATCCAATGTTATGGAGCCGAGTGGGGCCATCTTTCCCTCACTCGGCCTCCAGTCTCACAGGGGAGAGGACCCGATCATCTCCACCGCTACTGACGGCTCCGGTAAGCGGCAGAGAAGACTGGAGCATGGCGGGAGGGGGGGACCTCTTCCTCCGCCGATACAATAAAAGTGATCTCGCAGATAATCCGCCGCAGAGACTACTTTTATCTGAAAGCCAGCCACCCGCTATTTAAGAGGATACTTGGGTTATGGCAGCTATCTGATATTCCATGACAATATAATAGATAAAAAAATTTGAGAAACAGTAACATTATGGAAATTGCATTTAAACTCTTTGGAAAATCAAGAAGAAATATTGAGGCAAAATGAGCTGAAAATTTTTTAAAACGACCTCATTCATTAGTAAAAAAATAAAAAAAAAATCCAAAACAAAATAGAAAAGAAAAAAAAAATGTAAATTAAATCAAAAACCCAATATTAATATATCGAGGAAAAAAAATTAAGAAAAAATTAACAAATAATTGTAGGAATGATAGGGGCTATCATAAGGCCATAAGACAGATAACCAATATAGATTGGCATATTCTACCAAGCATTGGGAAACAAAAAGACCATAGCCTTTTAAAGCTATCAATCCAACAGGATCTGGATTTGGGGATCTGAAACAGCCTCTTTTATTTAAATTTTGTCTTTGATTCATCCCTTGGTCGTTGATTCTTCCCTGCTAAGGTAGGCGACTTGTGTGCAGAAGATGAAACAGGTCTACTACGTGAAGTTTCTGGATTCTGTAATGGATCCATCAGATGTATGTCTTGAAGGGTGTTTTGTAATTCGATCGCAGAACGACCAGTATATTTGGAACCACGATATGAGAACCGGACTGAAGAGGGAAAGCCCCATTGGTAAGTTATTTGGCTTTGTTGTAGTACTTGTTGCAGAGGATTCAAGGCCCGTCTTTTATTGGTTGTTAACTGTGACAGGTCAGCAAAAAGTTGATAATTGTGACCTTGGAAGATTAGAGACTCTTTTCCTCTTGCTGCAAACAGAAGCTGTTGCTTTGTGTGATATAAATGAAATTTAGCAATGATATCCCGAGGGGGGGCCCTCAGGTTTTTTGGGGTCAAAGCTCTATAAACTTTGTCCATTTCAATGAAAAGAAAAAAAGGCGCCTCTAAGTGCAGAAGTAAAACTTTATATTTTCAAAAAGGGTTAATAACACTTACAAGAGGGTGGATGGGTAGAAACACATCATATTAGTAATATGGCAGGTGGTCCGGCGTTTTGGTAGTCCCAAGGAGTCTCAGTGATATCTGCAGGTGTGATTCTATGGCAGCATATTCTGAAGTGGCCAACATATGGAAGCCACAACTCTCCTGGATACTAGGAAGACAGCTAAGCTATCTGAGACAGCATGGAAGCCGAATCCAAGAAGTGACGTCAGCAGGAAGGAACCAGCAACCAGTGTGGACAGCAAGCCAGAAGTGATGTCATCAACATGTGACACGCTTCTTCAAGCAATAAAGGTTGCTAGAAGCCAAGCTTCTTATGGTCTGTGGGCGGGCTTTGGGTGGGACTATGGGCGGACATGTAGCAGGACAAAAAAACAGCGTACTGGGGACACAAAAAGGAAAAAGAAAAAACAGAAGACTGACATACAGGGCAAACTAATGCAAAGACATGATGCAAAAACAGCAAGAGTGATGCGCAAAGCAATTATCTAATATCACTGCATGCAGATGGAGCATAGCAGCTTGATAGCAGGTCACTAGCTGTGTATGTATACATCAACAATAAACAGTAAAATGGTGAACAGTATGGTGAACAATATACATTAATGAATCTATGGTATATTATATTGAGTATATATGATGAGGAAGGGAATCATTAAAAAATATTGTGAAAGAGGAATATATATATAATGATATATATATATATATAATGATATATATATAGATATATATATATATATATATATATAAAATGATGCATGTAATTTATGTGACCAACTGCACACAAACAAATGCACATGGGCAAAAAACATGTACGCGTACATACACATATCTCAAAAACGTATGGGATATTATTGTCCACTATGGGACAGGTGGAATAAAATGATAAGCTCTAATGGATATGAGCAGCGCTATATGATATGAGTATGTTACATAGTCATTGTGAGGGTAAAAAAGGAAAACAATATGTTACTCTAGTATTGTTTCCCTTTTTTCCACTCACAATGACTATGTAACATACTCATATCATAAAGCGCTGCTCATATCCATTAGTGCTTATCATTTTATTCCACATGTCCCATAGTGGACAATAATATCCCATGCGTTTTTGAAATATATGTGTATGTATGCATACATGTTTTTTGCCAATGTGCGTTTGTGTGCAGTTGGTCACACATGTGCATATAAATTACATACATCATTATATATTGCCCTTTTATATGGTTCCCCTTTCACAGTATTTTTTAATGATTCCCTTCCTCATCATATATACTCAATATAATATACCATAGATCCATTGATGTATATTGTTCACCATATTGTTCACAATTTTAGTGTTTATTGTTGATGTATACATAGACAGCGAGTGACGTGCCATCAAGCTGCTATGCTCCATCTGCATGCAGTGATATTAGCTAATTGCGTTACGCATCACTCTTGCTGTTTTTGCATCATGTCTTTGCATCAGTTTGCCCTGTATGTCAGTGCCCATAGTCCTGCCCAAAGCCTGCCCACAGACCATAAGAAGCTCTGCTTCTAGTAACCTTTAGTCATTGCTTGAAGAAGGAACCAATCAGCTGTTCCGAAATGTTTTACGACATCACTTCCGACTTGCTGTCCACACTGGTTGCTGGTACCTTCTGGCTGACGTCACTTCCTGGATTCGGCTTCCATGCTTTTTCAGACAGCATAGCTGTCTTCCCAGTATCCAGGAGGGTTGTGGCTTCTATCTGTCGGCCACTTCAGGATATGCTGCCATAGAATCACACCTACGGATATCACTGAGACTCCTTGGGACTACCATAATGCTGGACCACCTGCCATATTACTAATATGATGTACTTTTACCCATCCACCCTTTTGTAAGTGTTTTTAACCCTTTTGGGAAATAATAGGATATTTTACCTACCGTAAAATCTGTTTCTCTGAGTTCATTGACACACGGCCTTCTTTATTCAGAACGGTTGGGTTATATCATCTCGGTAGGAGTAGGACTAGGCAGAACAAAAAAGCAACCACTGGCTACACCCATGGGCAGTCCTCCATCAGTATTTAACCCACTCCCTGCTCTAGGTAATCAGTTTAGTTGCAAGCAGTAATAGAAGTATCCAAAAACTCCATAGAGGGGTGTGTGCTGTGTCTGTCAATGAACTCAGAGAAACGGATTTTACGGTAAGTAAAAAATCCTATTTTCTCTTTCCTTCATTGACAGACACAGCTTTCTTTATTCAGAATGGTAGGGATGTCCCAAAGCAGTGCTGAACATGAGGGGTGGGACAGCGAAAAATTCCAAGGCTAACACAAAAGCCAACCAGGTAAAAGTAACAGGAGTGTCACACAGGACAAGCTGGAACCCAACCTGAACAATACCCCTTCAAGAGGGCTTAGACCCTCTTAACAGCAGCCTGCAAAAAGCTTGCGGCCAAAAAAGTCACCCGCAGATGCCAACCCATCCACTTCGTAGAACTTGTGAAAAATGCACCACGAATGCCTGAAGACAGAAGGCCCAGGAAGTACTAGGTGCCTGAGAGGAATGCGCCTTAACAGGGAAAGCAGGAACCCGATTCCTGACAGAATAGCCCAGAGTCATCAACTGTTTGATCGATCCAGAAGAAGGTTGCAGAAGAAGCAGGCAGCCTCTTTCTCGGCCTGTCCGTGAGTACAGAGAGCCTGACCTCCAAAAGACTCAGTGGCTGGCAAATACAACCGAATCCCCCAAACCACATCCCGGGCAGATAAGACAAATTCCTTGGGATGTGTTGCCAGGGACACAAGAAAGGAAACACAATGTCCTTGTTCAAATGGAAACCCAGGGACAGAACTATAGAAAAGGGTGAAGCACCGCCTAAACCTGGGTAAGTTCAGATCCCACGGTGGTAGAAAAAAATTTACCAGTGAAAACAGACATCTAACCCCTTGAATATAGGTATGCACCAGGGAGCACGAGACCAGGGGATGCTGAAGACGACCACTCTCGCTGACACCTGGCCCTCGATGGTACTCGAGGCGCACTAGAAAGAACAAGAATGAATGCCCGTGATTCACACCAGGATATATGCACTCTCTACACCCGGAGGTTAAAACCTCCTAAAAGATGGATTCCCTAGCCATCAACAGTGTCAGAACTGCCACACCTAGCTCAACACAGCCAGGCCATTAAAACCAGTGACTCTAAGGCAGGATGGAAGACTATAGGTCCGGCAATGCAGCAAAGGCAAGGGAATTCGCAAATGGGTACCTCGCAGCAAGCGTTTTTTTTTTAGAAACACAAGTGCACTCTAGACCCTCCCAGTCTTCAAGGACAATATTGTCAAGATAAGAGGGAAAAGGGAACGCTTTCGCTACGCAAGACAGCTTATGAGGTATCAGCCACCACTGCATCCCCCATCTTGAAAGGTTCATGCACAGATGTAATAAGTGCGATAACCAGCACTATTTCGTGCCCTACTGCAGTCATCCTCACTCCCTGACAAGATGGGGAGCGTGGCCACCACCCCGCAAGGTGGGCCACGTCCTCAGAGCCAGATAGGAGACAGAGGGGGGAGGGGAGGGCAGGGTTGTCATATACTAGGCTATATGCCTAAGTGCTACCCCAAAAAACACAGGGGGAGGGGGCCACCAACTGGAAACCCCCTACCCGAGGTCCACATATGGAATGTTGACCGAGGCCCCTCACAGGGGGCACAAACCAAGGTCCCCTTCACAGGGGGCACAAAACAGAGCCCCTAACAGGGGGCGCTGACCGGAGCCCCTCACAGGGGGTGCAGACCGGGGGGCCCTCACAGGGGGCGCATACCGTGAGCCCCTCACAGGGGTCAAATACTGGGGCCCCTCACAGGAGGCCCAGACCAAGCAGGGCCCAAGCAGACTTCAGATAGTATAGATGCCTACTGAAATCAGTCAAGGTCTGTATAGAAACTACATTGCCCCTCGGGGTAGCCGAGGAGTGGCAGAAGAAGATCGTCCAGGCAGCCAGGACCGCAAACCCCCACAGATGCAACCATGCCCGATCCGGGGCCAACACCTCATGAATACCAGAGGAGTGGTGGCCAGACTATGTGCTGATCATGCGCCACACCCACAGAAAAACGGAGGAGGTGCTGGAGTCGGGCACATAACGGAATGCGTAAACAAGCATTTGTGTTGTCGATAGAAACCATCCCCATGATGAAGGGGTGCTAACGCCGTGCTAATGGACTCTATCCTGACCTTCTGTACCCACACAAGGCAGGTCAGGGCTTTAAACTGTTCCTGACACGGGAACTGTGACAACCACACTCTGCAGCAACAGAGCTTGCACATCCCCCCCCTGCGGAGAACTGCAAGCGGTCCAGTAGTAGACGTCCATTGGAAGTATTGACATCCAGGGTAGCCCCCAAAATACCTGTCTAAGCACCACTAAGGAGACCTTAGAAGCTCAGCAACCAGGGGAACTATGGCCAAGAGGCATAGCTGACCTACTGCAGTATCTAGACCATAGGTCCGGCAATGCAGCAAAGGCAGGGGAATTCAAGGTAGGCCACGTCCTCAGAGCCAGATAGGAGACAGAGGGGGGAGGGGAGGGCAGGGGTGCCATATACTAGGCTATATGCCTAAGCGCTACCCCAAAAAACACAGGGGGAGGGGGCCACCAACTGGAACCCCCCCGCCCGAGGTCCACATATGGGATGTTGACCGAGGCCCTTCACAGGGGGCACAGACCAAGGCCCCCTTTACAGGGGGCACAAAACATTGCCCCTAAAAGCGGGCGCAGACCGGGGGCCTCTCACAGGGGGCGCAGACTGGGGGCCCCTCACAGGGGGCAAATAACAGGGGCCCCTCACAGGGGGCAAATACCGGGGCCCCTCACATGGGGCGCAGACCGGGGCCCCTCACGGGGGGCGCAAACCAGGGCCCCTCACAGGGGGTAAAAACCTAGGCCCTCACAGGGGGTGAAAACCGTGGGCCCTGGCTCGCACGTTGACTGACGCAGGGGGGTGCGGTCTGAGCATGACGGAGTGAGAGGCGGAGCTTTGCAGTGGCGCGCTCGAGCAGGAGATCGGGTTCGGCGGGCTGAGTGAGGGACGCCAGGAGAACCACGAGCAGATGCAGGGGCGAGTATATGCCTGGACGCAGACAAGAGAAGGGCATAGGTCGGGCTGAAGCACCCAGATACCCGTCCATCACCAAGTACCTTACCGTAAAGACGGAGCCAGCCATGTCAGTGGAGGCCGGGGCCGTTTCACAGCGCGCTGTCCGGGCCGCTCAGAGACAGCAAGCGGCTATGGAGGAACCAACTATCCCGATCACTATAAGTGATTCAGCCGGGAACATCCGCACGGAATTGGCAGAAACCGCTGAAGTAAGCCCCCCAATTATGCCCCGGACCGGGGCTATTACAGAGACTCAGGTATGTTCTGTTAATAGGGGGGGAACTATTGCACTGGCTGCTGATGGCGTACAGGACATTAGGAAGCTCATACAGGCATTACCAACTAAAGAGGAATTACAAGCCCTATTGAGCGACCTAAAAACAGCGGTAAGGGAGGAAATGAGTGAAGTAACTGCTAAGTTAGAGGTGATGGATAAAAGACTGGGTAGCTGTGAGTCATCACAGTCCTCGGCAGACACCCGCATAGAGTTACTGGAAAGGAAGTTTAAAACACAACATCAAAAATTGTTAATGTTGCAGTTACAAGCAGAGGAATATGAGAATAGAAGCAGGAGAAATAATGTACGCATTAAAGGGATCCCAGAAACAATAAAACCACCTGAGCTAAGGAAAACAGCAACCGACATCTTTAATAAATATCTAGGGAAAACACCCGATACTCATATTGAGCTGGATCGTGTTCATAGGAGTCCAGCAGGGTCTATGTCAGAAATAGGACCCCCCAGAGATGTGCTTTGCCGTGTACATTTTTTCAGGGTGAAAGAGGATATAATGAGAGCAGCATGGCAGAAAGGGGCGCTGGAATACGCAGGCCAGGGGGTTCAGGTGTTCCCAGACCTTAGCTGGCAGACGAAAAAAAGGAGAAGGTTACTGAGACCACTTTTGGATCAAATACGGGCAAAAGGTGCTACTTACAGATGGGGTCACCCATTCTCACTAATTATAAAAAAGGATGGTCACACCTTTGCCCTGATGGTGCCAGAGCAACTACCGGACTTATTCAAGTTCCTAGACTCAGAAATAGTGGAGATCCCTGACTGGATTGATATTACTATTGAGAATGTCGGAGAGTATACTCAACAGAAGAAACTGCAAGGGAATAGGAACTAGGTGAAGGAAGTTGAGTTATGACCTAATGGTGGACTTGTTTTCTGTTTTTTGTTTGACACCCTGTATTTGACTTTTCTCAAGTGTGCATTGCCCTGGACTCGATGGAAGGCTCTTGGGACATTTCCCCCCCCCCCCCTGGGGTGACCCCCCGTGACCCACCCCCTTAAAAAGGGAAAAGGGGGAAAGGAAGAGGGAAATTTTTCTTTTTTTTTTTTTTCTCTTTCTTTTCCTGTTGGTATCTTTATGTTTGTCCATGCCTAATGGAAGGTGTTTTATTTGATTGTGATATATTATAGGCAATACCAATGGAAGGCCCGTTGTTACTCCCATTTTTTTTTTTTTTTTTTTTTTTTTTTTTTTTTTTTTTTGTGTGTCACAGGGGTTGGTATAGTAAGTGGGTGAATTACTGTTGTGTTTTGGAGGGCAAGTGTTTGGGAATTTAGAAGCACATGATGTATTTTGATGAAATGTTTTTTTTTTTTTCCTTTCATATGGGGTGTGTTGTGGTAAGGGTAATATTGATTTGCTGTATTATGGATATAAAGCACGGGGGTTTTGTGATAACACATGTTACAATGGTTGCACATGAAGAAAGAGAGGGGGAGGGCATAAATGGGGGGAGGGTAAGGAGGGTGGGGCAGGTGTGGTACGCTTATGGGTGAGGGGAAGGGGGGGGTGGATTGAGTGTATATCAGGGTGGGAATAGGGGGGGGAGTGGGGAGGTGGGGGGAAGGGTAAGAAGGGAGGGAGGGGGGAGGGAAACAATGTCACTAATATCACGCTTTTCTGCCAGCACAAATATTTTCTACACTAAGGGACAGGGGCTCTTAGTGACCCCTAAGAGTTAGAGGGAGTTGAGTAGGGGGTGGATACAAGAATTTTGTAAACTTGCAGAATTTTTTTTTTTTTTTTTCTCCCTCTCCCCCGTTCCCCCCCTTTTTTCTCTCCAGCGCCCCAGCTTTTCTGGGGATGGTGGGAGGGTGGTGGCACTGGGGGGAGGGACGGGGACAGGGGTGGAGGGGGGGGAGGTAGGGGTTATTTGGGAGCAAGGGGTAGGAAAGGGTTGGATGGGTGTGTGGGGGGGGTTGGGGGGAGGGGGGGGATGGATGGGGCTATATGTTATCAAGCATAAAATAAGTATGGAAATGAAAACATAACTGTATAACGGTAGCTGTCTGGTATTATTACGGGTGTATTCTCCTGGGCTATCTCATTCTTAGCTATTACCAATGGGCGTGTCACTGCTATTTTTGATATATACACACTCAAACTTTTCGTGCGCAGGGGTATCCCCCTACAAAAGACGTCTCCCCTCCGTGTGGAGGGAAAGTCGGAGGCGTTTATAACGTATTTTTTTTTTTTTTTTTTTCTTTCTCCAAACGGCACCGAGGTTCCGCGCCGTTCGGATTGTAACCCCGAACTGGTACAAGGGGTTTTTTTTTTTTTTTTTTCTGTTCTCCAAACGGCACCGAGGTTCCGCGCCGTTCGGATTGTAACCCCGAACTGGTACAAGGGGGTTTTTTTTTTTTTTTTTTTCATTTTTCTTTCTCTCGCTCCCTAGGGTCCTGGTTGGAGGGCCCCTCTCCTCGTAGTTTCCAACAGATCGCAAAAACATGACTAGAATAAAATTCACCTCATATAACGTCAAGGGACTGAACATCCCGGAAAAACGGATTAGATTACTTGCGGAGATGGGAAGGCTGGGGACGCAGATTGGCTTCCTCCAGGAGACACATTTTAGAAGGGATAGAATACCAAAACTCGGAAATCATAAATTCTTAACAGTTTATCATAGTACATCTCCGAGTGCCAAAACAAATGGAGTATCAATCATAGTCTCAAAACAGATTCCATGGAAGGAATTGAAGGTAGTCACAGATGAGGAGGGTCGCCTATTAATCGTAAAAGGACAAATTGGATTACAGAGGATCACATTGGTGAACCTATACCTCCCAAATGAAGAACAGGTCAGCTACCTCGAAACTTGCCTACAAATGATATATCAACACAAGGAGGGTATTCTAGTGATAGGAGGAGACCTAAACTTAGTATTAGACCCGCTCCTGGACACGTCTAGGGGAGCTTCATATCTCTCACTGACAAAAATACGAAGAGTTAAGAAACTATTAAGTAATTTGCAAGTAATAGACACATGGAGGACACTCCATGTCCAAGACAGGGACTATACGTTTTTTTCGCCAAAACATAAAACATATACTCGTATTGACTATGTTATGATATCACAGACAGTCATATCATCACTGGTGAGTGCGGAAATAGGATCATTTACCTTGTCAGACCACGCCCCGACAGACTGTACGTTGGACTTAGGGGAGGAGGAACGCCGGGAATGGCATTGGAAGATTAATGAAACATTATTAAAAGACAAGGAGTATGAGCAAAAACTTAACCAGGAATTAGATTCCTTCTTCCTGACAAATGAGTCGAATGAAGTTACCCCATTCTGTGTCTGGGAAACACACAAATGTGTGATGAGGGGAGTTTTGATATCACTTGGGGCACATAGGAAAAAAAAGCTTAATGCACAGATCAAGGACTTGCTCGAAAAAATCAGGGAAGTAGAATTAAAGCATAAAAAATCTCAAACACAGTCACTAGAGGAGAAACTAGGTGGCCTCAGAGGGGACCTGAACTCGCTCCTCATCGAACAGGCTAAAGCAAAATTGAAACGGGGAAGGCGGACATTATACGAATTCGGGAATAAACCAAGTAGGATGCTGGCAAAGGCCCTCAAGGATGCCACAACACCACCCCATTTGACGGGTATTAAAACACAGAAGGGGGAGGTGGCGAATTCATCACAGGAGATGGCACAGATTTTTAGGGAATATTATGAGGGTCTATACCAGTTGGATGGTCACCAGCCCCCACATAGGTGCAGAAACAAACAAGAGAGGGCAAAAGAATATCTGCGTAACTCAGAAATGCCAAGGTTAACGGAGGAGGTAGCAAGAGATCTAGATGTACCAATTTCAATAGAAGAATTTAAGAAAGCAATAAACCTGCTAAAAGTAGGGAAAGCCCCGGGCCCAGATGGGTACACCCTGATGTACTATAAACTTTTTGCTGAGAAATTGGCCCCGAGATTTACAGCGGCTTTTAACTCCCTACGGGAAGGACGGAGGATACCTAGAGAGACTTTGATGGCACATATAGCAGTAATTCCGAAGGAAGGAAAGGATCCATCCCAATGCTCTAGTTATCGGCCAATTGCGTTGCTGAATGTGGATTTAAAAATCTTCTCTAAAATTCTGGCGTTAAGACTAGAAGAGCATATCCCGGTACTGATTCACCCAGACCAGGTGGGATTCACGGCAGGAAGGGAGGGGAGGGAAAATACGCAGAGAGTAATAAATGCAATATACACGGCACAGAGCAGACAGGAACCCCTTATACTGTTCTCAGCGGACGCAGAAAAAGCCTTTGATAGGGTTGATTGGATTTTTCTTGAAACAACTTTACAACATATTGGACTGGGTGAAGGAATGTTGAGCTGGTTCTCAAACCTTTACTCAATTCCAAGTGCGAGGGTGAAGTTTAATGACAGACTGTCGGACCCTTTTGAGATACAAAATGGAACGCGGCAGGGGTGCCCCCTCTCACCAATTATTTTTATTCTCACACTGGAACCTTTCTTAAGGAAAATACGCGCTGATTGTAATATTAGGGGTATCAAGACGGAGAGAGATGAACACAAGTTAGCAGCATATGCTGATGACCTGATCTTCTTCATAACCTCTCCAACTATATCCCTCCCTTCCCTTCTATGTGAGATAAATAATTATGGAGATTTAGCAAACTATAAGGTAAACTATACTAAGTCCGAAGCTATGGGGCTGGAAATGGATACAACTGACATAAACCGGATAAAATCACAATTCAATTTCAGGTGGACAGATTGCCACATAAGTTACCTGGGGACTAAAATCCCAAAGAAGCTTAGTAGAATGTTCGAACTAAACTATGCCCCACTGTTGAGACAAATCAAACAAGATTTTAGGAGATGGGACAGGGAAACCTTTACTTGGTTTGGAAGGACAAATATCATAAAGATGAACGTGATGCCCAGAATTCTCTATTTGTTTCAAACACTACCAATAAAGATTCCATCAAACTTTTTAAAGGACCTTAGATCAGGGTTTCTGAGGTTTATCTGGGCAGGTAAACCAGCAAGGCTAAGGAGAAACATTTTAGCACTCCCAAAAGGGAAGGGAGGTATTGGTTTCCCAGACCCAGTACGTTACAGGGAAGCCCTACAATTAGCGAGAGTGGTGGAATGGTGCGCCTCCGTAAGGAAACCACATGTACAGTTAGAACAGGCGACGACTAAAATTCCATTGGAAGGAATAGCATGGATAAAAAAATCAGAATTACCCACCATAGTGAAAAAACACCCGTTAACAGGGGCAACTATCCGCTCCATTTATATGATCTTTAAAAAAACAAATCTTTCACCAATTCCGAGCCCAATGACCCCGGTATTGGGCGCCCCGGACTTCTTACCAGGCCTAATCGATCGGAGGTATGAGGTAATAAAACATAAAGGGAAAAGTAGGCTGATAGACTTTTCTAGGGACAGCCGCCTGATGACAAGAGGCGAGATAGAGGGAGAAGTGACAGAAGACCTGGATTATTTCAGATCTATGCAGTTAGGAGCGTATATCCGCTCAAAAATCAAAACATTTTCAGTAATACGGGAGCTAACTAGCTTTGAGCGGATCTGCTTAAACGGCGAAAATGTGAGGCACTCCTTATCATATTTTTATGAAACATTAACAAGCCTGGAAGCTCCACAGGAGCTTAACTTTATGCAAGCCTGGGAGAGAGAGCTAGGAGTAACGTTTACTCAAAAACAGAAGACGAAAATGCTAAAATCAGTACATAAAACATCAATTGCCAGCAGATATCAAGAGGGAGGATATAAAATCCTTACCAGATGGTATAGAACACCATCAGCTCTTCAAAAAATGTATCCACAGGTATCAGACAGATGTTGGCGTTGCAAGAGGGGGGTGGGAACGATGATACATATATTCTGGGAATGTGAGGAAATTAAGGGCTTCTGGGAAATAGTTGAGGAAACGATTAAGGACATTACAGGTGTGTCTCTTGGGAGCAACCCGGCTGCATTCTTACTAAATGACGTTCCCCTATCGGTGGAAAAATATAGGAATTCCCTGCTTAAACACCTTCTCACTGCCGCAAGGGCTTGTATCCCGGCTCTGTGGAAGAGTACAGTCCCTCCGACTAAATTCCAGTGGTGGGCTAGAATTACAGAAATTCAACAAATGGAAAACTTGACTATGATGCTGAAAGAACAAGATGAGAAATATCGGAGGATTTGGTCCCCCTTAATAGAGTATAGAATTAGAGAACAGGAGAAGGGGAATAGGTAAGATCGAATGGACCTGAGGAGAGGGGCCCCCCCTCCTCCCCTGGAGGGGTGATGTTTAAACTTTCCTTTTTTTTTTGTTTTTTTTTTTTTGTTTTTGGTACTGGTGGGGTGGGGTGGGATATAGGGGCTAGGGGAAATGAAAAAGGGGGAAATATATGCTTGCCCTTGGAACAGAAGAGATTTAGAACTACTTTGTAAGGAAACGTGCTAAATAGCTATACTATGATAAAAAAAAAAGATGTATATGCTGATATGATGTTTAAAAGAAATGTTTCATGTGGCATGTGATATATGACTGTCAGAAAATAAAGAATTTAAAAAAAAAAAAAACCGTGGGCCCTCACAGGGGCAAATACCGGGGGGCCCTCGTAGGGGGCAAATACTGGGGGCCCTCACAGGGGGCAAAAACCAGAGCCCCTCCTAGGGGGCAAAAACCAGAGCCCCTCACAGGGGGCAAATACCGGGGCAAATACCGGGGCCCCTCACAGGGGGCACAAACTGGGTCCCCTCACCGAGGGCACATTTCGGGGCCCCTCACAGGGGGCACATACCGGGGCCCCACATGGGGGCACAGACCGGGGCCCCTCACATGGGGGCACATACCGTTACCCCTCAAAGGGGGCACCTACCGGGGCCCCGTACAGGGGCACAAAACGGGGCCCCTCACAGGGCACAGAATGGGGCCCCCCAAAGGAGCGCCGATCCAGGAGGCCACAGAAGCCGCGGCCCAATAGGTACAAAAAACACAGCCCAGGAGGCCGCAAAAGCCGTGGGCTAAATTTTGGCCACCCACCGCAAGCGCGTGGCCCACGGTGGGACCGGACCACCCGACAGGACAGCCGGTCGGTATGCTGCAAGGCTGCGGCCTAAACATTTGGACTTCCAAGCCGGTACGCCGAAGAGCCGCGGCCTAAATTTTCGGCCGCAGGCCGCGAGTGCGTTAGGCCGCAAAGCCGCAGCCTAGATTTTCGGCCACGAGTGCAGTAGGCCGCAAAGCCGCAGCCTAAATTTTCGGCCGCCGGCCGTGAATGCTGTAGGCCGCAAAGTTGCGGCCTAAATTTTTGGCCGCTGACCGCGAATGCAGTAGGCTGCAAAACCGCGGCCTAAATTTTTGCCCCCCCAGTAACAACCCAAAGGTGGAAAAAGGGGAACCATGTCTCAAAGCCCCTAAGCTGGAGCTTGGGGAGAAGGAAGGGGGTGGAGGAGAACCCGAAGGAGAAAAACAACAATGGCGCCACTCTAAGTGTAGTATTAAAAAATGTCAAGTACTCACAAGGGTACAAGTAAACGGGCGTGCAACGAGTAAGATAATCATGCCAGGTGTCCCAGATGAGGTATAGAGTCACATCGTGCGGTGGCGTTCTATTCTTCTGACAGGGTGCGCTGCTGATTACTTGCTGTGTCCTGTCGCTGGAACGCGCTGTGTGCAATTCGGGGAGCGGGGTCACTTCCGGGTCTGTGCTGGAGTAGGCGACGCGTTTGCGGAGCTACGCTCCTTCCTCAGGCCTAACGTGACCTGTGATTGGTCAAAACATATGTAGTCTAAAGCGGGCCCTGATTGGAGGGGGGAGAGATCTGTCAAGCTCGGACATAGAGCTGTGTACCGCAGCTACGTGCTGTAGTGTCAGATAGGGAAGTGAAAGAGATGTTGTGAGTAACAGTAACTGATATGCTTGGATGAAACATGAGAAACAGAGGAAAGGAAAAAAATGATGTATGGATAAGCGTGCAAATGCAAGAGAGATGCTAAAATAAAGAATAAAATGACAATATTGATAATGAGAGTGTTGCTGACAATGGAAAAGGTCATCATAGAAAAAAGTCAATACAATGAAATATTTTGGTTGGGAAAGAGAGAGAGTGAATGTATTGAATCAATAAAAAGATTGTGTAGAAATAAAAATAAAAATAAAAATAAATATAAATAATAATAATAATAATAATTAAAATTAAACAATAATTAAAATAAAAATGTGAAATTGTATATGGGAAATGAATGTTGAAAATAAAATTAAGAGATAAAAATGATAATAAAAAGAAATTGAGAATGGAAGAAAAAATAAAAATAATAATAATAATAAGATGAAAGATAAAATGGGTACGAAGGTGAAACAGATGGTAGGATGACATTAAATATGCGCAAGAACATGCGAAAAATGGAAATATATGTTTAAAAAGCTATATATGTGTGTATAAAAATATAGCCGTACAAATCGGGAGTTCCCTGAAGATGGCTAAGTGGGGTTGTACGTGACTGTTGTATGATTTTCAGATCATGTTTATAGGTTGAAATTGTATTTGGGAAAGATGAAGGCGCAATACATACATATACATGTATACATACACATGCGCGGACACACACACCCGCCCACGCATATGCAACCACATACACATACACATATATGCGCGCACACCTAAATATATGGACATGCTTGTGTGTTTCCTAATGAAAGTTGGATACTTTTTAAAAAAAATAATGAATAATAGTAATGAAAAATAATAATTACAATAAAGATTATAAATAATGTACTAACTGGCTTGGGGGTGATATTCAAGTAAACCATAATGGCAGCATCACAATGGGAAGAAACATGCAATGTGGCAATAACAAAATACCCGACACAAACCTAAAACATGAGAAGTACAAGTATGTTGAAGGTATCTAACAACCAATAGAAGGGGCTGAAAGGGAAGTCAAATGAGACTACTCGTCTCTATTTCCTCGTTGAGCCCTCCAGGGGCCAGAGAGTCAAGGGTGTATATCCAGTACGTTTCCCTCTGACAGAGACGTTTGAAGCGCTCTGCCAGTGGGAACGTACTGGGGATGGACTCAATAATCCAGACCCTGAGGCCCAATGAAGAATGATCATGTTTTTTGAGGAAATGGAGGGGAACACTATGATGGTCGTCTCCTGCCTCTACGAGGCGGCGGTGCTCACCAAACCTCTTTCTCAGAGTGCGTATGGTGCGGCCTACATAATATAACCCACAAGGACAAGCCAAGCAATAAATGACAAATTCTGTCGAACAGTTATAAAAGTTGCTGATCTGGTATGTCTGACCTTTGTTAGTGAATTCTTTTTGACCGTGGTGAACATGACTACAGGTGAGGCACAATTTTTTGCGACATTGGTACATTCCAATTAGAGGAATGAGACAGAGTGATATTGTTTTGGAACTTTTTTGGCCTTTGTATTTGCTGGGTGCTACCAGGTTTTTGATATTCCTAGTCTTCCGATACGTAAACATTGGTTTGGAAGTGATGGTAGATTTTAGATGTGGATCCTGACAAAGGATCGACCAGTGTTTGGTGAAAATACGTTCCATGGCTTTATATCTGTAATGGAACTGAGTCACGAAACGAACGGGCTGTGCTTCAGGTTGAATAGTATCATTGGCAGATGTGGATGGTTCTGACAGATAGAGATCAAAAGCTTCATTTACAAGTTCAGGTGGAAAAGCTTTATCCATAAACTTTTGTTTTAGAAGGGACCCTTCTATGATATAGTCTGATTGTCTGGTGCAGTTTCTACGTAGGCGACAAAACTGGCTCTTGGGAATATTTGCAATCCATCTAGGATGGTGGCAGCTCTGATGGTGTAGAAAAGAGTTGCCAGCTGTCGGCTTGGTATAGTTTTTGGCCAGTATTTTGCCTTCATGATGGAAAAGTAATAGATCTAAGAATGCAAGTTGGGACCGATCATGTTCTGAGGTGAAAGTGAGGCCATACTCATTGTTGTTACAATGTGTAATGAAATCTGTGAAGAGGGGCTCTGGGCCATCCCAAATGACGATAATGTCGTCAATATACCTCCCATAAAAAACTATATGGGAGGTAAAGGGGTTGTTGAGCCAGATGTAATTGGCCTCCCAGTACCCCATGGTTAGGTTAGCATAGCTAGGTGCAAAGTTGGCACCCATTGCTGTGCCCTTTGTTTGGAGGTAGAAATCACCATCAAATTCGAAATAGTTATGGGTCAGACAGAATTCAGTGGCCTCTAGGATGAACTCTGCCTGACCTGGATTAAGCATGGGATCGGCGGAAAGGAAGCTGGCAATGGCTCTGAGACCTATGTGGTGTGGAATGGAGGTATACAACGAACTTACGTCTAAGGAGGCCCAAGAGTAGGTGGGCTCCCATGCGTAGTGGTCTAGTTGTTGCATAAGATGGAATCCATCCCGAATATAAGAGGGGAGACTGGTAGCAAGTGGCTGTAGAAACTGGTCTATATACTGGGAAAAAGAGCTGGTAATACTATCCATTGCCGCAACTATGGGTCGACCTGGTGGATTCTGGATACTCTTATGGATTTTAGGGATATGATAGAAATATGGAGTAGAGAAGTATGGCCGATTGAAGAAAGCGTGCTCATATTTAGAGATGATGTCATTACTTTTTGCTCTGTCTGTAAGTATTTTGGCTTCCATGGTGAAGCTTGACAAAGGGTCACAGCGTAGTTTACGGTATGTGCTGTCATCAGAGAGAAGACGGCGGGCTTCAGCCAGATATTCACTGCGGTCTTGGACCACGATGCCTCCACCTTTGTCTGCTGTCTTGATGACTATGTTGTGATTATTAGTCAGATTTTTAAGGGCTGATTTTTCTGAAGGAGTAAGATTGGAATGATTGGAATGATTGGAAAGACTATCGTGTTTCTGTTGGCAAAGTTTTTTTATATCGGAGAACACCACCTGGTAGAAAGTTTGGAGATAGGGTCCCTTTGAATGTGTGGGATTGAACAATGATTTTGGCCTAAAAGTACTGAATTGTATTGGGGGGGAGGTGGAGAGATGTTGTGTAAGAAGAAGTACGTCTATATCCTCATCATCGCTCTCCATATTGTACAATTCCTTTAGAATATTCAATTCGGGTGAGTCACTGTTTTCGGAGACAACAGTGAGTTCAGCCAAGTTGGGGGATATGTTACTGTCAATGACCTGGGGTGATTTTATGTTATAGTGGCGTTTAAGAGTGAGGTTGCGAATGAACATGTGGAGGTCTTTGAATAACTGGAAAGAGTTGGGTAGTGAGGTAGGTGCAAAATTGAGACCGCGTTGTAAGATTGAGGCCTCCGCTGTAGACAAATTGTGGGAAGAAAGGTTGAATATTTTTATTGTTTGAGGGACTTCGCCCTGTGGTTTGTGTCGTTGTTTACCCCCTCGTTTGCCTCTTCTTCTAATTTTCTTTTTCCTGTGGACGGACGATTGGGCAGCGAGGGGGGAAACAATAAAAAATCTTGTGAGTCAAGGGAAGAACAGTTGGACAGGATTGGTTGAATGGAGATTGAGGGATCAATATTATGAGTGGTAGTGTTCTGGAGCCCAGCATCAGGATTATGGGTGGTGGTACTCTGAAGCCCAGCTTCGGAAGAAAGGGTGAAACTGATAGAATTAACTGAACCAGAATTTGTCATTGGGCCAGACTTAGATGTAGATCTAGAGAGATCAATGGTGGGGTTCTGGGATGTCGATGAATCACTGGAGTTAATGCCATTGTCTATTTTGGACCCACTAAGGCTGGTAGGCTCATTAGTGGTATTGACATTGCTGGAAGTGCTGTCGTTGTTTCTTATGGGCCCTCTAGAGATAGTGGGCTCATTGGTAGTGGTAGCATTGCTTGAGTTGGTAGCCCCATGTCTAGCTTTCTTGACTGTTATACGTTGTGGTTTGGGAGTGAGTGTGTGTATTTTGGAGGACGGAAGAGGCATAGGGATGGAGTGGATATTAGTGGGATGCATAGGGTGGAACAGGGGTTTGTGCCTAGGTGGAGGCCCTAATCTGGAGCCTGGAGGTCCCACTATGCATTCCATGAGGGGCATGAGATGGGCGGAGGAGTGGGGAGAGTGATTAATGTTGGATGTACGATGGCTCCTTTTCCAATTAAAAACCCTTCCTAGAGTAAAATCGTCCAAGTCTCTCCTCATCTTACCTGGTTTGGTCTGGATTAAATTGTCCTCATCTTTTTTGCTATGATGTTTCAAGGTATTAAGCCAGGAGGTAGGTACACAGCTCTATGTCCGAGCTTGACAGATCTCTCCCCCCTCCAATCAGGGCCCGCTTTAGACTACATATGGTTTGACCAATCACAGGTCACGTTAGGCCTGAGGAAGGAGCGTAGCTCCGCAAACGCGTCGCCTACTCCAGCACAGACCCGGAAGTGACCCCGCTCCCCGAATTGCACACAGCGCGTTCCAGCGACAGGACACAGCAAGTAATCAGCAGCGCACCCTGTCAGAAGAATAGAACGCCACCGCACGATGTGACTCTATACCTCATCTGGGACACCGGGCATGATTATCTTACTCGTTGCACGCCTGTTTACTTGTACCCTTGTGAGTACTTGATTTTAAAGATACATTAAATTTGTTTTTAATACTACACTTAGAGTGGCGCCATTGTTGTTTTTCTCCTTCAGAGGATTGCTTCATCCTAATCTACAAGGCTGCCTTCTACAGTTGTTTTCCAAGGACCAATCCAGTTTTAGTTTCATTTTGGACTTTAACATTTTAGACTCATGCTGATTAGCATAAATTTATAATTCTATTTTTATTTAATATTCTCTTTATTATAGTTATGTAAACCACCCTTCAGTCATTCATTCTCTTTGTATTAGAGCAATATATGTATTTTTTGGGGGGCTCCAACTGTTTTATATTGGTTGAATGCAGCGCTCACATGTACATGTGGAGGAGAACCCCCAGAGGGACCGACCACCCCAGGGAGTACCCGCGCCTCACACCACTCCGGGGAAGGAGAGGAGGGGATCCCTCACTTACCTCTCCAGCGAAAAGCGCGGGTAACGATCCCAGACAGATCCTCCTCGCCACCGAAGTGGGGGGGCTGTCGGCCATGAGGAACGCTGCGACACAGGCCTCTCGTATGTGACCTTGCGAGACATTTAATTCACAGGACCAGCCCCTGTCCAGTGGGGCTATGTCGCGGACGACTTAGCTGTAGCTGTGATCTGCGCGTGCTCGCTAGCCAGACTGGGGTGACCACTGGATCAAGCGTCCAGCCCGTCGCCCAGCCCAGCAGTTGATTGTAGATCTCTCCGGAAAAAATCCAGGAAAAAAGAGAAAATGACAAACAACAAAAAAATTCCCAGGACTAGAGATCCCAGCAGGGAACTAGGTCCTTACTCCTGACAAGGCAGAAAAAAACTGAATACCTAGAGCAGGGATGGGGGTTATATACTGACGGAGGACAGCCCATGGGCGTAGCCAGGGGTTGTTTTTTTGTTCTGCCTAGTCCTACTCCTGCGGAGGTGATATAACCGGGAAAGTGATTCACCGCTCAGGTAGACTTGCTCCCAGGTGTGTGTGTTGAGAAGATCCTTCAGAGGAGGGGAGTCCCAGGTGCTGGCTAAATGCAAATTGAAGAAAGGTTTGAAACAAGAAAATCTGGATGCCGCACACTGGATAAAGTTGAAAATTCTTCTTTATTTAAAAATAGGATCATCAAAAATACAGGACAATCAGGCAGATGGTACAGACACAGTTGACACGTTTCGCACTCTAGTCTGAGTGCTTACTCATAGAAAAATAAAGTTTTACTTCTGCACTTAGAGGCACCTTTTTTCTTTTCATTTTACTTCCAGAGTTTGCTTCTCTCTTCAAGTGCTGCTGAAAGTGCTCAAAGACCCTCTTCTATTTCTACATAGACTGGTATCTGCTTGGTTCATTACTCAGAGCGCCCTTATACACACTTTTATCTTGTCCATTTTAAGGCGTTCGACTGGAATGGCCAGTTGTAATTCCCGGAATAGTGCTAAAAGCTGAAAATAGGTCAGGACAGGAAAGGGGTAAAAGTGTCTGGTATTGAGGTAGTTAAAAAGGATCCTTTGTGCTGACCAGTTTTATATGGCTGCATCTGTGGTCTCCAAATTATTGCAGTAAAAAACCTGCATGTACTCTTTCTCTAATATATTTTAGCTGATTATCTCTTATCCCTTATCCCTTAAAATACCTGCTCCTGGAGACTTACCATTGCCAATATGTGATAATCACAGAAGCTCCTAACTTGTCAAATGTCATTATAAGACGAAACACTCAGGCCCAATACGAATTGATGTTAGCATTCAAAAATTTCTAAAAAATTTCTAAAAAAAATGGCAAGTTTGGATAAACAACCTGAGAGCCTCCAATTACTTAAAGAATAGCGATATAATGCTAATAATAATGCTAACCATAACATACAAGGCCATTCACAACATCGCCCCCATCTACATCACCAACCTCATCTGCAGATATCACCCAAATCGCCCCCTCCGCTCCTCCCAGGACCTCCTGCTCTCTAGCTCCCTTGTTACCTCCTCCCATGCTCGCCTTCAGGACTTCTCCAGAGCCTCTCCCATCCTCTGGAATTCCCTGTCCCAGTATGTCCGATCAGCCCCTACCCTGTCCACCTTTAGGAGATCCTTGAAAACTCATTTATTCAGGGAAGCCTATCCCACACCCACATAACTGTCCCTGAGCCACCCCCATCAAATCATTCTTTGCAGCTATTACCTTTTGTACCACCACCCCCTCCCTTTTAGAATGTAAGCTCTACGAGCAGGGCCCTCCTGTACCTTTTGTATTGTACTGTAATTGTGTTGTCCCCCTTATACATTGTAAAGCGCTGAGTAAACTGTTGGCGCTATATAAATCTCGTATAATAATAATAATAATAATAATAGCGATATATGATACATCAAGATATTGAATTTCTCATAGACTCCTCTTCTTCTTCTTTTCATTCCTAAAAAATTGAATATTTGGTGACCAGCTCCTGCCTACAGTATGATCCCATTTGGGGTGGGCGGTAGCTGGATATCAAACTCCAGATATTCTACCCTAAAGTTATTATTGCTAAACTACTTGGCAATGTCCACCTTACCACCTGCCCTCTGGATCCTGTTCCCTCACAAATGCTACGTTCACCCTCTGGCTCTATGCTACACTCTCTAACCGACATCTTCAATCTCTTCCTCTCTTCTGGCATCTTCCCCAAATCTCTAAAACATGTACTTGTCAGACCCATACTTAAAAAGCTCTCACTGGGACCCATCCAATCTTAACAACCTACGCCCCATCTCCTTGCTCTCCTTCTTATCCAAACTCCGAGTCCTCGAACGTCTGGTCTACAACTGACTGAGCGTCCACCTCACTGATAATAGACTTCTTGATCCCCTTCAGTCTGAATTTCGTCCTCAACACTCCACAGAAACTGCTCTCCTAAAACTAACAAATGATCTACTAACGGCCAAAACCAATCAACACTATTCTGTACTCCTACTCCTGGACCTCTCTGCTGCCTTTGATACAGTTGACCACCCCCTCCTCAAAAAAAAACTCCATGCCTTTGGTCTCCGTGACTGTACTCTTCGCTGGTTCTCTTCCTACTTATCCAACCGCACCTTTAGCGTTTCTACAACTCTACCTCCTCCTCTCCTCTTCCTTTCTCTGTTGGGGTCCCCCAAGGTTCTGTTCTTGGACCTCTCCTATTTTCAATCTACACCACCTCCCTGGGTCAACTAATAGCCTCCCATGGCTTCCAATACCACTTCTACGCTGATGACATCCAAATCTATTACTCTACCACTCAGCTCACTCCCTCTGTGTCCTCACATATCACTAATTTACTATCAGATATATCAGTCGGGATGTCACACCACTTCCTCAAACTCAATCTATCCAAAACCGAACTTATAATTTTTCCTCCCCCATATGCCCCTTCCCCTGATCTCTCTGTCAAAATCGATGGCACAACTATAAGCCCATCCCCACATGCCAAGGGTCTAGGTGTAGACCTGGACTCTGAACTCTTCTTTAAGCAAAACGTCCAATCACTGTCCAAATCCTGCCGCCTCAACCTCCGCAACATCTCCAAAATATGCCCCTTTCTAACCAATGACACAACAAAGCTCTTAATTCACTCGTTGGTCATCTCTCGCCTCGACTACTGCAACTCCCTTCTCATTGGCTTACCTCTACATAGTCTATCACCTCTTCAATCCATCATGAATGCTGCCACCAGACTCATCCACCTTACCAATCGCTCTGTGTCTGCTACTCCTCTCTGTCAATCCCTCCACTGGCTTCCGCTCGGCCAAAGAATTACATTCAAAATACTAACAACTACGTACAAAGCCATCCACAATTTCGCCCCAAGCTACATCACTAGCCTAGTCTCTAAATACCAACCTACTCATTCTTTTCATTCCTCTCAAGACCTCCTGCTTTCTAGCTCCCTTGTCACCTCTTTCCCATGCTCACCTCCAGGACTTTTCCAAAGCCTCTCCAATCCTATGGAATGCCCTACCTCAATCTGTCCACTTATCTCCTACTTTATTAGCTTTTAGACGATCCCTAAAAACCTTTCTCTTTAGAGAAGCCTACCCTACCCACACCTAACAACTGTATTTTCTTTTTCAATATGTTTATTGAAGTTTTCTATTACAATCATGACAGTAACATTTCAGATAAAGTATTCTCTTGCAGGCCCAAATAGCCAGACAAGAGTAATATGCATGTAAATGACAGCGCTCAAAGTATTAAGGCAAATATTGAACTTTAAAACAATTCAAGGATCACTATGAGATATCCGACCATTGTGTATCTTAGCAATGATAACAGTTTGGATAGGATATCAAACTATATAGTGTACAGAAGAAAATAGAGAGAAAAAAAAAAAGGAGAAGCAAAGAAAGAAAACCTCAGGACTGGTGATCCCATGCAGAGCCTGTGGCCTCTAGAATCGTTCTGTTTCTAGCGAATATTTGATATAGAAAATCTAGTTGGCTCTTCTGAATATAAACAAGAGCCTATATCATATGAAAATGATGAACTCTAGGCCCGCATGGTCCCTGCCCAAGTTGATATGCTAACTGATTGTTTAATTGTAGATATTGGTCCCATTGTAACCAATGCAGCTAGGGTGGCCTCGATCTCGGGTCCCCGAGATAATCACCCCACCCCTATGTGGAGTGAGAGAGCTCGTGGGCCCCGTTCAATGGCTCACCCATCTATCCCCTCCCCCCAGGGCATGTGCAACCCGGCTGTTTCCCCGGTCACCACATCCCCGGGTTGGGCGAAGGGGTCTCCTTTGTCAAGGACTAGGCCAAGCTTGATTATCTATTCCCTGCTCTAGGGAGTCTGGCCTAGGCCTTGTATCCTTCCATGAAAATTAAAGTGATATGCCTGCGATATGTCAAGCCCAAGTCTGTTGGAAAGTACCATAAATAGGAGTAAAGAAAAAAAAAAGGGGAAAGTAAGAGGGAGAGTAGAGGATGGGGAAGAGGGGTAGGGTGTGTGGTCTCTCTGGCAAGTCCATCATGTTTGGAGATGGCCTGGGTACAGCGGGATCTTAAAATGTGTGGCCCATGGTTCCCAGACCCCTTCAAATCGCTGTACCGTATCCCGTAGTTTTTCAACCATCTGTTCTTGTGACATGATCCAGGAAATTTTTCGTTTGGCAGCCAAGGTTGATACTGTTGGTTGTTTCCAGGCTTTAGCTAGAGTAATCTTGGCTCCCAATCACATGAAAAATATAAGTTGTTGTGTGTTCCTAGAAGTGTTGTGCACACTGTGGTTCAGGAGGATATACAGAGGGTCTTGAGGAATTTGGGTCCCAGTGACCTTTCAAAGTAAATAGAGGAATTTGTTCCAGTAGCTTCTTATACGGGGACAAGTCCACCATATATGGAGCATCGTGCCTGTATGCCCACAACCCCTGTAACATAGGGGGTGAGGTATCTGGAAACATCCTGGAAAGTCTGTCAGGAACATAATACCATTTAGTGAGTACTTTAATGTTAGCTTCGATCAGTGCGATGTTTAAGATACCTTTAGATGATCATATTTCACATATTTGTGAAAGTCTGAACCTCTCAGAATCTGGTATTTCTAATTTGCCCAGGCAGTGGCCCAGTGAGATAGGGCCATTAGGTGTAAAGAAATGGCCTATTCTGAAAAGTTCTTTGTTCAGCCACCAGTGAAACGTGTGTATATTCATTCCCGGGGGAAAATCGGGATTATGGAATAGGTGTGCAGATGAGAAATCAGTTGTGGGTGTTTTTGTAACTTGTTGCATAATGCTAAGGAGTGAGATAATGTGGGAGCTAGAATGGTAGGTCTGTGTTTTGTTACTATGTAAAAATCCTACTTTTATCTGAAAGCCAGCCGCCCGCTATTTAAGAGGATACTTGGGTTATGGCAGCTATCTGATATTCCATGTCAATATAATAGATAAAAAAATTTGAGAAACAGTAACATTATGGAAACTGCATTTAAACTCTTTGGAAAATCAAGAAGAAATATTGAGGCAAAATGAGCTGAAAAATTTTCAAAACGACCTCATTCATTAGTAAAAAAATTAAAAAAAAATCCAAAACAAAATAGAAAAGAAAAAAAAAATGTAAATTAAATCAAAAACCCAATATTAATATATCGAGGAAAAAAAATTAGGAAAAAATTAACAAATAATTGTAGGAATGATAGGGGCTATCATAAGGCCATAAGACAGATAACCAATATAGATTGGCATATTCCTTGTCAAAAGATTTTATTGAATATATAACAATCAGCAAAACTTATATGTTGAATAATCACATATGAACAGAGTCTAATTTTGCTATTACATAGGAAAATTACAAATAAGTAGAGAAAAAAATAAACAAAAATAAATAAATAAACAAGAGAAAACAAATCATATGTAAAGATTACATTGTACATATAAGGGAATTAGTGTGGGGAGTTTGATGACTGTATGTTATTGCTGAATTAATAAGCTAATCTAAAGCTAAAGATTTAACATATACAATGAGAGCAATTCATTACATTATAAAAATAACATTTAACTTAAATAGTACGATGTTCACAGGCAATAAAAAAAAAAAGAAAAAAGGGGGGTAGGGGACAGAAAAGAAGAGAGTAGGGATAAACAGGAATATAGAGGAAGAGAGAGAAGAGGGGGAGAAGGAGTTCACCAGATTGGTCCGAGAGCCATATGGAGATGAGTAAAGACTAAGATCAGTTAATTTTAACCACTACCATGGCAATAGGACTTTTTCATCCATAGATGATGCAGTGAAAAATTTAATCCATGGGTTCCATATTTTCTCAAATTTTGGTATAAGATTATTTTCTATAGCAGCCATTTTAGAGTGAATCATGAAATTATTCATTCTATTTTTAGTCTCAACCACTCCTAGTAAAGGGGATTTCCAGGCTTTCGCAATTGTTTGTATCTAGCGGCTGTCAGTAGCTGGATCAACAGCTTGAATTGTATATGTGTTAGGTATACCGGTTTTAAGTTGAGCAAAGCCATGGTGGTATCAGGGTGAATTTTAAATTTGAACATTTCAGAGGCTATGCCAAAAATTTTTTTCCAAAAGATCTGGGCTACCGGGCAGGTCCACCAGACATGCAAATGTGTGCCCAGGTCTGGGCAGCCACGAAAGCAAAGAGCTGAGTAAGTTGGAACATATTTTGCAATTCTAGAAGGTACTAAGTACCAACGAGTCAGAACTTTGTAATTTGTTTCCATTGCTAAAATATTATCAGAAGATGTTTTAGTGGCCTGCCAGATACTTGACCATTCCATATCCTCAAGAGTTCGCCCTAGGTCCTCCTCCCATTTCTGAACATAGGATGGTTTATCTAAATTAATATTAGTCAGTAAATGAGAGTAGATAGAAGAAATTTGTTTCTTGGCATGTGGATCTTTTAGACAAGTGGATTCAAATTTAGTAAATTGGTGTAAAGGAGTGTTTGTATTTGTGAAAGGTGTGAAAAATTTTTTGATCTGAAGGTATCGGAATGTTTCTGATTGAGATAATCCAACTGTTTCACGTAATTCTGGAAATGGGATAATGTTGGAAGGTGTGACGAATTTATGTAGTCTCGATATTTCCATAGAGTCCCATATTTTAAACGATTTAGGGAAAACCCATGCTGGGTAAAAGGCCGGGTTTTTGAGGAAGGAGAGGAGGGGGTTATGAGGAGACTGAAACTGATGCTTAATTTTAAGCTTGTCCCAAAGGGTTATACTGTGCTTTGTGATGGGGTTGCGTAAACCTTGACGATCCTTGGGATTAAGCCACAATAAATTTGAGACCGATAGAGGGTCACATTCAGCCGCTTCTATCATTACCCACAGGGGTGTGTCATGAGTTGTGTGGTACTTAATTAAGCTTGCCATATGTGCAGCTTGATAGTATGCTGCAAAGTTGGGGAAGCCCAGGCCACCAGAAGATTTGGGGAGGTATAAAGTATGTATAGGAATTCGTGGTTTTGTGGATCCCCATACAAATTTTTTCGTTCTATTTTAAATTATTCGTAAAAAATAAGCCGGAATTGGAATCGGGAGAACTCTAAACAGATATAATAATTTAGGTAAGATCGACATTTTAATAGTATTAATCCTTCCAAACCAAGATAGTGGAAGGAAAGACCATTGTTTCATCAAATTTGTTATGTGTTTTAGGATGGGTGGATAGTTAGCTGAGAAGAGATCAGAGATGGATGCTGTTAAATGTATGCCCAGATATGGGATTGTTTTCTCTGCCGAAGTGAAAGGAAGTGCTGACCTCACTATTTCTTTGTCTCTATCAGACAGGGATATATTCAGGGCTAGACATTTTTTGGGATTAATTATCAGTCCGGAAATATTGGCAAATGTATTAAGAATAGGTAATAAATTGGGGCCTGATATCTGAGGAGAAGATAAAAATAGTAAAATATCGTCTGCAAACATGCAGAGTTTGTGATTGTAACCTCCTAATTCTATACCCGTTATTGTTGGATTTAGTCTAATAAATTGAGCAAGAGGTTCTATGAGAGGGGCGAATAAAAGGGGAGATAAAGGGCATCCCTGACGCGTGCCTCTTTCAATTTTAAATGGGTCTGATTTATAGCCTGCATATTTTATGTATGCTTGAGGACTATTATAAAGTGCGGCTATCCATTTGATAAAATGAGGTCCAAAACCCCATTTCTGTAAAGCATGATAAAGATAGGTCCAAGACACTGAGTCGAAGGCTTTCCTAATATCCAATGAGAGGAAACATGAGGGGATACGTCAGGTCTTAGCAATGTGTACCAATAGAACTGCTCTCCGTACATTGTCTCCTGCTTGACGATTAGGCATAAAACCTACCTGATCTCTATGGATAAGGTTACCTATAATTTTATTAAGTCGAGTTGCCAGGATATTTGCTAATATTTTTGTATCTAAGTTTAAGAGAGATATGGGGCGATAATTATTATAAGATGTGTGATCAGTATTAGGTTTGGGTATCATACAGATAATTGCCATAAGCGACTCTTGTCTAAATGATTTACCTTTTAGTATTGTATTATAAGCTTTGGTAAGTAGTGGGGATAAGGTTTCTGCAAATGTGCGGTAATATAAAGCTGAAAAGCCATCCGGGCCAGGTCTTTTATTTAACTTTAGTTCTTTGATTGTGAAGCTTACTTCTTCTGAAGAAATGGGTTCTTCAAGTAGGGCTTGTTGGGCGTGTGTTAACTCTGGGAGTTTTATTTGAGAAAAGAAGGCTTCCGCCTCTACTGGATTATAATCATTTGTTGCCGAATATAAGGATGATAAGTGGGATCTAAATTTGTTAACTATTTTAACGGGGTTGCATGTGTAATTATCTTTGGATATTTTGAGTCTTATTGGTTTTGTTTGTTTAAATTGGGAGTTAAGGGCTCGTGCTAGAAATGCGTTAGGCTTGTTGGACTTCATATAAAAGGCATGTCTAGATCGGCGTAAAGATTTATCTGCATTTTCTGTAAGGAATAGGTCATATTCCAGGCGTGCTTTTTCTAGACGGGCTTTAGAAATCGAGGAGGGATTATCTTGAAAATTTAAAAAGGAATTATTATATTCCAATTCAAGCTTTTGTGCCAAATTTTTACATTCTCTCTTGAAAAAATGCAGATTGTTTTTGTAGTATACCTCTTAGCACTGGTTTATGGGCTTCCCAAAGGGTTAACGGGGATATTTCAGGGCATGTATTATATAACAAATATTCTTTTAAGGCTTGTTCGACCTGGATACAGTGAGATGGATTTTTGAGCAGAATATTGGGAAGGTACCAGGTACGATCATGGGATTTGGGAATGGCGGAGGCTATACTGGTAAAAACCGCATTGTGGTCTGACCATGGTATTGGAATTATATTTGAATTGAGAATCTCCGGAATCATGCCTATGGTTAAAAATATATGGTCAATGCGTGAAAGAGTTTGATGTGGGTTCGAATAGTATGTATAACCTCTCTTAACCGGGTTAGTTTCCCTCCAAGAGTCAATTAAGTTGTATCTCAAAAGAAGCTGTGAAAAGGATTGATTAGATGGATAACTCGTGGGCGTGTAGGGGGTTTTATCTAAGGATGGTAAAAGAACCTGATTTGAATCTCCACACATTACAATAGTCCCTATTTTGTGTGTGGATATAACCTGTAGGAGATGTGTAAAAAAGGGTGTAGGGTTTTTATTTGGAGCATAATATGAGATTATTGTTATTTCCATATCCATAATATGACCTGTCAAAATGATGTATCTCCCTTCAGGGTCTTTGATTTCTGATATAGGAGAAAAGGGTACTGAACGATGAAAAGCTATCAGGGTGCCACGTTGTTTAGTGGATGCTGAGGCCGAATAGACCTGAGGATAGGAAGAGCTCAAATATCTGGGTGTAGAATTTATTGTAAAATGAGTTTCCTGTAGGCAAACTATATGTGCTTTCTGCGTTTGGAAGAATCTAAATGCTTTTGAACGCTTTTGCTGTATATTAAGTCCCTGAACATTCAGGGAAAGGATGTTCAAGGGTGCCATGGTAGAAGATAAAAAAGATAATACTCACCACTTTTGTTATATTTCCGGCTGAGTGGACCAATCCAAGTGAACAGAAAAGGGGGGTAAGAAGAAGAGGACCTAGGGAGGTCTAGAAAAAGAGAAAAATAAGTAGCATAAATGAATAAATATACTGTTGAATAAGTTAGTCTAATATGAGATCCAAGAATTACCCGTGAGGAGGGAAAATTTCCCCCATCAAGGGATACAGGGCCATCGTTGATCGACCACATAATAATAATGGTCGGTCGAGGAAGGCACAGTGGGGTACATGGAACTACCGTGTAAAGAGGGAAAAACCCTATAACAGAGCATCACTAAGATGTTTTGATTCTTAGCCCACTCGGCTAATTGAATAAAGTAAATGAACAATTCATTACAAACATAAATGAGGACGATTGTAACATTTTTAAACAAGAATAATTAATTAATTATTAGAACTGAGGAGATAAATATCATTAATATTTTGTTCAAATATTGAGTTAATAAAGATGTAATTTAATACTATGGAAGGGGAAAAAAGGGGATGACCTGGGATGTAGTTGCATATATGATAACTTGTAAACCTACAAATCCCATATTTATGTAACTGATGAAGGGTGGGGAAAGATAAATTCTTATTCCTTTTTTAAACTCAAAGATAGCAGAAGAGCTAACTAGCGACTATTATATACAAGTAGAAGTGTTGAACATGTTAGACCATAATTAAAGCTAATAAAGAGGTGAAAGATAGCAATAGATTAGAGTTTAAAACTGGTCTATCAGGGGCTGCTTGATTGGAGGAGGTATCCTCTCATGTCATATTTATTTTATTTTTATTTATTTATTATTATTATTTCATTATTTATTTATTTTTTATTTATATATATATTTTTTATATATATATATATATATATATATATATATATATATATATATATATATATATATATATATACATACATTTTTTTAAATTTATAGATATATATGTATATATATAAACACATACACACATACATACACATATACATACACATACATACATACATATACACACACACATACATATACACATATACATACACACATATATATATATATATATATATATATATACACACACACACATATACACATACATACATATACACATATACATACATTTTTTTATTTTATTTTTTTATTTTTATTTTTTTATATATTAAATGAGATTTCACAAGTTTTGGGTGTGAAGTATATAAGGCTTAAATATTTAAACATGTTTCTGTTTGAACTAAGATTTAACAATTAACTATTAATATTAAAGGGTCATTTAGGAAATGTTATAACTTCAGGACATAAAGGAAAATCAGTTAAATATGCCATAAATGACTATGACTCACGTATTTAGTCTTAATATTCAAAATAAATGAGAAAAGGACTATGAAGTCCAAATGGGGTCTATGTGACACTGTCTTTTAATATCAGTCCATAGAGTCTTCCTGTTCCAGCGGAGGGGAGGCAATACGGCTCCTCTTGTTAGCCTGATGGTTTCCAGGATTGTTGGATGTAGATCTTCTGCGGGTAAGGTTGGTAGATTGTGATTTATCTACTAGGTGTAGATCTTGTAAAGTCAGCTGCAATTCTTCAGGAGATCTGCAGGTAAATCTAGAACCTTGATGTGTGAATCTGATGGAGAACGGGAATCCCCATTGGTAGATGATATGGTGATTCTGTAGTACTGCCAATTGGGGCTTCATTGATCGCCTCTTATTGATGGTCAGCTGGGACAGGTCAGTAAATAGCTGATAGTCATGACCTTGAAAGGATAGGTTATGTTTTTCTCTGGCTGCTGACATCAATTGTTCCTTCGTGCGATAGTAATGAAGTTTCGCTATGATATCGCGTGGAGGGCCATCTATTTTCTTTGGCGCCAATGCTCGGTGGACCCTATCCATCTCTAGGCGTTCAATGGGTATTGTCGGTTGTAGCTCCTGAAATAGGGCTGTTATCGTCGAAGGTAAATCAGTTACCGTCTCAGGAATTCCTCTAATACGAATGTTTGAACGTCTGGCCCTATTCTCATAATCTTCTAATCTGGATTGAAGTGTAAAATTCTCCTCTTTAAGGTTTTCTATTTCTTTCATGGTGTCTTGTACAGAAAGTTCCATTACTTCAAATTTATTTTCTAATACATCAGTACGTGTGCCCAGTTCTCTAATTTCTCTTGTGAGGCTGCTTGTAATATGTTCTGCTGTTTGTTTAAGTGCCTTTTGTAACATTCTCTCAAATTGTTTCAAAGGCACAGGTGAAGCAGATACATTCTTTGAAGAATCTTGTGAGGGGAAAAGTTCTATGTCAGAATCATCTGGTGATGTTATCTGAACAGAAGACTGCTTTTCTTTGTGTGAGCGCTCTGAGGTGTTCTGTGAGGTAATCTGTGAGGCAGAGGCTGATGCCGCTCTGGCTGCAGCCCTTGACTGAGACTCCTTCATGGAAGACGTTTTAAATTTGTTTCTGCCCCCTCCTAGCACCATTTTACCTGTGACAATTCAGTCCCTGAGGTCACGGGAATAAGCCCAAGGTAGTGGTAGATGTTATACCGGCAGGTTCAGGCTATATGGTGGGTTTTCTCTCAGTCACGGAGCGGAGCTCTAACGGCACATTACCGCTCTGTTAGACTCCGCGCATGCGCCCCCGATTGGCATATTCTACCAAGCATTGGGAAACAAAAAGACCATAGCCTTTTAAAGCTATCAATCCAACAGGATCTGGATTTGGGGATCTGAAACAGCCTCTTTTATTTAAATTTTGTCTTTGATTCATCCCTTGGTCGTTGATTCTTCCCTGCTAAGGTAGGCGACTTGTGTGCAGAAGATGAAACAGGTCTACTACGTGAAGTTTCTGGATTCTGTAATGGATCCATCAGATGTATGTCTTGAAGGGTGTTTTGTAATTCGATCGCAGAACGACCAGTATATTTGGAACCACGATATGAGAACCGGACTGAAGAGGGAAAGCCCCATTGGTAAGTTATTTGGCTTTGTTGTAGTACTTGTTGCAGAGGATTCAAGGCCCGTCTTTTATTGGTTGTTAACTGTGACAGGTCAGCAAAAAGTTGATAATTGTGACCTTGGAAGATTAGAGACTCTTTTCCTCTTGCTGCAAACAGAAGCTGTTGCTTTGTGTGATATAAATGAAATTTAGCAATGATATCCCGAGGGGGGGCCCTCAGGTTTTTTGGGGTCAAAGCTCTATAAACTTTGTCCATTTCAATGAAAAGAAAAAAAGGCGCCTCTAAGTGCAGAAGTAAAACTTTATATTTTCAAAAAGGGTTAATAACACTTACAAGAGGGTGGATGGGTAGAAACACATCATATTAGTAATATGGCAGGTGGTCCGGCGTTTTGGTAGTCCCAAGGAGTCTCAGTGATATCTGCAGGTGTGATTCTATGGCAGCATATTCTGAAGTGGCCAACATATGGAAGCCACAACTCTCCTGGATACTAGGAAGACAGCTAAGCTATCTGAGACAGCATGGAAGCCGAATCCAAGAAGTGACGTCAGCAGGAAGGAACCAGCAACCAGTGTGGACAGCAAGCCAGAAGTGATGTCATCAACATGTGACACGCTTCTTCAAGCAATAAAGGTTGCTAGAAGCCGAGCTTCTTATGGTCTGTGGGCGGGCTTTGGGTGGGACTATGGGCGGACATGTAGCAGGACAAAAAAACAGCGTACTGGGGACACAAAAAGGAAAAAGAAAAAACAGAAGACTGACATACAGGGCAAACTAATGCAAAGACATGATGCAAAAACAGCAAGAGTGATGCGCAAAGCAATTATCTAATATCACTGCATGCAGATGGAGCATAGCAGCTTGATAGCAGGTCACTAGCTGTGTATGTATACATCAACAATAAACAGTAAAATGGTGAACAGTATGGTGAACAATATACATTAATGAATCTATGGTATATTATATTGAGTATATATGATGAGGAAGGGAATCATTAAAAAATATTGTGAAAGAGGAATATATATATATAATGATATATATATATATAATGATATATATATATATATATATATATATATATATATATATATATATATATATATATATATATATATATATATATAAAATGATGCATGTAATTTATGTGACCAACTGCACACAAACAAATGCACATGGGCAAAAAACATGTACGCGTACATACACATATCTCAAAAACGCATGGGATATTATTGTCCACTATGGGACAGGTGGAATAAAATGATAAGCACTAATGGATATGAGCAGCGCTATATGATATGAGTATGTTACATAGTCATTGTGAGGGTAAAAAAGGAAAACAATATGTTACTCTAGTATTGTTTCCCTTTTTTCCCCTCACAATGACTACCCTGTTTCCCCGAAAATAAGACCTAGCGTGATTGTCGGTTATGGCTGCAATATAAGCCCTACCCCCCAAATAAGCCTTAGTTAAAGTCCTTGTAGGTCTTATTTTCAGGGTAGGGCTTATTTTCGGGGAAACAGGGTAGGGCTTATTTGGGGGGTAGGGCTTATATTGCAGCCATCACCGACAATCACGCTAGGTCTTATTTTCGGGGAAACAGGGTATGTAACATACTCATATCATATAGCGCTGCTCATATCCATTAGTGCTTATCATTTTATTCCACATGTCCCATAGTGGACAATAATATCACATGCGTTATTGAGATATATGTGTATGTATGCATACGTGTTTTTTGCCAATGTGCGTTTGTGTGCAGTTGGTCACACATGTGCATATAAATTACATACATCATTATATATTGCCCTTTTATATGGTTCCTCTTTCACAGTATTTTTTAATGATTCCCTTCCTCATCATATATACTCAATATAATATACCATAGATCCATTGATGTATATTGTTCACCACATTGTTCACAATTTTAGCGTTTATTGTTGATGTATACATAGACAGCGAGTGACGTGCCATCAAGCTGCTATGCTCCATCTGCATGCAGTGATATTAGCTAATTGCGTTACGCATCACTCTTGCTGTTTTTGCATCATGTCTTTGCATCAGTTTGCCCTGTATGTCAGTGCCCATAGTCCTGCCCAAAGCCTGCCCACAGACTATAAGAAGCTCTGCTTCTAGTAACCTTTAGTCATTGCTTGAAGAAGGAACCAATCAGCTGTTCCGAAATGAGTTGCATGTTTTACGACATCACTTCTGACTTGCTGTCCACACTGGTTGCTGGTACCTTCTGGCTGACGTCACTTCCTGGATTCGGCTTCCATGCCTTTTCAGACAGCATAGCTGTCTTCCCAGTATCCAGGAGGGTTGTGGCTTCTATCTGTCGGCCACTTCAGAATATGCTGCCATAGAATCACACCTACCGATATCACTGAGACTCCTTGGGACTACCATAATGCTGGACCACCTGCCATATTACTAATATGATGTACTTTTACCCACCCACCCTTTTGTAAGTGTTTTTAACCCTTTTGGGAAATAATAGGATATTTTACCTACCGTAAAATCTGTTTCTCTGAGTTCATTGACACACGGCCTTCTTTATTCAGAACGGTTGGGTTATATCATCTCGGTAGGAGTAGGACTAGGCAGAACAAAAAAGCAACCACTGGCTACACCCATGGGCAGTCCTCCATCAGTATATAACCCCCTCCCTGCTCTAGGTATTCAGTTTAGTTGCAAGCAGTAACAGAAGTATCCAAAAACTCCATAGAGGGGTGTGTGCTGTGTCTGTCAATGAACTCAGAGAAACGGATTTTACGGTAAGTAAAAAATCCTATTTTCTCATTCCTTCATTGACAGACACAGCTTTCTTTATTCAGAATGGTAGGGATGTCCCAAAGCAGTGCTGAACATGAGGGGTGGGACAGCGAAAAATCCCAAGGCTAACACAAAAGCCAACCAGGTAAAAGTAACAGGAGTGTCACACAGGACAAGCTGGAACCCAACCTGAACAATACCCCTTCAAGAGGGCTTAGACCCTCTTAACAGCAGCCTGCAAAAAGCTTGCGGCCAAAAAAGTCACCCGCAGATGCCAACCCATCCACTTCATAGAACTTGTGAAAAATGCACCACGAATGCCTGAAGACAGAAGGCCCAGGACGTACTAGGTGCCTGAGAGGAATGCGCCTTAACAGGGAAAGCAGGAACCCGATTCCTGACAGAATAGCCCAGAGTCATCAACTGTTTGATCGATCCAGAAGAAGGTTGCAGAAGAAGCAGGCAGCCTCTTTCTTGGCCTGTCCGTGAGTACAGAGAGCCTGACCTCCAAAAGACTCAGTGGCTGGCAAATACAACCGAATCCCCCAAACCACATCCCGGGCAGATAAGACAAATTCCTTGGGATGTGTTGCCAGGGACACAAGAAAGGAAACACAATGTCGTTGTTCAAATGGAAACCCAGGGACAGAACTATAGAAAAGGGTGAAGCACCGCCTAAACCTGGGTAAGTTCAGATCCCACGGTGGTAGAAAAAAATGTACCAGTGAAAACAGACATCTAACCCCTTGAATATAGGTATGCACCAGGGAGCGCGAGACCAGGGGATGCTGAAGACGACCACCCTCGCTGACACCTGGCCCTCGATAGTACTCGAGGCGCACTAGAAAGAACAAGGATGAATGCCCGGTGATTCACACCAGGATATATGCACTCTCTACACCCGGAGTTTAAAACCTCCTAAAAGATGGATTCCCTAGCCATCAACAGTGTCAGAACTGCCACACCTAGCTCAACACAGCCAGGCCGTTAAAACCAGTGACTCTAAGGCAGGATGGAAGACTATAGGTCCGGCAATGCAGCAAAGGCAAGGGAATTCCCAAATGGGTACCTCGCAGCAAGCGTTTTTTTTTTAGAAACACAAGTGCACTCTAGACCCTCCCAGTCTTCAAGGACAATATTGTCAAGATAAGAGAGAAAAGGGAACGCTTTCGCTATGCAAGACAGCTTATGAGGTATCAGCCACCACTGCATCCCCCATCTTGAAAGGTTCATGCACAGATGTAATAAGTGTGATAACCAGCACTATTTCATGCCCTACTGCAGTCATCCTCACTCCCTGACAAGATGGGGAGCGTGGCCACCACCCCGCAAGGTGGGCCACGTCCTCAGAGCCAGATAGGAGACAGAGGGGGGAGGGGAGGGCAGGGTTGTCATATACTAGGCTATATGCCTAAGTGCTACCCCAAAAAACACAGGGGGGGGCACCAACTGGAAACCCCCTACCCGAGGTCCACATATGGAATGTTGACCGAGGCCCCTCACAGGGGGCACAGACCAAGGTCCCCTTTACAGGGGGCACAAAACAGAGCCCCTAACAGGGGGCGCTGAACGGAGCCCCTCACAGGGGGTGCAGACCGGGGGCCCCTCGCAGGGGGCGCATACCGTGAGCCCCTCACAGGGGTCAAATACTGGGACCCCTCACAGGAGGCCCAGACCAAGCAGGGCCCAAGCAGACTTCAGATAGTATAGATGCCTACTAAAATCAGTCAAGGTCTGTATAGAAACTACATTGCCCCTCGGGGTAGCCGAGGAGTGGCAGAAGAAGATCGTCCAGGCAGCCAGGACCGCAAACCCCCACAGATGCAACCATGCCCGATCCGGGGACAACACCTCGCGAATACCAGAGGAGTGGTGGCCAGACTATGTGCTGATCATGCGCCACACCCACAGAAAAACAGGGGAGGTGCTGGAGTCGGGCACATAACGGAATGCGTAAACAAGCATTTGTGTTGTCGATAGAAACCATCCCCATGATGAAGGGGTGCTAACGCCGTGCTAATGGACTCTATCCTGACCTTCTGTACCCACACAAGGCAGGTCAGGGCTTTAAACTGTTCCTGACACGGGAACTGTGACAACCACACTCTGCAGCAACAGAGCTTGCACATCCCCCCCTGCGGAGAACTGCAAGCGGTCCAGTAGTAGACGTCCATTGGAAGTATTGACATCCAGGGTAGCCCCCAAAATACCTGTCAAAGCACCATTAAGGAGACCTTAGAAGCTCAGCAACCAGGGGAACTATGGTCAAGAGGCATAGCTGACCTACTGCAGTGCCTAGACCATAGGTCCGGCAATGCAGCAAAGGCAGGGGAATTCCCAAATGGGTACCTCACAGCGAGCGTTTTTTTTTTGAAACACAAATTCACTCTGGACCCTCCCAGTCTTCAAGGACAATATTGTCAAGATAAGAGGGAAAAGGGAACGCTTTCACGCACAAGATGGCTTATGAGGTATCGGCTCTCCGCCTCAGCCACTGCTGCATCCCCCATCTTGAATGGTTCCTGCACAGATGTAATAAGTGCGATAACCAGCACTTTTTTGTGCCCTACTGCAGTCATCCTCACTCCCTGACAAGATATGGAGCATGGTCATCACCCCACAAGGTGGGCCACGTCCTCAGAGCCAGATAGGAGACAGAGGGGGGAGGGGAGGGCAGGGGTGCCATATACTAGGCTATATGCCTAAGCGCTACCCCAAAAAACACAGGGGGAGGGGGCCACCAACTGGAACCCCCCCGCCCGAGGTCCACATATGGGATGTTGACCGAGGCCCCTCACAGGGGGCACAGACCAAGGCCCCCTTTACAGGGGGCACAAAACATTGCCCCTAACAGGGGGTGCAGACCGGGGGCCTCTCACAGGGGGCGCAGACTGGGGGCCCCTCACAGGGGGCAAATAACAGGGGCCCCCCACAGGGGGCAAATACCGGGGCCCCTCACATGGGGCGCAGACCGGGGCCCCTCACGCGGGGCGCAAACCAGGGCCCCTCACAGGGGGTGAAAACCGTGGGCCCTCACAGGGGGTGAAAACCGTGGGCCCTCACAGGGGCAAATACCGGGGGGCCCTCGTAGGGGGCAAATACTGGGGGCCCTCACAGGGGGCAAAAACCGGAGCCCCTCCTAGGGGGCAAAAACCAGAGCCCCTCACAGGGGGCAAAAACCAGATCCCCTCACAGGGGGCAAATACCGGGGCAAATACCGGGGCCCCTCACAGGGGGCACAAACTGGGTCCCCTCACAGGGGGCACATACCGGGGCCCCACATGGGGGCACAGACCGGGGCCCCTCACAGGGGGCACATACCGTGGCCCCTCAAAGGGGGCACCTACCGGGGCCCCGCACAGGGGCACAAACCGGGGCCCCTCACAGGGGCACAGAATGGGGCCCCCCCACAGGAGCGCCAATCCAGGAGGCCACAGAAGCCGTGGCCCAATAGGTACAAAAAACACAGCCCAGGAGGCCGCAAAAGCCGTGGGCTAAATTTTGGCCACCCACCGCAAGCGCGTGGCCCACGGTGGGACCGGACCGCCCGACAGGACAGCCGGTCGGTATGCCGCAAGGCTGCGGCCTAAACATTTGGACTTCCAAGCCGGAAGGCCGAAGAGCCGTGGCCTACATAGTTACATAGTTACATAGTAGGTGAGGTTGAAAAAAGACACAAGTCCATCAAGTCCAACCTATGTGTGTGATTATGTGTCAGTATTACATTACATATCCCTGTATATTGCGGTCATTCAGGTGATTATCTAATAGTTTCTTGAAGCTATCAATGCTCCCCGCTGAGACCACCGCCTGTGGAAGGGAATTCCACATCCTTGCCGCTCTTACAGTAAAGAACCCTCTACGTAGTTTAAGGTTAAACCTCTTTTCTTCTAATTGTAATGAGTGGCCACGAGTCTTATTAAACTCTCTTCTGCCTAAATTTTCGGCCGCAGGCCGCGAGTGCGTTAGGCCGCAAAGCCGCAGCCTAAATTTTCGGCCGCCGGCCGTGAATGCGGTAGGCCGCAAAGTTGCGGCCTAAATTTTTAGCCGCTGACCGCGAATGCAGTAGGCTGCAAAACCGCGGCCTAAATTTTTGCCCCCCCAGTAACAACCCAAAGGTGGAAAAAGGGGAACCATGTCTCAAAGCCCCTAGGCTGGAGCTTGGGGAGAAGGAAGGGGGTGGAGGAGAACCCCCAGAGGGACCGACCACCCCAGGGAGTACCCGCGCCTCACACCACTCCGGGGTAGGTGAGGAGGGGATCCCTCTGTCATGAACAGGGGTGACCAGATTGTGTGGACTGCAAAGAGGAAACCAAAACGCATGTAAAGTGAAATAAGAATGTTTATTTAAGATAAGTAATATAAACAAACAAACACCCCAAATTTAAATAGTGCTCAACCAACCGACAGAAACCCACAGACAACAGATAATATATACAGCAAAGGGCAATACCGGAATCACAGATGTCAGCCAGGCCAGGGTCATACACAGCAGGTCAGCAGGAACAAGGGATAAACCAGAAACATAAACGTAGACAAGCCAAGGTCATACACAGAAGATCAGCAACTGAACAAGGGCAGGTTGGGAAAAAGAGATAATGGATGGGATAGGATACAGGCTCAGGAACAGGTTCAGGGTCTGATACAGGTTTACAGGTTTACAGGATAGCAGGATAACAGGTCAGGGCGCAAGGAAGAAAGATACCAAGGCAAGCCTATGAGGGCTTGCCGGGTATTTATAAGGCTGTGGTAATTGACCTCATGTCACAGCTGATCGCAGAGTGTGCTGTTTGCTCCACACTGCCGGAGTGCACCCACTGGTGGACACCGGTACTACGGCCCAAGGATGCAACAGTGCCACCAGCAGGAGAGACCTCTTACTGCAGGTCCCAGGTGTTGGAAGACACCCGCTGGTGGACACTGGTACTGCGATCCAAGAGGCCGATAGCGCCACCAACGGGTAAACCCTCTCATGACAGTACCCCCCCCCTAAAGGAGCGGCCTCCGGACGCTCTAACAAGGTGCAATTGTCCAAAGTTCATGGCCTCCAACCGAACAGATGAGGGCACATCAGGCTGGGCATCGGGTACATCAAACTGGACAGTGGGTACATCTGAGAAGACAGCGGGCACATCCGAGCAGGCAGCGGGCACATCCGAGATGACAGCGGGCACATCCGAGAGCGGGCAGGAACATACCAAGCTGGGCAGCGGGCACTTCGAGCTGGGCAGCAGGCGTATCAGGTTGGGCAGCAGGCATGGGCACTTCGAGCTTGGCAGCAGGCACTTTGAGCTGGGCAGCAGGCACATCAGGCTGGGCAGCGGGCATGGGCACTTCGAGCTGGGCAGCAGGCACATCAGGCTGGGCAGCAGGCATGGGCACTTCGAGCTGGGCAGCAGGCACATCAGGCTGGGCAGCGGGCATGGGCACTTCGAGCTGGGCAGCAGGCACATCAGGCTGGGCAGCGGGCATGGGCACTTCGAGCTGGGCAGCAGGCACATCAGGCTGGGCAGCGGGCATGGGCTCTTCGAGCTGGGCAGCAGGCACGTCAGTCTGGGAAGCTGGCACATCAGTCTGGGAAGCTGGCACATCAGTCTGGGAAGCTGGCACTGAGACATCAGGCTGGAAGGCAGGCACAGGGACAATAGACTGGGAAGCTGGCACATAAGACTGGGAGGCTGGCACATCAGACTGGGAAGCTGGCACATCAGACTGGGAAGCTGGCACATCAGACTGGGAAGCTGGCACATCAGACTGGGAAGCTGGCACATCAGTCTGGGAAGCTGGCACATCAGTCTGGGAAGCTGGCACATCAGACTGGGAAGCTGGCACATCAGACTGGGAAGCTGGCACATCAGACTGGGAAGCTGGCACATCAGACTGGGAGGCAATCTTCAAGACATCAGGCTGGAAGGCAAGCTGCAAGACATCAGGCTGGGAAGCTGGCACAGCAAACTGGGAAGCTGGCACATCAGACTGGGAAGCTGGCACATCAGTCTGGGAAGCTGGCACATCAGTCTGGGAAGCTGGCACATCAGTCTGGGAAGCTGGCACTGAGACATCAGGCTGGAAGGCAGGCACAGGGACAATAGACTGGGAAGCTGGCACATCAGACTGGGAAGCTGGCACATCAGACTGGGAAGCTGGCACATCAGACTGGGAGGCAATCTTCAAGACATCAGGCTGGAAGGCAAGCTGCAAGACATCAGGCTGGGAAGCTGGCACAGCAAACTGGGAAGCTGGCACATCAGACTGGGAAGCTGGCACATCAAACTGGGAAGCTGGCACATCAGACTGGGAAGCTGGCACATCAGACTGGGAAGCTGGCACATCAGACTGGTAGGTAGGCATCAAGACATCAGGCTGGAAGGCAAGCTTCAAGACATCAGGCTGGGAGGCTGGCACATCAAACTGGGAAGCTGGCACGTCAAACTGGGAAGCTGGCACGTTAAACTGGGAAGCTGGCACGTTAAACTGGGAAGCTGGCACGTCAAACTGGGAAGCTGGCACGTCAAACTGGGAAGCTGGCACATCAGGCTGGTAGGCAGGCATCGAGACATCAGGCTGGGAAGCTGGAACATCAGACTGGGAAGCTGGAACATCAGACTGGGAAGCTGGAACATCAGGCTGGGAAGCTGGAACATCAGGCTGGGAAGCTGGAACATCAGGCTGATAGGCAGGCATCAAGACATCAGACTGGGAAGCTGGAACATCAGACTGGGAAGCTGGAACATTAGACTGGGAAGCTGGAACATCAGGCTGGGAAGCTGGAACATCAGGCTGGGAAGCTGGAACATCAGGCTGGGAAGTTGGAACATCAGGCTGATAGGCAGGCATCAAGACTTCAGACTGGGAAGCCGGCACATCAGACTGGAAAGTGGGAGCAGGTTGGGTTACTGGCAGGATTGTGTGAGTGGGGAAGAACTTCCGTTTCTTCTTTGGCTTAACTGCTGGAGATCTGTAGGTGGCTGTAGGACTGTAGACAGGAGGTGAGGCATACTGAAAGGAAGGGCTGGGATATGGCAAGGAAGGGGGAACAGCGGCCAGAGGGAGTTCTTGTGGGGAAGTTGCAGGTATTAGAGAAGAGGCAGGTGGGTTAAAGGCAGGATAGGTGCAGGAAGTAGAAACAGGGCATTGATACTTGGTGGAGAGCAGGGTATGTTGGACTGCAGCTGAGGTTGCATGGGGTGATGGGAGAAAGGACATCTGAGCATGCAGATATTTAGTAGCAGGTCTGGTTTGTGGAGAGCTGACAGAAGCTGGGCATAACAGGTCTAACCATGCCTGAAGTACAGGTAGCACAAAAGTGGCCTCACATTCCCTCTGTCTGACCAGCGACTGCACTTCATCTATACAATCCTTCAACAACTGTTTGGGACAAACCGAATAATGCTCAAAAAAGGATGCAGAGTCATCCTCCAACAGCCATACTAAGGACGCAACCTGGTTAATGCTGAAGGGGGGAGAAAAGTCATCATGGCCCTTTGGGATACAAGGCAGAGCCAGCTCTGTACACATTCCAATCAAAGGCTGAACATCCTCAAACCGTATACTGCCCTGATCGACCGCAGAGTGAGCTAAACGGATAATCTCCAGCAGCTGATCACTGGACCACCCTTCCAATGTCTGGCGGAGATATTCAGAACTCTCTGTTGCCAGCAGAGCATAATAAGCAATTATATCTGAATTCATCCCAGTAATGTGCAACAGAACCGAGACGGTTCCCTTGTGCAGCCACTTCTGGTCAGAGATGGCCTTGGTATACTGTCATGAACAGGTGTGACCAGATTGTGTGGACTGCAAAGAGGAAACCAAAACGCATGTAAAGTGAAATAAGAATGTTTATTTAAGATAAGTAATATAAACAAACAAACACCCCAAATATAAATAGTGCTCAACCAACCGACAGAAACCCACAGACAACAGATAATATATACAGCAAGGGGCAATACCGGAATCACAGATGTCAGCCAGGCCAGGGTCATACACAGCAGGTCAGCAGGAACAAGGGATAAACCAGAAACATAAACGTAGACAAGCCAAGGTCATACACAGGAGATCAGCAACTGAACAAGGGCAGGTTGGGAAAGAGAGATAATGGATGGGATAGGATACAGGCTCAGGAACAGGTTCAGGGTCCGATACAGGTTTACAGGTTTACAGGATAGCAGGATAACAGGTTCGGGCGCAAGGAAGAAAGATACCAAGGCAAGCCTATGAGGGCTTGCCGGGTATTTATAAGGCTGTGGTAATTGACCTCATGTCACAGCTGATCGCAGAGTGTGCTGTTTGCTCCACACTGCCGGAGTGCACCCGCTGGTGGACACCGGTACTACGGCCCAAGGATGCAACAGTGCCACCAGCAGGAGAGACCTCTTACTGCAGGTCCCAGGTGTTGGAAGACACCCGCTGGTGGACACTGGTACTGCGATCCAAGAGGCCGATAGCGCCACCAACGGGTAAACCCTCTCATGACACCCTCACTTACCTCTCCAGCGAAAAGCGCGGGTAACGATCCCAGACAGATCCTCCTCCCCACCGAAGTGGGGGGGGCTGTCGGCCATGAGGAACGCTGCGACACAAGCCTCTCGTATGTGACCTTGCGAGACATTTAATTGACAGGACCAGCCCCTGTCCAGTGGGGCTATGTCGCGGACGACTTAGCTGTAGCTGTGATCTGCGCGTGCTCGCTAGCCAGACTGGGGTGACCACTGGATCAAGCGTCCAGCCCGTCGCCCAGCCCAGCAGTTGATTGTAGATCTCTCCGGAAAAAATCCAGGAAAAAAGAGAAAATGGCAAACAACAAAAAAATTCCCAGGACTAGAGATCCCAGCAGGGAACTAGGTCCTTACTCCTGACAAGGCAGAAAAAAACTGAATACCTAGAGCAGGGATGGGGGTTATATACTGACGGAGGACAGCCCATGGGCGTAGCCAGGGGTTGTTTTTTTGTTCTGCCTAGTCCTACTCCTGCGGAGGTGATATAACCGGGAAAGTGATTCACCGCTCAGGTAGACTTGCTCCCAGGTGTGTGTGTTGAGAAGATCCTTCAGAGGAGGGGAGTCCCAGGTGCTGGCTAAATGCAAATTGAAGAAAGGTTTGAAACAAGAAAATCTGGATGCCGCAAACTGGATAAAGTTGAAAATTCTTCTTTATTGTAAAAATAGGATCATCAAAAATACAGGACAATCAGGCAGATGGTACAGACACAGCTGATGCGTTTCGCACTCTAGTCTGAGTGCTTACTCATAGAAAAATAAAGTTTTACTTCTGCACTTAGAGGCACCTTTTTTCTTTTCATTTTACTTCCAGAGTTTGCTTCTCTCTTCAAGTGCTGCTGAAAGTGCTCAAAGACCCTCTTCTATTTCTACATAGACTGGTATCTGCTTGGTTCATTACTCAGAGTGCCCTTATACACACTTTTATCTTGTCCATTTCAAGGCGTTCGACTGGAATGGCCAGTTGTAATTCCCGGAATAGTGCTAACACTGTGGCCTGGAAATCTATCACAGATTCAGGAATACCTCTTATGCGTAAATTTGAGCATCTTGCATGGTTTTCATAATCCTCCAAATGGATCTGCAGCATAAAATTTTCATCTTTGAGATTTTCAATCTCTGCTGTATAGTTCACAGTATAGTTTTTCATGTCATGAACATGTGTTTTAAGCTCTGACAAGCGATGGCCCAACTCCCTAACTTCTTTAGTGAGACTAGTAGTTATGTGGTCAGAAGTGCACTTTAAGGCCTTTTGAAGCATTTTTTCATTTTTTTTAACATTGTTGGGGATATATGTTCACTCTGAGAGGAATCTTCCCCACACACAGAATCCCATTCTTCTTCTTCTGAATTGTTCAGTAACTGTGTATTTGCCTTTAAGGCTCTCACAGTGCCGCGTGAGGTAGCTGAGGAGATTGTCGCCATTTTAGCTATAGAATGGGCCGGTGTGTTTTTGCTGTTTCTCTTCCTCATATCCCACAGAGGATCACTTGTTGTAGCTATACCGCCAGCTCACTGAACTTAATGGGCACAGGTATGTAATATTTGTGTGTGGGTGTCTCGCAAACAGCCGCTAATATAAGACTTTTACCTTCCTCTGAGAGACGAGCTTCAGGCAGGCATATCTGCCCCACTCGACTCCACCCACTTCCCCCGGATTGATCAATTGTCAATGATATGTACAACAGCTTGTAGACTCTATAACTTTCACACAGACTAAATAATATACACTGATTTTGGTTACTTTTACCAAACAAATGTAGCAGTATAAATTTCGTCCTAAACGTTTGAAGAAAAATTACTTATTTGCAAAATTTTATAATTAAAAACTAAAAAAAAAACATTTTTTTTTCAAAATCTTCAGTCTTTTTGCACTTATATTGCAAAATATAAAAACCCAGTGGTGATTAAATACCACCAAAAGAAAGCTCTATTTGTTTTTAAAAAAAAATTATAAAAATTTAGTTTGGATACAATGTTTAATGACTGAGTAATTGCCATTCAAAGTGAGAGAGAGCGCTAAAAGCTGAAAATAGGTCGGGACAGGAAAGGGGTAAAAGTGTCTGGTATTGAGGTAGTTAAAATGATCCTTTGTGCTGACCAGTTTTATACGGCTGCATCTGTGGTCTCCAAATTATTGCAGTAAAAAACCTGCATGTACTCTTTCTCTAATATATTTTAGCTGATTATCTCTTATCCCTTATCCCTTAAAATACCTGCTCCTGGAGACTTACGATTGCCAATATGTGATAATCACAGAAGCTCCTAACTTGTCAAATGTCATTATAAGACGAAACACTCAGGCCCAATACGAATTGATGTTAGTATTCAAAAATTTCTAAAAAATTTCAAAAAAAAATGGCAAGTTTGGATAAACAACCTGAGAGCCTCCAATTACTTAAAGAATAGCGATATATGATACATCAAGATATTGAATTTCTCATAGACTCCTCTTCTTCTTCTTTTCAATCCTAAAAAATTGAATATTTGGTGACCAGCTCCTGCCTACAGTATGATCCCATTTGGGGTGGGCGGTAGCTGGATATCAAACTCCAGATATTCTACCCTAAAATTATTATTGCTAAACTACTTGGCAATGTCCACCTTACCACCTGTCCTCTGGATCCTGTTCCCTCACAAATGCTACGTTCACCCTCTGGCTCTATGCTACACTCTCTAACCGACATCTTCAATCTCTTCCTCTCTTCTGGCATCTTCCCCAACTCTCTAAAACATGTACTTGTCAGACCCATACTTAAAAAGCCCTCACTGGGACCCATCCAATCTTAACAACCTACGCCCCATCTCCTTGCTCTCCTTCTTATCCAAACTCCGAGTCCTCGAACGTCTGGTCTACAACTGACTGAGCGTCCACCTCACTGATAATAGACTTCTTGATCCCCTTCAGTCTGAATTTCGTCCTCAACACTCCACAGACACTGCTCTCCTAAAACTAACAAACGATCTACTAACGGCCAAAACTGACTGTACTCTTCGCTGGTTCTCTTCCTACTTATCCAACCGCACCTTTAGCGTTTCTACAACTCTACCTCCTCCTCTCCTCTTCCTTTCTCTGTTGGGGTCCCCCAAGGTTCTGTTCTTGGACCTCTCCTATTTTCAATCTACACCTCCTCCCTGGGTCAACTAATAGCCTCCCATGGCTTCCAATACCACTTCTACGCGGATGACATCCAAATCTATTTCTCTACCCCTCAGCTCACTCCCTCTGTGTCCTCACATATCACTAATTTACTATCAGATATATCAGTTGGGATGTCACACCACTTCCTCAAACTCAATCTATCCAAAACCGAACTTATAATTTTTCCTCCCCCATATGCCCCTTCCCCTGATCTCTCTGTCAAAATCGATGGCACAACTATAAGCCCATCCCCACATGCCAAGGTTCTAGGTGTAGACCTGGACTCTGAACTCTTCTTTAAGCAAAACGTCCAATCACTGTCCAAATCCTGCCGCCTCAACCTCCGCAACATCTCCAAAATACGCCCCTTTCTAACCAATGACACAACAAAGCTCTTAATTCACTCGCTGGTCATCTCTCGCCTCGACTACTGCAACTTCCTTCTCATTGGCTTACCTCTACATAGTCTATCACCTCTTCAATCCATCATGAATGCTGCCACCAGACTCATCCACCTTACCAATCGCTCTGTGTCTGCTACTCCTCTCTGTCAATCCCTCCACTGGCTAGCCAGACAAGAGTAATATGCATGTAAATGACAGCGCTCAAAGTATTAAGGCAAATATTGAACTTTAAAACAATTCAAGGATCACTATGAGATATCCGACCATTGTGTATCTTAGCAATGATAACAGTTTGGATAGGATATCAAACTATATAGTGTACAGAAGAAAAGAAAGAGAGAAAAAAAAAAAGGAGAAGCAAAGAAAGAAAACCTCAGGACTGGTGATCCCATGCAGAGCCTGTGGCCTCTAGAATCGTTCTGTTTCTAGCGAATATTTGATATAGAAAATCTAGTTGGCTCTTCTGAATATAAACGAGAGCCTATATCATATGAAAATGATGAACTCTAGGCCCGCATGGTCCCTGCCCAAGTTGATATGCTAACTGATTGTTTAATTGTAGATATTGGTCCCATTGTAACCAATGCAGCTAGGGTGGCCTCGATCTCGGGTCCCCGAGATAATCACCCCACCCCTATGTGGAGTGAGAGAGCTCGTGGGCCCCGTTCAATGGCTCACCCATCTATCCCCCCCCCCAGGGCATGTGCAACCCGGCTGTTTCCCCGGTCACCGCATCCCCGGGTTGGGCGAAGGGGTCTCCTTTGTCAAGGACTAGGCCAAGCTTGATTATCTGTTCCCTGCTCTAGGGAGTCTGGCCTAGGCCTTGTATCCTTCCATGAGAATTAAAGTGATATGCCTGCGATATGTCAAGCCCAAGTCTGTTGGAAAGTACCATAAATAGGAGTAAAGAGAAAAAAAAGGGGAAAGTAAGAGGGAGAGTAGAGGATGGGGAAGAGGGGTAGGGTGTGTGGTCTTTCTGGCAAGTCCATCATGTTTGGAGATGGCCTGGGTACAGCGGGATCTTAAAATGTGTGGCCCATGGTTCCCAGACCCCTTCAAATCGCTGTACCGTATCCTGTAGTTTTTCAACCATCTGTTCTTGTGACATGATCCAGGAAATTTTTCGTTTGGCAGCCAAGGTTGATACTGTTGGTTGTTTCCAGGCTTTAGCTAGAGTAATCTTGGCTCCCAATCACATGAAAAATATAAGTTGTTGTGTGTTCCTAGAAGTGTTGTGCACACTGTGGTTCAGGAGGATATACAGAGGGTCTTGAGGAATTTGGGTCCCAGTGACCTTTCAAAGTAAATAGAGGAATTTGTTCCAGTAGCTTCTTATACGGGGACAAGTCCACCATATATGGAGCATCGTGCCTGTATGCCCACAACCCCTGTAACATAGGGGGTGAGGTATCTGGAAACATCCTGGAAAGTCTGTCAGGAACATAATACCATTTAGTGAGTACTTTAATGTTAGCTTCGATCAGTGCGATGTTTAAGATACCTTTAGATGATCATATTTCACATATTTGTGAAAGTCTGAACCTCTCAGAATCTGGTATTTCTAATTTGCCCAGGCAGTGGCCCAGTGAGATAGGGCCATTAGGTGTAAAGAAATGGCCTATTCTGAAAAGTTCTTTGTTCAGCCACCAGTGAAACGTGTGTATATTCATTCCCGGGGGAAAATCGGGATTATGGAATAGGTGTGCAGATGAGAAATCAGTTGTGGGTGTTTTTGTAACTTGTTGCATAATGCTAAGGAGTGAGATAATGTGGGAGCTAGAATGGTAGGTCTGTGTTTTGTTACTATGTAAAAATCCTACTTTTATCTGAAAGCCAGCCGCCCGCTATTTAAGAGGATACTTGGGTTATGGCAGCTATCTGATATTCCATGTCAATATAATAGATAAAAAAATTTGAGAAACAGTAACATTATGGAAACTGCATTTAAACTCTTTGGAAAATCAAGAAGAAATATTGAGGCAAAATGAGCTGAAAATTTTTCAAAACGACCTCATTCATTAGTAAAAAAATAAAAAAAAAATCCAAAACAAAATAGAAAAGAAAAAAAAAAAAGTAAATTAAATCAAAAACCCAATATTAATATATCGAGGAAAAAAAATTAAGAAAAAATTAACAAATAATTGTAGGAATGATAGGGGCTATCATAAGGCCATAAGACAGATAACCAATATAGATTGGCATATTCTACCAAGCATTGGGAAACAAAAAGACCATAGCCTTTTAAAGCTATCAATCCAACAGGATCTGGATTTGGGGATCTGAAACAGCCTCTTTTATTTAAATTTTGTCTTTGATTCATCCCTTGGTCGTTGATTCTTCCCTGCTAAGGTAGGCGATGTGTGTGCAGAAGATGAAACAGGTCTACTACGTGAAGTTTCTGGATTCTGTAATGGATCCATCAGATGTATGTCTTGAAGGGTGTTTTGTAATTCGATCGCAGAACGACCAGTATATTTGGAACCACGATATGAGAACCGGACTGAAGAGGGAAAGCCCCATTGGTAAGTTATTTGGCTTTGTTGTAGTACTTGTTGCAGAGGATTCAAGGCCCGTCTTTTATTGGTTGTTAACTGTGACAGGTCAGCAAAAAGTTGATAATTGTGACCTTGGAAGATTAGAGACTCTTTTCCTCTTGCTGCAAACAGAAGCTGTTGCTTTGTGTGATATAAATGAAATTTAGCAATGATATCCCGAGGGGGGGCCCTCAGGTTTTTTGGGGTCAAAGCTCTATAAACTTTGTCCATTTCAATGAAAAGAAAAAAAGGCGCCTCTAAGTGCAGAAGTAAAACTTTATATTTTCATAAAGGGTTAATAACACTTACAAGAGGGTGGATGGGTAGAAACACATCATATTAGTAATATGGCAGGTGGTCCGGCGTTTTGGTAGTCCCAAGGAGTCTCAGTGATATCTGCAGGTGTGATTCTATGGCAGCATATTCTGAAGTGGCCAACATATGGAAGCCACAACTCTCCTGGATACTAGGAAGACAGCTAGGCTATCTGAGACAGCATGGAAGCCGAATCCAAGAAGTGACGTCAGCAGGAAGGAACCAGCAACCAGTGTGGACAGCAAGCCAGAAGTGATGTCATCAACATGTGACACGCTTCTTCAAGCAATAAAGGTTACTAGAAGCCGAGCTTCTTATGGTCTGTGGGCGGGCTTTGGGTGGGACTATGGGCGGACATGTAGCAGGACAAAAAAACAGCGTGCTGGGGACACAAAAAGGAAAAAGAAAAAACTGAAGACTGACATACAGGGCAAACTAATGCAAAGGCATGATGCAAAAACGGCAAGAGTGATGCGCAAAGCAATTATCTAATATCACTGCATGCAGATGGAGCATAGCAGCTTGATAGCAGGTCATTAGCTGTGTATGTATACATCAACAATAAACACTAAAATGGTGAACAGTATGGTGAACAATATACATTAATGGATCTATGGTATATTATATTGAGTGAAAGAGGAATATATATATAATGATATATATATATAATGATATATATATATATATAAAATGATGCATGTAATTTATGTGACCAACTGCACACAAACAAATGCACATGGGCAAAAAACATGTACGCGTACATACACATATCTCAAAAACGCATGGGATATTATTGTCCACTATGGGACAGGTGGAATAAAATGATAAGCACTAATGGATATGAGCAGCGCTATATGATATGAGTATGTTACATAGTCATTGTGAGGGTAAAAAAGGAAAACAATATGTTACTCTAGTATTGTTTCCCTTTTTTCCCCTCACAATGACTATGTAACATACTCATATCATATAGCGCTGCTCATATCCATTAGTGCTTATCATTTTATTCCACATGTCCCATAGTGGACAATAATATCCCATGCGTTTTTGAGATATATGTGTATGTATGCATACATGTTTTTTGCCAATGTGCGTTTGTGTGCAGTTGGTCACACATGTGCATATAAATTACATACATCATTATATATTGCCCTTTTATATGGTTCCCCTTTCACAGTATTTTTTAATGATTCCCTTCCTCATCATATATACTCAATATAATATACCATAGATCCATTGATGTATATTATTCCCCATATTGTTCACAATTTTAGTGTTTATTGTTGATGTATACATAGACAGCGAGTGGCGTGCCATCAAGCTGCTATGCTCCATCTGCATGCAGTGATATTAGCTAATTGCGTTACGCATCACTCTTGCTGTTTTTGCATCATGTCTTTGCATCAGTTTGCCCTGTATGTCAGTGCCCATAGTCCTGCCCAAAGCCTGCCCACATACCATAAGAAGCTCTGCTTCTAGTAACCTTTAGTCATTGCTTGAAGAAGGAACCAATCAGCTGTTCCGAAATGAGTTGCATGTTTTACGACATCACTTCTGACTTGCTGTCCACACTGGTTGCTGGTACCTTCTGGCTGACGTCACTTCCTGGATTCGGCTTCCATGCTTTTTCAGACAGCATAGCTGTCTTCCCAGTATCCAGGAGGGTTGTGGCTTCTATCTGTCGGCCACTTCAGAATATGCTGCCATAGAATCACACCTACGGATATCACTGAGACTCCTTGGGACTACCATAATGCTGGACCACCTGCCATATTACTAATATGATGTACTTTTACCCATCCACCCTTTTGTAAGTGTTATTAACCCTTTTTGAAAATATAAAGTTTTACTTCTGCACTTAGAGGCGCCTTTTTTTTAATCCTTTTGGGAAATAATAGGATATTTTACCTACCGTAAAATCTGTTTCTCTGAGTTCATTGACACACGGCCTTCTTTATTCAGAACGGTTGGGTTATATCATCTCGGTAGGAGTAGGACTAGGCAGAACAAAAAAGCAACCACTGGCTACACCCATGGGCAGTCCTCCATCAGTATATAACCCCCTCCCTGCTCTAGGTATTCAGTTTAGTTGCAAGCAGTAATAGAAGTTTCCAAAAACTCCATAGAGGGGTGTGTGCTGTGTCTGTCAATGAACTCAGAGAAACGGATTTTACGGTAAGTAAAAAATCCTATTTTCTCATTCCTTCATTGACAGACACAGCTTTCTTTATTCAGAATGGTAGGGATGTCCCAAAGCAGTGCTCAACATGAGGGGTGGGACAGCGAAAAATCCCAAGGCTAACACAAAAGCCAACCAGGTAAAAGTAACAGGAGTGTCACACAGGACAAGCTGGAACCCAACCTGAACAATACACCTTCAAGAGGGCTTAGACCCTCTTAACAGCAGCCTGCAAAAAGCTTGCGGCCAAAAAAGTCACCCGCAGATGCCAACCCATCCACTTCGTAGAACTTGTGAAAAATGCACCACGAATGCCTGAAGACAGAAGGCCCAGGACGTACTAGGTGCCTGAGAGGAATGCGCCTTAACAGGGAAAGCAGGAACCCGATTCCTGACAGAATAGCCCAGAGTCATCAACTGTTTGATCGATCCAGAAGAAGGTTGCAGAAGAAGCAGGCAGCCTCTTTCTTGGCCTGTCCGTGAGTACAGAGAGCCTGACCTCCAAAAGACTCAGTGGCTGGCAAATACAACCGAATCCCCCAAACCACATCCCGGGCAGATAAGACAAATTCCTTGGGATGTGTTGCCAGGGACACAAGAAAGGAAACACAATGTCCTTGTTCAAATGGAAACCCAGGGACAGAACTATAGAAAAGGGTGAAGCACCGCCTAAACCTGGGTAAGTTCAGATCCCACGGTGGTAGAAAAAAATGTACAAGTGAAAACAGACATCTAACCCCTTGAATATAGGTATGCACCAGGGAGCGCGAGACCAGGGGATGCTGAAGACGACCACCCTCGCTGACACCTGGCCCTCGATGGTACTCGAGGCGCACTAGAAAGAACAAGGATGAATGCCCGGTGATTCACACCAGGATATATGCACTCTCTACACCCGGAGTTTAAAACCTCCTAAAAGATGGATTCCCTAGCCATCAACAGTGTCAGAACTGCCACACCTAGCTCAACACAGCCAGGCCGTTAAAACCAGTGACTCTAAGGCAGGATGGAAGACTATAGGTCCGGCAATGCAGCAGAGGCAAGGGAATTCCCAAATGGGTACCTCGCAGCAAGCGTTTTTTTTTTAGAAACACAAGTGCACTCTAGACCCTCCCAGTCTTCAAGGACAATATTGTCAAGATAAGAGGGAAAAGGGAACGCTTTCGCTACGCAAGACAGCTTATGAGGTATCAGCCACCACTGCATCCCCCATCTTGAAAGGTTCATGCACAGATGTAATAAGTGCGATAACCAGCACTATTTCGTGCCCTACTGCAGTCATCCTCACTCCCTGACAAGATGGGGAGCGTGGCCACCACCCCGCCAGGTGGGTCACGTCCTCAGAGCCAGATAGGAGACAGAGGGGGGAGGGGAGGGCAGGGTTGTCATATACTAGGCTATATGCCTAAGTGCTACCCCAAAAAACACAGGGGGAGGGGGCCACCAACTGGAAACCCCCTACCCAAGGTCCACATATGGAATGTTGACCGAGGCCCCTCACAGGGGGCACAAACCAAGGTCCCCTTCACAGGGGGCACAAAACAGAGCCCCTAACAGGGGGCGCTGACCGGAGCCCCTCACAGGGGGTGCAGACCGGGGGCCCCTCACAGGGGGCGCATACCGTGAGCCCCTCACAGGGGTCAAATACTGGGGCCCCTCACAGGAGGCCCAGACCAAGCAGGGCCCAAGCAGACTTCAGATAGTATAGATGTCTACTGAAATCAGTCAAGGTCTGTATAGAAACTACATTGCCTCTCGGGGTAGCCGAGGAGTGGCAGAAGAAGATCGTCCAGGCAGCCAGGACCGCAAACCCCCACAGATGCAACCATGCCCGATCCGGGGCCAACACCTCGCGAATACCAGAGGAGTGGTGGCCAGACTATGTGCTGTTCATGCGCCACACCCACAGAAAAACGGAGGAGGTGCTGGAGTCGGGCACATAACGGAATGCGTAAACAAGCATTTGTGTTGTCGATAGAAACCATCCCCATGATGAAGGGGTGCTAACGCCGTGCTAATGGACTCTATCCTGACCTTCTGTACCCACACAAGGCAGGTCAGGGCTTTAAACTGTTCCTGACACGGGAACTCTGACAACCACACTCTGCAGCAACAGAGCTTGCACATCCCCCCCTGCGGAGAACTGCAAGCGGTCCAGTAGTAGACGTCCATTGGAAGTATTGACATCCAGGGTAGCCCCCAAAATACCTGTCTAAGCACCACTAAGGAGACCTTAGAAGCTCAGCAACCAGGGGAACTATGGCCAAGAGGCATAGCTGACCTACTGCAGTGCCTAGACCATAGGTCCGGCAATGCAGCAAAGGCAGGGGAATTCCCAAATGGGTACCTCACAGCGAGTGTTTTTTTTTTTTGAAACACAAATGCACTCTGGACCCTCCCAGTCTTCAAGGACAATATTGTCAAGATAAGAGGGAAAAGGGAACGCTTTTGCGCACAAGATGGCTTATGAGGTATCGGCTCTCCGCCTCAGCCACTGCTGCATCCCCCATCTTGAATGGTTCCTGCACAGATGTAATAAGTGCGATAACCAGCACTTTTTTGTGCCCTACTGCAGTCATCCTCACTCCCTGACAAGATATGGAGCATGGCCATCACCCCGCAAGGTGGGCCACGTCCTCAGAGCCAGATAGGAGACAGAGGGGGGAGGGGAGGGCAGGGGTGCCATATACTAGGCTATATGCCTAAGCGCTACCCCAAAAAACACAGGGGGAGGGGGCCACCAACTGGAACCCCCCCGCCCGAGGTCCACATATGAGATGTTGACCGAGGCCCCTCACAGGGGGAACAGACCAAGGCCCCCTTTACAGGGGGCATAAAACATTGCCCCTAACAGGGGGCGCAGACCGGGGGCCTCTCACAGGGGGCGCAGACTGGGGGCCCCTCACAGGGGGCAAATAACAGGGGCCCCTCACAGGGGGCAAATACCGGGGCCCCTTACCTGGGGCGCAGACCGGGGACCCTCACGGGGGGCGCAAACCAGGGCCCCTCACAGGGGGTGAAAACCGTGGGCCCTCACAGGGGGTGAAAACCGTGGGCCCTCACAGGGGCAAATATCGGGGGGCCCTTGTAGGGGGCAAACACTGGGGGCCCTCACAGGGGGCAAAAACTGGAGCCCCTCCTAGGGGGCAAAAACCAGAGCCCCTCACAGGGGGCAAAAACCAGAGCCCCTCACAGGGGGCAAATACCGTGGCAAATACCGGGGCCCCTCACAGGGGGCACAAACTGGGTCCCCTCACCGAGGGCACATTTTGGGGCCCCTCACAGGGGGCACATACCGGGGCCCCACATGGGGGCACAGACCGGGGCCCCTCACAGGGGGCACATACCATGGCCCCTCAAAGGGGGAACCTACCGGGGCCCCGCACAGGGGCACAAACCGGGGCCCCTCACAGGGGCACAGAATGGGGCCCCCCACAGGAGCGCCGATCCAGGAGGCCACAGAAGCCGCGGCCCAATAGGTACAAAAAACACAGCCCAGGAGGCCGCAAAAGCCGTGGGCTAAATTTTGGCCACCCACCGCAAGCGCGTGGCCCACGGTGGGACCGGACCGCCCGACAGGACAGCCGGTCGGTATGCCGCAAGGCTGCGGCCTAAACATTTGGACTTCCAAGCCGGTAGGCCGAAGAGCCGCGGCCTAAATTTTCGGCCGCAGGCCGCAAAGCCGCAGCCTAAATTTCCGGCCACGAGTGCAGTAGGCCGCAAAGCTGCAGCCTAAATTTTCGGCCGCCGGCCGTGAATGCGGTAGGCCGCAAAGTTGCGGCCTAAATTTTTGGCCGCTGACCGCGAATGCAGTAGGCTGCAAAACCGGCCTAAATTTTTGCCCCCCCAGTAACAACCCAAAGGTGGAAAAAAGGGAACCATGTCTCAAAGCCCCTAGGCTGGAGCTTGGGGAGAAGGAAGGGGGTGGAGGAGAATCCCCCGAGGGACCGACCACCCCAGGGAGTACCCGCGCCTCACACCACTCCGGGGAAGGAGAGGATGGGATCCCTCACTTACTTCTCCAGCGAAAAGCACGGGTAACGATCCCAGACAGATCCTCCTCGCCACCGAAGTGGGGGGGCTGTCGGCCATGAGGAACGCTGCGACACAAGCCTCTCGTATGTGACCTTGCGAGACATTTAATTGACAGGACCAGCCCCTGTCCAGTGGGGCTATGTCACGGACGACTTAGCTGTAGCTGTGATCTGCGCGTGCTCGCTAGCCAGACTGGGGTGACCACTGGATCAAGCGTCCAGCCCGTCGCCCAGCCCAGCAGTTGATTGTAGATCTCTCCGGAAAAAATCCAGGAAAAAAGAGAAAATGACAAACAACAAAAAAATTCCCAGGACTAGAGATCCCAGCAGGGAACTAGGTCCTTACTCCTGACAAGGCAGAAAAAAACTGAATACCTAGAGCAGGGATGGGGGTTATATACTGACGGAGGACAGCCCATGGGCGTAGCCAGGGGTTGTTTTTTTGTTCTGCCTAGTCCTACTCCTGCGGAGGTGATATAACCAGGAAAGTGATTCACCGCTCAGGTAGACTTTCTCCCAGGTGTGTGTGTTGAGAAGATCCTTCAGAGGAGGGGAGTCCCAGGTGCTGGCTAAATGCAAATTGAAGAAAGGTTTGAAACAAGAAAATCTGGATGCCGCACATTGGATAAAGTTGAAAATTCTTCTTTATTGTAAAAATAGGATCATCAAAAATACAGGACAATCAGGCAGATGGTACAGACACAGCTGACGCGTTTCGCACTCTAGTCTGAGTGCTTACTCATAGAAAAATAAAGTTTTACTTCTGCACTTAGAGGCACCTTTTTTCTTTTCATTTTACTTCCAGAGTTTGCTTCTCTCTTCAAGTGCTGCTGAAAGTGCTCAAAGACCCTCTTCTATTTCTACATAGACTGGTATCTGCTTGGTTCATTACTCAGAGCGCCCTTATACACACTTTTATCTTGTCCATTTCAAGGCGTTCGACTGGAATGGCCAGTTGTAATTCCCGGAATAGTGCTAACACTGTGGCCTGGAAATCTATCACAGATTCAGGAATACCTCTTATGCGTAAATTTGAGCATCTTGCATGGTTTTCATAATGCTCCAATTGGATCTGCAGCATAAAATTTTCATCTTTGAGATTTTCAATCTCTGCTGTATAGTTCACAGTATAGTTTTTCATGTCATGAACATGTGTTTTAAGCTCTGACAAGCGATGGCCCAACTCCCTAACTTCTTTAGTGAGACTAGTAGTTATGTGGTCAGAAGTGCACTTTAAGGCCTTTTGAAGCATTTTTTCATTTTTTTTAACATTGTTGGGGATATATGTTCACTCTGAGAGGAATCTTTCCCACACACAGAATCCCATTCTTCTTCTTCTGAATTGTTCAGTGACTGTGTATTTGCCTTTAAGGCTCTCACAGTGCAGCGTGAGGTAGCTGAGGAGATTGTCGCCATTTTAGCTATAGAATGGGCCGGTGTGTTTTTGCTGTTTCTCTTCCTCATATCCCACAGAGGATCACTTGTTGTAGCTATACCGCCAGCTCACTGAACTTAATGGGCACAGGTATGTAATATTTGTGTGTGGGTGTCTCGCAAACAGCCGCTAATATAAGACTTTTACCTTCCTCTGAGAGACGAGCTTCAGGCAGGCATATCTGCCCCACTCGACTCCACCCACTTCCCCCGGATTGATCAATTGTCAATGATATGTACAACAGCTTGTAGACTCTATAACTTTCACACAGACTAAATAATATACACTGATTTTGGTTACTTTTACCAAACAAATGTAGCAGTATAAATTTCGTCCTAAACATTTGAAGAAAAATTACTTATTTGCAAAATTTTATAATTAAAAACTAAAAAAAAAATTTTTTTTCAAAATCTTCAGTCTTTTTGCACTTATATTGCAAAATATAAAAACCCAGTGGTGATTAAATACCACCAAAAGAAAGCTCTATTTGTTTTTAAAAAAAAATTATAAAAATTTAGTTTGGATACAATGTTTAATGACTGAGTAATTGTCATTCAAAGTGAGAGAGAGCGCTAAAAGCTGAAAATAGGTCGGGACAGGAAAGGGGTAAAAGTGTCTGGTATTGAGGTAGTTAAAATGATCCTTTGTGCTGACCAGTTTTATACGGCTGCATCTGTGGTCTCCAAATTATTGCAGTAAAAAACCTGCATGTACTCTTTCTCTAATATATTTTAGCTGATTATCTCTTATCCCTTATCCCTTAAAATACCTGCTCCTGGAGACTTACCATTGCCAATATGTGATAATCACAGAAGCTCCTAACTTGTCAAATGTCATTATAAGACGAAACACTCAGGCCCAATACGAATTGATGTTAGTATTCAAAAATTTCTAAAAAATTTCTAAAAAAAATGGCAAGTTTGGATAAACAACCTGAGAGCCTCCAATTACTTAAAGAATAGCGATATATGATACATCAAGATATTGAATTTCTTATAGACTCCTCTTCTTCTTCTTTTCATTCCTAAAAAATTGAATATTTGGTGACCAGCTCCTGCCTACAGTATGATCCCATTTGAGGTGGGCGGTAGCTGGATATCAAACTCCAGATATTCTACCCTAAAGTTATTATTGCTAAACTACTTGGCAATGTCCACCTTACCACCTGCCCTCTGGATCCTGTTCCCTCACAAATGCTACGTTCACCCTCTGGCTCTATGCTACACTCTCTAACCGACATCTTCAATCTCTTCCTCTCTTCTGGCATCTTCCCCAACTCTCTAAAACATGTACTTGTCAGACCCATACTTAAAAAGCCCTCACTGGGACCCATCCAATCTTAACAACCTACGCCCCATCTCCTTGCTCTCCTTCTTATCCAAACTCCGAGTCCTCGAACGTCTGGTCTACAACTGACTGAGCGTCCACCTCACTGATAATAGACTTCTTGATCCCCTTCAGTCTGAATTTCGTCCTCAACACTCCACAGAAACTGCTCTCCTAAAACTAACAAACGATCTACTAACGGCCAAAACCAATCAACACTATTCTGTACTCCTACTCCTGGACCTCTCTGCTGCCTTTAATACGGTTGACCACCCCCTCCTCAAAAAAAAACTCCATGCCTTTGGTCTCCGTGACTGTACTCTTCGCTGGTTCTCCTCCTACTTATCCAACCGCACCTTTAGCGTTTCTACAACTCTACCTCCTCCTCTCCTCTTCCTTTCTCTGTTGGGGTCCCCCAAGGTTCTGTTCTTGGACCTCTCCTATTTTCAATCTACACCTCCTCCCTGGGTCAACTAATAGCCTCCCATGGCTTCCAATACCACTTCTACGCTGATGACATCCAAATCTATTTCTCTACCCCTCAGCTCACTCCCTCTGTGTCCTCACATATCACTAATTTACTATCAGATATATCAGTTGGGATGTCACACCACTTCCTCAAACTCAATCTATCCAAAACCGAACTTATAATTTTTCCTCCCCCATATGCCCCTTCCCCTGATCTCTCTGTCAAAATCGATGGCACAACTATAAGCCCATCCCCACATGCCAAGGTTATAGGTGTAGACTTGGACTCTGAACTCTTCTTTAAGCAAAACGTCCAATCACTGTCCAAATCCTGCCGCCTCAACCTCCGCAACATCTCCAAAATACGCCCCTTTCTAACCAATGACACAACAAAGCTCTTAATTCACTCGCTGGTCATCTCTCGCCTCGACTACTGCAACTCCCTTCTCATTGGCTTACCTCTACATAGTCTATCACCTCTTCAATCCATCATGAATGCTGCCACCAGACTCATCCACCTTGCCAATCGCTCTGTGTCTGCTACTCCTCTCTGTCAATCCCTCCAGTGGCTTCCGCTCGGCCAAAGAATTACATTCAAAATACTAACAACTACGTACAAAGCCATCCACAATTTTGCCCCAAGCTACATCACTAGCCTAGTCTCTAAATACCAACCTACTCATTCTCTTCATTCCTCTCAAGACCTCCTGCTTTCTAGCTCCCTTGTCACCTCCTCCCATGCTCGCCTCCAGGACTTTTCCAAGGCCTCTCCAATCCTATGGAATGCCCTACCTCAATCTGTCCACTTATCTCCTACTTTATTAGCTTTTAGACGATCCCTAAAAACCCTTCTCTTTAGAGAAGCCTACCCTACCCACACCTAACAACTGTATTTTCTTTTTCAATATGTTTATTGAAGTTTTCTATTACAATCATGACAGTAACATTTCAGATAAAGTATTCTCTTGCAGGCCCAAATAGCCAGACAAGAGTAATATGCATGTAAATGACAGCGCTCAAAGTATTAAGGCAAATATTGAACTTTAAAACAATTCAAGGATCACTATGAGATATCCGACCATTGTGTATCTTAGCAATGATAACAGTTTGGATAGGATATCAAACTATATAGTGTACAGAAGAAAAGAAAGAGAAAAAAAAAAAGGAGAAGCAAAGAAAGAAAACCTCAGGACTGGTGATCCCATGCAGAGCCTGTGGCCTCTAGAATCGTTCTGTTTCTAGCGAATATTTGATATAGAAAATCTAGTTGGCTCTTCTGAATATAAACGAGAGCCTATATCATATGAAAGCATATGAAAATGATGAACTCTAGGCCCGCATGGTCCCTGCCCAAGTTGATATGCTAAATGATTGTTTAATTGTAGATATTGGTCCCATTGTAACCAATGCAGCTAGGGTGGCCTCGATCTCGGGTCCCAGAGATAATCACCCCACCCCTATGTGGAGTGAGAGAGCTCGTGGGCCCCGTTCAATGGCTCACCCATCTATCCCCTCCCCCCAGGGCATGTGCAACTCGGCTGTTTCCCTGGTCACCGCATCCCCGGGTTGGGCGAAGGGGTCTCCTTTGTCAAGGACTAGGCCAAGCTTGATTATCTGTTCCCTGCTCTAGGGAGTCTGGCCTAGGCCTTGTATCCTTCCATGAGAATTAAAGTGATATGCCTGCGATATGTCAAGCCCAAGTCTGTTGGAAAGTACCATAAATAGGAGTAAAGAGAAAAAAAAGGGGAAAGTAAGAGGGAGAGTAGAGGATGGGGAAGAGGGGTAGGGTGTGTGGTCTCTCTGGCAAGTCCATCATGTTTGGAGATGGCCTGGGTACAGCGGGATCTTAAAATGTGTGGCCCATGGTTCCCAGACCCCTTCAAATCGCTGTACCGTATCCCGTAGTTTTTCAACCATCTGTTCTTGTGACATGATCCAGGAAATTTTTCGTTTGGCAGCCAAGGTTGATACTGTTGGTTGTTTCCAGGCTTTAGCTAGAGTAATCTTGGCTCCCAATCACATGAAAAATATAAGTTGTTGTGTGTTCCTAGAAGTGTTGTGCACACTGTGGTTCAGGAGGATATACAGAGGGTCTTGAGGAATTTGGGTCCCAGTGACCTTTCAAAGTAAATAGAGGAATTTGTTCCAGTAGCTTCTTATACGGGGACAAGTCCACCATATATGGAGCATCATGCCTGTATGCCCACAACCCCTGTAACATAGGAGTGAGGTATCTGGAAACATCCTGGAAAGTCTGTCAGGAACATAATACCATTTAGTGAGTACTTTAATGTTAGCTTCGATCAGTGCGATGTTTAAGATACCTTTAGATGATCATATTTCACATATTTGTGAAAGTCTGAACCTCTCAGAATCTGGTATTTCTAATTTGCCCAGGCAGTGGCCCAGTGAGATAGGGCCATTAGGTGTAAAGAAATGGCCTATTCTGAAAAGTTCTTTGTTCAGCCACCAGTGAAACGTGTGTATATTCATTCCCGGGGGAAAATCGGAATTATGGAATAGGTGTGCAGATGAGAAATCAGTTGTGGGTGTTTTTGTAACTTGTTGCATAATGCTAAGGAGTGAGATAATGTGGGAGCTAGAATGGTAGGTCTGTGTTTTGCCGGTCTCCAGACCAAAAAATTGAGCGTATGATGGGGAACTGCCTGCCTCTCTAGAGAGACCCAGTCAGGCCTGTGGTTTTTAGAGTAAATTGTGGAAAATTGTGCCAACTGTGCTGCCTGATAATAGAGCCATAGGTTCGGAAGTCCCAATCCACCCTGGGTTTTAAGTCGGAGTAGGATATCTCTCGAAAACTGGTGACCTCGGTCTCCCCAGACAAAGCTGATAATCTTAGATTGTAGTTTAGTCAAGATAGATTTTTTAATGGGAATGGGGAGGAAGCGGAAAAGGTATAGTAGACGTGGTAATAAAGTCATTTTTACTGCGTTCAGTCTGCCTAGCCAGGATAATCCTTCTTTCAACCATTTTGTTAGGTCCGCCCCCAATGAGCGGAACATGTGGGGAAAGTTGGCGGCGTATAGGTTGTCAATGCATTTGGTCAGTTTGATACCCAGGTAGGGGATTGCATCGCTTGCCCATGTGAAGATAAAGTGTTGTTTGAGTTGGTCTATTAGTTTTGTTTGGACGGAGATGTTTAGGGCTACTGATTTAGTTACGTTGACCTGGAGACCAGAAATGTTCCCGAATTCTTTGAGTAATCGGAACACGTTGGGGGTGGAGATTAGTGGAGAGGTTAGGAATAGTAACATGTCATCGGCGAAGAGGGCACACTCATGTTCTTCTTGGCCGCATTGAATTCCTTTAATGTCCGTACTCGTTCTTATAGCTATGGCTAATGTTTTGATCGATATTGCGAAAATCAAGGGCGATAGAGGGCAACCCTGTCTGGTTCCTCTATGGATGTCAAAGGACTCAAAGTAGTGACCCATTAAACGTATCTGGGCCCTAGGGTTAGAGTAAAGGGTGTGTATTATTCGAAGAAACTTGGTTCCCAACCCCCAACGTTCCAGTATATCAAATAGATAGGGCCATGATACGGAGTCGAAGGCCTTCTGTAAGTCTAATGATAATAGGTAGCCTTCCTGATGAGGACCTCCATCCCATTGGGATCTTAGAAGGGAGATTAGGTCAATAGCTCTCCGGATTTGGTCCCAGTCCCTGTCTCCCTGGGATGAAGCCCACCTGATCCCTGTGGATGTAGCTAGCTATAAAGCCAGACATCCTGTTTGCTAGGATTTTAGTCATAATTTTCAGGTCGTTATTAATAATGAGATAGGGCGGTAATTACCGACCTCGCTTATTTCCTTCTCTGGTTTGGGTATTACTGATAAAAAAGCGGAATTTGCATCACTAGACAGGTGGGCTCCATCCCAGAGAGAGTTAAAGAACCGAGCCATGTAAGGCTCCAGTTGGGAGCCAAATTTCTTATAATAGCAGACCGAGAAACCGTCCGGCCCCGGGGCTGAGGCTAGTTTCAGCAATTTAATACTGTTATTTCATCTGCGGAGAAGGGTTTGTCTAATAGTTCCTGATGTGTTCGCTGTAGATGGGGTAAATTGAGGTCTTGGAGGAATGTGTCCCAGGCCTTGGAGCGCGTGTGGGGTAAGCTTTTATAAAATCGTGAGTAGAAGTCATGAAAGGAGTCCATGATTCCTATAGGATTTTGTGTTAATGTGCCCGTTTTGGAGGGAATTTTGGGGTAGACCAGGGTACGTGTCCCCGGGCTTAGTTTAGCAGCCATTTTTGGTAGTAAAAACGTGCCCCTGTCCATCTGAGATGTTTTTCGGCTGAGGTGGTGAGAGAGAGGTTTAAACTAACTCGAGCCGAGTCGAGCTTCGCCAAGCTGTCCGGGGTGGGGTTGCTTTTATGGCGTTTAACGAGCAGACGGAGTTCTTCCGTTAGCTGCTGTATTTCTGTCCTACTTTCCCATCTAAATGAAAGTTGGATGAGTTTTCCTCTCATCACCGCTTTATGTGCCGCCCATAGGGAGCGTGGCGAGATCGACCCGGTGTCATTTTCCATGAAGTATTCAGTCAAAGCTTTTTCTAATAATGAACAGTGAGCGGGATTGCTCAGAAGCGCTTCATTGACACGCCATTTGAAGGGTCCCCTTACCCCCGTTCCCCCCCTGAGGGTTAGTGTCATTATAGAGTCGCCCCCCAGTATCACCACTCCCAGTAAATGAGGCTTCAGGGTCTTAAGGAGATTTGTGAAGAATGTATCTTGGTGTGTGTTTGGGGCGTAGTATGAAACAAACATGTATGTCTCCCCATTATTTGTGCCAGTAACTAAAATGTATCGACCTTCAGGGTCCTTAATGATGTTAGAGTGTGAGAAGCGTGTTTTGTTCGAAAAACAGACCGCCACCCCTCTCGTTTTGTTATCTGCATTTGCTAAGTGGAAGTGAGTGAAGCCTTTGTGTAGGAACGCGGGATTATAGGGGGCTGGGAAGTGTGTCTCCTGCAGCAGAGCTACATCTGCTTTCAATGTGTGTAGTTGTTGCATTATTTTTCATCTTTTTATGGGGGGTTAAGACCCTGCACATTGTGTGAGAAGATCCGAAGTTTCGGATTTGTTTGTGGGGAGTCAGACATAGTGCAATTGGTGGTAGAGTGCTCTGCGGAAGATAATCTTACCGGTCACTGAAGCTTTCCCTGACAGATAGGAGATGACCCGGGCATTGTTCCGTTCTAGTCCTGAGTACCGAAAAGGCGGAGATCCAGCGAGACCCTGTAACCGAGGGAGGGGGTGAGGAGAGGAGGGGAAGGAGAGAAGAGGGAAGGGAGAGCATAGCGAGACATGAAACAGAAGAAAGAGAGAGAAGATGCGTTAGAGAATACAGTATACAATAACATCCCAATCACACCAGGGCCAGGGAGGGACCCATCCCTGCCTAGTCCTTTACCCAAAGGAAACCCGAGATGTCCCGAAGAGGACGTGTTAGTCTGGCTCCGACAGGGGAAAAGAGAAGAAGTTCTCCTATTGGGGTCAGAGGGAGGCGCACTGCGACCACTCCAGAGAGGTCAACTATAACATTTTAAATATCGTAAAGTCTGAGCCCTGTAGACAGAGAATTAGAACACATTTACCACCATTTGATCCCTCCCACTCTCCCCCACTAGGCAACATGTTCCATCGTACCGAGAAATATTTAGGGGTGACTGGCGCGATGTTGGATCTGGGGGTCCCCTTGTTAAAGGGGGCTTCCAGATTCCGATAAGCCCCCCGCCCGCAGACCCCCACAACCACCGGCCAGGGTTGTGGGGATGAGGCCCTTGTCCTCATCAACATGGGGACAAGGGGTTTTGGGGGCTACCCCAAAGCACCCTCCCAATGTTGAGGGCATGTGGCCTGGTACGGTTCAGGAGGGGGGGGCCACACTCTCGTCCCCCCTCTTTTCCTGCAGCCTGCCAGGTTGCGTGCTCGGATAAGGGTCTGGTATGTATTTTTGGGGGGACCCCACGTCATTTTTTTAAAAAATTTTGGCCGGGGTTCCCCTTAATATCCATACCAGACCTGAAGGGCCTGGTATGGAATTTAGAGGGACTCCCACGTCATTTTTTTTATTTTATTTTGGTTCGGGGTTCCCCTGTGGGGAATTCCCATGCCGTTTTTATCAATGAACTTCTATGTGTATTGTCGGCAATGCAATAGCCGCGAGTAGTTTTAAATGGGTTTTTTCCTTCGAGATGTCATTTTGCTGTCAGACTGTTCTAAACACGGGAAACAGCTACGAAATTTAAAGGGATATTACACTTTTATTGTTTGACTTTAAGCATTATTAAAATCACTGCTCCTGAAAAAACGGCCATTTTTAAAACTTTTTTTTGCATTGATCCATGTCCCCTGGGGCAGGACCCGGGTCCCCAAACACTTTTTATGACAATAACTTGCATATAAGCCTTTAAAATTAGCACTTTTGATTTCTCCCATAGACTTTTAAAGGGTGTTCCGCGGCATTCGAATTTGCCGCGAACACCCCAAATTGTTCACTGTTCGGCGAACTTGCGAACAGCCAATGTTCGAGTCGAACATGAGTTCGACTCGAACTCGAAGCTCATCCCTAACCCTTACCAAAAACCAGTGAAGTGTCTAGCATCAGGTGATACACCGAGGTGAAACAAATCTTCCTACATATGTTGTACCTGTTTATTTGCGGCCATTTGTCCTGTACATCTTTGCAAAACTTAGAGATGGAAAGGATTTTTCACAGACTCACAAAGCAGGATGTGGGGAGCTGCAGTTACACAATGTACAAGAGCTGATTGGAATCAAGGAACACACCCCCTTCACACGACACATAGGAACAGTGCTGAGGCTGCCAATCAGCTGGAGCTCCCTCCCCTGTCACCTTTTTAGCTCATGGTGCTAACTTGACAGAAATGACTAATGCAGATGTAGCGCTGACAACTTTTGTTTTTAGCCATATGTGTGTTATACAGGACATAAGTTGTTATAGTGCAGGGGTCTCAAACTGGTGGCCCTCCAGCTGTTGCGAAACTACAAGTCCCATGAGGCATTGCAAAGCTGACAGGTAGAAGCATGACTCCCACAGGCAGAGGCATGATGGGACTTGTAGTTTCGCAACAGCTGGAGGGCCGCCAGTTTGAGACCCCTGTTATAGTGCCATCTTGTGGACAATTGAAAAGGTACAATACTGTTATGTTTCATGATTTAGAGAAGTGACATGGAAGTAATTGATTGTTTACTTCTGAACTTTAACTATGACCTACCCACAATGCTCCGGGACAAGAGGAGAACTGAACTGCATTGTGGGAGGATATAAAAGGGCTGGGAGCGGCCATCTTAGGTCTCTTGTTCCTGGGACGCATGGGCTGCCTACAGAACTCTGTGGGTGGGTGTGTCCCACAGAGTTGCGGCCTACCTTGTGGAAGAGCAGCAGCAGGGATCCTGTCATCGTATCACAGTGTGCTGGAGCAGCAGAAGTGATCATTCCGGAGACCCGTGGAGGAGGTAACTGAGGACTCCTGGTCGTTAGTGAACAGAACAGTGTGACGGCGTGGCGGTGGTTTCATACGAACTGAGAACTGTTGAAACAGAGGCATCCATCCGCCCAGATCCCGTGTGGTGAGAGGGTTAACCCCCAGAAGTTTGTTTAAATATTACACACACACTTAGAACTGTTACAGAGTGTTGCTGGGACTGATAGTCCCACGGAACAAGTTAATTTGGAGAGCCTTACATCTGAATAGACTTCAGTATTCAAGAATGGATGCTAAATGTTTGTCTTCTTCATATAAGAACCCTTAGTCAATCTGCTGGATTATAATTGCCTTATTGTATTACATTACACTGTGCAACACCCAGGAGGAACCCTTTGCGGATTACAATTACAAAAGCTAGCGAAGACTGAAGACGTCAGGACTATCTCTTTTATTGCAGGGCCCTGCATTTAGTTACCAAGGATAGTGACTTTACAGTTTAGAGCAGGGGGAGCTCCCTGGTATAGATATATACAATTAGGTATATTTGTGTATGTTACCAATTGTCATAACCATCTACTACACTATTGCACTACGTTGGTGTGATAGTGCAGTCATTGTAAAAACTCTTTATATAAATATACTACTTACTCAAAGAAAGAAGTTATTTCTGGTTATTATTGAAGTTTGTGTGCAGTGTTGTTATTTCTCCTGCAGGTGGAGCTACAGACACACAGGTAGAGGTAAATATAAACATAAGTGTATATTGTGGGTTAAAGTCAATACTCATATCATTACAACACTGCACTAGGGATGAGCCGAACACCCCCCGGTTCGGTTCGCACCAGAACCCGCGAACGGACCGAAAGTTGGTGGTTCCAGAGACTGCTGTGAGATGCTGCAGAGACTGCTGTGAGACGGTTATAGAGACTGCTGTAAAAATGGGTGTCCCACCAGAGAGAGACCACCAGTGCATCTCCAGACCAGCTAAGGGCAAGAGGTGATCGAGTCGCAAGGTGGCCAGGTAGGTTGCTGAAGAACTACCTGCCAGGATATTCTTCCTTCTTATCTGGTCACAGGATGGGTGAGAGGGCAAATTGCCCACTTTGCTGATGCACTACCCACTTTTAAACACTGTAGACAGACATTACTTTTTCAAAGGGCAAATAGGACCTGTTACTGCCTGATCAAATCCACTGTGTTGCCTAGTGATTTACTTTCACAGGATTCTGAGTATTCATTGCCTTCTATGAGCTCCACCTGCTAGTGAAGATAATCGCAAAGACTTGCACTTTTAACATTACTATTTCATTATCCTTAAAGGGGACACATCACTGGTGTTTACAGTATATTACCTCATTGCGCATGAGTATTAAAGATACTATAGGCCAGCCTGGGGTTCCCCTTTAGCCATCGTATTCAAAAGCAATTAATAGCTTGCTTGGGGAGTCAATTTATTATTGTGATCGCTGTGTACATTGGAATTATTCTCTTATTGTTGCAAAGTGTTATTGACTGTTTTGAGAACTATTTCAACTGAGTCTTGGCTGTTTATCCACGACTTGGCTGACCAATAACCTTTTTAAGTATTTTCTCTTGACTAAGTAAATATGAGAACGCTTAAACAGTTTGAACTGTGTCTGTGTGTCATTACTGTGCTATTCCATTAATCACATTGCTAGGTGTGCCAATAGGGACTGAGACACTTCTTGGTGTTTGAAGGGCAGAGTAACGGACTGAAAAAAACTTAAGCAGCTCCTTTGGGGGTATCGCTACATATAAAAATCTCAATGCATACCAGCAAAAAATATAAATATATGTATAAATAAAGTGGTTCTTAGTTTTTTGGCAAAGAACTAATGAACGTATATTTTTATATATATTTTTACACTATCATAAAGAACTGTGCTTATAACTAGTGTTAGGCAAACAGTTGGGGCCGAGCAAAAGTTTAACCTGAACTTCACCTGTTCGCCCATTCGGCAAACACCCGAATTTCCGGGGCGCGCTGCACAGTGCATTCTAAGCCCTGATTGGGCAAAGCTTTGCCCAATCAGGGCACAGTGAGTAGCTGTTGTAAAGGAGCAGGGCTGGGAAGCCAGCCTCTGCGTCTTTAACATTGAATAAGTCATCAACTGTCAATGGGCTTCCCCGCTGACTGCTGAATGTAAAAAAAAATTCCCGGCAATAGAAAAAGTGAAAGAAAAACTTTGTGGGGTCCCCCCCAATCCATACCAGGCCCTTTGGGTCTGGCGTAAATTTTAAGCGGAAGCCCACACCAAAATTAAACAAAAAAACTTGTGGTGTTCCCCAGTGTACCCAACACACATTCATACCAAAACCCTTATCCGAGCATTTAGCCCATCATGCCAGGAAAGAGGGGGTCAACAAGCAAACCCTAAAGCACCTTATGCCAATGTTGATATGGACAAGGGCCTCTTCCCCACAACCCTGGGCTGTGGGCAGGGGAAGTCTGTGGGCAGGGGGCTTATCAGAAAATCACAAAGCCCCTTTTAACAAGAGGGCCTTCAGATCACCCCTCCCTATGTGAATGAGTATGGGGTACATTGTATTTCACCATAGCGGGCGCATGGAAGAAATCTACTGTCTCGTTTTCGGCGACAGAATGGAAAATATAGTGGATCATGTCCAAGGAACAAATAGTATCCAAATTACAAGACACAGTGCCACGTTTCAAGAAGGTCAGGGAACCCTGGGCACTATATGTTCATGTTAACCTCCATCCGGGACACATATGCCTTTAAAGGGAGGCCCTGGACAGTCCTGATCTCTCCTCCATCCCTCTATTTCTTCTTTCTCTAAGACTTAGTTTTAAAACTTCCTAAGACAATGCCCTGAAGCCATGGAAACTAAGATTACGGTGCTTTTCACCCCAGCTCTGTGAGAGGGAAACAGGGATGATACAGTCTGGATCTCGGTGATACCCGGTGAGTTCCTCAGTTCCGCAGTATGAACCCAGAGGGGCGGAAAGGGGGCCTTGTCGTGGGCGAACTAGATTCAGACTATAAAACATGGCTCAGACCAGGTTTAACATTCTCAAAATGTCCAAGATGTTATTCTTAGGTTGTTATAAAGCTATTTCTATAAATGATAACAACTCTAGTTAGGAGAGATATTAGTTACCAACTCTCCTTGACTCATTAGTACAAAACCTGATAACGTTAATAATAGTTATGTTGTCATATGGAATATAAAAGACCTTGCAGGCCCAGTTTATGTCTGTTTTTATGTATTTCTCTGAAATTTATAAAAATATTGAAAAGTAAAAAAAAAAAATCGCTGTTGGGGGTTCTGTTTTCCTGTGCCAATTACTTAATATTGCGAACAAAGGTATTACAACCTTTTAATGTGTTAATAAATGACAGTTGAAATGTAATTTCTAAATTAAAAAATTCTATTGGGGGGGGTCATATTCAAATTGGGGCTAGAGTGAAAATAAATGAAATCTGGGAATGTACTTACTACAATATTCAGGATTTTCTTTTCAGGGAATAAATGAAAATGTAGTGTTGATTTCTACATTTAAAATGGGGCTAACATTATTCAAAACTGGGAACATACTCACGATAATATTTGGGGTGTTTTTTATTTGAATAAATGATACTGTAATGCTGATTTACACAGAACAAATTCCTGGTCCTAATAAAAAAAGGAGATTGAGTGCAAATAAATGAATACTAGAATGTTCTCATGATAACACTCTGGGGTGTTTTTCCTGGGAATGAGTTATAGTGTAATATTGATTTGAAAAGGTACAAATGGCTGTTGGGGTCCAATTCAAATTGGGGCTGGAGCACAAATACAGTAAATTAATACTAGGAACTTAGACAATGCATTATTTTGTGGGCTTTTTTCTTGGAATAAATAATACTATAATACTGATTTCCAGATCTTCTCATTTCTGTTGCTTGCCTTGTTCAAACAGAGATCTAATTCTAAAAAGTTTTATCCTCATACAGAGCATGTGTGTGGAATTTTTGTCTCGACCGGTTTCGCGGCAGGAACCGCTTCTTCAGGAGAACTCTGTAAAGTAATTTTAAAGTGGTTTAGCTGAGTCCCGTCTGGCTCCCACCCTTTACCCCTTTTCCCCTACCCCTCCCCGTTCACCCCTCCCCCTCTTCACCACGCAACTTACGTTCTAACCACCACAACATCATTATAATAAATATAGAGTCCGGTCATAGATCCCCCGTGTTCGCCGCAGGGGGATTCTGTGTTGGGTCCCGCTGTCCCACTGCTTCCGTTCGAGCGGGTGAGCTTGTCCTTAATGTTACTATGTATGTACTTTGATCTCTGACTACAACTGTGACTTATTATGTTTGCTGCTTCATTCTATGTATGTAAATCTTTATATATGTATTCAGCTAAACCACTTTAAAATTACTTTATAGAGTTCTCCTGAAGAAGCGGTTCCTGCCGAAAAACCGGTCGAGACAAAAATTCCACACACATGCTCTGTATAAATTTGCGGGTTATCCTCGCTGTATGTAGTGTGGTACCTGTTTTTATGATTATATGTTATATTGTTGTGTTGTATTTTGTTATGTTCAATCATTAAAATTTATATTTATATTTTTTAGAATGTGGTAACTGTAATATTTTATCAAGTACCGTAATAGTCCCAATTTTCAAATCATGGGGGTGCAGGTGTGAACAGGCACGAGCAGCACTGCCGTCACGTCTCCACCCTCATACCCCTTTCTAATATACAACCTCGGGATGATGGTACCTACACCATTTTTTATTGTTTCATAAACCTGGGCCTTACTACTCTTACAGATTCACATCCGTCCCTGTCCTCAAAGAGCTTACAATCTAAGGTCCCTAACTCACATTGATACATACACATACCAGGGCCAATTTAGACAGGAGCCAGTTAACCTACCAGAATGCTTTTGGAGTGTGGAGGAAACCAGAGTACCCAGAGGAAACCCATGGAGTCATAGGGAGAACATGCAAACTCCATGCATGTAATGCCGAGGTCGGGATTCAAACTGACAACCCTAGTGCTGCTTGGCAAAAGTGCTAACCAATTTCTGGGTGTTCTTTCTTTACATTAAAAATGTCTGTTGGGGGTCCTATTTAACCACTCGCTGACCGTGCTATAGCAAAATGATGGCTACAGCACAGTCCCACTCACTCCCATGATCAGGCTCACCAGTGCCCAATAGTGCTCACCAGCGCCCATCAGTGCTGCCTAATCACTGCAGCTTATTAGTGCACATCAGTGGTGCTTTTCAGTGCCCATCAGTGTCCATTAGTGCCCATCAGTGCTGCCTATCAGTGCCCATCATTGTCCATCAGTGCTGCCTCATCACTGCAGCTTATCAGTGCACATCAGTGCTGCTTATCAGTGCACATCAGTGTCACAGTGTCACCCCATCAGTGGATCCTCATTAGCGCCCGTCAGTGCCGCCTCATCAGTGCACATCAGTGCAAGCTTATCAGTTCCCATTAGTGCAGCCTTAATGTAGTGCATTAGTGCACATCATTGCAACCTCATTAGAACCCAGCAGTGCAGCCTCATCAGCACCCAGCAGTGCAGCCCCTTCAGCACCCAGCAGTGCAATCTCAACAAAGCAGCCTTTATCAGCATACATCAGTGCAGGTTCTTAAGAGCAGCCCCGTAAGCACTCATCACTGCAGTCACATCTGTCCCAGTGTCCCCAACCCAGCTTTGTGTCACCACAGCCCACAGTCACCAGTATGTCTAAAAAACATTTTTCCAGAGAAGAGGCATACCAAATCCTAAGCATCACCAACAAAAGCAGCGGGGAGCTCTCTGTGTCTGATTCTGATTCTGATTATGAAACCGTTTTAAGCAGTATGTCTGCTACAGAATGAGAAGCGGAGGAAAGTGTGCCCACCAAACTGAGGCATTCTGGCGAGTAGCGCCATGGCATCTAACTGTAGCACAGTGGCATCTACCAGTAGCGCAGTGGCATCCACCAGTAGCACAGTGGCATCCACCAGAAATGGAGTAAACTCTGGTCTCCCTGGAATTTGGAGTTTAGAAAAGATGTGTAATTGTCTACTATCCTGCAGGTATAAGTTGACTAGAACCTCTAGTTCAGTCTCTCTGGTGAGCATGCGGTTCGAGTCTGCCTTTAATTCTGTACTATATTTTTCTATCTTTTGTTTTTACCTGTATTCTTCTATCCATATTTTGAAGTTATCTGATAATGGCGGAATGTTTGCCTAAGAAAATAAAGGATAAGATCAACTTTTGACAAAAAATAATAAATGCATCGTTTTTGCAAGTAAAGAAATGTGCATTTATTATTTTTTGTTTTGGGAGCCTGTAAAGCATTGCACCAGCGATCAGCAGATCACTGATGCATGCAGTTCACCTGCAGATCTATCAGTGTATTGGCTTGCTCGCACCTCATAGGTAGCCAATACATTCTGACAGGAAGATTCAATGATCTACCACAGTGCTCATAGAGTCGTGGTAGTTCATTGAAAACTACAAGCCGACAGCCGCAAAGTCTGACAACCCTTTCCATTGACAGAGGAGTGTGAATGAGTGACGCAGTCAGGTGTCTTTTTTTGAATTATGGCAGCAGACAATGGGGGGGGGGGGTCACAGGGGTGGGTGCATTCATAACATGTTACGCCCTGAATATGGGTGTAACATGTTATGAAAAGTGAACTTATCCTTTAAGGTACTGTATACCCTTAGGGTATACTGTATAATCCTAAATATACCGTATATGATTTTGATGGACGCATATTTTGTAGCTAATATTATGAGGTATAAACTGTACTCTGAAGCAACCTTTCAAAGAATAGTATTGTTGTTTAATAGTATCCAAATTCTACCCTTTTAATAACTTATGTTGTTTTATGGCTATTGTTATTATCTGTCTAAATCTTTTCTGTTAATTTTAACAAAATTCAATAAAAAACGTTTGAACTAAAGGACCTTATCTCAAGAAGGAGTGCAAGGCTTTTGCTGCTGACTTTTTCTATTGAGGTGCTGCTTACACCCAACTATTTGGTGCATAGTCTTGTGTTTCCTCATGCATGTGGTATCCAAATGGCTGATATTTTAACACAATTGATACACTGCAGAACACAGCATCTGAGTTATTTAAAAGGCCACACAGTGTAGAGCTCTTTCGATTTGCTTCCCATTCAAGTGTTTGGGTACTGCCCTGAAGCAAGTCAATTTCAACACGTACTCGAAGCCTATGTTTTGAAAATTTTGGGAAAAACTGAGGATACAGGGATTGAAGATAGGATTCAGAGATTGTGTGGTTGTGGTTTTGAAGTGTTTGGTGTACTCTCTTTTGACATTTTAATAAACTTTTAAGAAAATTCATCAATAAAAAAGCGCACCAACTATGCTATAACTTTCTTAAAAAGGTAAGGGCTTAAGCATTATTCCATTTTCTTTTATCTTTTAGTCTTTTAGGTCTGTTGTTGCCTGCTTATCCCACCAGTCAGTTCATCCCTTCATTTACGTGCATGCAAAGTTCACTGAAAAAAGGCTGAAAAGAGAATAATGTTTTTATGAGAATGAAAATATTTTAAAAGACAAAGTAAAACCCGCTGTGAAGGAAATTCTCCAGGAAACAAATCCAATCAATAAAATGCCAATGGTTTCCAGCAAACACTGCAATTGTGCATATCTGAGAAATTTCACTCAATTTGCCTATATTAGAGTCTGTATAATCCAGTGAAACCATATGCAGTCAAGCTTTGTAACCTGTTTGAATTTAGAGGTTTAGATTAGTTTGAACTCGGGTGTACTTATAATATTTTTTTTTTTACTGGATTTTATAAAATCCTATAAAAATCATCTATGTACATGGAATATTATCATGAAAATGTGTAATAGTGTTGCTTACCCTTATGCAATTTGTAGCCAAGTTAATATTACTAGAACAAAGACATTCATTCTTCCCATCATCATATTATATTGTGCTCTGTATAAAGTGGCTAGGGTTTTTATGAATGGCAGTTGAATGTCTATATTATCAAGGCCTAAAGTTTATTAGTATAATTAAAAAGCCATCCACATACAAAACATTGTTTACATACCTATTTCCTTAGTAAAGAACTAACAACAATAAAACATAGAAAAGACATAATATAAAAAAATAAAAGAAAATATTTAAAAAAAAAACACAGCATAGAAGCCTTGCAATTGCATATCTAAGAAGAAAATATGAGTAAACCTGAAGGATTTATTTATAAAATGAAGAAAAAATTCAGTTCCTATTAAGACATGCCTGTACACAAGGGCAGTATCTGTATTTTTATTTTTTATCAGGCTTTCTGCTTGTCCTTTGTGTGACTTCTAGTGGAAAGGACTAGTAGAATGCCACTTGAAACATTGTGAAACCTTCAATCCAAAGCAGCATATATAGTGTAAATACAGTATCTCACAAAAGTGAGTACAACCCTCACATTTTTGTAAATATTTTATTATATCTTTTCATGTGACAACAATGAAGAAATGACACTTTGCTACAATGTAAAGTAGTGAGTGTACAGCTTGTATAAGGGCCCTTTCACACGTGCGGACCGTTCATTAGATCAATTCAGTCACATATTTTGTTGTCAGTAAACATCAGTTTTCATGCATTTTCATTTCCGTTTTCCATCCGTTGTCATCCATTTTCCATCCGTTTTCCATCCGTTGTCGTCCGTTGTCATCCGTTTTTCATCCGTTGTCATCCGTTTTCCATCCGTTATCATCCTTTTTCCATCCGTTTTTCATCTGTTGTCATCCGTTTTCCATCCGTTATCATCCTTTTTGCATCCGCTTTATACCCGTTTATGTCCGTTTTTCATCCGTTTATGTCCCTTTTTTTTGCTCAGAACTGTCTTTAATAATTTTTTCATGAATCATGGGAATTTTCCCATGATTCTTTGTATTCCCCAGCGTGCATTGTGCTTCCCATGCTGCTTTGTGGTTTCAGCTTGCTTTGTGTTTCCTGATTCCTTGCTGTAGTGTACGTGCTTATTTACAGCAATGGATTTGGTCAGATTTTTTGAGCATGTGACATTATTTGTCATGCTATCTTATTGGAGGAGACAGAAAAGCATGACCAGAAAGATTCCTGCAAGACGCAGGTACTGGACACATCCCATGCTGCTCAAGAGGCCCACTGAAGGGTTTTTTGCTCTGCAGTATGCACATCTGCGACTTTCCCACAAAAATGTTTTAATTTTACGCAAATGTCTGTACGAACGTTTGAATTTTTATTAGAAAAGTTGCATCCCCATTTGGAAAGGATGAACACGGATATGAGACATTGTGTGCCACCAGAGGAGCGACTTCTACTTACCCTGAGGTCAGCCAGCCAGCCTTTCTACTTGATTATGTCCAGCATAATGTAGGATTCCTTTCATCATTTGTTCTACTCTTCCTAGGTTTCTGGCATCTGGACTATCCTATACGTCCCTAAACCACTACTTTTTGGTGGGAACCTCTACAATTTCTGGAATTGTGCACAACACCTGTCAAGCAATATGGGAGGAGCTTCGGTGTACTGCAATGCCTGTTCCAGATACATCCACGTGGCAGGAAATAGCAAATGGGTTTTGGAAGAAGACCCAATTCCCTAATTGTGTTGGAGCCCTGGAAGGGAAACACATCCGAATTCAGATGCCACCTGGATCTGGCTCACAATATTTTAACTATAATGCCGCGTACACATGGTCGGACTTTTCGTCTACAAAAGTCAGACAGCCTGTCCGACAGACTTCCGGCAGACTTTCGGCGGACTTTCGACGGACTTGCGGCGGACTTTCTAACGAACAGACTTGCCTACACACGATCACACAAAAGTCCGTCGAATTCTTACGTGATGACGTACACCGGACTAAAATAAGGAAGTTCATAGCCAGTAGCCAATAGATGCCCTAGCGTGGCTTTTTGTCCGTCGGACTAGCACACAGACGAGCGGATTTCGGGGTCCGTCGTAGTTACGAAGTAAAGATTTGAAGCATGTTTCAAATCTAAAGTACGTCGGATTTGAGGCTAAAAAAGTATGTTGAAAGTCCGGAGAAGCCCACACACGATCGGATTACCAGCCAGCTTTAGTCCGTCAGCGTCCGTTGGACTTTTGTAGACGAAAAGTCCGACCGTGTGTACGCGGCATAAGAAATACTTCTCCCTTGTCCTTATGGCAATCTGTGACAGTAATTATAAGTTTGTAGCTGTAGATATTGGGGCGTATGGACGTACTGCAGACTCAAGAGTGTTTACAGCATCAGCAATGGGGAGAAGACTACTTGAGGGCCACTTTCATTTGCCATCAGACAAACCTCTTCCAGGAACTGTAGGGCCAGATATGCCACATGTGCTTGTAGCTGATGAGGCATTTGCACTTTCTAGGCATCTCCTAAGGCCTTATGCCAGGCACAATCTAACTCCCCCCAAAAAATTTTTTAACGATCGGTTGAGTCGTGCAAGGCGCCTTATTGAATGCACCTTTGGCATTTTGACAAACAAGTGGCGCATATTCCATACAACAATTCAACTGAGCCTAGAGAATGCCGAACTAGCTATACAAGCATGTTGTGTCCTCCATAACATTATACGTGAGAAAGAAGGAATTACTGTTGAGGAAGAAGACAAGATCGATTTACCTTCTGTACGGTTTGCCGGACTGCGACCCAACAATTCAGTCGTTACCATGCGTGATACGTTTGTAAACTATGTCATGTCCCCAGAGGGAGAGGTTCCCTGGCAGTATCAACATGTGTAAAAACATTCACCAGGCACTTTATTAGGTATAATTTGCTAGTACCATGTTTGACCCTCTTTTTGTACTCTGCATTGTATTTGTTTTCCCATAGAAAATGTAAATTCAATAGTTTGACGAAATATACATTTTCACGTTAGCAGTATAGCAGTCTTGTGACCTCTATCAGTGTATGTTTATAAAGCTTGTTGTTTTCAGTCTCCTAGTGCCAACATCGATCATCACTCACCCTAGGACCATCACATTCATTTGTATCAGTTGTTTTTGGTTTATATAGAGTACAATAATAAAATTACATTTTCCATGCAGTCAATTATTTTTATTAATAATAGACAATGACCACAACAAATATCTCAAAAATTATTCAAACTGTACAGACATAATTTTTGTACAAATATATGCACATACATAACATGTAGTGTTTCAGTGCAAACTTGGTGGCCAACTACAACGGGGCAACTTAAAATGGGGATTCTTTAAAGGTCCTGATAATAAGGACTGTGGGAAGTGGAATAGGGAGTGGATGACTGGGAGGAATGGCTGTATGAAGTACCCTGTGAACTGGAGCACTCATAGGTGGGTGCCACTTGCGGTGGGGGTACAACATTTTGGGCAGTGGGGGCTGGTGCACGTTGGTGATGGGGGTTAATGCCTGGATGATATGGATGAAATGAATGTTGTGGAGATTGCTCACCATGGTATGGACGTTGGTGATGGGTAATGACTCGTGGCATGGGTTCTCCAGGCATTGCAGCCCTTATGCACACACCTGTAAAACTAAAGATGGACATTTGCACATCCATTTTATGCTCATTTGGAACTCTAACTAAATGGTGGTACAGATTCCTAGCAAAACTTGCATCCTGGTTATTGGGGTCTGAAAAAGGGTCGGTGGTATCAGCCCTTCTTGTTGCCCTCATCTCCTCCATAAAACTTAACATGGCTGCATCCATGTCACGTTTGGGATGTCCGTGACGTTTCCTGGCCCTCGGTGTGGTAGCTCCAACAGAACGAATCTGAGGGGTGGAACATTTTATTAGCACATTTTAGTTTGTCAGCATTTTAAAAAGGGGCATTTTATATAGGATACTTACAGGCACACGTTGTCTTTCAAGCGTGGCTGTTGCTGTAGATTGGGAGGACGGGTTTTCTTCGGGACCTTGCTCATTAACTCCCATGTCTTCCTCTTGGGCAGGCTGGGTATCCACTGCATCCCCCTCCTCTTCAGTTTCTGAAATGTTGCTGGTGGTACTGTAAAATATTTGTACATAGATGGATTACAGCTCAGTACAGTATAGTTATTACAATACATAGATCCATGTGTGTCATTACTGTTAAATTGGTTGTAAACCTTACAGACCACTTTTACCTACAGGTAGGTGCAAGAAATATCTCCTAAACCTACACGGTTTAGGAGATATTTGCTGAAAACACGTAGACAACGGCGCCTGACTAGGCATGCCATTTCTGAAGGCAATCGTGCCGTGAGTGGTGGCTCCCACACGCATGACGTAAACGCGGCTACGGCCAGTCACAGCACCGGAGCCGTGATACCCGGAAGTCACTCCAGGAGTGATGGCGGCGACGGAGGAGGGGAACGAGGGCCGATGCGGGGGCTTCGATCTCGGGCAAGAAACTCATAATGAGCTAGTATGCTATGCATACTAGCTCATTATGCCTGCAGGTTTTTATTTTTCATGGTTTTCTTCCTCTTTGGAGTATATGATTATTTCGACTAGGCCAAAGAATTTAATATAGGGGAGAAAGAATGTATTTACTTACCTTCTTAAGTCCATCACACATCTTAAGAAGTCCAACATCTCAAAGAAGGGGCTTTTTTTTTTACTGGACGATCCTGCTCCGATCTGACTGTCTTTTGCTTCCTCTTTTAGTTCCCGCCTATAGCGGTCTCTTAGGGATCTCCACCTTGTCATTATTTTTTTGCCTGCATAGGAACAGTAGACACAATGAACTGATAGAACTCCAACATGACAATTTTGTATACTATTTAAAACCCATATGTGGAATACAGTGGCTTTTAACAACTATTTTTGTCAGTTTTACATATAGGTAAGCCTATAAAATGGCTTCACTAGAAGTACTGTAATTATCTCTGCGCTGTTTAGGATATATTTGCTGTACACTGGGGGATGACAACGTGGCCAGGTGACATGGCAGGTGACGTTTCCATGTGATGTTTGCATGTGACGTGGCCAGGTGACATGGCAAGGTGACGTGGCAGGTGACGTTTGCATGTGACGTTTGCATGTGACGTGGCCAGGTGACATGGCAAGGTGACGTGGCAGGTGACGTTTGCATGTGACGTTTGCATGTGACGTGGCCAGGTGACATGCAAAGTGATGTGGCAGGTGACGTTTGCAGGTGACGTGGCAGGTGACGTTTGCAGGTTACGTGTCAAGGTGACGTGGCCAAGTGACATGGCCAGGTGATGTGGCTAGTGACGTGGCCAGGTAACGTGGCAGGTGATGTGGCCAGGTCACATGTCAGGTGACCGGGCCAGGTCACGTGGCAAGGTGATGTGGCAGGTGGACAATCAACAACTTGTGGCAGGTGATGTGGCAAGTGACACACTAAATACAAATATACATGCTAAACGAGGCTCAACGCGGCATGCAAATGTGGCAAAATGGGCGTTTCTAAACGCCGGTTTCAAGCTTCGTTCAGAAGAGTTTGCACCAGCGAAACGTCTACATGGGGCCTAATGTAGGAGAAGAGAGCTGGAATTTGCATGGTGAGTTGGACTAAAATTATCAGGATGCTGACATATGGGTGTACTATAAGTTTAACCATGCCAACCCACCCCCATCCCACAAAATGCATACCACGTATCCGATGGTGTCTATTACTGAGCGACAACCAGTTTGGAGTGACCTCCTCGAATATTTCTTCCCACTTCATACTTGTGCTGTTTCGGTCGCTGTATTCTGCACTTCTCTTGTCCCATAATGCTGGCCTGGCATGCCCAAGTTGGATGAGCTGCTCATGGGATACATCTCTTGCCATTTTTTTCTCTTCTCCTCTCTCCAGCATGTGCTTGTGCATGTGACTTTTACTACTGACCACTACCTGGGTCATAGGTTAATTGTAATGTATGCATATTGAATTACATATTTTGATGAAAAACAGATGTCAGCGGATCAGATGTTAACGGATCCTCCGCAAACATCCGTTTTTCATCGTTTTTTTACGGAATAAAAATAGGGTTTTCTTCCGTTAAAAAAAACGGAGCTGAACGGAGACGGATGTTAATGGACGTTAGCGGATGATGATCCACTAACGTCCGCTATCCCATAGAGTTGCATTGAGGTCCGTTTTAATCCGTACACGGACGTATGAAAAAACGGACGAACGGTCCGCACGTGTGAAAGGGCCCTAACAGTGTAAATTTGCTAAAAGTAAATCAAAAAACTGTGTCTGCGCTAACCAAGGATCAGTAATAATGTGCAAGAAGCAAATATAAGCATACAATTAAAAATAAACATATGAAAATATATAAAAATATATAACAGTCATGTGTGCGATTAATCAGTGATAAATAATTAAAGTGCAACATGCAAAAAAAATCTCAAATCCAAGTGCTCATAAAATATCAAAAAGTGTGTTCATTCCTCCAATAAAGTGATATACAAGTTCCATAAAGTTCATTAAACGCAAAGTTCATAAATGACAGAACTCAAAGTGCATAGATATAATGTCCATCATCAGTGTTATCCATCGTGCTCATCCAAAATTGTGTATACAGGGATATAAAGCATGCTTCAGTTTCAGTGCTCTCCAGTGACCCCAACAGCATATGCGCTCACCTCTAAGCATGTGACACAGTAACTAAACTATGTCTGAAAACGCATGGGAGCCCCTCCACGGCTCTAATTGGTATGCAGACGCTGACCTCCAATTTGCTCATATATCATCACGATTCATAAAATAGGGAAACAGAGAAACTCCATAGTGTAATAAGTCCAATTTTATTATAAAATAAGCACTTCCCTTCATAGGGATACTCACATTGTGTAGGTACGTGAGTGCACCATCCTAATCAAGGTTATACAATGTATGGAACGCTGGTACAGGGTGCGGTGCAGTATATCCTTCTCATCTACTCCTCACTGCTGACAGCTCCATCCTGGCCCCTCCCCTACGCGTGTTCGGCACAGGGATCACGTGCCTTCATCAGGGACATCCCTGTGCCGAACACGCATAGGGCAGGGGAGATGCTTTATATCCCTGTATACACAATTTTGGATGAGCACGATGGATAACACTGATGATGGACATTATATCTATGCACTTTGAGTTCTGTCATTTATGAACTTTGCGTTTATTGAACTTTATGGAACTTGTATATCACTTTATTGGAGGAGTGAACACACTTTTTGATATTTTATGAGCACTTGCATTTGAGATTTTTTTGCATGTTGCACTTTAATTATTTATCACTGATTAATAGCACAAATGACTGTTATATATTTTTATATGTTTATTTTTAATTGTATGCTTATATTTGCTTCTTGCACATTATTACTGATCCATAGTTAGCGCAGACACAGTTTTTTGATTTACTTTTATCACTTACACGGATATGAAACGTGGTTAGTGTTTGCTGCTTGCCCTTATTAGGATATTCACCTGAAAGGCATTAACCCATTTGTGGCTCGCAAGACTATTTTAGCAAGACTATTTTATATTTTTTTAGTGTAAATTTGCTGTCCCCTCAATATAACTCAACACACAGCCATTAATGTCTAAACCGCTGGCAACAAAAGTGAGTATACCTCTAAGTGAAAATGCCCAAATTGGGCCCAATGAGCCACTTTGCCTCCCCCCCTGTCATGTGACTTGTTAGTGTTACAAGATCTTAGGTGTGAATGGGGAGCAGGTGTGTTGGGTACACTGGTATACAAGCTGTACACTCACTTCTTTACATTGTAGCAAAGCATAATTTCTTCAGTTCTGTCACATGAAAAGATATAATCAAAAATGTGAGGGGTGTACTCACTTTTGTGATATACTGTAGGAATCAATCTGACCCCCCTTGTCTCAAAATTCCAGTTGAAGATAATTAAAATAAAAAATGCAGTCAACACCCTGCTTGTGTTTACTAACGCTCTTCTCCTTTAGTTGCAGCTTCTAAATGTACAGCAAGGTGTATCATTAGGGGAAAGATTTCATATAACAGCTGCGCCTTTCCCAATCAACTCCTTCGCTCTTCCATGGAACATGTAGATAAAATCACTCACCAAAATTGCATGACCACATTCCATAGAATGCTTTTGGAATATCCTCCTCCGGTATCTTAGCCTGTAGACCTTTCATCACTCATCACTTTGGCATCGTGTAATGGTATGTAGTCACACAGTTATAACAGTTCAAGGAGACAAGCCTTGTCACTTTTAGATGCTACGGCTTCCAGCTTTAGCATGTGGTCTAATTTTTTTTCCCGTTCGCCTGCCTTACCGCATGGACATTTAAGCAAGTAAACTAAAAATTTAGTATCACAAATAATAACACATTTTTTATTTCTTCATACCCATTCATAGATGTGATTCTCAAGATTTTCTTCTTTTTGTTACTCAGGCCACTTTCACACTGAGGTGCTTTACAGGCGCTATATCGCTAAAAATAGCACCTGTAAAACACCTCTCCTGCCACTCCAGTGTGAAAGCCCAAGGGCTTTTACACTGGAGCGATGCGCTTGTGGGATGTTAAAAAAAATCCTGCAAGCAGCATCTTTGCAGCGCTTTGGGAGTGGTGTACATACCGCTTCTAAAGCACCCCTGCCCATTGAAATCGATGGGCAGCGCCGCCAAAGCATCTGCAAAGCGCTTCGGCAGCTGTGCTTTGTGGGTGCTTTCAACCCTTTTTCGGCTGCTAGTGGGGGGAAAAAAATAGTGGCGCTTTACCGCCGACGCCCCCAACGCCCCAGTGTGAAAGTGCCCTTATAGTCATCCATGCAAGTTTTCTTTTCTATTACACTAGATGAAAAATGTTCTTTAAATTAGGGACCCTGAAAATATGTTTAAAGTGAAATGAGCAAGTAAACTGTTATTCCTCCTGACAGACTTGGAAGCAATGTATTTTTTTTTTTTTTAGTAAACAAGTGTAGCACTGGGATTTTTGCCATTAAATGTCATGCAATGTTAAAGAGGAGTTACCATTTTTTTTTTTAAAAATTAAAAGTCAGCAGCTGCAAATACTGCAGCTGCTGACTTTTAATAATCGGACACTTACCTGTCCCATGGTCCAGCGATGCGGGAGATAGAAGACCTGCTCGTCTCCCCCACCATTTGGCAGCGCCGGCATTCCAACTGTGGGCGCCCTGCTGTGGCTTTACAGCCGGGCACCCACTGCGCATGTGTGAGCAGCGCTGCGCACCGTGATTGGCCACTTAGTCATCTGGGACCTGTAATGTGTCCCAGATGATTGACAAGAGGGAGGGGGCAGAGCTGAGCCCTTCCTGCGCTGAGGGGAAGTGATGTCACCAGCCCAGGCACTGAAGGAGGGAGACTGCGAGGGGCCCCCTAGCAACAGCCATTTAGAGGTGAGTAAAAAAAATAAAAAATTTCCAAATTTTTGTTTTTTCTTTTGGCACATTCATCCATTTATTTATTTTTTGGGGTGGAACACCACTTTAATGTTGTTAGATTGGTATTTGGCTCCCTCTAGTGGTATATAATGTGAATAGGACTTGTTTATTGTTCACATAAGAATGTGAGCAGGAAGTGATTGTTTTACTGGAAAGACTCACCTGCCCACAATGCTCACTCACCTACCCATGAACACTGAGTGACTGAACTGCATGCTGGCTAGGTAATAAAAGGCTCAGTGCTGCCATTTTCTTTCTCTTCTGGACACGTGGCCTGACTGCAGGGATCTGTGGCGGGAGTGTTCCAAAGAGCGCGGCTTGCATGGAGCGGAGCGGAACAGCAACCACTGAGAGTGACTTACTACAGTGTGCTGAAAAAGCTGTGTGATCGGGTCTGAGGATCCAGAACAGTTGACGGAGCCAAGCGAGAGTCCCAGTCATCTTGCGGAGCGGAGCAGTGTGACAGTGCTGGCTGGCAGCGGGACTGAGACCACTATAGTGGACTCGTCCAGTTTTCCGGGCCTGGTGTGGTGAGAGGGCTGTTGCCCAGAATATATATAAAGCACTTAATACACTATAGACTAGTTTTACAGATCTGCTGAGATCTGCAGTCCCACGGAACAGTTTCTTCCAATTAGACTGTGCTCATTCAGGCCTCAAAGCCTGTACTTCACTAGGAACTGACTGACAGTCGGGGTGCATTCGCACATAAGGAAGTTATAAGTGTAGCTCATAACTGGAGTTGCTGTTATTTACTATTTTACGTTACATTACTGTCTGCAAACCCTATGGAATATAAATACTGCAGTATAATAGCTAGCTGAAGAAAAAAGATGGGAAACTATACGCTACGCGCAAAAGACTGCATTACACCACAGGGGGAGCTATTGAGTAATTACACTGTGTTGTATTGTTCTAATAGCATTGCATAGTGTGCTGCGGGTTTACTGTGTCTGCACGGCCATGCTGGAAGTGGGAAGGTGCTCAGTGTCAAGGCATTACCACCCTGAGCATTGGTCCCACTTGGAGACGCGTCTGCACGCACCATTTATTCAGTGTGTGTTAGAGAGAACATTTGGTAATACCTTTATTGCAACTGTTTGTTTTATGTAAGTTAGTTTGAGAGTTGTCTCTCCATTTACCTAAGTTTCTTTCCAGTAAACTATTCATATTATTCAATCACAATTGTGTGTGTGACCTTTTTACTGAAACCAACGGATACCCAGGTAATACAAGAGGTACAATATATGTATATTGCTATTGTTGGGTTGTTCCTTGTCATTGAGTTTCACACCAACACTGTTACACAGCTGTGTCAAGCGGGTTGACCTGATTCATTGGGGGTGGAAAAGCAGAGTACAGGTCCCATCAATTATCAGCAGCTCCTTCGGGGTAAGTGCAACACAAGGAAAATAGATTTGTCTCAACTAGTCTGGATAGATAAAGTATAACAGGCTAAGGTGAAAATTACTCTACTAGTAAGTTGTAGAATCCTAATCTAAAGTTAAAGTTTAACAGTAGCAGTTGATTTCCTCATCAGGTGTTTTAACCACTTGCCTACTGGGCAACATATATTCATTCCAAAAGCATATTATTGGGTATTGTAAGATAAATGATTTTTTTTTTCACAAAGTTGTCCATTTGTAAGATATTTCTAACACATAGCATGTACAAATTACACCCCAAAATACATTATGTGTATTGTAATACAACATGTGTGAGATTTTTACACTGCCCAGCCACATACCAGGGGCAGATCCAGAGTCTAGTCCTGGGGGGTGTAAGATGTTGCTTATAGCACTATACTGTATTTAACATATATTACAGTGTACAGAGGTCAGTAGTATGTAGGGCAGTGTACAGGGATAGGTAGTGTGTAGGGCAGTGTACAGAGGTCAGTAGTATGTAGAGCAGTGTACAGAGGTCAGTAGTTTGTAGGGCTGTGTACAGATGTCAGTAGTATGTAGGGCATTGTACAGAGGTTGGTAGGATGTAGGGCAGTGTACAGAGGTCAGTAGAATGTAGGACATGTGTGGCATATAGTCTCGAAGGCTGTTGACCATAATGAATGACTATGATTTTTGGTCAGAGAGTTTATAAAATTACAAAGTTGCATTCTGGCTCAGGGATTTTGTATGAGTCTCAAAGGTATTAAAATCAACACACGTCCATTTCCGGCGCCACACGTAGAGGCAGCAAAAGACAGCGGCTCTGGCGGGGACACTGACAATAGACTGGCACCATCTCTCAGGCATAGCCCCGGGTCCTCTCCTGCTCCCTGCATGTTCCCCACTCACTCCCCGCACTCCAAAGTATGGAGCGGTTCCTAGTTACAGACAGCTCTGCTGCTTCACAGCCAGCGGCTCCAGAGCCTCTATCCCTCGTCTCTCAGCAACCTAAAATGGGCAATGGCGCAGCAGTGAATAACAATGGGCTTCCAGCCCAGCCAGTACCCGCTGCCCCTGACTCTCTGGAAGAACAATATGGGAGGATAGCACAGGCGTTGGCTATCATGCTCTCCCCCGTGATCACAGCAGCCGTAGACAGGACTGTTAATGCTGGTATTGATCAGCTCAGAAGGGAGATCAGAGAGCAGGCAGGGAGGATCTCTGAGGCAGAGCATTGCATCTCTGAGCTGGAAGAAGAGAATCAAAGCTCGCAGGCTGCAGCTCATCAAACCTCCTAAACCCAGCACTACATCCTAGAAAAGTTAGACGATTTAGAAAATCACTCTCTCAGAAATAATTTACATATAATTGGTCTACCTGAGTCCTTCAACTCTGAATCTCTGGCTGACCTCTGCTCTAGGCACATACCAACGGCCCTCTGGCTCACAAACCCTTGCACAGTGCAAAGGGCACACCGCATAGGAGCTCCATAAAATGACAGCCTATCGTTGTACGCTACCTCCACTCGTCGGATAGGGTAGCCATACTAAAATCTTTCCGCAATGCCAAATCATTCCAACTGGAGGGTCAAAAGCTATTGATCTTTGCAAATTACTCCCTGGAAGTATCACGCAAAAGAAAGGCGTTTCAACCCATCTGTTCTGTCCTCCACCATGAAGGTGTGAAATTTACACTGGCCTACCCAGCTATCCTCTGGCTCACTAACCAGTCAGGGGAAACCAAGTCCCTCTCTCACCCAGGGGAGCCTCCTCATACCTCAAGATGCACTTTCATATCGTTCAAGAGCTAACTCCTATGGAAACCGATCGCTATCCAGAGGGCCATAAGGATCAATGTAGCCCCCACAAAGACCCGCCTAAAAGGTTTCGCTATTCTGCCAACCAGGAACCGATCAAACACAGTTGAAGCAGTTCCTCACCAGGGCCCTTGAGCTCGGTCACCTCTACATTTCAACCCAGCCAGAGCTCATGACCTCTAAATGTTTAACATAAACAAAAGCAGCGCTCTATGGGACAAAAAAGTCAAAATATCTGTGTCCATATGTATATTCACATATAAATATATCTACACTTGGATTGGATTTTTAAAAAAGAAGAACTTTATTGCACATATTTTTGAGCCCAACAATGGAGCTAAAAAATCTGAAGTATAAACAGTCATATGTATATATAAAAAGACTTTTTTTATGTTAAGACTGTACGCTTAAAATTTGTGAAATTAAAAGAAAAGATTTAAACACTGTACCACCAGTATGTTCCTGAAGAGGAGGAGTTAACTGTACTCGGAAGGCTCACAGTAGGGATGCGCTTCGAGTTCGAGTCGAACTCATGTTCGATTCGAACATTGGCTATTCGCAAGTTTGTCGAACAGCGAACAATTTGGGGTGTTCGCGGCAAATTTGAATGCCGCGGAACACCCTTTAAAAGTCTATGGGAGAAATCAAAAGTGCTAATTTTAAAGGCTTATATGCAAGTTATTGTCATAAAAAGTGTTTGGGGACCTGGGTCCTGCCCCAGGGGACATGGATCAATGCAAAAAAAAAAAGTTTTAAAAAAAGTCTCTTGTCATTTTTAACATTTTTGACAGTTTTTTAGTGAAATGGTAGGGGTAAGTACCCCCTTACCATTTCACACAGGGGGGGCCGGAATCTTGGGGTCCCCTTCTTAAAGGGGCTTCCAGATTCCGATAATCCCCCCGCCCGCAGACCCCCACAACCACCGGCCAGGGTTGTGGGGATGAGGCCCTTGTCCTCATCAACATGGGGACAAGGTGTTTTGGGGGGCTACCTCAAAGCACCCTCCCAATGTTGAGGGCATGTGGCCTGGTACGGTTCAGGAGGGGGGGCGCACTCTCGTCCCCCCCTCTTTTACTGCGGCCTGCCAGGTTGCGTGCTCGGATAAGGGTCTGTTATGGATTTTTGGGGGGACCCCACGCCGTTTTTTTGTTTTTTTTGGCGCAGGGTTCCCCTTAAAGTCCATACCAGACCTGAAGGGTCTGGTATGGAATTTAGGGGGAACCCCACGTCATTTTTTTTTAAATTTTGGCCGGGGTTCCCCTTAATATCCATACCAGACCTGAAGGGCCTGGTATGGAATTTAGGGGGACTCCCACGTCATTTTTTTTTTAAATTTTGGTTCGGGGTTCCCCTGTGGGGAATTCCCATGCCGTTTTTATCATTGAACTTATATGTGTATTGTCGGCAATGCAATAGCCGCGAGTAGTTTTAAATGGGTTTTTTCCTTCGAAATGTCATTTTGCTGTCAGACTGTTCAAAACACGGGAAACATGCGCCCCTTTACAGGCATACTATAGACACCCCCCAGCTACGAAATTTAAAGGGATATTACACTTTTATTGTTTGACTTTAAGCATTATTAAAATCACTGCTCCTGAAAAAACGGCCGTTTTTAAAACTTTTTTTGCATTGATCCATGTCCCCTGGGGCAGGACCCAGGTCCCCAAACACTTTTTATGACAATAACTTGCATATAAGCCTTTAAAATTAGCACTTTTGATTATTCATGTTCGTGTCCCATAGACTTTAACGGTGTTCGTGTGTTCGAACGAACTTTTTCCTGTTCGCATGTTCTGGGGCGAACCAAACAGGGGGGTGTTCGGCTCATCCCTAGCTCACAGTTTCACAGCCAAGAAGTCATGCAGGGAGGGACGCTCAGGCTTCAGTGAGGTGGGATGAAAGAGAGCTCCATCTGTAATCCCAGGGCTGGTGAGTGTGGAGATGGAGGAGCAGAAGAAACTTCTGCCAGTCACGGCAGTGTCCGGAGCTGAGTTCTGTGGTCCACAAATGAGCGGCTGACTGGGATGGTGTCCGTCAATGCCGAGCAGTGGATCCGAGACGGAGGAGATGAGATCAGTATACACTGATTAATGAAAAACTAAAAATAAGAAACGGAAACGTCATAGACTGTGAGATCTATAGCGCTAGAATAAAGGAAAACGCGGCTGCACGCAAAAAAATGTGAGACATAGTACACTGAAAGCAAATCTAGACAAGCGTTAAATCCATGTGCACGACTTGTCTACTGATTGCGGTGTTTGTCTAAACTTTACAATTAAAAACTTGGAGAAATTGATGTGAGACGCAATGCATTAAAACCCTTTCAACTATCATCCTACATCAGGGACTCAAGCCATGTTATTGAAGTCCTAAAGGAATATTCATGGCAGGAGGGGTACCTGTGGGCGTCTTTAGATGTCGCTTCACTATACACGTCCATACCTCATGAGGTTGGCTTCACTGCTGTCCAATATTTCCTTACGAAGAATTAATTAGTATAGAATTTTGCCTTCGGCATAACTACTTTACTTTTTTGGATCAGTTCTACCTCCAGTGTAAAGGGACAGCCATGGGAGCCAACTTTGCTCCAGCATACGCCAACTTGACTATGGGGTATTGGGAGGAGTGGCATGTCTGGGCTCACAATCCCTACTCCGAGCACATTGTCTTTTATGGACGCTATATCGACGATGTCTTGCTCATCTGGGGTGGTGGCCAGGACTTGTTTTCTTCTTTTGTCACCCACTGTAACACCAACGCCTTGGGATTGTCCTTCACACATGTGTTGGACCCCACGGAATTGGTGTTTTTAGACTTGGTTCTGTCCCATGACCAGGGTAGTAACCTTACTAAACCCACTAGCGGTAACTCCTACCTACACTATGATAGTTGTCACCACTAGATTTGGAAAAACAACATTCCCAAAGGGCAGTTTCATAGACTTCAGGAGAAACTGCAATAGGGTGAAGAATTACAACCTACAGGGTGAACTCATGCAAAAAAAGTTCTTAGAAAAGGGTTACCCTAATGACCTGGTCCAAGATGCTTTTCTTTCCTATATCCACCACTTACCAAATAACAAAAACAAAGATACCCATTTTAAAGACATGGGCAACACCGTCAGATTTGTTTCCACGTTTAATACAAAATATAGGACTATTTCGAAAATTATTCACAAACATTTCAATATTCTTAAACTAGATCAACGTTTGGCCCCTTGTTTACCTCCCACAACACAGATTACATTTAGGAAAACCCACACCATAAAAAAACATTATTGCCCCCAGCAAATTGGGAAAACCGCTTAGCAGACCCCTTTTTGGACATCAGGACATTTTTTGATACACGAACAGGAATCTTTCAGTGTCGCAAAAGGGGTTGCCTTACATGCCAATTCATCCCTCATGGTTGCTCAAAGATAGTCACTAACAAAGGTATTACTTTTACAATCAAGCAGTTTATTACGTGCTCTACAGAATTTGTAGTGTATGTTCTGCGGTGCTCATGCAATTTACTATAGGTTGGTCGAACCATATGTACCCTTCGTACAAGAGTAGGTGAGCACCGCAGATTTATTAAAAAGGGTTTTGACAAGCATAGCGTCCCACGTCATTTTCTTTAAGTACACAATAAAGACTCTTGTCATTTGGAAGTTTTTGCTATTGAGAGTATTCCGAAGAGTACCCTAAGCGATAACAAAAGGTTTTCTCTCCTTTGCAAGAGAGAAACCTTTGTGATTTATATGATGGGTTCTCTTACACCGGGAGGCCTCAACAAGGAATTAGAAATTCACAGCTTCTTATGACGCCCTCCTTGCTTTATCTGTTAAACCATTAAATTCTATATTTTAAATTTTAAAGTTTAAAGTTTAGACTAACACCGCAATCAGTAGAAGAGTTGTGCCCATGGATATAACACTTGTCTAGATTTGCTTTCAATGTACTATGTCTCACATTTTCTAGCGCTCAGCCGCTTTTTCCTTTATTCTAGCGCTATAGATCTCACAGTCTATGACGTTTCCGTTTCTTATTGTTAGTTTTTCATTAATCAGTGTCTACTGTTTTAATATTTCATTCCTCCATCCATATGGTTTCTGCTTTACATTCATATGGTTTTGTCGGCATTGGTGCACCGTCTGTGTGCACCGGTGCAAGTATGGGTCTTCACACCACACATAATTTTTGTCACTTTATACAAATAATGACAATACATAAAAAAAATCCTTTTGTTATTGTCATCATCATTTACTCTATATTTATTTTAATTTTTCATTCAACATTTATTATTTAATCATTTTTATTAATTAATATTTTCATTTTTCACATCATCATTTAGTTTATATTTTTTCATTATTATTTATTATTATTTTTTCATTATCATTTTCTTTTATCATTAATTCATACATTATTCTACACATATATATATATATATATATATATATATATATATATATACACATATATATTGTGACTTCTGGAGTTTTAATTTAATCATATTGGATCATCATTTATTAATTTTTACAATTATTTTTTTAATTTTTAATGTTGTCTAATGACCTATTAACAAATCCCATGTGTTGTTGAGGATGAGGGGTTAACAATAATAGGCAAGCTTTTTCCTCGTTTTCCCCTCCCATCCCTCCAGCCATTACCTTGAAATGATTTCCCTGTGGTTGCCTCCGTATCTCTGACAAAGCGCAGCGCGCGAAACATGTCAGCTACAGCAACTCCACAGCTTGCGATCCACCTCTGGTGATCTGGTCTCTGCACCCGGAAAAAGCGCTGACGTCACATTCACGTCTCAGCACATGCTCAGTCACGTCCAGCATCCCCGTCTCCCCCGTCTCGGATCCACTGCTCGGCATTGATGGACACCATCCCAGTCAGCCGCTCATTTGTGGACCACAGAGCTCAGCTCCGGACACTGCCAGGACCAGCTAAAGTTTCTTCTGCTCCTCCATCTCCAAACTCACCAGCCCTGGGATTACAGGCGCAGCTCTCTGTCATCCCACCTCACTGGAGCCTGAGCGTCCCTCCCTGCATGACTTCTTGCCTGTGAAACTGTGAGCCTTTGAAGTACAGTAAACCCCTACTCTTCAGGAACATACTGGTGGTACCAAGCTTAAAATTTTAAGCGTACAGTCTTAGATAAAAAAGTATTTTTATATATACATATGACTGTTTATACTTCTATTTTTAGCCCCATGGACATTGTTGGGCTCAAAAATATGTGCAATAAAGTGCTTCTTTTTTAAAAATCAAATCCAAGGTGTACATACAGTCAGGTCCATAAATATTGGGACATCGACACAATTCTAATCTTTTTGGCTCTATACACCACCACAATGGATTTGAAATGAAACAAACAAGATATGCTTTAACTGCAGACTTTCAGCTTTAATTTGAGGGTATTTACATCCAAATCAGGTGAACGGTGTAGGAATTACAACAGTTTGTATATGTGCCTCCCACTTTTTAAGGGACCAAAAGTAATGGGACAGATTAACAATCATCCATCAAACTTTCACTTTTTAATACTTGGTTGCAAATCCTTTGCAGTCAATTACAGCCTGAAGTCTGGAACACATAGACATCACTAGGGATGAGCTTCGCATTCGAGTTGAACCCATGTTCGACTCGAACATCGGCTGTTCGATCGTTCGCCAAATTGCGAACGATATGGGCCGCATAAAATTGCAGTGCATTGCTGGCTGATGATTGGCCAAGCATTCACTATGACCCGCATGCCATCAGTAGAGAGAGCTGTAATTGGCCAAAGCCAGTGTGGCTTTGGCCAATTATGGCTCAGGGGGTTTAGAACATGCCCCACACTATATAAGGCCACCTGCACGGCGGCCCTGTGTAGTGTGTTCCGGTTTGCTTAGAGAGAGAGAGAGAGACAGTGTCATTTCATTTGAGCTAGATTAGGCAGGACAGTCAGTGAGTTAGCTGCACTTACAGTGTATTGTGTATATATATATGCATCCCAGGTGTTATATATACTGTATTCAGTTTAGCTAGATCCGTTACTGTTATCTTCCTACTGACAGGCAGGCTTGTCTTGTTACAGTATTTACAGCTACCTGAAGAAAATTGCTGGTGTTCTTTTGATCCTATTAGTACCACAGTCAGGCAGCTAGACTATTTACAGTTAGTATAGTGCGTCCTCCTCACAGTGTTCAGTTAAAGCTACAAGTTAGTTTAGTGTGACCTCTGCACAGTGTTCAGCTAAAACTACAAGTTATTGTAGTGCGTCCTCCTCACAGTGTTCAGCTAAAGCTACAAGTTAGTGTAGTGCGTCCTCTGAACAGTGTTCATCTAAAACTACAAGTTAGTGTAGTGTGACCTCTGCACAGTGTTCAGCTAAAGCTACAAGTTAGTGTAGTGCGTCCTCTGAACAGTGTTCAGCTAAAACTACAAGTTAGTGTAGTGCGACCTCTGCACAGTGTTCAGCTAAAGCTACAAGTTAGTGTAGTGCGTCCTCCTCACAGTGTTCAGCTAAAACTACAAGTTAGTATAGTGCAACCTCTGCACAGTGTTCAGCTAAAGCTACAAGTTAGTGTAGTGTGTCCTCCTCACAGTGTTCAGCTAAATCTACAAGTTAGTTTAGTGTGACCTCTGCACAGTGTTCAGCTAAAGCTACAAGTTAGGGTAGTGCGTCCTCCTCACAGTGTTCAGCTAAAGCTACAAGTTAGTGTAGTGCGTCCTCCTCACAGTGTTCAGCTAAAACTACAAGTTGGTGTAGTGCGACCTCTGCACAGTGTTCAGCTAAAGCTACAAGTTAGTGTAGCGTGTCCTCTGAACAGTGTTCAGCTAAAGCTACAAGTTAGTGTAGTGCGTCCTCCTCACAGTGTCCAGCTAAAACTACAAGTTAGTGTAGTGTGAGCTCTGCACAGTGTTCAGCTAAAGCTACCTGTAGAAGGTTGGTGGTGTTTTCCTGATCCTATCACTACCGCAGGCAGCTAAATAAGCTACAAGTAGGTTTTTTGCGAGCTCTGCACAGTGTTCTCCTAAAGCTACCTGTAGAAGGTTGGTGGTGTTTTCCTGATCCTATCACTACCGTAGGCAGCTAAATAAGCTACAAGTTCGTTTTTTGTGAGCTCTGCACAGTGTTCACCTAAAGCTACCTGTAGAAGGTTGGTGGTGTTTTCCTGATCCTATCACTACCGCAGGTATTTACAGCTACCTGAAGAAAATTGCTGGTGTTCTTTTGATCCTATTAGTACCACAGTCAGGCAGCTAGACTATTTACAGTTAGTATAGTGCGTCCTCCTCACAGTGTTCAGTTAAAGCTACAAGTTAGTTTAGTGTGACCTCTGCACAGTGTTCAGCTAAAACTACAAGTTATTGTAGTGCGTCCTCCTCACAGTGTTCAGCTAAAGCTACAAGTTAGTGTAGTGCGTCCTCTGAACAGTGTTCATCTAAAACTACAAGTTAGTGTAGTGCGTCCTCTGAACAGTGTTCAGAACAGTACCAGGCCACATGCCCTCAACATTGGGAGTGTGCTTTGGGGTAGCCCCCCAAAACACCTTGTCCCCATGTTGATGAGGACAAGGGCCTCATCCCCACAACCCTGGCCGGTGGTTGTGGGGGTCTGCGGGCGGGGGGCTTATCGGAATCTGGAAGCCCCCTTTAACAAGGGGACCCCCAGATCCCGCCCCCCCCTGTGTGAAATGGTAAGGGGGTACATTTCACTAAAAAACTGTCAAAAATGTTAAAAATGACAAGAGACAGTTTTTGACAATTCCTTTATTTAAATGCTTCTTCTTTCTTCTATCTTCCTTCATCTTCTTCTTCTTCTTCTGGTTCTTCTGGCTCTTCTGGTTCTTCCTCCGGTGTTCTCGTCCAGCATCTCTTCCACGGCGTCTTCTATCCTCTTCTCCTCGGGCCGCTCCGCACCCATGGCATGGAGGGAGGCTCCCGCTCTTCTCTTCATCTTCTTCTCTTCTTCATCTTCTTCTCTTCTTCATCTTCTTCTCTTCCTTATCTTCTTCTCCGGGCCGCTCCGCATCCATGCTGGCATGGAGGGAGGCTCCCGCTGTGTGACGCGTCTCCTCTTCTGACGGTTCTTAATTAACGGGGGCGGGGCCCCCCAGGTGACCCCTCCCCCTCTGACGCACGGGACATGACGGGACTTCCCTGTGGCATTCCACGTGACGTCACAGGAAAGTCCCGTTAAGTCACGGTGCGTCAAAGGGGGCGGGGTAACCGGGTGGCCCTGCCCCCCGTTATTTAAGAACCGTCAGAAGAGGAGACGCGTCACACAGCGGGAGATACATGTGGAAGAAAGTGAAGTCCAGGCTTCGCTCTAACTGTTATCTGTTTTTTGATTCGCTTTTACTTTATACCAAGGTTCTGCTTTATACTTTATACCCCCCTCTGATGCTAATAGCCTGCTCTTATAATATGAACCCATATCACAGCAGAACAGGCTACATTCTACAACTTTTAGCTCCTTCTCTACTTTAAGCATGAGAAATACTTCATGGAACATTAAGGGAATATATTCCCCACATAAACGGATGGCAGTGCTCCGGCACTTAAAAAGACTAAAATCGGATATTGCCCTTCTACAGGAGATGCATCTTCCTACGGAAGACTTCGAGTGCATGTGCAAGCTTTGGGTGAGGAAAGTGTATGGATCAGCATCGACTAAAGGCAAGGCAGGGGTTCTAAACCTCATTCAAAAAAATTTCCTCCTGTGAGGTAGTGGCCACAGTAAATGATGCAGAGGGACGTCTTCTGACTCTACATTTGCGTCTCGCATCCAGAGATCTAATTGTGACAAATGTGTACGCCCCAAACTCCTCAACCAAAGTCTTTCTTACAGTCAGTCTCTACCTACTTGGCCCCCTACCTGCACCTACCCCATGTGATAGGTGGTGACTTTAATTCAATTATAGAGCCACTAGAAGATAAATCCACAGTAAGACCCCTACCCCGCCCTTCCCCACACAATCCCCCCCACAGCACTTTCCTCTTTTGCTACTGCCCTACAACTCATTGACCCATGGCGGTTAGCACACCCTGAGGGCAAAGACTTCACTTTTTACTCACCCCCACATCACACTTTATCAAGAATTGATTACCTACTAGTAAATGCAGCCATTTTACCATACACCTCTGACACCCTTATTCATGCGATTGCAATTTTGGACCAGGCCCCCATCTCAGCGCAAATTAGAGACTTTGGTCCATCGCCCCCAAAGAAAACATGGCGTTTACCACAATACCTGGCTCCAAAAAGTGCTATAAGAGACCTGGTCAGAATACGAACTGACAAACAGTGCCCCACCACAGTTCCCAATCTGTACTGGGACACAGGCAAGGCAGTTCTTTGAGGCAAGATCATGACCTTTGCCATATCGTACAAAAGAAAAGTTCTTAAATGCTACAGAGAAGCCAGTGACACTCACAAACCCAGCTATTGCAACACAATTCCCCGGAGCACCGAAAATCCTGGCGTGAAGCCAAGGCTGAATTCGATCTGTGGGCGGATGCCCAAGAACGAATCTACCAGTCATACTCTGATTTAAAATACCATAAATATGGTAACAAGTCCAGGGAATTGTTGGTGAGACCGTGTAAAGGCGCTCACACCCCCACTCATATACCAGAGCTAAAAAGACTCACAAGGTAATGTAATTTCCTTGGCTGACGGTATCAGTTTAATCCTAGAACAATTCTATACCAAACTCCACAGCCCAGACCCCACTGATCTGACCTCAGCCCAGTCCTTTCTAGCCGAAAGCCCCCTACCACAGATTGACCAAGTCTCACTGACCAACCTCTACTCTCCCATAACCGAACAGGAGATACAGAAGACAATATCCACCCTAGCAAACGGAAAAGCCCCGGGTCCAGATGGCTACACTCCCAAATTCTACAAACTAATGGCACACACAGCATTCCCTACACTAGCTTCAGTATACCAGGAAATCTTAAAAGGGGGCAAATACCTACCATCCCACATAAAGTTAATTGCAAAAAAAGCAAGGACCCTACTGAACCTGGCTCATGTAGACCAAGTTCCCTACTAAACTTGGACTCTAAAATCCTATTCAAAGTTATGGCAAATAGACTCGCTAAAATTATGCCCACCCTCATAAATCCAGCTCAGGCAGGCTTCACTCAAGGCCGCTCCGTGGCCTCTAGCATCAAGAAAGTTCTCACGGTCCTAGAATATACAAAAACAAATCCCAATAGCGACATACAGTTGGGACGAAAAGTATTCAGACCCCCTTAATTTTTTCACTTTTTGTTATATTGCAGCCGTTTGCTAAAATCATTTAAGTTCATTTTTTTTCCTCATTAATGTACACACAGCACCCCATATTGACAGAAAAACACGGAATTGTTGACATTTTTGCAGATTTATTAAAAAAGAAAAACTTAAATATCACATGGTCCTAAGTATTCAGACCCTTTGCTGTGACACTCATATATTTAACTCAGGTGCTGTCCATTTCTTCTGATCATCCTTGAGATGGTTCTACGACTTCATTTGAGTCCATTTAGAGCCTAAACAACTAGAAAATGGACCCTAGAGGCACGCAGATATGTTATCTATAAAAGGTAAAGTGGTTTTATTAAGGTATAGCTTTCATGAAATGAACGCATCCAAAAACGGGTGAAGAACAGATACCCATAAAGGTGTTCCGGTTAAGGATGTAAGTATGCAGATTGTGGGTCCGGGTATGTGTATTCTTAATAGCTCGAAATATTGTGCGTATAGATGCGCTTCTTCAGGAGCTTAGGCGATTCTAATAGATATACATAGGAAAAATACACCAATAATTATATTATATAACAGAGTATAAACACAGATCACAATAAAAAATGGATACATAAATCGCTTTAACAAAAAGGGTATACAAATTTTTTTTACTCCGACCAAGCTGATAGACCACATGTGATCCCCATAAAGGAAACTGATCATCCGGGGGCAGATGGCAAAGCCAGGTAGGTGGGAGGCCTAATATATCATAATGAAGGGATTAAAGAGTATATTTATGGATATAGCCTAATACAAGGCATGAAATTAGCTCCCCAATGTAACACTTAAGGGACCGAAATCCCCCAAAGAACAATTAAAATTATTTATTATATAGAGGAAGGCCAAAAAGACTTGACAAAAGATGTTCAATTGAAAATAATTTGTGTGGGAGAGGGGAACCTAATATTTTAACAATTACAAAGAGTGGTAAATGTTGATAAAGACAAAAACACAGCTTACCATGTAGTAGTCAGACATAGTGAAAAAAAATATATGGTATCTTTAGTGGTAAGTGACAATGTCTACTTGTTTGTATGGAACGACCAGCGTTATAAGAAAAGTGCTGCAAAGGCACCATGGATGGCCCGTACCTCGAGAATAAATTGAGGGTAGATACGGTATCATATAAAATAATTTTTCGTAGGTAACAATGGGTTAAGAGCTTGGGGGGTAGTTGCCTGTAGAGTAAGCAAAGAAAAGGAAAAGAAATGAAAAAAGATGTTCAAAGGCTTTTATTAACGAGCAATGCACAGAATCCTACAGTAGGGGTCATTAAATCAACATGTGTAATAGAGTTGGAAGTGGTAACTTACCTCAAGCCTAATTAAGTAGGGCCACATACATAGAGTGCAGCTTACACTAACTGGTCAGCGTCTGCTGACACCACAGGTTAGGCTGTGTATGATATAGGCCCCCCACTGGAAATGCTTCAAGTCCGGGCGGACGTGACGCATACTGGTCCGACCGCTGGCTACCGCGCATGCGCCGACTGACGTGGTGATGTTCGGCCAATGCGATGGTAGCAGAGGCGGGGACTAGAGGGAGCCAGAAGGCACCCCGTGTCCCTGTCAATCGCCGCACGTCCGGTCCGGAGGAAGAGACAGGATGTGGCGATCAAGCTAGCCGTCGAAGGCCATGTTGCCAGCCGAGCGATCAGGACCAGGAGAAGGAGCACGGAGCCAAGAGCAGGGACGGAGCAAAAAAAATATCACATAGTATGAAAACGTAGAGTACAAACCAGGGCATATCAAAGTGAATATATTCATAATAATAAAGAAGTAGTAATACATTTTTATTGATATCCACAAGTCTAGTTTAATGAAGTTGATAATAAAATTTCTAAACAGAAAAAATATTAAATGAATAAACTTATTCATAATTAGTTTTAGATCTAGCAAGGGGATGTGACTAGGAATTAATTAACTATTATTACATAATTCATTTTGGCTGAGATATTTCTTAAAACGGGCAGGAAACACAACAGTTATTAAAAGAGACAGAAACCATCCTATAGGAAAACGTAATTATCAAGGGAGCCTATTGTCCATTAAGGTTGACCAGGGGGTTGTAAAGGGGGCAATGAAAAGATATCACTTATCAAAGTCTTCCCCGGACCAGGCCTAGCACAGATCCTAAAGTGTTTGTATCTTATTTAATGATAGTACATAGGCAGAATAAACTGCATTTGATAGCCTATAGAGGAATTATAGAAAAGGTTTATAAGACTGAATTTCATTAAGCCCCGTCGCTCGAGTGGCATTAAGACGCTCTATCCATAGAGTCTCTTTTTGTAAAATAAGCTTATCCCAATCGCCTCCTCTGGGGCTTTTAGGGACGACGGCCAGAACAACAAATGAGACAGAGGAAGTGTCAAAACAGTGATAAAAGTCGAGGTGTCGACTGATGGGAGTGAGCATTTTACTGTTGCCCGAATAGTATAAACGGTCGTTGATCCTCTGTCTCAGTTGTCTGGCCGTCTTCGCTACATAGAAAGCCCCACATTTACACATCATCAGGTAAACTAACCCTTGCGTGCAGCATGTGGCAGAGAATTTAGGATGGTAAATCTCTCCATTGGGAAGTAGAATGCGGTGTCCGGGTTTTACCCATGGACAAAAAGTGCAGTTACCGCAGCGTGATGCCCCTGGGGGTAGTTTAAGTGTGGATGGATTGCGTGCTGTATAATGACTAGACACAAGTCTGTCTCTAAGGGAGTTGACGTGTCTGGATACAATTTCCGGGCGTGTACTAATGTATTTTTTAAGAATAGGATCTTCCTGTAAGAGATGCCAATGTGTACGCCTGGACTTGACGCATTTCCGGTGGGGGGGGCTTATATCATACACAGCCTAACCTGTGGTGTCAGCAGACGCTGACCAGTTAGTGTAAGCTGCACTCTATGTATGTGGCCCTACTTAATTAGGCTTGAGGTAAGTTACCACTTCCAACTCTATTACACATGTTGATTCAATGACCCCTACTGTAGGATTCTGTGCATTGTTCGTTAATGAGCGCCTTTAAACGTTTTTTTTCATTTCTTTTCCTTTTCTTTGCTTACTCTACAGGCAACTACCCCCCCCCCCCCAAGCTCTTAACCCATTGTTACCTACGAAAGATTCTTTTATATGATACCGTATCTACCCTCAATTTATTCTCGAGGTACGGGCCATCCCTTCGCATCTATGGACCTGCTCCTGGGGAAGGAAGATACAGATGCACACCCAGCGAACACCCAGATCCCGGCTCCCACCCCCTCCATGCCACAAGAGGTTCTCACCCTAGCTATCTTGGATGCCAAGCTGAGGCTTCTATTACAGCAAATCACCCATACTGTCTCTGCAGAGGTGAGCAAATTGGCAGCTGAATTGAGAGGGGAAATAAAACAAATTGGGGAACGTACTGATGCCCTTGAATACAAATTGGATGAAATGGTTAACTATGTACAGGCTATTGAGGGGGAAAACCATAACCTTAGACATACAGTGTCTCAGCTACAAGTACAACAAGAGGACTTGGAAAACAGGGAGATAAGGCAGAATCTGCGCTTCCGAGGTATCCATGAGACAGTGGGGGACCCCGCTCTAGGCTTTTATCTCCTGGGCCTTTTCAATTTCTTAGCCCCCACGGTAGTGGATGTGGACTGTCGTCTTGACAGGTCCCACCACTCTCTGGGCCGAAAACCTCCGGCTGAAGCAAGACCCAGGGATGTTATAGTGAGGTTTCACTATTACAATAGCAAAGAGGCACTAACGCTGGCCACCCGCAACAAATCCCAACTTGTGTACAAAGGGGCAAAATTACAGATTTTCAGCGATCTCTCATCTACCACCCTGGCCAAGCGGAGAAACCTACGCCCAATCACCTCTCATTTACAGCACCACTAAGTTCCTTATTACTGGGGCTTTCCCTTTCGTCTCACCGTATCCAAAGATGGCGTTCAGCACAGTCTTCGTGATCTTCAAGAGGGAGAAGCCTTCATAAAGGCCTTGGCCTCCCCCCTATACCCGAAGAAGATCTAATTCCTCCTCTTGTTCAGGCTCGTCCACTTCCTACTACACCAAACCGTGTCTGGACCCCCGTGAGAAGCAGATCAAAAAACAGCAATCCACACCACAACATCCAAGATCCTGCAAGCAACCTCCTTGATGACCTATTTGGGAACTCTGGAACTCGGAACTCTGGATTTTTCTGATTTTTCCATAGTCTATCAGAAACACAGTTTTATGCTCTGGACTATAGGTTCACAAATTACCCCATGTTTTCCTGGGGGTAATACTTACCCAACCCATGGGGTATTAATGTTAAAGTTATGGTCACTATCATCAGGTTGACAGTTGTTCCTGTTTTTGACTTTTTTCTTTCTTACTTTTTATATATAGACCAGGGTCTCTCTTATATGACCCTTTGCATATACTGCCAAATTCATAAGGAGAGTAGACAGACCCTCACCCTCTCTCTCTGGAATCTCCTGGTGGAGGTCCTCATGTGTCCCTACATGGCCTCTCTTGTTTTTTGGGGCCTCCTGAGACATGGCCATGTCTCAGGCACTCAATCAGAGTTTTTTTTTCTTTTTGTTATTTTTGATATTATTATGTGTTTATGTTTTTGTTTTTTTCTTAACTTCTTTTTCATGTCCATGCACAGATGCCAACTCTGTAGGTCGAAGTTGCAATTTTTTCTTATATTTCTTTTTTTCTTTTGCTGTTCATATCTTCACATGGCATATTGGTTATGGCTCAGGTACCGAAGGGTTAATTTGTCCACATGGGTTGCCTCACAATCTCATATCCTTCTCTATATATTCTATGTATTATGGGTTCTTCTGTTTTTTGCACTAACACAAGCTCTTAAGATGGTAATGCACATATGGCATTGAGGATCATGTCATATAATGTAAAGGGGCTGGGCTCAATACGGAAACATTGGGTGGCACTGAAGGAGTTTAGATCCTCAGGCGCAGATGTGATAATGATACAAGAGACACCCTTCAGAGCAGGTGGCTCATTTAGATTTGCCTAAAATTCTTCCCCATCTCCTACCTTGCCTCTCATTCCACGGGCAGGGCGGGAGTAGCAATCCTGATTAAAAAATCATGTCCTATCAAGATTAAAAATACCCATGCAGATCCTTATGGGAGGTTTCTGATTCTAGATTGTGACTATATGAACTCCTCCTTCACTCTAGTTAATCTTTACGCCCCCAACACTGGCCAGATTGATTTCCTCGACAAACTTTTTGACTCCTCTCAATATCACTCTCAACTCTTCATGATTGTTGGAGGGGATTTCAATCTGGTCATGTCCCCCACTAGAGATAGGCAAACACTGTTTAATGATACCCCCTCAAAAAAAATAACATCTCAAGCAAATTCATTCCGTAAATGTATTAGATCCCAACAACTTTTTGACTCATGGAGGATCAAACACCCATCCGCTAAACAATTCACATTCTATTCTATGGCCCATAAAATGTACTCTCGCCTCGATCATTTCTTTATCTCCGCCCCACTTATTCCCTATGTTACTGAATCTGACATATCCCCCATTACATGGTCAGACCATGCTCCCATCATGTTAGACCTTACGCTCTCCCAAACCTATACTAGATCATGTCACTGGCAACTCAATGATCACCTTTTACAAATTGAGATTTCACGCACTAAACTAGCAACAGGCCTAAAATGATTCTTTCAGCTTAATGTAAGATCTGTATCTAACTTCTCTACACTGTGGGAGGCCCACAAGGCTGTATTTCATGGTGAGTGTATAGCAGAAAGTTCTCGTCTGAAAAGGACAGAAATAAACTTTTGCAGTCACTCTCGGCTGATCTGGTGACTGCAGAGAGACGGCTGTTGTGTAGTCCCACAGTGTCGAAGCTGCGTAAGGTTATTTCCCTTAGAGAACAAATCAAACTAGTACAACTCGGGAGAGCAGCCAAGTCATTACTCTGGACAAAACAAAAATTTTATGAATATTCTAATAAGCCCCATAGGATATTAGTAAATAAACTACGCCCGCGTCCATTCAACTCATTTCCTGACTTTCTCTTTCAAGCTGATGGAACGAAAACACACTGTCCAGGACAAATTTTACCATAAACTATATAACTGCTTAACCCCTGACAATAATTTTAATTTCACACAAGGAAAATTTGAGGAAATCTCCAATATAAGGCTTCCGAAATTGTCCTCATCAGACCTAGCTAGCCTAAACTCAGCCATAACAGCTGAGTAACTCCTATCTATCATTTAAAGGGGCCGTTACATAAATTACCTGGTCCTGATGGAATACCCTATTCTTATTATAAAACCTTTTTCGACATACTATCCCCCACATGCTATGAATCCCTAGTCAAGGAACAATCCCCCCATCCTCACTTCTCCCTTTCTTACATTTCTGTTATCCCGAAGCCTGGTAAGGACCCCTCAACTCCCAGATAACTACAGGCCCATAGCCCTTTTAAATTCAGATTACAAAATTTTTACAAAAATTCTTTCCTCCAGATTGTCCAAATTTATCCCCAAATTGATCAACAGGGACCAAGTGGGTTTTGTCCTCAGCAGACATGCTGGGGATAACACTCACCGTACTATAGATTTAAAATAAAGAAAAAAAATGCGCTTGGAAAAAAGAAAAAACAAGCTGCGGTTAGAGTGTGGCCCACCAAAATAATCAAAAAAAGCAAAAAAACGCGCTATAAAGTGATTTGAACAATTGTCCGACTGTGAAGTCTCATACAAAAATAAATAGTCCCAATTAAGATCCAAAAGGAAGGAAGATAGGTTTGTGACATAAACTTCATCCAAAAAAACAGTGATAAAGGACACAGTTTGCGGAACACACCAATAGGTATTGTGCTTACCAGAAGTAAGCCAAAAAAAGGGGCGAGTGGCTTAAACCCAGCCTGGGCCTTTAGATGAACAATCCAGATGAACAGGAAGGACGCCCTCGTCCCGTGGATCCACAGAGTATGGTCCACAAAAATATATGACAAAAATATAGCATAATACTGTTTACATAAACAACACTCCAAACCAGAAAAGAAGTGACACTCAACTAGCCATAAATCACGTGTGATCATATAAAATCCTGTGCATATAGGTGATTACAATTGTATTGTAATCACCTATATGCAAGGCTACGCAATTGTATTGTAATCACCTATATGCAAGGCTGCTGGCTCATCATGGTGTCCTCTAGGTGCTCTGCATGTGCTTCACCTGCAGCCCTGTAGCTCTAGTCCTGCTCACTTAATTGCCGGCTTCTCACATTCACCAGCTTTCCTGTTCAGGCTGCACTCCCATGCTGTGTGTGGACCCTGCCTGTACTCCTCCTGCATCTGCTGTGGCATCCTGTATGCAGGGACTCTGAGCCTCTTTGGGCTGGAAGCTTCAATCTTTATATATATGCACTGCTGAGCTCGGGTTGAGTGGTCAAGACGCAATAACACCGTTCCGGTCTGGAGGTTCCGGTCTGGAGTCCGGCTGGGACCGCAATATATCTGCCCTCTTTGTTTTGCATA